>JACBWW010000008.1:15787301-15883495 GCA_020086605.1 Lanius collurio
GCCGCCTGGCCATGCCGGACCGCCCGGACCCCGCTCCGCATCCCCGCAGCAGCCGAGCGCTGACATCACGCCCGCGCCGATTGGCGCCGCCGCCGCACGTGACCGCGCGAGGTGCGCGCCCCGGCAACTTCGGGGCGCAGTCCGGCGGCCGCTCCCGCTGCGCCCGGGCCGCCGCCGCGCCACGGCTGCGATCCCGGCGGTTCGGGGCGCCACAGCCGCCAACAACGAGTTGTCGTTTACTTGCGAAGTGCAACTGCAGTAGGGCCATAGCGGCACCGCGTAAGAAGCCGCGCCCCACGGGGTTCCCATGTGAGGCTGCGGAGAACCCGCGGAGAGAGGACGGATTGTCTCAGGGGTGCAGGCACCGCAGGTCCGGCTGTGACCTTGGGCTTGTCGCCCGAGGGCCTCTCATCAGCTCAGCTGACCCGACTGGTGCAGGGAAAACTCGTCTCCGTCGAAAACTAGGTGCCAGATCCTTAAAGGTTATGCTGAAAGCACAGATTCTAAGGAGCAAAACGGTAGTGGAGTTTCATACCAGCCAAGCTGCTGGTTAAACAAATCATTGATTTTTTTTTTTCCAAAAGCTGTCACCCTACTATTAGCTATTCACCCATTTAACAGTCTTAAGATGAGGACTATGACAATCACACCCTTAAACCTAGTATGAAAAAGAAATATTGATTTCCTGTCAGATTGCATCATTTTGAGAAGCAGTGCATGTACATTCCATAGTAATAAAACCTGCCAGGAGCAAAGGCATTTAGAACCAAAAAAAGAAAAAGAATTGCAGAAAGAATAACACTGAGCAGTAGCGGCTTATCTGAAGAACAGAGAAAGCAAAGGCTGCTGTATTCACTGCCCCCAAGTTCTGTACTCTTCTTAATATGACTGAAATGCATTAACATTATTGTTTTATACTTCTTACAATTAAAAAAAAAATTATTTCAGCACTCCCATTTAGCTACATTTCTCTGGTACTTCCAACTGTATTATTCTAAAAAAACAGTCAGTTTTTATCTGAGTTACACAGTGGCATTAAGTGAACATGTTTTCCCTTCCCTATCCCTCCACTTCTCCCTCTCCAAATGCATCCATCACATTGGATCAATGGCTTAAAACTTAGCCATCAGATACTTCAGTTACAGGATTAGAGCTGAATTTAAGTTAAGAAAGGAGATGCTCATACTGGCCAAAATTCCAGTTCCACAAGAGGGAGACAAGGAAAATCAAACACACTGATAGATTTACAAATTTGTAGGCCAGAAGGGGGTTTGCAACCATCCTGACTTCTTCTGTTACTCATCCCTCCTGAATTAATTTTTCAAGAGTAACATCTCTTCAAGCAGCATGCTGACCCTAGTGAAAACTTCTTTGCTTTACAGAATTAAACTGAGAAGTGACTAGATCTCTCACCTGCTTGAAACAAAGGGAAAAAATGTTACATTATCTCCTGTGTGTTCGTCCCAATATTCTTTTCTCTATTCCATTTCCAAATGTCAACTTCTTTCTTCTTGTAACACTTTAACACTTTATCCCAATCATTCACATCCATATGTCCTCACATCCTATATCTTCTGTGTTTCTCTTTCCAAAAATGACACAGGCAAATGAATGACAATTTAAATGCTGCTGCTATGCACTTCTGGTAAGGGTGGCAAAAATTAATTAACCAAAGACTGACACGTTTCAAGGGTCAGAGGCAACACCTCACTATTTGTCCCACATGACACACTGCAGGTTTCAGCTGCAAGGTCGTCTGCATTTTTTACACCCAATCTAAATACATAATTGCACAAGTTTTATTTTAATCACTGAAATACAATATCTCTCAATGCTCAATGTATCAGTTCCTTTAAAGGAAGTAATACTGAGGTGTAGTTAGCTTTGGTCCAACCATCAAGTCAACCTTTCTAACTATATATAACTGTATATGTATGAATTAAAAGTACCCTATGCCATCTAGCTCAGAGGTCATTACTGGAACAACAGCACAAGAAAGTTGTAGTGTCAAGTAATGTGTCACTGACAGACACAGATGCACAAAGTCCATGACCTAACAAAGCACCTCAAGTATCAGAGCAGCTATAATTTCATAGGAGGACAATTTACAGAAAGGATTACAGGCAGAGAAAGCACAGATGTACATGCATGAAGAAACTATCAACTACAGAGAGAGTGCAAGTATCACAAGTTTTGCAATATGATGAAGATCATTGGTACAGCTACTTGAGTAACACTGGAAGGCAGAGGAATGAAACAAAGAGAAGACTGCCTTCCAGTGGAAGATGAGATAAATCCCAAATAGGAAGTATAAAAATATCTTTCAGTGAAAAGTGCATTCACTGTCAACTCTAAAAGTGGCGTTTTCCTAGGCTTGTGCTGCATTTTATAAAGGTGTATTGGAAGGATCTGAAAGGCAGAGGTTTGCATAAAAGAAGGACAACATCCACTGAATTTTCTCACAATTTATGAATCCCTTTAGTTATTGCCAAAAGTGCATCTTTGTGTTTAAAAATGTGTAAAGCCTGCTGGCTTTTTTCTGGAGGCTTTCATTATTTTCAGATTATTATTTCAGTTATATTCACTATCAGAACCATGGCAGATAAGACCATAGTATGGAAGAATTTGTGTTTTAGTAGGAAAATCCACACTGTTTGAAACATTTTAATGTAACTATCCTTATATTTATATATACAAAATACAGCAAAATGCCTCACAGATTCCTTCACATCACTTGTAGCAGGAAGGCACAGTTCGTTTGTACATGCACCACAAAATAAAACATGCGTGCAGTGTATGAAAAAGAAACTATTTTCTCCTCCCCCCCCATCAAGGAAGGCAAAATTATTTTAGGACAACAGTAATCAACCTCAAACTTTGCCAAAAATTTTCCTCCCCTATAAATGAAGCATTTGACCTGATTAAATGTGAAGGATGTTTCAGAATTAATTTAGACATATACTGCTAAGTCCATGTTTATTTAAAGATGCAAAGAAACATAGTAAAAGATAGTTTTCAGGACAGTTACACAAATTTAGGAAGTTTTTATTCTCATTCAACTGCCATTTTTCTGCATTAATCATACAGCCTGACTTAGAAAATAATATTGATTGACAAAACCAAGAAAATTTAGAAATCGCTGTAATTACAGAAATCAGCCAATCAACCAGATAAAACCTAAGCATGCAAAACTATATATGAATATGTAACTAGACTTTTACAATGCAGATTTAATTTAAATTTAATTTTATGCATACACATATCCCATGTGTGGCTGCCACTCTCATACTACACATGGTGGTAGCATATGATAAATCATATTAATTATGCACCACAAAAAAACTCATGTGTACTCTGCCCCTAAATCTATCTCTGTCAGGGCTATTTCCTATACCTTTCATACTCTACAGCATCCAGTCACCATCACTGAGTTTTAAAAATAATTATTTTCTTCCTAAATGTGAAAATTCATATGCTTAAAATCAATAACACGCAATGAAATAATTGCCTTATATTCTGATAACTTGCAATCCAAAATAACAGGAACTTTTTCCCAGCGCAGGTAAAAAGGGAGATTTTTATCTCATAAAAAAATTGTATTTTTGGCCCCTGACAAACTGTTAAACTAACTTATTAAAAAATTAAAATATTTCCACTGCCATAATTTCAGAAGTCGAGATAAGTGGACAAACTCTAACTACAAATTCCTGGAAGTGTTTAACATTAATTCTTACGTAGCCTTTCTCTAGGTACATTAGAGAAGAGAGAACAATTAGAGCATACCAGAGCAGGTCCCCTTGGATGTTTTAGGTATAATGGTTTTGAAACAAACTCCTGCAAGCACTGCTTTTGTGGTTTTGAATGCAGAGCAGCAGCACAGTAAAGGACCTGGAGTTCTTGGTCAATGGCAATGTGAACATGAGCCAGCAGTGCCCTGGCAGCCAGGAGGACCACCCGTGTCCTGGGGGACATCAGGCACAGCATGGCCAGCCGGGCAAGGGAGGGGATTGTCCTGCTCTGCTCTGCACTGGGGCAGCCTCACCTCCAGTGCTGGGGCAGGTCTGGGTGCCACAGTGTAAGACAAAGTATTACAGAGAGTCCAAAGGAGGGCAACAAAGATGGTGAAGGGTCTGTAGCGGAAGCCAGAGCAGCTGAGGTCACTTGGCCTGTTCAGCCTGGAGACAGAGGGGAGCGTATGCAATGTCCTCACAAGAGGAAGTAGTGGGGCAAGTATGGATCTCTTCAGTCTCATGACCAGGGACAGGACTTGAGGAAAAGGCATGAAGGTGTGTTATGGAGGTTTAGGTAGGATATTAGAAGAAAAGGTTCTTCACCCAAGGGTGGCTGGGCACTGGAAGAGGCTCCCCAGGGAAGTGGTCACAGCACCAAGCCTGGAAGACTTCAAGTATTTGGATAATGCTCTCAGGCACACAGTGTGAATCTTGGGGTGGCCTGCACAGGACCAGGAATTGGACTCAATGATCCTTTTGTGTCCCTTCCCAGCCAGGTTATTCTGTGCTTCTGTAATAGTTTAAAGAATAAACTGTCAAGGGAAGACAACAATACAATTCCACATAGGAGCTCAAGGTTATTTTTCTGAATGGTCATAAAAGAAATTGAGACACCTTTATGTTCCACACCAAAACAATCATATTCTACATATGATCAAGAAATAATACAGATCACGTTCCTGTTCTGTAGTATCCTGAAAATGGTTTCAGTTCCTAAAGGAATTTGCCCCCAATATTTTAGACTGAATTTCAAACACCCTATGCAGACACAGCACATTTTTTCCTATTACATACTCATGCACAAAAAAATCTCTAAAAACAACTACATCACCCAGAAGTTTTCAACTGTCCCATACACGTATATGCACAGCAAATGATCCATACTGTCACTCCACAATGTTGTGGGGAAAAGGGATTTCATTAGAATCTTAATGGATTCCAGATCATCATCACGTAATGTCACAGAAGCATGAAAGCAAAAGCTATGTATGGTGCTGGGATAAGGAAGATGTGCATATATTCCTCCTATCAATTTGAAAAATCATTCTGGAAGTGAATCAAAATGAAGATTATCTTTAAAGAATTTTATATAGATCAATATCTAGCCATCTTAAGTAAGTCAAAACCTTATAGTATCACTTTGTACTGTTACACTACTCGGGGTTTTCTTTAATGAAATGGTTTTAATGTGATCTGAGGAAAAAAGGGTTATGGAAACAACTCTATCCATTTGTCTCTTGTTCCGTCAGGTTCTGGAAGCTCTGTTATCTGTGAACTGTCACTGAAATTGGCTACAGCACTGGAAGTGAGACGTTTCATCAAAATTAGCAGCAAAAATTGACAGAGCAACACTTAACACCGTCTCTCAGATAAGGGATACTGAAATCCACCCAAAGCAGCAGATACCTTTTTAGTCTGTGCATCTAGACTAGCAGACAGAACTGTAGCTCTCCAATAGTTTTTGCAAGAATTTTCTCATACGACCACAGGAGAAACTGTTGTTTCGGTATTAGCAGGAAAGTATATTTAAGATATTCAGTCAGTGAGGGAATATAGGCCTGCTTTATCACAAACTACTTGAATGGAGTAATGAAAATCCACCACTTAGTTTTCATGATTTATTTTCCAAGACTTAATTTACCCATAGAAGCCATGCAGAGATACCATATGAACTTGAACATTACTTTAAGAAGCAGGCAAAGTAATCTTCACACTTTAGTGTTTGGAGCTAAAGTTGCCTTGTCTAAAATTGAGATTTATAAAGCCAATTTATTAATAATTATTAACATACAAATTCTGATAAACTAATGAATTTAACAGAATTCAAGTTACATACACAACATTATCATTAACTACTAACAAGGCACAGTAATTCATATACAATTTTAGACACTGTGAGCAATACATCTTTTATTATTCAAAGTGAAAAGGCTACAGTATTTCATCTATACAGTCATTTATGCTCCTGTATATATTTGCCTAATGTCCCTTCTAAATGCTCTATGTGAAACCAACATCTCCCTTTCAGGGTGCAACATGATAACTACCACTCCTCAGAAGAAAACAGACATGTTCCACCAGCCAAATGTTTTCAAAGCACCTCTGAGTTCCCAGCTACAGCACTGAGAAGGCATTGCTAGCCTGTCGATAAAACCATGAGTTCCCACCAGTTTTTTCCTCTATCTTCCTTCCATATTACGATCCTACCTACACACACAGAGAAAAGTCCATTTCTCCATTTACATCTCTTCTGTACTTCAGAAGTAAAGACTTTTGGGCAATAATCACTGCACGAATTGATAGAGCACCATCAAATTTGTGTTCTACTTTAACACATTACAGAAATAAACATTCAGATAAGCCAGGCTGGCTTGCTGTGTGTCCGAGATGCACTCCAACTACCAGGTCCAACAATCCATTAAGAGATAGTTTATTATTCTCACTGTGTGTTACTCAGAATACAGATCGAAAGAAGAGAAAACTCCAGATTCCTCAGTCAGCAAAACTCTAATTCTCTTTTTCTGGAGCTGATAAACCCACACAAGTGGCAAACCACAGGTGAGCAGACAGATGCAACAATTTATTAGGGAAGAAGGGTTGATTGCTGCTGTTTCTTAATAAAAGAAAATATTACTAATTCTGTTAATTATATTTTAAAGTTCTTGAAAATTACCTACTTTTTCCCATGAAAGCACTTGTACCTTGCCAACAGTCACAATTACACATGCAGGCACAGCCACATTCCACGAAGAGCACAAGGACACACTGGGTCTTCATGCCACCTGCCGGACAAAATCCTATTTGCACCAACTTCTTTCTAGGTTCACCAGTAATTTGGAGGGTTAATTTATTACCTCAGGTAATAAATCAGTCATAAAAATACTAGAAGAAAAATAACTCTTGCAGAAGCAAACTAACTTTTCAAATAATTTTTAAATAAGTTAATCAACTTCTTTTAGTGACAGAATATATACAAGAAGACAATTCATAACAGATATACCAGCTTCATCCATTCTGCCTCTTCCATCAAATACTGTGTTTCTTACTCCATCAAAAGGCACAGCTGGATCATCGATTCAAACAATGCAGTCAGCCCTCCAATTTTATAGGTTTTACATATTAGACAATAGCATAAAAGAAATTTCCTTCTGAAAAGACAGGCACATCATGAATACAGTGTGTATCTCTCATGGGTCTCCTTTTAACAAGAACTGAGATAACATAACAAAATGTTCTTCCTTTTTTCAAAAGTTGCTGAACTATTTGTCTCAATATGTCCCCAAAGAAAGCCTGACACCAAACATACAGCAGCTATGCCATTTTTAATCTTAGAATTTGAAATGCCACACATCTATCTATATTTTCAGAGAACAAGTAAAACCCCTCTGAGTTAAAGCTTTTCTAATAATCAGCTCAGTGGAATATTTTAGACTCTGTATATGGAAGAGGAAACAAATTCTTAAAAAAAAAATTCTCATGGCAAAACAGTAATAGCAACTACATTCTGAATAATCCCTGTTAAACATTTAGAAGTTTGATTCTCAAGTGAAATCAGTAATAGGCAAGCTCCATTCCAATCACAATTACTAAACTTCGGCAAGGTTTAAGTTCTTGTTTTGAGATCACTCTGAACAATGATGCATCTACTCTCCTTTACTTGATGCCTCATTTTCCTTTTAGAAGCATTTAATCTCAACACTTGCAATAATGCAGTATCTTCTCAACAAGACAAAATATTAATGTACTTTCTCTTAAGGGCACATAATTCTTCTTCATGTGTTTTGGCTGTTTCCTCCACTGTAAGATTCAATACTTTCCACTACACATGGTCCAGCTGTTTCACAAAAACACCATCCTTCATTAGAGAGCAATAGTTAAGCCTTTCAACATTCAAATTAATTCAGAAGATAGTTTACCTCACTGAAGTCTTGGATCTCCATGGACAGAAGCTCCATTACAAATCAACAAAGTAAGGAAGTCTGGAATAAAAGGCAATGTTCTCCTAATGATCACTAGTTGCAATCCCGTATTTAGTAAGTAGAGGATGTAAAACAAGCATTCCAAAAACATTTATTCACAGTTCCAAGTTTCTGGAGAAACAGCATCATGCTAAGAAAGTTTGTTCAGGATATGCTTTTAGTGGAAAGTTTTTATGAGAATAATGAAATACACTGAGCTCCAACTCCAGATATAGGCTAGTTCTCTTACCTAACTTGAACTCAATATTTTTTCTCCCTCATTTACAGTAGGCAATCTCATAATTCAACTTTGTTTTTTACTATCTTCATCCTCGCTCAAATAGACAGCCTAACAGATAGAAAAAGAAATCTGTGATCAGCCAAGTGTAATTTCAATTACTATGAAATTATTCCATGCATTACAAAGCCAACAATCACTTCTGAATTTAACTGACCAAATACTGAGTATCTTCCACTGTACCACATAATTGCAGATATTCCACACTGATCAAGAGGTTAAATGCATTCATGAGAGAGTAGCAGTTAACCAATCTCCAGCTGATTATTACATCTTTTTACTCAAGTGACATGAGGTCAAATTGAGCACTTACGTAGTTTCTTAATCTCCACAACACCATGAAAGAAATCCTCAATAGATGCAATGACCTTGCTGTACTATTGCATTATTAAAAATCAGATAGAACTGGATATAGACATATGCACCATAATTGGGCATACTGTGACAAAAAAAAAAAAAAATAACAACAACAATGCTTTCTAGTTTTACTGAGATAACAACAGAGTTGATGCTAAAAATCATCAGTCCATTGTGGCAGGGTACAGAAAAGGGAAACAAACACGATGACTGCAACACAACAGTGAAGCCAGAACAATTTAAATCACTGTATACCAGAACAAGAGAGAGATTGAAAGAATGCTAACAGGTAAGGTATGGCAAAAAATATCTAAATATCCACATTCCCACCTGCCTCCATAGGACAAAAGTGCATTTTACAGTAACACATCTGGTTTCACGTTAATGTACAAGAAAGTCTAACTAAAAACCAGAGGTACAAATACCCAGCAGCATGTGTCAAAGCCAACTGTGGCAGTCAATCCACTTAAAATTTCAGGTCAGTAAAAAAGCAATTGCTTTTAAACTTAAATCTGTAAGAGATTAGAAGTAGCAACACACCATCCAGCACAAATGTACTCTGCTGTATGTTCAGAAAAATTCTTGCTAGATACCTTTACTTTGTGAAACTTAAAAAAAGAAATCAGTGGGGAGGAATGTTCATTCCCACCAGAGATCTGGAAAACTACAGTTCCCCTCCCTGCTCCAGTGCTTTCAAGTCAGCAGTGTCATTCAACCCAGTCTGAGCCTCTTTGTTTAGAGAGTTACAGCCATCATCAGAACCATGGGAGTACTTCAGCTTGAGGAATGAGAGCTATAGTTTCCACACTGTCTGCTTCCATCCTCTGCTACATTACAGTCACTTTGCAAGTAGCACAGGTATGAGAACATGTTGGCTTACAGGAAGAAAAAGAAAAATGTTACGTCCTCATTTTAGAATTGTGCCCTATTTAATTGTCCTTTAACATAAGGATGTTACCCCACAGAAAAAAAAAAAAAAAAAAAAAAAAAAAAAAAAAAAAAAAAAAGCCTCATCAGCTTCCAAACAATCTCATCACTTTAGGCCAAACTTTACTAGGAAGCTCAAAGAATTTCAGTATTTGCATTTGTGTCAACTGAAACTGCCAAAGCAGTGATCAAGTCTTCTACAGCAATAGCAGCACTGGGAAGGAAGTTTTTACAATGCTAAAAATTAAGTTTCTTGACAATATAGAGTATCACTATTAAAATTCAGGTCAGTGGAACAGTATCTTGTCCTGTACAGCCTTTTTTTTAATTAATCAACCTATCCTAATTAGGCATGAGTATCAAAGAAATTGTAACTGCCTTATAAGAACACCAAGCAACACCCTAACCTACTACTGTTCACCTACAGCACACAGGGAGCACTCACTTTGAGATTATCCACACCTCTCACTTCAGATCCTGAATGCAAACAGAAGTATAGACAATAGTTTTCCTACACTCATCCTGTTTTTCCCCATGCCTACTTTATCTCAGTTTATTATAAAGCAAGAGCTGGGATTGAAATTAGTTTAAACTTTCATTACATACTTCTGAGACTGGAAATCAGACCAATCAAATTACATTTGTACATGAGCACATACTCCTCAAGCAAAGGAGAATCTCCTTGCAACTTATAATTTTCTACTTTCTCATTAAATGTTAAAAACTATAAATGAATCAGTGTTTCAATTAATATATTAACTGATAGACAATGAATTCACAGTAGTCTGCTTTTTGTGACCAGGGCAAACAGCAGACTGCATTATGGTTAAATTTTCTAGATTCTTCCAAATGTCAGTCATTTTTCCAGTTTCTTCCTGCTCTTCATGTCCTTTCTAACCTCTTTATCCTCCTTCCATTTCCACACCTATAAAACTTTTAAGGAGTTGAAGAAGCTTTTGATCTGAGGCCAAAGAAGCCCATAACTATATTCCTGACTTTTATCCCTTGTTAATCACAGATTATAATTTTATGCAGTTATCCTCTAAGTAAAATCTAACAACAAGCTGAGAAAGTTTTATTCCCAGAAAGGCATCTAAACTTCAAACACTTTAAATTATTACACATTGATCTCTTCTGGTCATACAGTTTACTGCCAAACACCACTACTCCTTTGTTTCTCATGTGGACAATTCTACCTGGGTAAAAAGTTCACAGCCTCACTTTTTTAACACTTTCCACTTTTCCCACTTTTTGAATGATACTGGCAATACAATTCTAGCTGAGATTTTAAGATAACCATCAATAACACCACACACACACAATTCACACATCATAGCAGACAAGAATAAGCTCTCATTCAGAGCCACTCCTAACACACTGTCAGAATCTTCAGCTCCAGAGGTGAAGCGCTGTATTTAACCTAGCTCACTGATCTTAACCATGTGGGTCCTACAAACCAAACCAATATCGAGAAGAACAAACATATACTCAGCCGGCAGAAATTTTAACAGCCTAAAGGAAGCTATTTTAACAGCCCTAGATTCTTGATTATCTAGATGTAGAAACTGGTCCTAGTGAGCCTTTTCACTGTTGAGGGTAAGCCTGTCATGAAGGAAGAAGACTATTATATGTGACACTGGAAAAACATAAGCATTGTGCAAAACAGGGATGTATTGCCTAGCTCCCATATGCATTTGTTCTCTACTCATTCTGTACCATTAACAGGATACAGAAGAGGGTTATATCTACATACAGCTCTAATAAACTCAGTATCTCCTTTCCATTCTCTCTCCTGCTCAGTGCATCCTGACAGCTGGAAGCTAACAGAGGCTGATGGGAAGTGACCTACTTCATCACAAAGGGGGTATTTTTGAAAAACACACTGCATATGCTCAGAGGGCTTTTTAACACAGGTTGGTCTTCTCTGAGAGATGATTATTTTACCTACCTTTCCCATTATTCTTTAACTAATGATAATTTGCAGCACAAACTGTGTTCTCAATTCTGAGAAATCACAAGCTCTCTCTGGGAGAAACGTTATTACCAGCCATCATCACATCTGTATTTTTCCATATCCAAGAACAAGCAAGAAAAGTATAAGAATAAAGCCACTAATCTTAATCAGATGACTTAGGAAAGGAGTCAATATCTAGAATTCTGTCAAGCAACTGAATCTCCAGTTTTGTTTTAAACTCAAGTATGCCATGACTATTTTGAAAACAATGATAGAGACAAAGAGAAGTATATTTATATTTATGAAAGAGAGAACCCAGTCACCAACTTCTTGCATCAACTTGTCAAAGTATTACAGTTTCACAGCTCTGGACCAGGTCTACTCCAGCCTTTTGCTGTGTCCAAATACAGACCATATAGGCTTGTCTATGAAGATGGATGTTCACCTCCCTCTTCCTGCTACTAAATTAGATGTATCTATTATTAGATCTAATTCTACTGGATTAGAACTGCAATTAAGTATTTGTTAAAAGGCAAATACAGACTAAGAAATATGAATGCAAATACATATTCATGGCTAAGGAATTAATGAAATAAAATACACAAGGGAGAATAACTCTCTAGTCTTAAAAGCTAGAAGCAACTGAAGCACAGAAAACCTGCTATCATTACTTGACAATTTTAGCATTTCATAGGAATAAAAACCTCACATTTAAAAAAGATTTTCAGTAATTACTCTTAGATGTTAAGCTCATTTTAAGTTAAACAAGAATATGGTTTTCAACTTTCTACAGTGGTTTAGCATTCAAGCAATGTCCTCAATTCAGATTCAGTGTTTCTGAAGTCTAGCTAACTATTTCGGGGAGATACCAGATACCAAGCCAAGATTAGCAACTTTGGCAATTTCTATTATATGGTTTCTGTGCTTCTCATAAGTGCCATCCTTGTACTTGCTCTGCATTAAGTTTCAGAGTATTAATTAGCTGCTCACATTTAAACATTGAAAACCTGAATCCCTGGACATAAAGAACTAAAACTTAAAGCAACCTAAATTTCAGATGCAGGCTCCTCTTGCTTTCAAGGAAGTTTACTTAAAAATAAATTCAGCTACACCTGATATTCATTAGATAAAACTGAACACAGAAAATTAATGATTGGAACAATTCCCTACAATTTCAAAATAAAACATTTAAATAAAGGTCTTTTTTAAATTATGTGGGTTGGCTAAGCACAACTGATACTGTCATTTGCTTATCTAGCCAATTAGTGCTTCTAAAGAATGTATTTTATTTGTTCGCAATCATTTATTATCTATGCTGTAATTTTGCAGCTTCTCAGACAACAAATGGCTGTCTTACATCTGGGGAATAAAACACACAAAAGGGTGTTGGTGTGATGTTTGAATACATGCAATTACTGGTAGTTAAGTTCTAATTAGCATAATTAGTTTTGAAACAGTTCTTATAATAACTGTCAACATTATGTCAATTTAGCTGAAGTTAATGGCATATTTAACAAAGACACTCTTACTCATTTTCAGTATTATACTATTTAAAAGAAAGGAAGAGGCAAAGCTCTTTCTGAAGAAGTAGAACTGCATTTCACAGACACTGAACATTTCTCATGCTTTTTCCTTTCAGCACTCCAACTTATAAATCGGTACTTCATATAATTAGCCCCCTCCAGGTTTTTTAAGACCATTCTTAAAAATTAGCACTGATAAAGTGGCAATATAAAGCAACCAAAGTACAGATGTTTATAAATTCAGTCTTCTATAGTTTTGGGGAAGGCAGTTTGCAGGGGGATAAGTGGTTTGGAGGGGGAAGAAAGCAAGAGGTAAATCCTGTAAAAAATAAAGTAGTACACTAAAAAGTAGCAAATGTTTCCAGTCATACCTAGACAAAAACATCCCTTCCCTGCTTAATAGGAAAGGGCATAAGCCATTCACAAAGGCCAGTTTTACTTCTTTTCTAGTTAAGATGTTATTAGAAGCTATTTCCAAGTACTAAAAGATGATGCATTATTAAACTAAGTAAAAATTTAGTCATTTTACTGACATCTTTCATATCTCCAAGAAGAAACAACATGCCTCTCATAGATTTACTTCATGCTGTATACTCATCTCATGCAACAGAAGGAATAGCCAACCTAAGCTCAATACTTGGCATAAAGCTGAAATCACACATCCAGTCTTGATTGAATTTAAAAGCCAAGTGTATTACAGTCTACATGTTTCATTTGAGGATCTTGATTATAGAGTATTTTTATTATGTGAATATTTCATAGAGCAAGTTACCATAAAACAGTCATGAAATATGCTATCTCAGGAAGCTCTCTGGACTGTGAGAAATCTTTCTCACAGCACAGAGGGTTTTTTTATTTATGTAAACAGATAAACAAAATTAAAGACTTTCCGCTCCTTAAAGTAAGAGATTACTTATTTTTCATTAGGAAAAAAACCACCAGACAGCCAAACAAGCAATAAATCAACAAATCCGGTAACAGGAGTTTGACATTAAACCATGACAAAGACAAATCTGAATAAATTTTAGCCAATTAATTTGGGCAAATTCTTTTCCTTTCATCTATACATTATGTATCATAAAGACAATTGATTTTTAGGTTTCCATTGTTTTTCTGTATGTAGCTAATTAGAAAATGTTAAATCAAGAATTTTATTCAATCTGTGTCACACAAATTTTTTCTGTCTATAAAAAAGTAAGTAATTGCTCAGTTTCAGACTTGTTACCATAATTTTAAGCATATCAGGTCATTACAATGAGAAACTTTAAAAACTGACTGTATTTCAATTTATTCTGAAGTATTTTCCAAAAATTCTGCTCACAATAATGAATGGAAAAGTCAAAAGAGTAAGTTTACAAATGGTATTTGAAAATATTTGTGGAGGGGCAAGGGACTGGTAGAGAACAGAAGAATGACTCCTAAACTTCGGACACTGAATGAAGCAGCAACTCCAAGTTAATTCCTAATCCATCCTACCCTGAAAAGATGCCTGAAGTCAAGTGAGATAACTGTCAGCCTACAGTGCAAGGAATCAGATAAACTAACTCTACCACAGTTTCCCTACACTCCTGCAAAACCCAGCACTGAAAACACACACAGAGTTACCTTCCAGGAGCACATCTCACTGACTGTGGAGAGGAAGAGACTGACCAGACCAACATGACCCATAAAAACATTGTAAAGCAGAACCACTCCTCAACTCAGCTTTCCCTTTCTATTCAGTGTTGAAGACATTCTGCATCATTTTCTTCATGTTTTTAAGTCTGCATTAATTCTCTGTGCAGACTCCCATTGTCTGTTTCATCACCACAGAATCTTGTCTGTCATGGACGATTTGAAATGCTTGTGACAGAAACTGAAGAGTAACACGACTATCACGTAGCTGCCTCTGAACTGAAGTGAGGAGACCTCACTGCAGTCTACAACCTCCTCATGAGGTGAAAAGGAGGGGCAGGCACTGATCTCTCCTCTGTGGTGACCAGCAACAGGACCCAAGGGAAATAGTTAACAGGGGAGGTTTAGGTTGGGTATCAGGAAAAGGTTCTTCACCCAGAGGGTGTTTGGACAGACTCCTCAGGGAAGTGGTCACAGCACCAGCCTGACAGAGCTCAAGAAGTATTTGGACAATGCTGTCAGGCATGCGGTGTGATTTATGGGGTTGTCCTCTGCAGGGCCAAGATTTGGACTTTATGATCCTTCTAGGTCCCGTCCAACTCAGATTATTCTGTGATTCTGTGAATTAAGGATCCACATCAAATCCAATACACCACCCGATCATCACAAAACCAGTTCTGTGGTCTACATGGAAGCTGCATTTTTAATTTATAGTCCAGCTGCCTATACTACAGGAATGAATCATGCATAGCTATTGAACTCTACCTAAAGCAACACCTGCAGCCCATTTTTAATCAATATTCTGTAAAAAAATCTATAGCTTCCCTCTGAAAGGTTTTACACCTGTGAGCCAGTAAGAGATTTTGTGAATTTATAATAAATTATTGACAGAACAAGGAAAAAAAATTATGTCTTTTGTACCCCGTTTGCAATTGCACTAAACACTAGCATGTATCTTTGACCTGTTCACTTGTCATTCTTGTCTATAATGGCTCATAATCATTGCTCAGTCAGAACCACATCAGCTGAGTATCAACCCAAGCCAGAATTATCAGCCCTAGTAAAGGAATTAATAACAGCCTAACCATTTTTCATATGAGTGAGAAAATACATTTAAAGTAATTTCAACTCAGACTGTGAACAGTTACATGAAAATTCTTCATACAAATCTCTTCTGCATAAGGGTAAACTGTTTCCTAAATATGATTAAAAGTTTCAATTACTAGAATCTAACAGTAGGCCTCCCGAACTCAATTCTGCCAAATAACAGAATCAAGGAGAAAAGAAAAACATGCAAGGAGGGGGAGTGATCCCTAACTTATGCCCCCTTTTAAGCAAAGACCAGTGTCCTTCAAAAGCCTGATAGCCAAATATTTGTCAAAGGAGGCTTGAGAAGAGGTCTGCCTATGTGACAATAACATTAACCTCCTTAGGAGGCAAGGTCAGCAGGTCCAGATAAAAAATAAATACTTCTGAGGAACCCACACCTCTAACCCTGAGCACAGTCTGCTCAGAGCTCCTTAGATGGCCCTTGCCTGCTTTTGCACCAGCGTGAAAGAAACTGCAGTCAGGCACACATAAAAGATGTGGAGAGACAGGAAGGAAGAAGTCTGTGGCAGACAGATATGCCATAAAACTATAGAGGTGATGAGTAAAAGGCCCTTAAGGAAGCAAGGCTCACTGAATTTTTCATTAGTCTGTTGTTTTATGACCATTTAAAGTACTTTTTGTCAAAATGGTGTTGCATCTTGCTTTTCTTATAGTTTCAGCATCACAGGAAGACAAAGCACAATATTGCTATCAGCATGTAACCTAATAGTTGTGCAAATAGAAATAGAGCATCAAACAGCAACACAGCCCTTTTTAAATTTAGTTAATTTGGAAGAAATATTTTTTTATTCACAAATATAGAGAAGAAGAAGAAATGTGGGCTTAATACAATTTAAATCCATTTTTGACCACTATCTACTTTCTTTTTAATTTCAATTATACATAATCCAAACACTTCATTCGCAGTTAACAAAATACATAGGTTGACATTTAGTTCCCTGGAAAATATTAGGATTCAAAGCATGGAATTTCCAATAGAATCAAATGTTTGTAGTAAGTATGGGGTCCAAAAAGCCATATCTGCCCTAAAGAGCCACAAACAGCACCACCACTAAGCAGAAGCCAGGATTTATAGGTGAATATTTGTTACATCTGAAGCGAAACACTATTTCAGACAGATCATGGAGCCATCTACCTATCAGTATGATATGAAAAAGTGTCATGGTAATATCTGTTCAACATTGGCTGACTATGGCTGCCTTCAACCTGAATATTGTGTTTAAAAAAAACCAAAACAAATCTCAGAATAAGCTTCCTCTAGATATAGATATGGATCAACAAAGTTTTAATGGCCAGTCAAAAGGCAGGAGAGGGAGCAGGCAAAGCATTAATAATTTTTGTCTTTCTTTAAACAAGAAACATATTACCATAAGTCCTTGAAGAAAAGCATAGGCCTTACATTAAATTTCAACACTTCTTAAAATATTAATGTACAAAAACGCAAAACAGTAAAATGGATGCTCGAAAACAAATAGCTGAAAGTTCAAGTGTATGATACCTCTCTGCCCCTTTCTCTTCCCTTATCATTTTATCCAAAAGACTCAATTACACTCATGCTTCATACAACTATGTCTTCATGAGGACAAAGTATTTCAGGAAGTGGAAACATTGATAGAAAAGAACGCCCAGGAGAAAGGACACCTGCCTTCCATTGCATGCCTTTTTTTAAGGAAAGAAACCATTTAAATGCAAACAGCTGTATTAATGCAACATTCAGCTCAGGCTTTATGCAAAATCCAGTAACCCAATTCAGAGTTACTGCTACCATAAATGTTATTCAGCTGCACTCAACATAAGTAATGTACTGTACAGGCATGCATTAGTTACTTTAAAAAAGCAACTTAGGGAGGAGAGACTGGCCTGTAAATAGACTCTGGTTTGATCCCCATCCTCCCACCAATAGATACAAAGATATATATTTTTTTTATACATTTCTAGCTTTGAAAAAAATTACATACCAAACTAGCAGTGAGTGAAGGTGCTGACTGTCCAAATGTTTGGTAGCGCATCCGAACAAGATTAGTGGTTTCTACAGGTTGCCACAGCTGCTGTCCAGTTGCACTGGGAAGCAAATATTTGCCTGTCAAGTTAAGAAAGAGTGAGTTAAAATATGAGATGCTGCAGATGAGGCAATGCAATGGACAGTTTACTATAACACTCTTGTCACTGTAAAACAACTTTCACTGCAGCCCTGACCAGAGCTGATCCTGACAGAATTCCTGCTATTCACTTGCTAGTCCTTCACATCATTCTTCCACAAGATACAATGCAAATTAATTTTTTCACTACTCCTACAACTGTACCTTTTTCTTACACAGAAACACATTTAAAGCAACAACAGATTCAAACACCCAGACTGCTAGCTCTAAACCAAAAGAAACTTCTGAAAGCTAGTCAAGAATGAAATTTAAAAAAATGTATTAAAAAATATTCCTCTATTTACCATTTGAAGGAATAAGGTTCTGAGTCTGAGGGACAATGTGAGACTCATTAGAATAAGATATTTACCATGTGGATGATTATAGCATTTTGTGGGTGAGGACTACTCTGCTTCTGTTCCAAAGTTCCTCATAATCTACCTACTATATATCACTCAATTCCCAAGAATCTTTATCCAGCATCCCGAGTAAGGGGAGATTACCAAGGTGTAGGCCAGTCATTCCTTAGGACCACTCACATGGGGCTCTCAGTGCCTGTGCTCTCTGCTCAGTGGTGTCACTTCGCTGTGGGGCAGGAAACCTCGAGCCCAGGGCCACACAGGGTCACACTCCCCCATCAGACTGGGACGCCACTCAGTCTGGACTGTCTCCCCACAGGTACCAATTAGGCAGACCACATTTCCAGCTCACGAAACCTGAGCTACAAACTAGAAGTAAGGAGAATATTCAGGGAATTATACTAAGATCACAGGCATGTATTAATACTGTTAATTTCTGCCTACTTTCTAGCCACTGTCAAGAAACAGGAAAACAGGCCATTATACTAGTCTTGGCAATATGTCCACCTTAAGTTCTTACTTATCTCTGAAAACTATGCAAAAGTGAGACAATCACATTCCTAAAGCCACTGACTTCTCTTGGAAGACCAACAAGCTGATGCAAAGCAACAATTTGGAAGACTTTTTAATCAAACCTCATTTCAAAAACACAATGCAAGATCTTGACTGAACAGATCAAATGAAAAACATCTCCATATGGCCTAAACATTTCTTTCCTGAAATTACTAATCCCCACCTCATTAATCTGGTCATCTCAGACAGCTGTGCAGCAGGTATGCACATGACCACAGGATTTGTACCCTGGTAAATCTGCACAGGTTTGCCAAGAAATCAAAAGCCTTAGCTTCATAACCTTATTTTAACAGTAGAACCACAGAGAGCTGCTGAGGTCTCTGGAAATGACTGTCTTGGAAGCTAGAAGTTCCCAAGCAGCAGCACAGGATAGTCTTTTAACACTTTCCAATTAATCTTCCAAATGGGCTATTGTTTTTGCTACATTGGTAAAGTGGAACCCATAAATATTTTTTCACCCAATTTGTTAACAGCTTGCCCAAGACTAGAAGAAAAATGTACAACAAAGCTGTGGTTTCTCGCCCAATTATCTAAGATAACATTTCCCAGAACTGGAAAACCTGAATTAATTTTCCATCTGCTCTCTCTGCCTGTTTCTATCGAACTCTGATTCCTTTTTCCATAGGCTCCCATCACCCTCAACTAAAAGGGTGCCATAAAAAGGTTAAGGCATCAATTGCAATATACACTTTTTTGATATTCCATTTATGTCAACCCTGAAATATACCAGTGACATACACAGACAGAGAGAACTGTATCACCTCAAAAGGTTAATTCCTTCTCATATGGACAGGAAAAAGAGAATTAAGAAGTGAATGCAAAAAACAAAGTTATACAAAGCTTCCATTTAAATAGGTACATTTTACTTCTTTAATGCTTTCTACATCAGAAGAGATCTAAGCCTTTTCTTTCCTTCCTTTTTTCCTCAGACACTGGTAAGATGAAGTTCCCAGAGAAGGGTGAAACCAAACATTTTCTAGTGCTGGGATCCCTGATTACAAAATCTATCAGGCTAGAGTGCAGATTACAAACACTGTTACGAAACTGTGTGAAGGTTTCCAGACTTCCAGCAACATCCTGACAGCTCCAAACAAGCCACCACCAAAATGCTTCAGCAATACCTATTTTGTCAAGTAGACATACAATACACATAACTCTTTTAGAAACTCTATATTAATCCAATCTAGAAGCTAACAGGAAAATTACATTAAATTATTTGCAACTTCACCACTGTAGCATAATATTAGGGCATTTTATCATCCTAGGAATCAATATTTGATTAGCAGTAAGTCTTCCCCCACTCCTTAGAATAACAGAGAATTCAAGAAACAACAAGGTTTGTTCTATTGAAGTTTGTTTTAAAACTGGGGAATATCATCACTCTTTATTTAAGAAGTGCACTTTCCCATAGGGTGCTGGGGTTATGGTATGGAATAGTATTCCCTGATTTAGTATTCCCAGTAAAAAAGAAAATCGTAAAATGCTCCCTTCCCACTCTGGTGGGACACATAAAAGGCAGAGATCGAGGATCGAGATAAGGACATTTACTGGAAACAGCAGTGAGATAGGAAAATGAACAGCAACAACACTAAATACAAAGATGTTCAAAGGGAGGGTTATTTACATGCAAAAATGCTCAGTAAGTCCAGGACAATGAAAAACAATGGCAGACAGGCCCTCTGTCCACCAAGCTTTCTGCAGGACCAGAAAGAAACCCTTTTCTTCTCAGTAGCAAGAGAAAGAGACCCTCTCCCTCACCTCCCCAGTAACGAGTAACATTTGAGTCTTGGCCATGCCCACTCAGCACAGCACAGGGCAGCCCAGAACTCCTGGGCTCAGCCATCCAGCCGGGGACTACAGCACATACCGCCACACCTGGTACTGTAACAAAAAATTAACTCTGTCCTGGCCAGCACTAGGACACAGAGTTAAATCCAGTCTCAAAATCCACTGTCAGACACTAGGCCCTTCCCAGACTGCACTAATTTTCATTTCGGATGAATCCCACTTGAGCTTCCCAAGAAAAAAGATTTGCATTTAGTACCCAAATTAATGTTGTTTTAAGTTTGGATCCCAAGCCAAAAAGGCTTAAATAACAATACAACTTAGTCTAGGAGGAAAAAGATATATGAGAAATAAGTGCTATTATCAATGCTTGTACTTTCTTTTTGTTGTAAATGTGCACCAGATCCAAAACATGGAGAGCTATTATTGTCTGTACCTTACCATGTGCAGGGCATTCTAACAGCCACCTTTACTATTTTTCCTTTACAGTAATCTATATTTTACTCTGGTCTTATCTTGTTCAGACATCTGAAAGAAAGTCTAAGATATCTTGACACAGAGGCTAGATCTCAACAACAGAATCTCTTACTAAGCCCTTCCTTGAACTGTATAGTTTGCCTGACTGACAAGAAAGCAGAGTGGATTTACTCAGTACTGTGGTCACTATCCTCACTGTAAAAATTCACTTAATATTTCATTATTTTTCCTGCATGATTAACATCAAGAAATATTTTAAATCATGTTGGGTGTATCTGTTGAAAAGCTAAATTAGGCAGTAAACACTTTCAAAATTCACAATGAAATTGTGAGCATATGTGATGCTGGAATGATCCCTCCTCCCATCCTTAACCCCAACAGGAGCCTTGAAGGCACCACAGATTTCATAAAATACTGGAATTAAGGCAAGCAGACTGTCTAGAACACCAATTCTTCTTTTCATAGTACATACAATTTTAAACACAGTAAAGGCATACAAGAAATATGCTTTCTATATGTTGTGGTTTGACATGGAAGTAAGTGGTTTTGTTGCAAAAAAGTCCTGCTAGTTCTGATGAGAACCAACCAATTGTCTGGCTGGATTATTGGCAAATTTTAAGCCACTTAGGAGTTTGACACAGCTCTGCGAATCACATTTTTAGATAGAGCCTGGGAAAGAGATGATCTGAACTAAACCACTACACTAATGAAGCAAAAATAACCAGGCCTTAGACAAACAGATGGTAACAGATAAAACTCTTATCTGAGAACAGGACTAACCTACTGCATTAAACTACCACACAATAAAACAGACCCTGCCCACAGTGAGTTGATCAACAACTCTCCCTCAATTCCTCCAATGATAAAAAAAAAATTAAAAAGTCCCCTCATACTGTCCACTCTCCCTTTCCCTTGACATTATAGCACTCCTACACTTTTCTTGCTATAGTTTAATTCATAAATGTACGCATTTTACTGCTTTTACATTTTCTTTAATAACCCTTAAATTTATACATATCCACACTTCCTCTTGTTAAGTGATTTAAATGCCAATATTATACAAAAGAATTGAGCTGAAATTCATTATTATTTTCACACTGCATTTATGTCTGCCTTCAAGTTTAATGCTCCAATGAGCTACTTTCCTTTTTAAGTGAACTGATTCATGAGGGACTGAGAGGAAGGCTTTAACTCTACTCAACCCTTCCATCTTCATTAGGTGTTCTGGCCCATATAAGACCACCAGCATCCAGACCACTGACACAGTGGTGGTACTTCTTGTATTACTTTCATCAGCTATTGATATTGAGTCATCTACTGATAGAGGTCCCCTACTTCTGTCCTCTTCAATTCCAAAATTGTCAAAATTGTTGACTTCTCCCCCCACTTCCTTTGCAGAACTGTTGCTGGTATCATTACTTCCCTTCCTGTGGCTAAAATGACCAGGATAGCCTAAAGTAGCAACACCATCTCTTCCCATATCTGAATGCAATCCTCATTAGTCCAGCACATTTATCAAAACACATTTCAGTGAAGGGTGATTTAAGTTGACTACGTAATGGCAATAATTTAGCATTATTTAATAGTATGACCTCATCCGTTGGTGAACATAGGCAATACATTACTGAAGTTCAGTGTCATCTTCCCCTTGAACATACCCCTTTTATATCTAGATTCATTTGTAATGAATATTTGTTGAAGGTCCAAATAGAATTGTTATAAATTCTTACTTCTATTGCATTCAGCATGTGCATGTTTCTTGTATGACTTACTGTATAAGGACAAAATTACTTGTATAAAGACAAAGAGACTAAAATCCACATATATTTCCTCAAAAATCAGCCACAAAAGGCAGGCTTCCATTCTAAATGGAAAAGTTTTTCCTACTGCTGAAGTACTGCTCCCCTTCCTCTGTCCCTCTCAAATGCATATCATAATAGGACAGATGAAATATACTAAATGAGCTCAAGTTTAATACTTATAAAGCTTCCATTTTCAGTTAGAATTTAGAAATATCTTTGGCACTGATAATTAAACAATTGCATATGATTAAGAAAATGTTTCAGCATCCAAGTAAGATTTTACCTTTACAAAAGTACTGAGGACAATGTAGACTGCACTGCTAGAAAGTCTAATTTTTAACCAGTCAAAATGAAAAAATAAATAGAGGAAGCATCTTAATCTTTTGATAGAAATAATTTTTGTTAAAATACTAGAAATAGTTTTTTATTACACTACTGCAAATGGAAGACAGGCATGTATTTTGCTAAAATGGAAGAATATGAATTTGGGCTGACAGCAGCTACAGACAGAATTAGTCCAAAATGAAGCTGTGCATATGATTACAATGGATCACAGACTTCCCAGAAACTAGCATCAATGTGTTTGTGTTAGCTGCTGTGAAACAGCAGCCCTCAAAATAGCCTCTTGACATCTTTAAACCAAGGGTCAAGAAATCCTAATTTCAATTAATTATCTTGTTAAATAAGTATAAGTTAAATACCTATAAATAGGTATTTATTATATAAGTGCAGATTATTTTTTAAAAATACAGAAAGCTAGATACTTCTCTCTCACTGATTTACTTAAGTAAAAATATAACTGATCTTTTCTCAAGAACCAATGCTCTGGACAAGTCAGACATGCCAAGCATAGTTTCAAGTGCGTTGCTCACTCCACACCTCTTTTTGGGGAGCCTCAGGAGCATGAGCTACCTCAGAGCAACAGCAACAAGCCTCAGTGGAAGAGAAAACTGGACTCTACTGCAGATTGCTCTGGGTCATAAAAACATTCTGGAAAGAAACACAGAAGGGTACTGCCCCCTCCAATTACCCATGGCATATTTCCAAACACAAAAAAAACCCAGAGGAGCTGCAATCATTGACAGGCCTTGATGTGAACAGAAGAAAGACTGAAGCTACCACCTGCCACCATGTCACCACAGCAGCAATGGCAGTCCCACAGCACATCCAGAGCAGCCACTGTTACCAGATGATAAATTGCCTACAGCTGTGAGCTAACACAAGGCTTGGTCTCCAAAAACTACTGGCCTCTGGAACTGCACAATGTCCGGTGTGTAAGAAGGAGAACTGCAAGTTCACCAGCCCCTGTGCTCTGCCAACTCAGCCAGGTCACCTGGAACATGGGGGCCTATGACCACCAGAGACCACCAGAGAGAGCCCCAAGACTGCAGAATGCATGTATAAAGGGGAGGGGAAATATATTAATGATTTCAGGGACATGATTATCATATTCTGGACAATCAATCAATATTTATGTAAAATATAGTATATAAACAGACACTTCCTTGCACTCAGTATGCACGGCTTTGGGAAGAGCTATGCATCCAGCCAAATAAAAAATGCCTGCTTCTTAATGCTACACTGGTGTTAAGAACTTTCTTATTTTATCAAGTTTTTGGTAACACCAGTGCCATTCACAAACTGCCTGAGCAGCATGAAGTGAAGACCAAATCTGGAAGCTACATACCACCACTTTTATCCCCACAAATAAGTGAACCATCACTCCAGGTGAAAGGCAAAGCCACCCACCTTACTATTTCCTAGGTTCAAGTTAGGGCACTTAGCTGTACTGCCTCAAATTGAACTCCTGCAGACATCCTAGCTGTAGGAAATGATGGGGGCACTGCAAATTTTAGGGTCTATTTTCACATCTGGGAGCAGGGAGGAGGGTTGGAATTAAAGCCCATCATTCCCACTAGCTGTTAACCAGAAAGTAAAAGAACAGTGGGTTGAAGTAATCACTAGGAAACTTTTTAATATTTTGCCTTATTCTACTGCAGCTGCATCAACAAGCCTTACTTAAACTATAAATGATCACCAACATTAAAAAAAAAATACTACTTTTTTAATGTCTCATTTATTGCCCAGAACTTAAAGGAACATGTTTTGCACATCACTCAACTACACATGGTTGAAGTTAATGAACAATGCCACTTTCCCAGTCTGATGCAGGTGGTGAAATTTTTCTTTCAGCCAATCTGTCCCCTAAACATAACATTATTCAGGTAAGCCTATAATTGCAACTGACTCAATTACAATTTCTTTTATAACTGTACAAGAAGCCTTCATAAAAAAATCCTCTCACACTCACTATAGGTCTTTCACTTTTTGATGTACTACAAATTTCTGAAAATGCTCTATATTTGTTTCACTTCCTAAAGTCAGAGGAAGCAGTGGCACTCTCAGTGAGATGGTGTGATTCTCTGGGTTGTCCTGCACAGGGCCAGGAATTGGACTCATTGATCCTTGTGGGTCCCTTCCAACTCAGGATATTCTATGATTCTGGCTGGCAATGCATGAAATAAATGTGGCCCACTGAAGGAAAAAATCTGGGGTGAGATTGGAACCTTAAAAAAAAAAAATCACAAAAAAACACAGTAGACTTAAAATTTTACCAATATTGGCAGAATTGGAACTGGAAAAGGACACATTCAGTTTTGGATGACAAACTAGTAGGATGAAGGCTTAGATCTGTATCCAAAAATAAATATATATATAAATAAAATCAAGCCTCCATTAACTACAAGGGAGGCAGAATCAAAACTGTTCATAAATCAATTACCAGAAAGAAGTCATCACATTCCAGAAATAACGGTTCATGCTTGAAATAAAATTCTCTCGCTGAAAGTTATTTAAAAGATAATACAAAATTTTGCTGATAAGGAAATTATTCAGAGTTCCTTTGCTGATAGATATTCACTGAAGTTACATTTCTATATTGACTATTTGTAATCTATTACTGAAGTACTGTGACAGCAATAAAATATCTGAAAGGCATTTGAGATCACCAGCATATCTCCCTAAACTTTGATTAGATTTGGAGGATAAGGATAGGTTTGGGGTTTTCAGTTTGGTTTGTTTGCTTGGGTTTTTTAAGTTTTCCCTACCAAAAATACCTAACTCAACAGCACTATTAGCAAACCAGTAACAACAACTACACGATAAAAACACCCTGCAGGCTGAAGTTTTATTCATGACACTACTTCCTTACGTCACAACTCTACTGAAATACAACTCAGCAAAATAAATAGTTTGCAGTATTTATCAGTGAGGTCAGAGATGGAACACTCTACTGCTTCCTTTTCTTTATCTTAACAACAAATAGGTCCTTTTCCCATAATTCTAACATGCAGCTCCAAAACTTATAAACTGCCAGTCCATTCTATAACACAAACCTAATAGACAGGTATTACTATATCCTTTTCACTTTTTTTCCAGTTTACACCTGCTCTAGAAAAATTTCAAGGTTCAGTTCTATAACTCTGATAACAGTAGGAAAAACAGATATTTAAGATTCATACTGAACACATGATGCTACCAAAAGCACACTAAACTACATATAAGTGATAATGAGACAGAGTTCCTTTTGCTATGTAGTCAATTCTGCAAAAACAAGAATCCCACACACCAAAAGGTCAGAGATAGATGCTGCTGGCTGACTTAAAACAAAACTGTGCTGAGAACACACATTTTAAGGACCTAAAAAATTTACTATTGTTCAGTTCAAACATTATGTAAACAACTACTTGAATCAGTAGCCAAGACTCTTGGCTTATAACTCTCCACCAGCTCAACATTTGGGTTTTTGCTGACAGAATTTATGGTACGAAACAAACATCTCCCGTTGCACTATGAAAATCATGCTCAGCAACTCATAATTGACATTAAGACAAAGAAATTATGTGTTAACATGCTATTCCCTCTACAGTACTCAGCATGGCCCCTTTTTTTTTGTCTCATGTATATGTTGTTATGCCACATAATTAAATCACTATATGCTTATAGAAATTTTTCAAAAGGTAAAATTTCCCAGCAGAAAATCCCACTCCTCTTTTCACTGGAGAACATCTATAAACTTTTCCATTCAATTTATCAACCTTCATTCTAAGAATTAGGTACACAAAGTGTTTTTCCTCTTCTCAAATATATCTCCATCTGTACATTCAATTTATATTAAAGCAATCGACTTGGAGAAACCAAGTATGTGGTCAAATCATTTGCTTTACAACATCCACTAGAGAGAGACCACAGGGAAAAAAACAGGAAGACTTAAGCCTCTAGGAGTATAGATCATGTATTCTTGATAGGCAGTTATGGTGTATTTGTAAATATGCTGCAATCAGTTTTGCACTAATGAGCTCAGGTACAGGCAACAACAGGAGTGCAGCCTCACAGACCTCAGATTTAGTTAATCAGCTGACTAAACACATGCATTTAGCTAAGTCCAGGCAAGTTCTTTCATCTGTGCTTCTACAGTTACACTGCTAAGCATACTTGAGCCAGTTAATTCAACAGCTCTTAGGGTATTTCTTAAAGAGCTACAACTCAAAACTTAATTTAACATGCATATTAATTTTCTCCACTTTTTATTTTTCCGCTATGACAAATGACTCTTAACAACTTTCAAGCTGCTTTTGTAAGTGTCCCAAAGAGGGTTAAACTCTGTTTCTTCCTCCTTCAAAACTGGCAGCTTGCAAACATATCTGCTAATTAGGCACTCTACTGCTACAGTTTGCTTTTGATCTGAACAACAATCAGCTTCTCATGTTCTGATGATACAAGCACGATTAAGCAGCAATCGAGGAGTTAAAGACAAAATAATGACACAGGAATACAGTATCTTCTGCTCTCATCTCAGATTATTACATGGTACAGACTGCAGACATGTCAAAGAATATGGAAATTATCTTGCTAAGCACACGGAAGTAAAAATGAACTCCACTACGCAGGCTGATTGAAGCCTTAAATGATGAAGGTAACTGACAATGACAAATAAATCCTAATGTCATCTCAAACACCAGCACACCAAGAACCATCTAAAAATGCATATTTCATAGTAGAATAAATTTACTTCATCTGGAGAAGACAGCTTTGTACTGAATACATTTAAAAAAACAAACACAAAACCCTATACGCTGCATTTCCTCAGCTGTGTAATTATAGCACAGATTGCTTCTATCTCTCCATTAATTCTGGAGTAACTTTAACACGTGGCATGGTGCTTTAAGGAAACCTTTGAAGAAGGTAATGTAAAAGACTGCCTAATACACTGTGGGTAGGCAGTGAATGAAGCATGTTGTGCTTGTGATCATGCATACATGGCAGCTGAACCTTGCCTCCTTTGTAGCCCTGAGCCAAGCGGTGTTAGCACTTGTAGCTGGGTTGTGACTCTCCCTCTGCTGCTGTAGGGGACAGCCCTCAGGCAACTGCAGCTCAAAAGGCTTCCTGACATGCATTACAACAAAAGCCATTTTGAAACATACTTCTACTCTGATACGAGACAGGAAGAAAATGTAGGAAGTAAACTTTCTTATTAAAAGGCACATCTAATAGAGCTTTAGCACTGGTGGTCATTCTTACCCCACATCTTACAGCACCCCAGCTTCTGGGGCTGGGGGCAGGCCAACAGAGTGCACCCAGAGACAGCTATGAAATCACATAGCTTTTCATGGGGGGTAGTTGTAATGAGGGGAATCCTTACAACATATACAAGACAGCGATGAATGTTGGAAGGAAAGATGAAGCCATATTTCTATAGATGTTCAGAGATGATTTATTCCCCCAGCCACATGACTGGAGTTCCCAGGCAGACCCCAGCCGTGGGACCCTGCTCTCTTCCCCGGCGCAGGCACCCAAACCAAGCAATCAGGAACAGGGATGGGGCACACGTGACATGGGAGCAGGGACAGGGACAGACCCGTACCCTGCAGGGTACCTCCCCCCGGGACTTCAGGGGAGAGGCACCTCCACAATTCACCCTTTCTTTTTAAATAAAATAACATGGGAAACAGTTGGATAAACAACAAAATAATTTCAAAGGAAAGGAAGCCACTATCTTGAGTCCCCAAATGTCCAAACAGATTCTCTGTGGAGCATCAGAAGGGAGACAGGACTTGAGCATGCTTCAGATGGAAACTGAGGAAGGGATTTTCCTTTCTGTACCTGTTGGAATCTTAGAAAATGACAGTTAATTTCTTCCCTCCCTCCTTTTCATCCCCCCCATCAGCATCACAAAGGGATTCATGGTGAATGGAAAAACATGGCTTTGCGAGAGGAACCAGAAAGGGAAATTTGGGCTGGGCATATATGGGGGATAAAGGGACATGGGATAAAAGGGGAAGGTGGGATAAGAGAAAGGATAGGGATTATGGGGATATTGTCCAGCAGATCTACTGCCTTTCACAGGGGCACCCCAGGGCCTGTAACACATGCTGCCTGTGGGCCCTTCATTCCTTGCACAATTTTAAATTCTACTCTCTTTCTTCTAAGCTTGGAACATCACTTTTGGGGTTATTTTTCACAATAGAAGATTTATGGACAAAAATACTTTCTCCAGTATTGTTTTTTCAATAAGAAACCATAATTTTTCTTTACATGATACCATTTTACAGTTCCAAAAACCCTAGCTGCAATAACCTTTTCATTTTTTCAAGTTCCTTTGTTCTTGATTTCACTTTTGGTTTTGCTCGTTCTCATGTTCTTGCTGCCACAGCCGGGACCCCCAGGGCCAGGGCCACCAGTGCGTTCCTGTCACAGGGTTTCGACTCCTTGGGATTGCGTGTGGGGCCGCGCGGGTCCAGTCTGGCCGTGCTGCTGCACGCTGACCCTGCCGGCTGCTCCACCTTCAGCCACCTCTGCACCGCCACTCAGCGCTGTGCTCGCTTCTCCTCTGGAGCTCCGTGTGACTGCTCCACGCTTTCTGGGCGTTCCCGCAGCTGCACGGCCGTGCCCTGTGAGGCGTTCGCGTGTGCGCAGCTTTGTACCGCTGATGCTGTCGGCTGTGTGGCCATGGGCTAGCACAGTTCCCTTCTTGCCCCCACGCCACTCTGACTCTGCTCGGTGTGGCTCACCACAGTCGCCATAGCAACTGCCACAATCGCCGCTGCCTTTCTCGCTGCAGGGCTCGGGCTCAGACCATCGCTGGCCATGCGGTGCGGGGCAGCCATCGCCAGGAAGCGCCTCTGCTGCCACTGCCCTCACCACTGCCTCAGGGCGAACACTGCCAGGCCCGCACTGTCGCGTCACTCCTGGCTCCACTCCCGCTGCCTCTGGTCTCCCCGCTGGCTCTGCTCCTGCCATGCCTGGCCTCACTGGCTCTCCCACAGGCAGGAGCTCCCTCACCGCTGCCCGCAATGCACTCGGCGCCCATGGCCGGGGTCGTGCGGTCTCCGGCGAGACGGAGGAGCCCGCTGCAACTCGCGCACTGCTCGACCACGTGGTCGCTGCTGATACAGTAGCAGGACACTGCTGATATTGCTCAACAGTCTCTGAAATTAGGTAATAGTCATGGAAATAGTTTTGCATCAGCATATTTTTTGATTCAGAAATTAACTGTGTCCAAACATTCTTCCAAAAGTCCTCGGTAAGAATCAACTCCCAAGAAACATAGAAGTTGTTTTTAAACAGCCATGCCAAATAGTGTATTAGTTCTTTCTGAGCTTGAATTAAGCTAAAATCTACATATTGCTGTTCAAGAACCTTTTTTAAGTTTAAGGTAAATGTCTCTTTGTGTTTCGGAGAGCCATGAGTCCTTCCACGAGTCCTCCATCGTTCAGAGATCGGACAGCAAAACAAAAGCAAGAAGAGATATCCAGAGTTACTCACAAATTATCTTCTCCAGGGATCGTTTGCCAGCATTTCTCCACCATCTGTTGTAATGAAGGGAATCCTTACAACAATTTACAAGACAGTGATGAACTTGGAAGGAAAGATGAAGCGATATTTTTGTAGATGTTCAGGGATTATTTTATTCCTCCAGCCACATGGATGGAGCTCCCAAGCAGACCCCAGTCATGGGACCCTCTTCTCTTCCTGGGGCCTGGGCCCACCCAAACCAACCAATCAGGAACAGGTATGGGCCACACGTGACATGGGAGCAGGGACAGGGACAGACCCATACCCTGCAGGGTCCCCCACCCCAGGATTTCAGGGGAAGGCACCTCCCCAGGGTGGTGTAATCACGTATTGTAGTCATACATTCCTGGTGTAAATATGTATAATTTCTTCCACAACAGGAAGAAATTTTGATTATGTACACAGGAAACATGGAACAATTCCTCTTATATACATCAAGCATCCATCACTAATAGAAATAATCATTTTTTTAAAATGTTGCCATTAAACTAATCACATCATCATTATGAGAAGCAGTTGTACATAATGGGAAGGTAAAAATCACATGATTGTACAAGTTCAACTTTCCCCATTCACCAAGTTCTACCAAACAGTTGACAGTGTAAAACTTAATGAGCTAATCTCCATATTCAACAATATTAATGATAATTTATACAGCCCAATATTTGTGAAAATTCTGCTACTGCCAACTGCTCCCCTGTACAAATGGGGAAAACCTCCTCTTCCAAGTCCTGCCAGCACACGCCAACCCATAGATACGAGAACAGCTTGTTTTTCATGGACCATAAAGCTGTTGATCTTTCTGCTAATTAGTGTTAGCAGAGTGATGAATCTCTGAAGCAAAAAACAGACTGAGAATCCCCAAATTCACTTCAAATCAACCACAGATTAATTATATGGGAATAAAAACAATGGTTGAGTATATTTGGATGACTGATGACTCAGAGGTGGAAAGCTGATCAAAGCAAGAACATTAAAAATGTAGAAATTACAAGATTTTTTGGTTTTAGCTGTTCATGATCTGTAGACAATATGTGATCAGAAGAACATGAAGTAATTTTACTAAAGTAAAGCTTTAGGATCCTTGGATTAAAGATTCTATAAAATGAAATTTGTTTGTATTATCTTACCTCTACTTGTCTAAGATCAATATAAGCCTAGCAGATAACAGCCCCACCACAGTTAGCCACAATTAGCCCAGCAGGAAGCCCTTCACAGGTTGTTATTGATGAGATAACAGTAAGCAAGAAGTTCAAACCATAGGTAACAAAGTGTAGGTTTTTGTGGTTTTTTTCCTTGTATATAATGGCAGAGCTTATCAGTACAGTATAGAAACAATGGAGTTAGCTGCAGCACTCTCCAAAATATGAATTCTTCCCAAAAATATGTTCTCATATCTTTCAGAAGTAGAAAGGGAGACAGCAATCTCCAAATGCTGCACAGAAGCTGAGAAGACAGAACAGGGCCACACTGCTCACCAGTGAGGACAAACTGAGGAGCAGCAGCAGGACATGAAAGTAAGGGTAATTTGTTTTGCTTGTCCAAGTGATTTGCCAGGTTAACCCTCTCCATGGTAAAAGCTTTTATTTAATTTCTCATCCTTTCACATTACCTTCTGCTATGGATTCTATTTAAGCATCTCTGAATACAACAAACTAAAATCTGTAGACAATTTAAGCCAAAAACCCTCTGACTATAGACAGCCCTTTGAAGTTTGTGGAGATCAAGAAAACCAGCCACTACAGAAAAGCAGCTTTTTAATTAAACATCTTTTCTCCTGATTCGAAACAAGTTTTAAAGTCCCAGTCTGTGCACCATTAGGAATCCTTAAGAAGGCAATCTAAGGCTACAGCAAGAAGCATTTAAATACAGGTTAAATAGATGTCTATTGTCCCAATAATAACAGAGCTGATCTCACATAACCATACTTTCCTCACAAATCTGTCTAGCACACCTCCAATGCCCCTGCATCCAGAGGGCACCAGCATCCCTCTCAGGCCATCCTCTTTTCCCTCTCTGTCTGACCTAGGGCTACGAAACAAGCAGCTCCTCTTCAGCTTTGTGACAGGGCTTATCCTGCAGTTCAACAACATCTGCAAGGATTGTGTTTTACACTGTCTGTGGCACAAGCAGAACTTTTAAAGACCCAGTTTACTTTCCCAGACAGAGGGTGTGGCAAGCACTGTTAAGGGCATTTGTTCATGCAGGGAAGGGGGAATCTGGAGCAGGAGAGAAGTTAGGACACAGCAGAAGAGAAAAATGCAAATACTGATTATAGTGCAAGTGTATGTTACCCAAAAATTTATAATCTGTTGGAAACATAACCTTTTTAATTAAAAGATTAATTAGTCATAAATTTCATTCAAATTCTTTTACTCTGAGATTGTTTCAGCTCATGAATGCTTATGTTTAGCAACCACAGTCATGAAATACTATTTTTCATCTTGCCTTTCTGTTAAACAGGGCTGTTAGCACTTCACAAGAACTATTAAGGCAGATTTCCTAGACTAATAGCAGGCCACATGCTATACACTGTTTTCAACCCAAAATCAGACTCTCTTTTTCCAGAAGTCCTCTTCTGTGGCAGTGAAGATTAAAGAAAGCAGTAGTGTTGTAACAATTGTATTGAAGAGACTTTTCCAAAATACAGTAGCATGGTGTCTCCAGGAACCAGTATTCATTTCTTGTATTGGAAAAACTTTAATTAGTGACTGTGTAGCAATTTTCAGCAGAAGGCAGTAGTATTTATAGTCTCAAAAACATTGATTAAATTTTCCTTCTACTTTGAAAAGCATTCTTTGCTTGTCACTGAATACACGTGATTGCTGGATTGCTTAAAACTATGCAACTTAGGGGAAAAAAATTGACTCCAGTCTCCCTAAAGCTGTGTCAAAAATAATTTCAGTTTCTATCCCACCTCTGCAAGTTTCCAACCTTCTTCTCCCTTGTGTTGATTTCCCGCTGGAAAGATCCAGTACACCATTCTCCATTTTCTTCATATTCACATATAAAGAATTTTGTAATTTACTTCAGCCAATTCAGTGTAGTAGGTTCTCAGTAACTACAATCCTTCAGGTTTTGCAAGTCTCATTCAATATATTGCAACAATATAGATTTTCATTTTTCTCATATGTCCTCTATAACATTATTCCTTCCTGTAAAGCCCAATAAACTCATTTATTTGGGATCTATTCTCAGAGATAAAACCTCTATCTATTTACCTCTATTAGTATTCAGCCCTACAGGAATTGAACTAGTCTGTTTTATATAAACAAATAAATTTTGTTTTGTTTGTTTTCATTGTTACTATTGCTTATGCTGTATGGCTCAACAATACTGTGTTTTTAACAGCCAAAGAAAGGGAAAGTAACATACACAGTGCAATTCACTTTTCTAACATTTGGAGTGAACAACACACATCAGCATAAAAATATTCTGCAAATTTACAAGTTAGGAGTCTTGTCTCTTGCTTCACTCACTCCCACCTAATGTATTTTAGGAGTTGAACATTTTTTAACAGCAGAGACTGAACTGCAAATAATTTCAAAGATACTCTTCTGGACTATTTTCCAATGAACTGATACCGACTGTTAAGATAGCACTTAAAGGCGTATTAAAAGTAGCAAAAGAGAAGAAAGAATAAAGGAAGACAGTAATCAGTGCACAGTGATATTAAAGATCAAATATTTTCTCATATTACAGGCCTCCAAGTATTTTTCCAGAAACAGTAAGACTTAAACAAAAATTTGGGAGGCAATGTGCGAGCACAGAAGTAATCCCTTACAAAGCACATGTCAGCTCACAATTTTAAAAGCAGGATTTCTTGTGCCCCACTTCTTCCTTTTTTTTTTGTTTTTTAAATGACACTGTGATTATTATAGTTTCAAACCAGAGTAGCAAACCACTCTTAATCATTAAAGAAATGCAAAAAAACCCCAAAACTTCAGTATGTAAGAAAAGGTACGTAAATACATGACCAAAGCAACATTGAAATTATTAACTTCAGATTACTGAACATTTGAAACAACTCTAGGAATTAGTTCCCTTTCTGTAGTGGTTTCTTTAAAACACTTGCAAAAAAATCCCATAAGAATATAAAGAACTTTCTGTCATCAGATTGAGTTTGATTAATTTAATCAGTATTATTATCGTGAAAGCTGTTAGGATATTTAAACTTTTTGAAGATACCAAAGTCCAAGGGTACTCAGGTTCATTTAAAGTGCATTGGTAATAAAGCAGTTTAACATTATTGCCCACTATATTCCCAAGCCCTGACATGAAACCCTGCACAACATATTGCATGCAGACAAAAAGCATATCTATTTCCCTTTATAAAGGCCTCAAGCAATAATTCAAGCATAGAGATAAAGACTAGAGACTGCGGCAGCAGAGCACAATTGCTACACTTGTTTTTGATTAGGCTGTCTTCTTCCGCTTTATCTGCACCGCTTAAATGGCAAAGATCAATTTTTAAAGACTACTACTTTGAAGTTAAGCAGAAAAAAATTAAAAAACCACACCAGCTCCTTCTGAAATAATAAGTATGCTGACAGTTTTTAGTTTCAGTAAAATTGTAGTTTGATTTACACTCCAAGCTTCCAGAACTGCAACACTCCAGAGCTGCCAGAGAGTTTACTGAAATGTCTACCAAAGTCGACACTTGTCTGCTACAGGTCACTTATCTTTCACAAAAGCCCGTACAGATCACCAATAGTCTTACACTGTTTCTCAAAGCTTCATAACAACTCATGATAAAAAAAAAGCAGCAAGGGAAATGACCAATCTTACCCCTAGCGACACTAAAAATCAGAGCAACAATTATGTGATGACATGATACAAGAAATTCCAGTAGTAGCATATGTTTTTCCTTTACATAGAATATTGAACTATCTCACTCTAAGTCCTTTAGGTTCCTTATGGTTCCTTAGGACAAAATTATTTGTCATTTACCAGAAGCCTTGTAGGTGATTTTAAGCTGGTGAATATAAAGAGAGGTATTGCTATAACTTCTTGGAGCTTCTTCCAGGGAAACGTTAAGTAAAGGGGTAGGAGGGAAGTGAGAAACGCCAATACTCTAAAAGTACTTTTCAGACATTTACAGCAGAAGAGTTCTATCCATTGTGGAACCATTTTTCATCCCCAGGTGAAAACAGCTCTGAGCAATGGACAGAATTTAGAGACACAGGACAGTCCTATCTCAAGTAAACACCATTTCAACTTCTTCTAACCTGAATTTCATGTGCTTAATTCTAATATCAATCAACATCACTCAGGCATATAAAACAACTTCTTCATGAGGGGAAGTGGAGGGGCAGACACTGACCTCTTATCTACGGTGAGCAGTGACAGGACTGAGGGAATGGTGTGAAGCTGAAACAGGGGAGGTTTATGTTGGGGATCAGAGAAAGGTTCTTCACCCAAAGGAGGTCAAGCACTGGGACAGGCTCCGGAGGGAAGTGGTCACAGCACCAGGTTGACAGAGTTCAACAAGCATTTGGACAATGCTTTTGGGCACATGGTGTGATTCTCAAGGATGTCGTGTGTGGAGGTGCCCTCCCCTGAAATCCTGGAGGGAGGCACCCTGCAGGGTACGGGTCTGTCCCTGTCCCTGCTCCCATGTCACGTGTGCCCCATACCCGTTCCTGACTGCTTGGTTTGGGTGCCCGGGGCCCGGGAAGAGAGCAGTGTCCCATGACTGGGGTCTGCCTGTGAACTCCAGTCATGTGGCTGGAGGAATAAATCATCTCTGAACATCTAAAGAAATATGGCTTCATCTTTCCTTCCAAGTTCATCGCTGTCTTATGTGTGTTGTAAGGATTCCCCTCATTACAACAGTCGTGGACAGGGCCAGGAGTTGGACTTTATGATCCTTCCGGGTCCCTTCCAACTCTAAGCATGTTCTGTTATTCTCTGAAATTTCTATCTTCCAACAAATTTACTGAAATCTACTGTCCCTCTCACCAAGTACAACAAATTCTTCAGACTAGTAACCATAATGCATTTAGGAACACACTAAATGCGAATTCTAAATTTTTTTCTAAATTTTTGTTAATTTAAAAATTATTTTTCATTAAATTCACCAAGTCCCTATTTTTTTACATTCAATTTGCTCCATAATCAAAACCAATCACTCTTCAGTGACCATCACAGCCACAGAGCTCCCAGTAAACAGTCACAATACCAGCACCCAGTATCTAGAAGATGCTACTGGGGCAAGGAGAGCCTGAGCCCCCCCTCCAGCATCCTGCTACCTCTGCATGGCTCTACAGAGGAGAAGCTGCAGTGCACAGACTTGGCTAGCTGGTAATGCTGTTGCTCCCCTGTGAGTATTCCGCCACATAAATGAGGCTAAACTGCTTTTTCTTTAATGAAATCAAGTCTAAAGGGACAGTACTGTTTTAAGTTGCATCAGGGGAAGTTTGGGTGAAACGTCAGGAAAAAATTCTTCACTAAAAGAGTGATTGCGCATTGGAATCATCTGTCCAGGCAGATGGTAGAGTCATCATCCCTGGATATGTTTAAAAAAAACCTGGACGTGGCACTCAGTGTCATGGCTTAGTTGATGAGGTGGCATTAGGTCATAGGTTGTACCTGATGATCTCAAAGATCTGTTCCAACCCAGTTCATTCTGTGATTCTGTGATCTGAGCACCTCACCTCCTTGAGGAAACAAGATATATGTGATCCCATGGATGGATGCACATGAGCCAGCAAATAAATGCCGCAGTCATGAAAATCTCAAGATAGGGGTCATTTTCGGGCTGTGCTTGGCCACCTCTCAGCAGCCCATAGAGGCAGAACCTCAAACACAAACTCATCTCACTAACTGTCAGGGAATTCACGTGGAAGAGACTTACAGAAATTCCAGATGGAGCTCACACCTCCCCTAAGGAGTTCAGCCACAAGGCAGACACCAGGGGTTAAGATGCCATCAGCTCCACAAGTGCTAAATCTCCAGGTGACATTACTTACCAGTTAAAGCTCCTCCAAGGCTTCCTCTTCTGAGCTGTCTCCCATCTTCACTCAACTGCCTCTTAAATTTAGGAGACTTTCCAAGGCCAGAAGACACCTCAGGACTGCTGGATTTTCGGAAAGGCATGGGTGGGGGTGATAATATGTGATCAAGCTGCAAAGAAATAGAAAAAAAAAATATGTAACTGTACTGTTTAAAATGCTTATCTTCATTAAAAGAAAAAACATCTTCAACTAAACATTATAATGCATTTGGGGAAAAAAATATCCCAAAGATCTTAAGGTAACTAATATGGTAACTGAAAAGAAGTATTTTGCAAGTGCCAGATTTGTGTCTGGCTGTGTAAGAAAGCCATCCTCCTCTTGAACAGCTCACACCACCTCCAACCACTCTCACACAAGAAGCATTTTTTTATAGCGGTCCCCTCTCAAGGTGCAAGGGCTCATACTTAAGCTCACTCAACCTTCCATAAAGCAGCAGCAGCCTTTCTGCAGTTGTGAACTACCTGATCTGGAAACCTACTCTAGGCAGCAACCTGCTCCTCAAACGTTGTTCTTTAACAATTTTTCCCTACATCCATGTCAGCAGTCACTAGATGGCACTGCACTATAAACAAACTGTAAACCACTGCCCAGTCCAGGGAAATAATAACAAACAGATTTATCAAAGCCAGTGAGAAAGAAATTAAATTATCCTGTTTATAAAAGAAGCATTCATTTACACTGACTTTGAAGTTAAGTGGAAATACAGATCCTTGTTCATCAAACTGGGTTCCTGTCATCATTCCCACACAACATTTTAGCTGCCTGGTCTTGACAATACATCTAATGTCTCAATATTTGATTAAATCCACAAAAACAACACAAAATGCGTGGGAGCAAATACAAAGAAAGTACGAAAAAGAAGGATATGTAAGTATATAAAGTAGTAAAAGTTTAACAACCATCCTTCTTCTTAAAGTGCTGCAGTGGCATAGTGTCATTATTTTGAAAAATGCTTCAAATTTTTTTTCTGCAATATTTAAACCCTAATTCTCACTACAATTTTTTAGGAAGCCAAGCATATCTAAGTCTTAATTTTTTTACAGTTCATGTACAAAGACTTATCAGCCAGAAAATCTACACATCACCTGCATACCTGACTCCTTCATCCTCTGAAAGGAAGGAGTTGAGCTCACCAGAAACACTGATGAAGCTGCACAGCAAAGCCCATTTTTGCTTACAGTTAATCCCACAGCAATGTACTGTCTTCCCTACAAAGCATTTTGAATCTCATGTTTAGTTCCCTACGTATTTAATATTTCAGGTTAGTTATTGTTTGGGGGTTTGTTTTAAAGGTTTCCTTAATCAAATCTGCAGTTCATTGGAAGTGTACGTACACTCCTAAAGCATCGAGAAATGCCATTGATTTCTGATTCTGCTTCTTCAGTATATTAAGGCTCATTCATGTTCATAATAGACACTGAAGTATTTGGTTAACTCACAGCCCCTGCCTTTAGCAATTTCCTGAAATGAGCAAGTTTGGGCTCACAAAAAATATTTACTTAACCATTGTTACTATTTATCTTTCACAAACACAGGCATATGACAAATATTTGTAATTACAACTTCTAAGATATGTTGCAAGGTGAATTTACAAATTAAATACAAACTACTCTTTTAAAAAGGAGGCAACTGACAATAGCTGGCTTCTAAAAAACACCATTTTGAGAGTCTTTCATGTATGTCTAAAAGCAAATACTCAAACTGCTTATAGATGGATGGATCCCCGAGATTCTTTAGTTCTAGACTCCAAATGATGCCTGGTTATAGGTGAGTTATTGGCAAAAAATCATGCTCTTTCTTAAAACAGATTCACACTTCAAAGTAACCAACCATCTTTTAAATCTTTTTTTCCCTGAACAAAGGTTCATCTTTTCAACTTTTAAATGACAGAAGGTGGGATAAAAAAAAAATCAATACATGCACTAAGCTCCCTACACATGAACATTTAAGCCAAGGTAACAGAATTTTGCATCTTCCACCCTCTCATCTTTTCCCTTTTTAACCTTTAAATACCATAAACGTATTCAACCTTTATGTTTGTTTAAGTGACTCCCACAATAAATAGACTTGTACATTCTACAACATGCTGTCTGATTTAAAGTCATTATTTCCAATTAAGCTGTGCTCCATTTTCACAGCTTTCAGGGTTTCAGAAGAAATTTTAAGACAGCACTATTAAGTACAGACCAGCACAGTATCATCTAGGTCTTCAGCTCATAATTAAGATGCTTTCCCAGCTTCAGAAAAGCATGTTTGAGAGCTAAGACAGTTTAAGTATTAGCCCCCATTAGCTCATAGTTTTAACACCAATGCCCTGCCAGCATTCTCTTGCCCCCTTGTTGCTAAGTGACTCTATCACACAAAGAGACATTTATAAGGTCTAATACTACAAAGAAACAACCTAGAACTACAAGATTTAGTATTTTCATATTTATGGCCAACTCCTGCTTCACAGGAACAATTACACATATATCAACAGAGCATATCCGGAAGCTATCCAAAGACTCACTTTTGCTTCCAAAGGCCCAAAATAACCTAAGAGCAAGTAAAATTTGTATTTGACAGGAGTCTGTACATTCTAACTAATACTGCAGTAAACCAAGAAGAGCAGACAAGGATATACCCTTTAACAGCCTTGACATAACAGCTCTGGATGCCTGGGAAATATGAGAGACTGCAGAAAGTATCCAGGCTTGCAAGCTCCCTTCCTGTGCTACTCTCAAAGAACGGACAGCAACATGTACCAGAACTAGAGAGGTTTTATAGCCCCCATTAAAACCTCACATCAAGCAAAGGTCTTTGCAGCAGATGAAGAGGCTTTCTACCCTCAACGGAACTGCCTTCCCATCCTGCCAGCCACAGCATTCAAGTCCAAGGAAACAAACAGAAAACATTAGATCCTGCTTCCTTGGAACACAAATTTGATTCTGAAGATGCATAACTTGTTACATATTCAAATTTTAAAAAGTGGTTAATTCAGTCAAAAAGACACTGCCATCATTCTGTAAGAAGATTATATCAAATTCAAGTAAATAACTAATAGCAAGACCTATTCAAATTTGTTGATACTTATTTGAAAGACCTCCTGGGAACCTGAATACCGTTTAAGTTCAGGTTGAGCTTCTTACCAGGTACAGATTAGAAACTTCTGTCCACAGGACAACATTAAAGCAACTATCCAGAGGACAGTTGAAATTCTACGAGAGATATTTTAAATAATTTTACTTAAGCTGCTTCTACTCAGCACTCAGTTTTGCCCATTATTATCACTCTACTGGTATTTACTTCAGACTTACCAGCTATATGGGCATGCGCTGATGTTGCACGGCATGCAAACGCAACAGGATAACCAGGGATTGGTTGGTTCCCCTTTTTAATCTGACAAATTTGCTTGACAGCAAGTTGCAAGGAATTCAACAGCTGTAACCCTGCAGGCAGTTTCGAACAGACACGCATTCATGTTACACCTTGAGGATCTGGCTATTCCATGCTCTGCCCACCGTCTTATTACTGCACTCAGGCTGCAGCCACGCCCTTCTCTCAACACCCTTTGAAAAGAAATGTTAGTGACCTCAGGAGCACTGGGATAACAGAAGTTTTTTTCAGCTAAAAAATGGTAACAGTGAAAAATGAAAACTGTGAAAACAAGTGTATTTGAGTACCCTGTATCTTAAGTACAAGGAGGGGTTAAGTTAGCCTTAGAGTGTATACAGGCTGCTTAGAGAGGGATTTTTAATCAGTACACATCTCACCACCAGTCTCTGCTGTTAATATTCACAATGCATGGATAGTTAACTTATTTAAAAGCTTCCCTCCCTCAACATTAAATAATACCTTCTCAACAAAGGCACTTCGAAAGACAGAAAACACACAGCAAACATCAACTTATGAAAGACATACACAACATTTACTTCTTCCAATCTGTTTTTCCATACATTTAATAAAAAAATCTTCCTGCTTATGTCATAGGTATGAAGAATTTTTACAGAAGCACCGCAAAATTTAGGAAATAGGAGCTTTAACAAAACCCTACTTGCTTCCCTCACACTATGAACCTTACAAAAATGAACAGGGAGTAGTATTAGAGAAGAATGGTTTAAACACTGCATAGAACTGAATATCAAAATATCTTTACGATAGATTTCTATACATAGATTTAGAGATCCTATAGAAACATGGATGGAATTTTAGTGATAGTCTCCTTCAGTTATACAGGAATCAATTTGTTCTCAAACAATTTTTTTCTGTATGTTCAAGCTATTAATTTTCTGTGTGAATAGAATCAGATATATTCCTCTGAAGAAAATTATTCCCATACTGTATGATGGACTTTTAACAGCTCACCTACTCAGAAAGGATTATAGTAATATTTTTTAAAACCTCAGTAGCATTAAATCCACCTATCTACCATCATGTATTTATTCTAAAGCTAGAATGAATTCTATGCTTGATAATTGTATCATCAAAAAGTCACATCAAGTTCGTCAGCTCACATATCCTTATGAAAATTAAGGACACAACAACTGATTCAAAATAAGACCTTGCATCAGTGTTTAGGAGCACAATTTGAGCTGAGTACATAATGAGGAGTGAGGCAGTCAGATGGAAAATGCATTTCAGGAGAGAAAATCTGTGGTACAAGGTGAATGAAGCTAAGAGAACACACTCACACTCATAAGACCAGGATAAAGAAAATAAACTGTTCTGGGCTGCTGAGATCTGTTGCAAAATGGAGCATCTTTTCTCAATAAAAATTATATTGAAATGAGAACTGAACTCATCTGATCAGCTCCACATTTTTTTGCAACACCCACTACAGATTCACTGTCCAAAATACTTCATTTCCAACCTCCCCCAATTGATCCACAGGCATTATTTCTACTTCCCACCAAAACTGGGAAAGAGTCGTCAAGTATTCAGTCTTAAAAATATGAAGATGTTCTATTAAGCAATTCCATTTCTTCCTCCTGAATTCAGCACAACTTCTCTCTACCTCAGATCATGCTCTGTATGCATATTCAGTCCTAAAGTTTCCATTGAAGGGCTGTGCACCATCACCCTTTTTACATCTCCCCCAGTCAGGCAACAATCCAAAAAAAAGAGAAGCATTACCTGAAAACTCTCACATATAGTAGAAAGTATATAGTATAGTAGAGCTATATAAGAGTATACTATATATCTCACATATAGTCAAAAGCAGAAAATAATCAGTGTAGTTCTACTGTTTAGGGTTTTTTTCCATTATTAACCCAAAGACCTGAAAGAAAATTGCTCTAATAAGTATGTTGTCAAGAAACATGACAAACTGTAGATGTTTAAAGAAGTGAGAAAGCATCATACTCCAGGTCCTATGCAGATAAAAGAATAGAAGCCTCCCTGGTGTTGAAGAGAGATTCAGTCACTCAGCAAAAACTCTCATTGTAAAATTAAAGGCTTAAGAGGAGCATGGCTTCACAAACCTTACAAATCCCTACTGTCTCTTGCATCTTCAAACACAAGCTATGCAAGAAGCAAGCTAGCTAAGACCCACTACTAGTTCAACAGTGATTAACCCCTTACACTCCTAGTAGTCTGCTTTGATATAAATCAATCTGTTTCTTCATGTTATTTACACTGAGTTCCTCTCAGCATGCTGCCTCTCTGTCTGACTTCTTTGCAAGCATTTTAAGCACAGTTGCTGGAACACAACAGCCCAGCAAAAATTTATTTTTTTGAGGCAAGCTATACAAACTTACTTTAGCTGGGCATAGGGGAGAGGTATGTGCTTATCATTTAAATACTCTCCTTAAGTCTAATTACCTTTGGCACAGATATGTGAGTTTTGATTAGCTGCACCGACACAGAGAGCAACACTGAATATAATCTTATTAACAGATAGGATCGTACCTTCCAAAAGCATCTTAGAATTCATTTTAAAATACATTTTAGTCAATTAAGAGCATAGTGCAGTTTAGTTACTCCAGATACTCGACAAGAATGCAGTAGCACCAGATTAGACTTGAAGAGGAAAAGCTACAGTGGTGTAGCATAGGTACCAGAGAAGTCTGTCTTACAGTACCATCACAAGCAGAGGTGCAACCAAATTTCCACCAATGTCCTGCAGTAACTCATGTCTGCAACACACGAGTCCACTGCTTTTGGTCACAACAACATCAGCTTTTGAAGGATTCTGCATGTGGGTGCAATCTGAGCAATCTAGGACTATGAGTGTCCACAAACCTGTATCAAATACATCCGCTGAACAAGACTGTCAGCAGCTCCAATTAAATCAGCTGATGGTTGAAATACTCTACATTCCCTTTACCTACAAGCAATATTAATCCACCTTAGTTTTGAGTATTGTTTGGAGAACTATGAAACTATTCTGAATATTCACAGCTCTCCGAGCAGCCTCTGCAGAACAAAGAGCCACAAATAATTTACCACACAGAGATAAAAGGAAGCTTCTCCAAAAACTAGCACCACTTCCAAGAAGCCATGGATAATGAAGGCAAAGAGTGGATACAAAGGAAGACTCAACAGGCCATAAGGATTTCAATGGACAGGAAAGATCCCATGTCTTGCCCCGTTTCCTAACACAATTCCTCAAAAACAAGCAGATATTTTTTCCACCACCATAGATCAAGAAGGGAGGTGACTATTTATCCCACATTTCTCCATGAGAAAGGTCTTGTTCAGCTTGGGCTGAAAGATCTTCCTAGTTCTCCAGTCTATGGCATGTGTCATTCTAGTCCTAGACTTCAAGCCTTGGATTATCTCACTTCCCCCCATGACCTCCAGTTTCCTTGTTAGGACAGCAACACCAGTCCGTCAGCTACAGCAGAGACAGAAAGTAAGATCCTAGGCTCACTGTGAATTGAAATGGATTAGAGACAGAAAAGATCTTGTTTACAGGCAAATTTGCTAATCATTCATACAGCAGCACTTGATTTACACATGACTGCAACCTGCAAAGGGCACTGCAAACATGTCCTTAGCACAGTAAAGAAACCCACAGCAAAACTCTGTGATTCACAAAGCATCACTTCTAACCATTGTATTTATTGATTTTACATCCCACACATATGCAGGGATGCTTATAACTAAAAGTCACTATTCAAAACTATAACTAAAAGTGCTTATAACTAAAAGTCACTATTCAAAACTGTCCAGTTTATTATGCTGAACACACAATGTTGCATAAATAAAGAGAAGCAGCAAACAAAGTCATGATGTTTTTCCATAGCATCTCACCCATCATATCCGAGATAGTAAAGAAACATTTTAAGAATTCTACTAAGGATCAATAGAGACAAAACCACATTATCTTGCTACCCACTCCCCACTCATTCTAGAAATGCAAATCCACACTTAAAACAATGGTATTTTTCTTGAAAACATATCTGATGTCTGGTCAATTAAAAGCATATAAATACAACTCAGACAAATCTGAAGTACTAGCTATAGCTATGTTAAAAAAAAATCAGCTTGCATCCAAAGCTTTTTCAGAAACATATTTATACACAATTGCACAGAAAAGGAAGCACAGCCTTTACAGTATTCTGCAAGGCCAAAAAGTGGCCTATAAATATGCATGCTCACTGCTGTCTGAGCCAATTATTACTTTACCCTTGTTAAGATGGAACAGTTTTGTTCCAATATGACAGCGTCCTTCAGTTCTGGAAAGCTCCTGTGTGCTGCACTTGTACATACAAACTGAGAGATAGACTGCTCCCTTTCCAGGAAACAAAGGAAGCAACAGTATCTGTATTGAAGGCACTGCCTCCAATAACTCAGCCTGCCCTCAGTCTCCTTGTATTTACACACCCAGCTTTAACAAATATCAAAAGATTAACAAATAGCAGGTTCTGCAGACATCCTATCAGGACCTAAAAACAAGAGCAAAAACCAGAACAGAGTTCTAAATATAGTTCAACCCATGGTTAAAAGGGATCACATAGGGCACTTTACTTATGGGTAGCGTCCTCGCTTTTTCATATTATTCTGACAGTCATAACGATATCTTCTCAAGAATGTACATGATGTGCTAAGGCCTTTTGCTTCTGACAAAAAATATCATTTCCAAACTAGGAAAAACTGTCAGCACTCTCAAAAAGTCAAAGAACCACAAACAGGCTGCCAGCCAGGATGAAGCTACAGCAGCTCAACAGGTCAGCCCTACTAGGAAGAACACAGAGGAACCAGATCCAGCACAGCAGATTCTGTGAGGAAGTCTGTTTGAGAAGTGGACTAAAAAACAGCGTGAAGACAGAGAGCAGTGTCCCAGGGGTCTGCCAAACCCACTCACCTCTGCTGCAAGGAAAAAAAAAAAATCCCACTTTCTGAGTGGTACAGCTCCTCTAAGCACTGCCCAGGCATCATGAAGCTTGCTCATGTACATTACCTTTGCTTCCACAGTTTTCAAAAGGGATCTGACAAAAGAAGATTAAAAAGGCAAACCCACCCTTATCGGCCCAGATGTGCAGCAGTGCGTGCCATTGCTATTGCAGCAGGAAGGATACTCCCTTCCTGCCCCTGTCCTGATGGCCATCTTGTCAGGAAAAAGCATTCCATGGTGTTGAAATTTGCTGTGACTACTGTCACATCTGCCTGTTGCAAAAGACCCAGAGAAAAGCCAGGAGGCAGCAAGAGAAAGCTGGCAGAAGCATCCGATCCAGTCTGGGGGGAAATCAAGGACACAACCCAACCACAAACCTGATGGGTGGTTCCTGGGGTCTGGGAAACACCTTTGCTGGGGCAAAGTGTCAAGATCTGGAAACCCGCAGCAGAAAAAAAACATGCACACACACACAGTATTTACACACCCAGCTTTAGCATAGCAAGACACTTCAGGTTTAAGGACCTGACCTTTCCAGCAGGCCCATGGACACTGAGGAGCAGCAGTGGCTGATCCCCACTGTGTCCCCACAAAGAAACTACTTGGAAGGGCAGGGAAGAGCCAGTTGCAAAAATCACGTCTTCCTAATACTAAGCACACACTTTAGAGGGTTGTTTTGTCACTGGTTTATGTACTTTAAGAAGTGGAAGAGAACAAAGAAAACAAAGTTTTCAGCTAAAACAGCAGGAACCAGCAAATTTAAACAAAAGTTATTAATACTGTGACAATGTACTATTTTCTTACCTTCCCCTGCAGAAAGCCATCTCTTTGGCAGTTTTTTGTTCTTCAGTTTTCTATGGCTGTATTCATTTTCTTATTATCATATGCAGAGCCATTAGTAGCATTAGCTATGCACTATGCTCTGCTCTAGATAAAGATATTAAACTAGCCACACTGAGTATTTCCTTCATTTCTCAATGAAAGCAGGAATTAGCTACACAGCAAACTGAAAAGAACTTTGATATTTTAGACACTATAGGCAGAATTTTCATCCTTAATTATTTTAATAATCCTTTTTACAGGTCAACAAATCCATGACAAATGCATGGAAATATGTACTTATGCTCTGTGCATTTGAAGGCATCCAAACACACACCTTTTTCAAACCTCTCCAATGCTTTGGCTCTTTAAATAATAGGATGAAAATTTAGAAAAACTAACCTTCAAAGTCACTTTCAAATGAAAAAAAAAATAATTGAAATACATAAGAAAGAAGCCTATTCATCTTCATCAGCTGTTGACACCATCATCATTTGTCTCATGGAAAAAAATAATTCAGAGGAGAATACATATACTCTGAAAAGAGGCGGTGTGTTGTGAGGTTTTTGTTATACCATGAATACTAATGAAGGAAAAGCAGTTTAGTTCTTTATAAAATCTATTTCCATTCACACTCACCAATGAAATCCTAGACTACCTATAAAGGTTTCATTTATTCTATCACATTGGAAGTCTCAGAAAACTAATCGTTTATTCAAGTCTATCTGCTCCATCCATGCTCAATTAGGTCTCACTTTTCCCTCAGTTACAGCAAAATTAAAAATAAAAACACAAGCTGAAACATTCCTGGTTCAACTGACTAGCTCCCCATAACAAACCACTTCGAAAAACTATTGTTTCAAGCACAGCAAGAGCTTCTGGGCCATAATGCAGCATTTGAGGGACCTTCTCAGCAACTTAAAAAATTCCTACTCATTAACTTACTCTTCTGACTAATGGAAAACACATTTGAAATGAAGCTTTCTAGTAAGAATTGTGTTAAGAACTAGTAAGTGATATTAAGTATAACAGGGCATTCCAGCCACAGGAAATCACAAGTACCTCACTGTCAGAGACTGAAATATAATAGTTTATGGTCTGAACATTTTCATGAAGGACTTTTAAAACTGTACTACAAAAGCTGCAGAGAAGACTACTGAACCCTGAATGGGGCTCTGAGAGGCCCTGGACTGCTCGCTGATGAAGGTAAGATGAATTAACAACTCAGGGCTGAGGACATTCACAAAGCACAGGCTTAACACCTCAGGAGTGGAGATCACAGGATGAAGCTGCAGCAGCTTATCAGCTGCCAGGCTCACACGGACCCTCGGACCCTTGCACCAAAAGGTGGAGGGAGAGAGGCTTAAGATGTGTCTTGGAAAAACCTCTGATCAGGACCCCCAAATGGGTCCCCAGACCCTACACCAGAGATGATGCAACAGACCCTCAGTGTTGCAAGGGTCAGTGCCAAACCAGCCCCCTGCAAGGGAGGCACCTGGGCATTCCCACCTGCCAACAGCATGTATTAACCCATGGCATTCTGTACTCTTCAGCCTGTGGCCACGTGTGGCAGCAACGGGGGACCCTCACCACCAGCAGGGCAGATGGAGGGGAGCAACGAGACGTCTTTGGGACTCTCAGATGGGTGATGTGCTTCCACCTAACCCCTGTCACCTCTCCCTGTCCCCCAACCCCGAGGCACACTTCTTTCTCTCTTTCTTTTCTCTTTCCTTCTCCTTGCCTCTTTTACAATTAAATAAAATACATCAATTTTTTGGCAGCAACATCTAATCTCGTTTGGTTTTAATCTCGTTTTTGGGTACATTTTGAACCTTCTAAGCTCTTTCCAGTTTATACATACAGACTTGATTTTCTTTGCTCCTCTGGGTTTAGACCAGATCTCAACACTTATAAAAATAGGTAATCTTCACACATAATAATTTAAAAAAAATTATTTCAATTTATCATTCTTTATTTAGACCATTAAAATACTAAATAATCCATTTTGCCATGTAAAGCTTCAAATTCAGCATCACTTTCATTAGGAATAACATATCAAAGGGAATCACAACACATATATGCAAGGCAGGTACAAAACAAAAGAGAGAAACCCATGACAAAAAATGAGCTTGGAGTAAAAGGTTCTCAGCATGTAATGGAGCTGAAGTTGATCCATAAATCAATGCAGGCTGAAAGCAAGATTATTAATGTGAAGGGATTGCATTGTTAATTTACAGTCTGATTGAGAAAAGAAATGTTTTATTTGATCAATGTACTAGTGATGTGCATGTGTGAACTTGAGCACAAATTAGTGATAATTACTGGTAGGTGTATCTCCTCGTATTTTTTAATTAAGCTTAACAAGCAGCAGGGACACATCTAGAATATGCAGGTTTTTCCTGAGTTTGCCTTTAACACGCTCCTAAGTTTTTAAATAATGCAGCCTCGCCACAAGAGACCTTGCAGACAAGGGCTTTTTGATCTCTTTCTTCCCGTTCAGTGCTGAGAAAGACAGCACGCGCGGTTACCGAACAATAGCTACCATGAAAAACCCTTTTCCTGAACTCGTTTGAAAGTGAACTAGAATAAGACATTTATTTGATAGCTTTATAGTTTTTGCCCTCATCATCTAACACAGAATTCTGAGATTGCAGTACTCCTCCTTTAGCCTCACCAGCAAAATTAGCAGAAAAAATATCAGAAGGGTAAGAATATCTGGGTGCAAGGGTGTGCAATCCAATTTGCATTTGGCAGGGATTTGTAGTTAAGGATAATACTCAAGAACCATGTTTGTAATTTTAAATGCCTCCACTGCATTTCAAATCATGTCTAAGCTGCCATTTGTCAGTCTCAGACAATTTACCCAGGTCTATCATTACCAGAACAGATTATTAACACTATCTGGCCTAAGAAAGATTTTTGATTTTTTTTTAGTCCGATGACTAGTACTGCAATTAGGAAAAACCATGAAAACCATGTGAGAATGTAACCAGACAGGTGACACTGGATCATTTTAAATAGTCCACCTCTCTATTTAATTTTTTGTGTAATCGAAGCAAGTGACTGTCCGTACATTCTAAACAGCCCCATTGTAAAAGCTACACTTATTAAGCAGACTTACCCTTACTCGTCCTGTCTTTCTTATGCAGGCTTTTCCAATTAAACAAGCAGCTATTTAAAACAATTATATTGATGGCTGAGAGAAGAAAAGATCTCTACTTAGATTAAAAAATATTCCTATATTAAGTCCCATAAGGCAAGGAAATGATAGCAGAATGTATCACACATTTTATCTGAAAGAACAGACATTAGCATGTAAGTGTAGGGAACCACAAAATGGACATGTAAAAAGCATCAAAATCTAAACAACAGCTGCATTTTTCATGAATTGCTTAGAGCTGCTATGTTTTCTTCACCTTCATACAGAAAATCTAAAATCAACAGCAAAATAAGATGTATGGGTTTTAGAGATTTATTTATAGATCATATCACCTCAGAGATCTACACACAATTCCTCAGAAGTTCAGCATGACTTAAAATTCTCTAAATTATAAGGATTAGTCATATACTAAATTATAGCAGTTGATTGGTATCACCATGAATCTCCTAAGTAATTTATAATGCAAGTTTCCTTTAAATGTCTACATTGCAGGACTCAGCAAAGAAGCACTACAATGTCTGCAAGATGGTAGTAACCTCTCAATGAGAAGGGTTTCATAATAATATTTTCCTAAAGTAACCTGATTCAGTAAAAAATAAAGTACAATTCTACCCATGATGTTTCACACTGTGTTAGGGTCTTACTTCAACTTTCTTTGCACTTTCTTCTAGTGAAAGGGGAGTGCTGTCAATCACCTCCTGTTATCAGGGACTACTCAATATCTTTTGCCTGTAAGGCAGCTGGACTTTTAATTCAGTTGTAAATCAGCTTTGTGCACTCATTTCAAGTAAGCACCATACCTCATCCTGTATTCTCAGGGTTACACTTCTTATTCTAAATAATGAAACCCTACATCTTTCAAAAAACAAAAGAAGTTTTCTAAGTCAATGTCAGAAATTTTAAATCACACATAGTCCTTTAATCTGTGTATAATAACAGAGATTATCAAACAGAACAATTCCACACAGTGGCTTCAAAATACAGAAGCATTCTTACCATCTCAAAATCTGAAAACTAATTAAAGCTATTAGTGGGCAAGGATACTGTCTTTTCTATGTCTTAAACCTAAAGTTTCTAAAACACGCAACAGGACAGATTTGAAAAATGAACATTTTATTTGAAAGTACTGAAAGCCAGCATAAGGGATGAAAAGGCTAATAAAATGATGAGATCCAGAGTCAAAGTTGTCTGGAAACCAACCATTTTTTCATTCAAACAGTTGACATGTTGGCACCAAACATGTCATACATACAAAGAAGGCCCAAGACAACTTCTTTCTTAAACCACACAATCTAATATTTCAGGCTCTCTCAAGTATAAGGAGAAGCAATTTGGAATAGTCTAACATGACATCATGAACAGTTCTTTAGTTTAATCTATATCTACAGACAGAATCTCCTTTGGATATATCTTTATCATCTACAGTGCAGTTTCACTTCATTTTAGTTGATTTCTTCAATTCTGATAGATATCAGTAATTCACTAAATCATAGCCTGAAATTCAAATAAAACAATCTTGCTAAGCCATACTAACAAGATTCCACATGGAAAAACAACATGCTGTGCTAAAAGCTTTGAAATTTATGACTTGTGTGACTACATATCACTGTGGGAGTTAACCCAATTTTTAGTGATGTTCAACAGCTGTATTAACTGGACATCTTTAATACTGTATTTAAAAGTTATTTAATAAAACTATTTCACAAAAAAGGAAAACAGTGAATCATCTTAAGCCAAGATGAAGATTATTATTACTGTATTTTACTTTATTTCAATTACTAAACTGTTCTTACCTCAACCCATGTGTTCTACTTTTCTCCAACTCCCCCCCACTCCCATCCCACTAGGACAGTGTGGAGTGAGTGAGCAGCTGTGTGGTACTTAGTGATCAGCTGGGGTTAAACCATGACTGATGCATTCCCCTCTTGGAATTTAGAATAAAAATACAGGTAAAGCACAGCAACTGGGATACACAAATTGGTTTCTTAGTGACTTCATCTCTATTTTCATAGCAACTTCAAAAAATGATCGGTAACAATAAGTAGCTTATGGACAGGAGGGCAAACATCTTTGAATCTCAAAGCAATGCCACACTGATTTGTACTTCAGCAATCACAAAGCTTCCTCTGACTAACACTTCAATGTTACCTTACCTATTTGGGAAAGACAGACCATATTTTGCATTATAATAATAATAATAATAATGTTTAAGTATCTAATTGATTTGGCAGAATATAGCTTAAATATTTGGTTTCCTGAAGACTACAAGCATCTAACCAACCAGCAGCATACCCTATCAAAGTCCCTCAGGAGGGAGTAACTCCACACAACATTTCTGCAGCACATTCCTCCCCAGGAAGGACAGTACCAAATACTTAAAGGCCCTTTTTATGAATCCAACTGTGCCATAAACCAAGGTATCCATATCAGTTAGGGATCTACTCTGTAGGACTACTACATCCACAGTCCTTTCCCATCCAGGGAATATAGAATCCAGAATTCTTTCCTTGAACAAGTACACATTGTGCTGTCCAAAGACAATAAAATCAGCAACCTTTCAATAAAGAAAATGCACACATGCCTATTCTTATTTCATAAAATCATGTAGGAACTAGCACAAATAGCATATCTGTTTAATAAGAAATGTAAGGACTCTAAATTATCCTTTATATTTAGGCTGTTAACTCAGATACTCTCCCCAGTAATACTACTGCTTCATATATTTTTGCAGATGCAAAGGTGTAGAACTATATGCATGCAGCAAGATTTAAGGTGCTGCACCACATTTGCTCCTGCCCCATACAAAGTCTATCAATTAAATGGCCTTTCCTACAGTCTCACATCTTACATTGCCAGCATACCAGGAGGTCACACAAGATTAACATGAAACAATGGACTCTCCATAAATGACTGCTAAAGAATGTGAAGGATCGTAAATCTCTTCCAGGCTGCTACCATGCTGTAGTTTCAAACCCTCATTACAGCCTCATTAAGAAATACAGTACTGGTAGAAATCCTGACTCAAGCAGCAAACCAAAACTAACACAAATATTTTCTCTGTAACAGCATTTCATGAACATAGTAATCTTTAGAAGTTCCTAACACCTTAGCTCAAGCTCCTGGTTCAGATCTTCCCCAAACTGGCAGGCAGGGGAGAAACTTCACAGATGTCTGTAGGAAGCAAAGAGGAATCAGCAAGACAGAAGAGGCAATTCCATCCTCTACCTGCCTGCCTGACTCAAGCTCATCTGTCTCCCTTTACAGGCATCTTAGCTTCAGTCAGGATCCACTACTGCATCCAAGCTCTTTGGCACGCATCTTCACAAGTAGCCACTATGTTTCCACAGTGGATGCTGCTTTCCATAGCTACAGAAGTTAAATTAAATTACTGGTCTAAGTACAAGAAAGTAAGCAGCTCAAGGCCACTGTTAGGCAAAAAAGAATCAGGAATGTAGCAATGCAAACCTCCTAATGTTTAACACTTTTTTTTATACTTTCATATTACTATTTGAGTCTTCATTATTCTCTAGTTTGTATTGCAGATATGCTTCTCTTTACTGCTCCCATAAGATGACTGGCACTGCTGGGTGTTTTATCTTCAGAACAATGGCCTCAGGGTATGCAGTTCATTATGCACTGCCTGTAAACCACTTATTTTTATAATGAAGCATAAAATAGAAATCTGATCTCTGATTTCTGTCCCATTCTCCTCATTTAGTTAAGGTTCTGCAAATATTCAGGAACAGACTGCTGAAAGATATCCTGAGATGTTCAACATGTGAGGCTGCAAACAGATGGAAGTGTGTGTCCACAATACCAGTATGTGTAGTTAACATCACTGCTAAGAGAATTGTCCTCTAGGACCACCGACAGCCCAATCACAAAAATGTTTAGATGAAATGTGATGATGTTGACAGAAAAATCTTGAAATGCCTGATCAGCAGAATGTCTGCATTAAACTCAGCAGTATAACCTTTCTTAAACCAAGATCTTAAGGGTTCTAAGACTGTCTTTGTTGATAAAATTCTCCTCTGAGTCTACCTAAAAGACAACTGCCCAAACAGCAGCAAGCTCTCCAGCTGGTTCCATTTTGGAAAGCCATCTGACTCCAGAGAAGGAAAGGATTCCAGCTTCTCCAGACAAGATGAAAGAGTAATGAAACACAGGCAATTGGACATGAGCCTACTGGACACCTTACCAGTTGCTGAGCCTATACATGTTCACCAAGTCACTGAAGAGCCTACCACAACCAATGTTATTAGGGAAAGGCAGACTTTTACCTCCCTTCTAATAGAGCAGAGCAGGAAAACCAAGCCCCGACGGTACACTGACTGGACAGCTGCATCCCCCAAGATATATAGACTTGAAGGAATGAAAGAAACAAAGAATAAGATGCTCAATTTACCCACTCACTTCCTCCTCTCATTTCAAGCCAGTATTCAACATCAGGAGAAATGCTACATTGTATGCTGTGTCAAAAAGCCACCTCAAGGGAGCACATTTTCATCTGCAGGCTATGGATTATACTAGATTCTGTTCCACCAGATCTCTGCAGGACCTGCCCCGCATCCCTCCCAAAGAGAAGACATGTAGTGCAAACAGAAGGGAGACAGCAGTATTGCTATCAGGTTCCACCTCAACATCTCACAAGAGTCTTTAGAGGACTGTGTACGGGAAAACTCAGATCACAATATGTGAAAGATTCGTAAGGATAGTATCAAAAGTAATGAGGGGGTTTGGTACATGGAAATAAGACCCTTGAAATTCAGCAAGGCTCCTTTCCCCTATCTTGAAGGCATGCCCCTCTTACTTTTATTGGCAAGGTCCTAAATCCAACTCAGAAGTAGTTTGCAAGGTTTTAGGAAAAAATTATTTCATAAATTTTATTCTTACCCACTGTTTGGAGAGCTCCCCTGAAGCTTCTCTACGGAAGAAGAACTGCTGCACCTTCACAGTCCACAATAGCTGAAGACACCCTGGCATTTAGACAGTCATTCCATGGTCAATCTCTCTCCTACATTCACAGCCGTCTAAAAGCCACAAGACTTAGGGCTTCATTCATTCAGAAACAGCTCAGCCAGCATTTTGAGACAGCCATAGAAAGATCAACTCTCTGGACAGACCAAACTTTACAGTTAGGGTTTCCACCAACCAAAAAGTACAGTACACTTTGGGAGTTTTTACAACTTCTCGTTACAGTCAAGAACAGAAAAATCATATTGATCAACGTGACCTCATTTGTATCACTATCATACAGGCTTTAGTAGTGCCAATGGTTTACCTCCACATATTCAGAGACCAGAAATAAACTTTAGCTAGCATAGAGTATAGAACAAATTACAATTGCTAAGCCATGGCGCAAACATGGCAAACTGAAGACCAGTACTCTACCTTTTAGCTGTGAAGGGTAAACATAAAAGTTTTACAGATCAACTTTAAATACTAAGAGTCAACTTTTTCATGAAATTGTTTGATCACTTACAGTTTTAATGCACTGGATTTATGCACCAGAGTAAACCCTTTTGGAGGAGTATCTCCATGGCTCCCTCTTTTGCATTATGAAAAATTAATTCCCTAATAGTTCCTATAATATCAGCTTGTCTAAAAAAGTAGAGAAGCTGAAAGCTCTCTTTTGCTAACAACTGCAAGCTCGTTCATGAGTCAGGCCTAAGCTGTTTGCTTTCCAGGTGAATATGAAAGTCACCTGCTCAAATCAGCCTCTGCTCAAAAATCTTTAGAGAGGAAAGCCTGTATTATCCAAATGACACAAACCTCCTGAAATCTGTTATAGAAGTCCCTACTGCAGATAATTTAATGTAGTGCCCAAAAACTTATTGGAATAGGCCACTAAAGCACCACTACCTCAAAACAACACTATTTTTTATCATCAGGATCCTAACAGACAGAATAGAGTTCCCAAGCCATACCATTTGACTGCAACCTGATTTGGTGAAAAAAATCAGATAAGCAAATACCTAGGAATACTACATCAGGACTTTATGCCAACATTTTCTGACAACTTCAATTGCCTGAGCTTAGGGCCACAGTTACTGGCTTACACAGCACTGCTGGCGTTACAAAGTTGGTTTATGGTGACTCTTGCATCCATCGGCTTTCGTCTTAACCACCAACACAGTGAAATATGCTGCCACACTGAGCAGGGCAAGCACCTGAACAGATATAAAGCATCAAAGACACAAAAAAATGTTCCTCATGAGAAAAGGGACTGGAATATTTAAACAATGAAAGTGAGAAGTGAAAGAAGACTATAACTTGCATAGAGAGAATTTTCTTCCATCCTTCAAAATCCCTCTCCCTTCATGCTGCAAAGAGCTGGGATTCTTTGACCGTGACTCAAAGTTTTGAACTTAGTCGTTCAAAATTAAAGAGCCAATATAGAAAACCTGACATGCCCAAGGTGAAAGGATTCTGATACAGATCTAAAAACTTACAAATATATATTCCTATACTAAATATCTAGTTGATATTGAAGCCTCAAGAAGACAAACAAACAAACAAAAAAAAAATCCCACACTGCAGTCAGAATTACCAAAATTGCTTTTTACTCAAGAAATTATATCATGAAGTCTTACACAGAAAGATGGAAGGGAGCGCAGAAAGTATTATTTTTAAATCTTAAAAAAAAAAAAAAAATCTGTTGATGCACAGCATAAAGCAGAATTAAGCACAGAAGTTTTATACAATATTTTTCTTCTACTTCAATCAGTATTTCCTCATTTCAGATCAAAGTCAAAGAAGAAACACAGCCCCTGGAAGCAGCTAATTTGCACACACACTGAAAAAGATAATCATTTATATCATAAACTCCCCTAAAATGGCCTAGATTTGTGCATGATGTTCAAATACCTTTAGCACATCTTCCCTATTACATCATCCACTCTGAATTTTAACCATGGAAATGGCAAAATTATTCATTATTTGAAAACATGGCCACACTTGCAGATTAATGCAGTTAGTTAATCATCCCTTACCTATTCCTTGATGCATATATATCCTGAGTAAAAGTGGACATTCCTCTGTTAACAAGGAATGGGGAGGGGGCAGGGGCTGGCTATGTAAGATTTTACTTATATATGTGTAGACCACAAATACATAGCAACACAAATAGAGTCAGAAAGGGTTAAGAAAAAAAAAATAAATAAAAATGACACCTTTGCAAGACTCACAGAGAGAGAGCAGGTTTCCAATCACTATTATGAGTACAACTGAAGCTAATGTGCATCTAGGGGATACATTTTGCTTTGCATTTCCCATTCCATAACATTATGGATTTATAAAAGCAGAGCCTCAGAAAGAAAGATCAGTGTATGACAGTTCTCTTTGATCTCTGGGTTTACTTACTTCTGCAAGTGAGATCAGATTTTAAAAGCCACAGGAATTTACCACTTTGAAGTATTTTAACTTTTCATTAACTGGAACAGTAGTACCCAATTACAAGACAAATTTAGAAGGTAGAGCTTTTTTATTTTTGCAGACTTAAGCTTGTTGCACAACTAATAGGAAATCCGGTACTTAATTTAATTTTCAGGAACGTGATTTCTTAGTACTTTTGGAGTTGTGGGAAAGAAAGGGATATTTAAGAGAGTTGACCTATTTTGCTCTGGAATGAATAGTGCAACATCCCCACTCAAATTCCAAGAAAAGCTACTAGGAGATAAATATATTTTTCTTTTCATGTTTATTCAGCTGACAAGCACGACCCTGAGCACTGATCAAATTAATAAAGGCCACTTTGCCCTTTCTCAAACAAATTAAGATTTTATGATGATTACAGAAAAGGAAGACTGAATTGTTTAGTCTGATTAGAACTGGTGGGTTTTGATATTGGCATTCTTTAAGGTCCTTAAAATAACAACTAAGGATAAATACAGTGGAAGTGCCTAACAAATGTGCAGCTTTTTTTAAACAATTAATCTGGAAGTAGATCTATTACTTTGTAGATGATACGCTATCAACTCAGCTTCCTGAATAGAAAATATACATTTATATTAAGTGCCATTTTTGACTATTTATTTTGAAATATCTAAACTGTTACTCTGCACCAAAGTATTATAAAGCTGCCTTTTTTGTTGTTGATCACTTTGGAGGCACTCTGCGTATGATTTATTATCCCTATGTAAGATTTGATCACAGTATCCAGAAGGCATGATGGCAGAGAAGGCTAAAGATTGAAAATTAACAAACATACTCTGATTAAAAAAGTTTCTCTAAGAAAAGAAATTCATGAACCTCACTGGATAACCACTAGTCTGGACAAGAAGATTTTTGTTTCTTTCCTTTGTGGGGGGAAAATATTGGAAATCCAAAGAATGAGAAGAACAAAAAAATATTTGCCATATTGTTTTTTAAATAAGTAATCCTATAGTTCTGGTCTCAGACTGTTGCATCTTGTGTACACAAAGGGGAAGAAAAAAAATCACCAATGGAACATATTTACTTGGATGGGTAACTAGAAAAATTTGGAAAAAAAAATTAAGAGGAACATACAAATACCATAGTAGTTCTCTTTTCTGATTTGCTTATGAAAACAACCCACACGCTGCAAGACAAAACTGCAACACTGACAGCACTGGCGACACAAGGATTGACTAGGGGAGTATGAAGCCACTAAGAACATCTACCAAGAAACAGCTCCGCAACAACAGACAAATTATTATAAAATTGTCTTTGCCAATTTACACAGAATTAGTTCCTAATTCTGTCCATGTAATCAATACATGCATACATTTATCAAATAGGATACACAATTTCAGTTTTATCATCTGGACACCCACACACATGCCAAGGAATGGAACAGACGTTACTATAAATTGATCATTTCTTTCCTACAAAACCAAATTTTTTTTTCACCAGATAAAATCTTACTGTTCATTAAATTTACATTCTCCATGAAGAAGTTGGATCTGAAGTAATGGAGTCTCCTAAGAGGGAACAAGGAAAGGTACTATTAAAACAGGTTTCCAGAGAGAAAGCCTGCTGACTCACAACGGATGAGCTTGAAAACAGAGCACCAGCTCATGGAAGAAGGAACTTTCTCAAAGGAAAGAGAGAAAAAAACAGTGCCACTGAAGGGCTTAACTAGAGTATCAAACTGCAAAGAAGCAGTGACTGAACCCTGGCAAATTCTGAAACTCCCAGAAAAACAGTTAAAGACAAAAGGGACACCAGGATCATCAAATGACAAAAGTCATAACAAGAGAAGGAATACTTATCTGGAGTGCCTCTACTAGAGGCAGCTTGGGGAATCCAGCTAAAGAGACAAAAAAGTGGCAGGACGCTCAGTCTGCATAAAAACACACAGGCGGTACCAAAGCATATGATAATGAGTTTACCAAGATTGTGTAGTTTAATCCTAGAAACACAACCCTGCTTCACAGATGGCTCCCAGTACATGACAAGCCCATGTGCACTCACCAAAACACAGGAGTGATATGACACACATCTCTATGTGTGAGGGCATTGCTTTTCCCAGATTTTGACCATTTATTTGATTGATTTTCAAATATCTACATCATTAATGACTGAACAGGATACAACTACACCCAAACTTTTAAGTGATAGCCATAAAGAATGTATAATCAGGTATTCTTTACATGTACTTATGATATTTCCGTTTTCTAAAGTCTGTATATACCAGGATCACAAATATGTTTTGGGGAAAGTCCATTTTGTTCCCAGAGTCTCAAAAGAATAATATTTATCATTACATTTTAAAATTAACTGGCTTACCGTTGCACATTAGTATTCATATTAGTGTAATTCATTATATATCATGGCTGTATTACTTAAAGGTATTTATTTAAATTTTCTGAATGGTGATCAGGTAATAAAGATTGAAATATCAGATGTTCTTTCATATTATAAAGACTCCCCTTCCCTAGTTACTATGAAGTCTAACAGAAAATAACATCTTTTCCTGCCCCACCTTTAGAAGCAGAGGGTGGGGCGGTAAGAATGACCAAAACCTTTCTGCATGGATTATTTCTTCACCCCAACTCTGTCCTCTTCCTATTACTTGTAAGAAAACGTGCATTTCCTGCCTGTGTCAAGGAAATATGAATGCAGCATGGTCCATGTGGTGTAAGAAAAGCATGGCACTGACAGCAACAAGAAAATACAAAATTACAAAGTAAAAAAAAACACCAGGTCAGGAAGTAAGTCTCAGTCATCCAACCCAGCCTTCTGCTCCCACATCTTCACCATCACTCAACCACAGCTCAGCAAAAGCAATTATCAAAAAAAACACTCAAGACTGACTCAACTAAAATTGCCCGTTGCCTTTTCCAGACTACACAGCAACTGCACATCTAAATGGCCCCTTAAGCAAGAAATTCTTGAAGCTTCTGAGAACCATTTCCCCCAGGGCAATCTCCCAGGTGCACAGTGCAGTTCACCCAGAGTGAAGCACTACACCAGCCCTGTTCCACAACCTGGGCTGGAGGGCGTGTTGAGGGACCCCTTCTCTGTTCACAGAGACATCACAGTTCCCACATCCTGGTGAAACAAGGCTCGGCGCAGAGATGTGAGCTAACTTCAAATACATAATGGAAAACTTGCAGGTGACCAGGAAATTACAGCATGATGAATGTTTTCTTTTGAAGCTTAGCTGAGAGGGGACACCATGGAGAAGCACCTCCCCAGGTAGGCTCCCACCCACTGCTTACTCTTTTATGATATGGTTTTTAAAACTTGAAAGTAGTTCTTCCAAACATACATTTAGTACAAAACTGAAATAACCACTGAACATGTCAAAATTTGCCTCATGTCAGAAACTGAACTAAGTGCTGATGATTAACTTCTTACCAAGCTGGCTTTTAAAATGGCTATGGTAACATCTTAAATTACTTTCCTTCTCATGGTAGACTCCTGTAAACCAAATGATAGCACCAATAACTTCAGCTGTGATTTTCTGGGTTTCCTTCTGTTTCACTTTTTCTTTTGGTGGGGTTTGGTGTTTTGGGGGGTTTGGGAGGAGGATGGGAGTTGTTGAGGTTTGGTGCAGCAGGGATGGTCTTGGTTTTGGGGGGGTTTTGTTTGTTTATTCTTCTCTAAGCGGGCAAAGCAGGAAGAAAGGAAATAAAGAAACTCACAAAGTATAGGTCAGCATGTCAGTAGGAAAAAAAAATCCCTGGTTTGATCAAAGAAAGCACTAAAAGCTACCACGACCTTCCAGCTAAAGGCTTTTTAAACTCTTCAGTTACATCCTATTTACTCAGACATCAAGTGCTTGTAAACAGACTGCTTCAGGCTAATCAGGAATGTTCCCTGATGTTAGCTAGTGACCCATTGCATTACCCTTTGCTAGTCTGTTTATTTAACACAACAGAGATTCAGAATATAAGATATGAGAAGATACATTTTCTTCAAGTCATGCACTGTGTCTACATTGACTGAATCATTAGGAAAGGAATTTGCAAGACCTCTTTTCCTCAATAATGCACTAAAAATCAAGAAAAGCTGGTACCAAGATAATACAGGCTATGTTCAGTAATTTTGTTTTTTTGCTTTCATGCAATATTTAAAACTTTCCCATAAAGACAACAATCATGTTTAATGGCAGATAATTTGAGTTGTCTGAAGACACATAATATTCTGCAGAAAAACTACATTACTTATCAATGTTACTCAAGATGGAAAGCAAGGCATAACAACACAAGTAGAAAGCTTGACATGCTTGCAGCCAAGACAAAAGAATACCTCCTGTGACAAAAATATGAAGCTAGCTGCACTTTTACGGGTGAATTTATTTCTTACAGACCCAGAGTGTATTGTGTTAAAATAAAAATCCACTGACAGTTCATCTTGTGAACCCTATAAAAAAATCCAGGTAATTTCATTGGTATACCAGAAAGACAATTAGCTTGTCTGCACCTCTGCGTACCAGAACCCACTACTTTTTTCCTTGAATTTGCTACTAAGATGTCATATGAATGATGTGAATTTATCAGATGCAGCTTCCTAGCTCTCTTGAGCTCCAATCACAATAAAAAAGCAGTTTCTGCTCTCTAATGTGTAACAAACTATGGCAAAATCAAAACTTAAAATTACTGTGAGACATATCAAATCAACACTCTGATTTGACTGCTATTTGCTTTTAATCACATACACAATTTGAAAGCCAACAATGGAGAACGGTACCGGGGAACGGTACAAAAATGCAGATACTATAATATTGCAAATTAATTTCCCATCTCATAACATTTGGAAAATCAAACTGACTTCAAGCACCAATTCTCTGTCAGTATTCCAGGGCAAAGTACAGGGGGTTTTTACCAAAATCTTTGATGTTATAATCCAATCTCTCTTTCAACTTGGTATTCCTTCCACCAAAGCAGCAGAACACAAATATTTAAAATTGTGTATGTGAATTTTCTCAATCTCATGGAATTATTATTTTTTACCAGGAGGATTGGACCAAAATATTTCTAAAATTTTACTGTGAAAAATAAAAATGTCATCTAAGAAAATTAATCAAGAATCTAATTGATCACAAAAGGAAGTATCCTCTGGTTAGATTTTATATACAGTAACCGTAGGCCCTCAAAAGCAATGATACATATGATTCAATACTGAGAGCAAATCTTACAGAATCACAGAATCAAGTAGGTTGGAAAAGACCTTTGAGATTACAGAGACCAATCTATGACCTAACACCACCTTGCTAACAAAACCACAGCATTAAAGTGCCACATCCAGTCTTTTCTTAAACACCTACAGGGATGGTGACAACAACACCTCGCTCGGCAGCCCATTCCAATGCCCAATCGCTCTTTACATGAAGAACTTCTCCCTGACATCCCAACTAAAACTCCCCTGGCAAAGCTTGAGGCTGTGTCCTCCTGTCCTGTCACTGGTTGCCTGGAGAAGACACCCACCCCCAGCTGGCTACAGCCTCCTGTCAGGGAGCTCTAGAGGGTGATAAAGTCTCCCCTGAGCCTCCTTTTCTCCAGGAGGAGCAACCCAAGATCCCTCAGCTGCTCTTCATAGGACTTGTGCTCCAGATCCTTCACCAGCCTTGTTGCCCTCCTCTGGTTGCGTTTGAGCATCTTAATGCCCTTCCTAAATTGAGGGGCCCAGAACTGAACACAGGATTCAAGATGTGGCCTCACCAGTGCTGAGTACAGGGGGACAGTCCCTGTCCCAGTCCTGCTGGCTACACCATTGCTGATGAAGGCCAGGACGCCATTGGCCTTCTTGGCCACCTGGGCACACCCTGGCTCATGTTCAGCTGCTGTCACCAGCACCCCAGGTCCTTTTCCTGTGGGCAGCTTTGCAGCCACTCTGCCCCAGCCTGTGGCACTGCCTGGGGTTGTTGTGACCCAAGGGCAGGACCCAGCACTGGGCCTTGTTGAACCTCACACCATCGGCCTCAGCCCATGGTCCAGCCTGTCCAGATCCCTCTGCAGAGCCCTCCTGCCCTCCAGCAGATCAACATACCCAGCTTGGTGTCATCTGCTGATTTGCTGTGGTAGACCTCAATCCCCTCATCCAGATCCTCAGAAAAGATACAAACCAGGACTGGGCCCGACACTGATCCCTGGGGGACATCACTAGGGACTGGTGCCCAGCTGGATGCAGCACCATTCCCCATCACTCCCCAAGCCCGGCCATCCAGCCCCTTCTTAACCCAATGAAAAGTGCACCTGTCCAAGCAAAGCTGTGGGCTGCCAGCTTCTCCAGCAGAATGCTGTGGTAACCAGTGTCAAAGGCTTTGCTGAGATTCTGGTAGACAACATCCACATCCTTTCTCATATCCACCAATCAGGTCACCTGGTCACAAACTGAGACCAGGTTGGTCAGGCAGGACCCGTCCCTCCTAAATCCACCCTGGCTGGGTCTGATCTCTCGGCCATCCTGTAGGTACTGTATGATCACACTTGTTATAAATGAATTGTCAATTAAATCGAATTAATAATCTGCGTGAGCCAAATTATTAATATAAAAACAAACAGAATTTATTTTTGATCAAATTGACAATCTTAATAAGTCACTATAAAGGAAAGCAGGGCCAAGCCTAGGTTCTTGACTCTGGGTGACACATACACAGCTCTGAACACCAGCAGTTCAGAGAGGCAGCGCACACCTTCGAGGTTTTTGAGTCCGGTTTTTATACTGTTTTTCTTGCTCCTGGCTAGGGAATCTTTTGTCCTTTTCACTTTTGATGGTCCTCTGGTCCAGTGATCAGGGGTCCATTTAGATGTTGATGTGTCCAAGGATTCTCTTTGTATTTCGGTTGATGTTTTCCAGTAACCCATCTTAGCGTTTCTGGTAAAGGACCTGTTCAGATGATGATTTTTCCGAGAAATCCTTATATGATTAAAATGAAGAGTCTTAAGCAATAGGTCCACTCATCAGCAGTGTCCAGGGAGTAACAGATCATATCTCTTACTCCTTTCAGATGGAAAGGATTTCCTAGCTGGGTAGGATGAACTCATAGTCAGTTGATGGGTCAGATGGATATCTGACTGAGGTCACTTCTTCTGGGCTTGTCTTCACTTCTTAGGCTAATTTACACCTTCCTTGAGCAAGGTGCCAGGAAACTTGCCAAGGTGTACTTTGAACATAACATATTTGAACATATATACAAATTACAATCTGCTATATTTTACATTCCATATTTCACATTCATAACTTATTCTGATATACAATTTTGATTCCTTATGAATTTTTACTTATCTATAACACACTCAAGATGACCTGTTCCATAACCTTGCTGGGCACTGAGGTTAGGCTGACAGGCCACAGTTCCCCAGAACCTCCTTCAAGCCCCTCTTATGGATGAGTGTCCCACTGGCCTGCTTCCAGTCATCTAGAACCTCTCCAGTTAGCCAGACCTGGTAACAGATGATGGAGAGTGGCTCAGCGAGCTCTTTGGCCACCTCCCCTCAATCCTCTAAGATGGATCCCAGCTGAAACTTAACAGGACATTTAGATACCTATACGAATATACTGGCATTTAAAAGGCTATCACAAACCAGAACAAGTCCAACCATAGCAAAGGGAGCACATGCCAGAGACACGGATTTATTGAAGTCACGAAGCTACCAGCATCAGGCTTAGGAAGCATTCTCCAGAAGCATCCAAGATTATTTAAAATATAAAGGAGGTCATGACTAACAAGCAAACATCTGCTGCTGGACACCTCTGCTCTGTGCACTACTGTACAACCAGCAAAACTTCATAGTATCACTTCTGATAGGAAAGAGACCCTGCAATGAGGCTGGAATTAAGATGTGTAAATTAAAGGGGAAGTTAAAGGTCTCTACTAGCATCAAAGTCAGACTTACAAGAAAAAGCTAACAAGCGTCTCAGCCTTGTTACAGCCTACTAAGAATGAACATGGTTAAACTCAGATCTCTTTTTGCTATTTTTAACACAGCCAACTTTGGTTTTGTTGCATTACATTACCACAGGTGAGAAGTTAATTTCCTTCCAAAAACATACAGATAAAATACTTCTTACTACTGTTAACTCACTGATCAGTATAGCTTTTCTGGAAAAAGAAGCTATTGTCTTATGAGAACTCTGTCAGAAAGAGTAGTGCATGGTAACAAGATATATCTTCTCACCAAAACAGGAAATCTGCAAGCTGACATTTAGAAACAAGTATTATTTTTCCCCTATAGAGTGTGGCAAATAGCCATAATGTGACTCATAGGTGATATTGATGCAGCCAATTATGGAACAAAAATCAGTAGGAAAAAGTAAACCAAATCAACTCCAGCAATATGTGTTAACATGCAATGAAGGACTTTCTCTTGTTCTTGCATATTTTCTTGCAAGGGGTGTGGAAAGGGGTGACAAATCAAGGCACTCTAGAAGGAATGGATTCACTTTCCATTCTCTGTGACTGAGAAAGAATTACAACTTTCTCCAATTATATTCAATTACCTACATTTTGCTGTAAACAATCTACTATGCTCTTTTACACCACACATTGTAGTTAAATATTTGATTTTTGACAAGATTTGATAATGCTTTGTGAGGACTGTTGTCAGTTTTATGCATGCACTGAAACCAACTAAATAACATTTATTTCATCTTGAGTTGATTTCACTTTTTTCTGATTTTAAGTCTCAAGTTTTAGAGCTTCAAAATGTTAAATTCCTCAGGAATGGTAATTAGCCATTGGTAATTTTTGCTCATGTAAAATAAAAATGTATAAAAAAGGGACTTTTTAAATAATTAAACTCCCTTCCTGAGCAATAAAAGAAATAACTGATTCCCAAATATATTTAATTGAACCTACTGCTGTTTCAAATTCAGTTTTTCTTTAATTGCTAACTGTAGTACATGTGAATTATTAACCAGCAATCCCCAAGAACAGGATATAAAATAAAAAGTGAAAAGGCTTCCAATGTAGCTGGAAGATAAACTCACTTTTTTCAAGACACTCTGTAGAATTCTCCTGCTGTGCTGCTTTTTTTATTACCATTTACCAGAAGTTCTGCTGGAAGGTTTCCTCTAAGGAGCCAAAGAAATCAGCTTGAGGATACCGGTATGACAGGACTTACCCTCTCTGAAATGTTAAGGATTTTTAGAAGGGCTATAGGCACAAGAATCTGTACTGTGACTTCTAAAGAAGATGAAGAGTAAGCAAGAACTTTTTAGAGGCATCTCTTCTAACGTGTAACTGTGCAGCCAAGATCTGCTTCCCTGTTAACCCGTTAGACAAGAATGAGTCAGAGATAATTCCAAGAAGGCACAGAAAACTGTTTAACGCCAGCTGTGCAAAGCACATATAGTATATCTGCAAATGCAATATTCTAGAACAACAAGTGACAACTATTCTACTACACTTCTGTGTTATGCTCTTAAGATGCCTACAGTTATTTCAGCTTTCCTGTGTTTAAACAAGGCTATCAGCCCAGTCACCAGCAAAATTATGTTAACTCCATTCATCACTACAGGCATTCAGTGCTATTCCAAATCTGATGCTGCTCATTATTTACCCAAAAATGCTGATGAACAGACACACTACTTTGGCAGTTGCCAGCTCTTGCTTCAGAAATACATCCGTCTTCTTTGTACAGCCTGAGCAGCAAGTGACCAAGGTACTTCTGATACCACTAGGTTGGGGGTTTTTTTCTGTTTTTCAAACAGAAGTCCACTGGGTAAGAGGAGCTGGCATTTCAGCTCTGTTTGCTGTGTATCATCTCAGCTGAGATTGCAGAAGTCTGTGAAGACTGTGAACAATATAATAACTATCCTAACACAACACAACAGACAGAATTTTACCCCACTGCCAGATAGGTGTTTCTTCTATTCTTTGGAAAAGTTCCTCAGGCAAAAAAAATGCACAACTAAAACTGAAGAAAAGCTGAGCCCCAGACATATGCATAAACTTATTGCTCATCTCCTCACCAAACACACATCCTCAGAGCACCAAACCATCCTCTAAGCAGCAGCACCAGCAGTACCTTCTGCTGCTGCTACAGTGCTTCAGCAGTTCGCTTGGTTAACACTGCCTACCACACCAAAGAAGAAGGTATGCCACTTGGTACTACACGACAATGGGAACAAAAGATACTTTTTCCTAGCTCTTAATTTAAAAGTTCCACAGGAAAACTGTAGCAAAAAGACAAGCAGCAGTAGCAAAGCAGGCAGGGATTGCTCTATAGAGGGTTATCACCTGCAGGGGACAGCTCACAACTGTTTCCCAGAGAGACTTGGGAGCTGTCGTGTTAAGCTAAAGCAGTATGAACCTGCTGTGCTAAGAGAGTTGCCAACCAGGGAGGAAGCCAAAACTCAGCCCTGGTCCAGGAAGGCAGCAGAGGTAGCTAAAACAGTTGCCAGCATTCCTAGCAATCCCCAGCTGCAGAGCAGCAGAGGCAACCAAAGGAGTGTCTGAGCAAGAGGCACAGCATGAAATCATACTTAACTAACACCCACTCCCAGTACCAGTACAGAAGAAAGTACCCACCATGCCAACATTTATTTTTTAAAAATACTTCTCATAATAAGGAGGAGAAAGAAGTCATCCTGCATATCAAGTGAAAACATTTTTAATTAGATAAAATGTTGAAATGTCTAAGTTCAAGACATCAAATTGGCTTCCTATCTTAAGCAGCAAGTATCCTGTGAGGAGGTTCCTCTTCCTTTCCTATTTCCTCTGAGAAACGTTCACCAACTTCTACTTAAAGCAACAGGAAATTGTTAAACATTTAGATCTTTTCTAACCATTTCTTCTAGTTCAGACTGGACACAGTTCTGCAGGAATGCAGCAGTTACTGATGTACCACCAGAGAGCACTAATCTAGTGAATATGTGCAGGAGCAGACCTTTTCAGTCAACACAGAACAGAGCAACTCATTTGATTAGTCACTAGTTAATAAAATAACCATGTGAACACATAGCCTCACAAGCACACTCTAAAGGATTTACCCACCAGACTGTTCCTACTTTACCTCTCCACAAAAAGATGGCAAGTTTTAATGTCACTATGATCTTCTATGCAGACACAGAACACAAAAGCATATGAACCTGGGAGGGGAAGGACAGGACAGTCAATGCAGTGCCTTCAAGAAGAGGGACATGCTCTAAAACTGTTCTCCTTTGAACAGAACTTTGGCAATTCAATTACAGAAGCATCATTTGACTTTTAATCTAGAGGCATCCTTCAGTACTGGAGAAAATCACTTTAAGTTTGACAGTAAAAAGCCACTCCACTGGAGAGTTTTGAATTTGGAAGAGAAGAGAAATATAATGAAAGCATGGCCACTCCACAGGAGACTGCTCCTACTTTTTCCATTCAGAAAACTACAATGTGATTTCTGAAGTTGTGAGTAATATGGGAAAAAGGATATCTTCTGAGGGTAAATTCTTCAAATTCCCATATCTAAGCTTTTGATATGACTCCATATTCAGCTATAATCAGCACTAACATTTTGAGAGAATTAAATTTATACAGACTAACTTCTTTTCTAGGGATGGGAAGAGAGTTAAAATTGTTCCTTTGTATTATGCTCATGTAGGATAACATTTCTAAAGGGGTAATTTTCACTTTAACTGACAAACCCATGAAGTCTGGTAGCCTTTCTTCACAGAATGTACATAAATATACTTTAAAACCAAAAAAAAAGGCATCTACATGTGTGAATCAGTGTCTCATTTTCTAGCCTGAATCACTGTGTTACAAAATTGCAACTAAGTCTTTTCCTGAATTCTGTCACCACGTATGGATTAAACACTGGTCACTAAAGCACCTTGAGGGATTATAACCTTTGAGAGATACATGGAGAAAATCCTAACAACATCCTGCAGAAAATCCTAACAACATCCTGCATGCTTTTTTCAGTTTCACTTATTTAATGAGCATTGTGCCTTCAAGGTAAAAACCAGATGAATATTTTCACTGAGCACAATAAGCATCCTGTGATTTCATCTTCCTAGAGAAATTCTTTATCCTGCATAATTTACACCAAGCACTTCTTATAAGTTACTAAGCACTGCTAAAAATTCAAAAGGTTATATTTAACTGCTGCACGGTATGCACTCAACATATTTTGGCACATGACCACTTATTGTGCCCAACTAAGCATCACCGAAATTGTCTTGCTTGATTCAAAAACTTGGACTGAATTTTTGCTAGCTGTACTAAAACATGACGAGTTTAGAAACCTATTTGCTCAATCCTTGAAGAATAAAAAACAGCATGCCCAGTGCTAGAATAAGAGGCTGTAACAAAATAAATTTAATCAGTTATATGAGCTCATAAAATTCAAGTTGCTTACAGACCTCTGAATATGTTCAGAATAAAGACAGATATCCAAAAATTACTCTGTTAGATAAGACACCTAAGATACAAGAGTGGTGAAGAAAGGGATAGAACCTAACTGCTTTTTTACTGCATCACTTCAAGAGTTCTCAACTTTAAAATATGCCCATTGACGATAACAGTGTCTTAATTACACAAAATAAAGCCTTATCATTAAGCCTTTTGTAAAGGATTTCCAAATTTTCTGAAATTTCTACAGTAACTAACCCAAATGTATAACACATTATTATGGCACAATATCACCTGGGGGATGTACCAGACTATTGAGCAGGTATAATCACAGTTTGAAGGGTGAAGCAATCTCATTTATCATCTATTCCTTCAACTAAGCAGTTACTGAAGCATATGCTTAAAGTTCTTTTACAAGTTATCTCTTCTCTCTAGTTTAGATAGCACAGAGAATATATGGAAAATCCCTTTTTTCATGTCTCTGCTTTCTCCCAATACTAAAGTTTTCTCCTGCACTTAGACTTCGAGAGACGTGAAGCTTCGCTCATCTTCCTTCTCTCTTTTTATATTTAGAGCACAGGTTTTATGTTTTCACTTTTTGGCTTTGGTTTCTTCCCTTCCACATCTAGCACCACAGTAGAAGTCCACCTCTCTTCTCTCACTGTCATCTTCTTTGAGCTCCACTCAAGAGAAGCACCCAAGAAACAGCACAGCTGCCCAACTTCACTACATCAGGAGCTGCCGACAGGCAGGCCACTTTCTCATTCTACTTGTTCAATAACCTATCAGTGCCCCAGTGACAAAGACTTCAATCTCAGAACATAGAGAGAGGAAGGTGACAAGTGATACCACAATTCAAAGCAGTGCATGCACTTACATCAGACTCCCCGCACCTGACAGGACTCTTACACATAATCAACTCTCCAAATCACTCCACTCCTGTGTTTGTGCACCCATGTATAATGTTTCAGACAAGACTGTATTCAGCTTCCCCTTCTATTTACAAGATTGATTCCAATTATAGGTCATCTTTGCTTGGCTTAGAGTTCTTTCAAATTAGAAAAATGGCAAGGGGTGAGGACACAGCCAGGTCTTCACATATCATAGGCATCTAAACATGCAGGAGACTCATGTTAATTAGTTTACTAATATTCCTTGCAAATGAGCAGATGAACTCCTTGGTTTTACTTGTCTGAACAGAAAAACATGTCAAATCCTGTATCTGCTACACCCGAAACAAATCTTAGGAACTTGAATGTTACACAACCAAGGAGCACCTAAAGTTAACATGAAGGTCTGTACCAAGCTAGGACAACTTGCAAAACTGAATGAGGAGGTAACTCATTAAGATCAACAGCCTCATGTTCATCTCAAATAAGACTGCTATTTAAAAACAAAATTATTTTACATAGTGTAATTGAAACCCACACCATGAAAAGCTCCACACAGAACACACTACCAACTGACTGAAGTCATCCTACAGAAACACTTTCAGTTTCCTGAATTTAATATTGGACATTAACTTTCTAATGATGTCCACTTTCCAAACACACAAATTAAAATAGAAAGAGACTTTGCTGACAAGATAAGGTAAAGGCAACTTTAACATATAGCTGGAATCAGATGATCTTCACAGCCCCTTCCAATATAAGTAATTTTAGGATTCTATGCTTTCATGTCCCATGTAACATATAAGCCAAACCTAAGTCACTGACTTTTAAGTTTTACCTCCTTTAAGCTACAGGCACCAAAGCTCAGCACAGGCCTACCTCCTAACAAGTAGTAACACTTCAATGTTTCCTTCACATATCTTTATCCTATTAAAACTTAGTCCTTTCTCTATATATATCCACAAATTTTGCAAAGACATACATATTTCCATTGGTAGCATTTAAAACAGCCTCTCCTTCCAGTGTTACTAAACATGCACCAGACTTTGCTGTTTGCCTTTTTTCATGTTCACGGTATTAAGAAAATACGTTTATTACTGTAGTAAACACCATTTTATCTCTACAGATAAAGATGACAGAACAATATGATCAGAATTTCTGGGTGTAGTTGAATTTCCGAGAGCTAATCTGAATGATAGCTTCAGTAAAATCCACGTTAGAAACTTCAGAATCAAACCAGGACTTTCTCCAGTTTCAGGGAAATGCTTAATCCTAATTATCTCTTTAAACAATCATTAAGCAATAAACAGATTAAAAGAATTTACTACAAACTTAATTCTTCACGCTTTCTTTAACAAGTCTTTCCAAGAGACAGAACCAAAATCTTTTTCATTTCATTAGCAGCAAGACAGAATTCACTTAAAAAGAAATTTAAAAAGAAAACTAGATATTTTCAGGGCTTATTTTCTCTTTACAGCCAGAAAATAATTTGCATTGATAATGCAAATTACTGTTTATGCTGTTATTTCACATTTAGCATGATGGGACAGCACCACATTGCAGCAAAGGATCTTGTCTTTCTCCCATTCCCCACCTCTCTATTTGCATAGGGGAAATACTGTCTACCAAGAAAGAACTGAAATTAATACTCATTTCATAAAGGCAACTTAATTTCAGTACACTGTTGTGAAGAGTAACATTAAATCACAGTAGGTTTTGGTTTCACAATTAAATCCTATAGATGAGACACCAACACACTTGAAAACGCTCTCAATACAGTTTACCAAGGCAGCTTTTACTATTTCCTTGAGAAAATTCATATACGCAACATTTCTGCAAGGAAGGTTTATATTTTGCATACAAGCTATTTCATTAAAAAATTTAAAGTCTAGTTCACAAAATTTAGTCTGCCCCAGTCGTGACAATGGGCAAGCTAGTTAGAGCTTAATCAGGTTGGCTGTGGCAAAAGGTGCATGACCAAAGGGATGTCAAGAGATCAATTTTCTGACCAGTTCTATAAGACTTGTTTCTACATGGATTTTTCACAAAAGGAAGAGACCAACACAACAGAACTGAACAGTTTTGTGACACGATATTAATTTGTCTAAATCAAGCAACTGATGTACCAGACTATTGAGCAGGTATAATCACAGTTTGAAGGGTGAAGCAATCTCATTTATCATCTATTCCTTCAACTAAGCAGTTACTGAAGCATATGCTTAAAGTTCTTTCACAAGTTATCACTTCTCTCTAGTTTAGATAGCACAGAGAATATATGGAAAATCCCTTTTTTCATGTCTCTGCTTTCTCCCAATACTAAAGTTTTCTCCTGCACTTAGACTTCGAGAGACTTGAGGCTTTGCTCACCTTCCTTCTCTCCTTTTATATTTAGAGCACAGGTTTCATGTTTTCACTTTTTGGCTTTGGTTTCTTCCCTTCCACATCTAGCACCACAGTAGAAGTCCACCTCTCTTCTCTCGCTGTCATCTTCTTTGAGCTCCACTCAAGAGAAACCAGAAACCCCACGATGGCAGTAACAGTAACTGACAATTACTCCCCTCTGCAGTCTTAGCCTCATTCTTGGAAACATGTAAAAAAAATTTTTTTTCCCCAATAATTATATTAAACCAACAACTTGTTCTAGTCTGAACATGCCTTAATATAAATTATTAAGAGTTAGGGACAGTAAATCAAGTACAGTATGAAGTCAGTTCAGAAGTACAGTTTCATTCACAATTCCAGTGAGGTTTTATCACTAGATTACAGTTTTATTCTGGTACAATCCCTTGATCTCATCCCCTTAGCTGGAAAGCAGAACATTTGATTAAAAAGGAAGATAACTGAATTCAATCATATAGGACAGAATTAAAGATGCCTGAAAGTTAACCTAGCTGGGATTTTTTTTATTAGTTTACATCAACAAGAGCCTATATTTCATTCAGGTTTTTTACTAAGAATTTAAAAACTAGTTTCTTTGGCCTTTCACACCTTACTCTGTATTTCCAGTGCTAGTAGAAATTACAAGTGCCCAAGTAAGAGCTGTAGTACATGATTAAAGCATTGCTATGATAATATGCTTATCCTTGCACCATAATCATGATCCAAAAAAATAATTATCCCCAAGGTGAAACAATTCTGACTGTTAATTTCATATATAAGCTTTTAAGATGGATGCACTCTTCAGGTATGCAACAGGCTCACAGATCAATTCAGCTTACTAGCAGAAATATATTACTAAATGTTACTCACAGTTGTGGGTTTTTCTTAAAAAATACAAATTACCTGCAAAACACAGCATTAGCAGGTTATATAGATAAAACTTTCTGAGAAACCCCAGCTATTACATACCGACAATCATACGCCAAGATGGAAAAAAGGAGTAGCAGAAAGATTCCTAAGCCTTTGTATGTGGCCAAAGGCATAAGAGAAGTGCATGTTTCCCATGCACGTACATGTACTGGCTGACGCAAACTACAGATTTACTAGTTTTTAAACCTCAGCTTTGAGCCCCTGTAGATGTGGGCGTTCAGCTTCTCAATGTTTACTGCCTGGAAGTAACATGATGAAGCCACAGCAGCAGCATTACAAAGTGGACATTCGCTGCCCTCAATCCTGCTGCAAAATCCATGCTGCTCTGACTTGCTGCCACACTCTCCCAGCCACAAACTATAGTGGCTCTTCACCACCACCAAAGACTTTTTCACCCTATGTGTTATCAGAAAATGCCCTTGTGGTAATTCCCCCTTGTAGCTTGATCAAAGACTATTCCCCCTCTAGGGGCAGAGAAATTCATCTCAGAAACTATGACCTCAGCTCTGCCAGGCCGTCCAATCTTTCTGACAGCTTGCAGACACTGAATAATTTAAGCAGACAATTTACACATTACAAGCTATACTAAGACTGAACTTCACATTTAAAGGTTTTCAAGAATTACACAAAATGTTTCAGAATACCAGAATACATAAAGTCTCCCTTTGTTTGACCTAGTGAACACTCACCTTGTATGTTGCACATAGAATAGCTACTAATACAGTTACAGTCCATTTTCCAGCATAGGGAAATGGCCCCAAGGACCAAGCAGAACATCCAGAATCTCAGTATCACCTGATTTAAGCAAGGCCAATTAGTACAAAACCAGGCTTGTCAGCACCCTACCACACACACACACCAACAGTGCCCAGCTAGTGCATGGACAGAGGTGCACTGGATGTTTTCTGAAAGAAGACATTCTTCCAGATGCAGGAAAAAATTCAGCTCATTAGCAGTATTATTACTCAAAGCCTGATGCTCCAAACATATAGGCTTCATTTATCAACAGAGGACCAATTTCAGAAACTACTCCAAAACAGAACATGGAAGCTTTATTGGTGCAACAGGACCTACATAATATAATATCCAGGAGCTAGCATAGACACTGTCAAATGTTGGAGGTAAAAGAGATTAAAATGTCAGTTGATTCTCTGATTATCCCGGACATAAAAATGAATCTCTGTGTTTATCCTTTCATTAATCCCAATGGCTATACACTTGTATCTAAGAATGTGAAACACCAGGACTGTTGATTTAAAGAGAGATGCAGTTTTATGAAAATTCAATAACCAGGTGTTATACTGTACATGTGTTATTTTCTGGTTTAAGCAGTGAGTTATTATTTCTAAAGAGGATAAAAGAAACAGAGGCATCATTTTCTTTCATCTCAAAAAGTACAAGCCCAACTGTCTACTTAATCAATAAATGTGCAATATCACCTCAGAGAGTGAGTTAGAACTTCATGGCAACTACAAACCCCATAGCACAATGCAGCAGATTAATTTCCATGTTGGACCTGTCACTACAGTAATTATTTTCCCCAAAATACAACAACACTATCCCCAGGCACAGAAATAGGATTCTTTTCTGACCTGCAATTCCAAAAACAAGATGGTGTAACTTGCAGAGGACTAGAATGCATTCATTTGGAAAAAGATACAGGCAGACATAAAGTCATTTATAAAGTCATTTACAGTTTAGCATTATGACAAGAAATAACATGCACCAATAAGCACCAGGCTTGCTTCCAAAGAGCAACACCTTTCCATGAGACAAGGGGAACATTCCATTGAAGCATCGTAATCCCAAGCACAGGTAGACAAAAGCTGCAAACATCGCCAAGTCTCGGTCACCTTTTCCCAACTCCTTAATAAAACAAGGGAAACAACAGATGCTCACACAGAACTGGCAACAAACACCTGAAGAGCTGGAGCACAGTGTCATGGCAACTTGCATCACCGAGCACAGGCCACTCTAAGCAACACCACAGAACAAAACAGAATTCAGGAGTAAGATACACACTAAGGGAACATCTTCCGCTGATAACTAACACTTGAGACAGCCTGTATGGAACGTGTACAGCAAATGATAATTGATGTAAGCAGCAGTGTGAACCACACGAGTATTATGCTAAGACATTCAGCTACTCTTAATTTAACAACCCATGCAATTGTGTTAATAGAATATTCTTAAAGTACCTAAAAAGAACTGACACGCTATTTCAAAAGCTGTGTCTCAAACACAGAACTCAATATAGATCACACTGCAAGCCCTCTAAAAATTATAGTAAAATCTTAATTTATACCAAAGACTTTCACTATGTGGGAACTCAATTTTTTTTTTTAAAGTGGAATTGAAGCAAGCTATCTGACAAAGATTTTCATCAGCACTGTAATCAAGTGCCAATATATTTTTACTACAATAGCAACTCACAGGGAATGTGCAACAATACATCTCAATTATGAAAACCCAGGCTAAACATCTGCTCTTATAAATTCACTTGGGGGCCAGTGGAGAATTGAATCAGGTTGGACTACATAAATTTAAAGCAGAGAAGTATTAGAGAACTTATTTTCCATTCACACTGCCAGATCAGCAGCAAGGACATTGCAGCTACAAACCTGCAAAAATTCTGCTTTCTACTACTAGCTATTATGTGTCTGCAAAAACTGAAGAAAAAAAAAAAAAAATCAAGCCACAAACCAAACCCTCACATGGCCCACAAAAAGGGTTCTTAGGAAATTATCTGACCAGCATTCATGTTTACCTTATTTATAACATTAACTGAAAAGCTGTATCATATATTACCTAGGCATTGCATACTTGATATCTTTCTCTAAGGTCTCTGATAGTGTTGCCTTGAAGCATAATGTCTAAGCTTTCATAGTGATTTGCTCTGTTTCTGCGACCACTTTTTCTCCTAGCCAGTGGTCAAGTACACACAATTTTAAATAAAAATTATTGCTCCTAGCTTCTGCCAGACTAGAGAGTTGTCCACTATATTTAGAAGCATTACTTTTTTTAGGGTATTAGAATATCTCAAATTAAAACAGCTGTATGCTTGTTAAGGTAGAGCTGCAGTTTAAGAAAACTGATCAAGTGGTCAACTTACAAATACATTCATGAACAGATTATATAAATATGCATGTAACATTTAACTATTTGGGAGCAGCAGCCAGTGAAGCAAGATGTCTGTGGAATAGTGTGAGTTAAAGAAATTGTAAGTCACTGAGACAACTGAGCTGCATTACTTTACAAAAACTGCATGCTTTGATGATTATTCTACCCAATCCTGGATATTCAGGCTCACCACACTGAAATCTCAGGAACTTTCTATTTTAGTAGCTGTTTTTCTAATTGTCTTCTCTCCTCTCCCATCATCAAGCCTCCCATAATTAGAATGACAATAATGATTATTAAGAAATCATCAGCAAAAGAAGAAAAAAAAAAAATCACATATACTCACATGCTACTTCAACAGCAGAGAAGTAGTCTCCTAATCTAACTTTGAATACAGACTGATTTCTATGTGTAGATCTGGCTCTCTTTTATATCAAACATACCTAACATTAAATATCAGACACACACATAACACATTTAATCATTAATTCTAACACTATAATAGCTAACAAATTATTAAGAGTGCACATCGAATGCAAAGAGAAACAGGATACCTGTTAAAATACCTGACACCTGTCAAAATTTACCTTTTGACATTAACAGGAAAGAAGGGGAGCACATTTGTGTGGTTGCACCTCTTGAAATATCCGTATTTTTTTCTAACTGAAGAAGATAAATGTGTTAACAAAGTGGTCGTGACATTTCTGGTGTCACGTGCTGCTGCAGAGAGATCAACAAAGCATGAACTTCAACTTGTCAGATCAAGAGAAGCCAATTTTTAAGTGTTACAGCTCAAAATCTGCACGTCTTAAAAACCGAGTTTAAACACTTGCTGTTAACATGAACTTCCAGACCTCCTGCCTTTGTTCATCTAGTGTAATCCATCATGCAAGCAATCCAGTTCACTTCCATTTGGTTACACTGCCTGTAGGATTATTCCATATATATTGGAGATTCTGGATTAAACTATTTGTTGGTGCCTAAAACCAACATATCTTCTTCTCCAACTGACTCATCCTTCAGTGAATACCTAGAAACCTTTTTATCAAATTTTAACTTCCTAGCAACATAATATTAACAGTGTAACAATGCAAGGGGAAAAAAAGCCCAAAAAACTGTTATTTTCTGGCACTTGTGGAAATTCAAGGTCTAAGCAGATAACTAGTGGTGCAAGACTGCAGTCTTACTGATGCCTGCTCTTAGGGCTTTAAAAGATGAGTATTTTAATGCTGTCACTGCCATGTTTGAGAAACCTGCCACTAGCAGCATACCTTGAAATACTTCAGCTTTGAAATTACTTCAGAAATTAAAAGAAAAGGCACAGAGGTATATTTCCACCCCCTGCTCCCAAGTGACTTAATGATCAAACAAGTTCCTTACAGGCAGATGCAATACGGCAACAAGTACAATGGCTCAGAATATTTAATAATAATCTAATGTAGTGCATCATCAAAACAGAGAAGGAAAAGTAAGAAAAGCAAATCACACTATTTTCTCTGGCCTTCTAATTAATCTAGACAAATATTTAAAAAGTTATTTTGCTAACATTTGTGTGTAAAAAAAATAGATTACTGGATTCCAGCCATGGTTTCTTGATCATCTCCTACCCCAACATAAAATCTTGTCAGTATAAATTGCTTCATAGCATCACATGGGACAAGCCTTTTCAGTAGCCATGTCTATGCATGTTTACAGTCTTCCAGTTTAAAGCCCTTACAGCATTTAAAAATCAGCTTCTCCATTGATCCAGTATCACCCTAATGCCATACCTGAATAATCTGTCAGGATCTGATCTAAAGCAACCAGTCAAGATTCTCCTATCCAGACTTAATATCTCTGCATCTCAAATTAAGATGTTACAAAGTCTGAGAAAAGCTTCTGATCATGGCTCCTCTCATAAGAGGTGAACAGAAATCTATGCCTAAGTCTGTAGGACGCAGTGACGAACAAGATTAGTAAGAGGCTACACGTGATGTATTTTCTGCCTTCATTTGGAAAGCCATCCTGGAAGCCAGCGGAAAGCAGGCTCAGATTCCTGCAGGTTTATCACACACCCCTCCAACACACACACACGCATAGAAACTGAGTATCCAGCAGAGATTTTACGACCTCTAAAGCTATTAACTAGTGGTGACAGCCTGAACATGCTGGGTCATCACCATTACTGTCAGAGGGTAGGCTAATGACGTGTTAACGACACGCTGTCCGTAGTTCATCTCCCTCCCTAGGTACAGGAGAAGCTCCACTACAGTGGTCCTCTCTACCAGGACATACTCACATATCTTAAAATGAGAGAGTGGGATGTTATGCAGAGATTAATCATATTTCCAGGCTCCAGGATTTTTGCATGCATTCCTGAGCCCTCCAAAGCCTGAACTTGGATTTCTAAAGCAGCATTTACAACAGACTTGTGAAGATAATAGAGATTAAAGATGCTTCTTATTCTTCCACTTTGCTGAATCTAGCTATCCTGTCCACCCTGGAAATACCTTCAATTTTCTTGTCAATCAGCATTTCACCAAGTGATAGACAATCCAAACCACAGTGACTCAGATAAAGTGGCTTGATTATCGAGAGAAATCCGTAACACTACAATTTTGCTCAGTTCTCGCTTAGGTAATGGTAGGTTAAGAAGGTGTCCCAAGGCTTTTTGATTTCAAATGTTCACTTGTTCTAAGAATTCCCATGTGTGGTCAAGCAAGAGACAACTTGAATATTTAACCAGAAGCAAATGAACAAGAGAGTTTTATTCCAGGAATATCACTGTTCCATTAGCCACTCATGCATATGAGCACATATGAAACACTTCCTATCTGCTGTGCATCACTAAGTGCCTTATGGAAAGAGGTTAGCACTAGGTGTATAACACACAGCAGTTGTTTGCACAAAGAGCAGTTCGGCCCCACTGTGAAATCGTCCACTTGATACTCGTTAGATAAAATAGCTGGAACATGCATTCCACATACAATGACAGACTGAACTGTTAATGGGTAATGACTCAAAATAATAACTCAAAATATTACCCACTATTCACTATTGTGAACAGTGGGTTTGTTGAAATGGAAATGGCTCGCTTAGGGGTGTGTAATGACAATCTGGTAAGACTGTCAAGCTGGTAAGACTGTGAGTGAATGATAGATAGGCTGTGAGTAAGACAGAAGCCAGATCCCATGGGGGCAGATGGTACCTCTTCTCCTACTAACCTACCCTCCCTTGCACAAACCACTGGGTTGTGGGCCTCTCCCTGCTTGCCCCAGGCAAATATCAGGACACTCCCTGTGGCCTGAGGGTGTTCATCTCTGCTAATGGGCCATAATGGGACTCTGCTGCATAATGGGACTCAACTGCACTGGTGTGTTGGGCAGCTGTGTTGTCTTAGGTGTCAAGGACTCCCAAAGTGTCTCATGATCCACAACACTACATCGCCCATTGTGAAGCTCCTGCCCTAGGGGAGATACCTGGGCATTCCCACCTCAACCTGAGTGAACATAAATCAAACGTATTTTGTGTTCCAGGGATTAGCATGGGGATTTTTCCCCAATGCTTCTTCAGGACTTTGCTCACCAACTGATTGATCTGGTCTGCCACCACCTCTTCAACCAAGACTCTGCAGCAACCAAATCATAGTGCAGGGCCTACGGGTGGTGAGATACTCACACTCTGGTCCTTTTTCTCTTCCCTTCCTTTCCCTTGTGCACATTCTTGGGTGATGTTGCTGTGCTTTCATACTGCAATACTTTATTGTTAAATTACTGTAGATAATAATAAACAAAAATGGCTACATATATGTTTTCCTTTGCAATCATTGCTCTATAATAAGCCATACAAATGTGTATCTACAAACACTGATCATTTAGTGCCACTTTACTCTAACCCACCCCAAAGGATCAATTAACAAGAACCTGGGTTCCCTACACCTTCTGTGGTGGTTATAGCATTTTATTGGCATCATGGACAGGATCCCTTGGATGTGGTGATGTGTGGTCCAAAGCTACTGAAGGGTTTTCCTCTGGTAATTAGTCGACCCCCAGAGGATGGTGGGGAAAAGGACATTGACCCTCAGTAGGTTGCTGAGGTAGTAGGGTACTACTGTCGAGAGTGAGTGAGGTGGTGGCTGTCCCTTCATGGCAGGTTATAACATAGCCATCAACTTCCCTTTAAGGACGGAAGGAAAGAATGTGACATAAGGAAACAAGTACCACCATCCAAAACCTCAGGTGACATACATACTGGCCAAGTCTTAATCCAAGGATACTGAATAAAGACAACTGAAAAAGAAAACTAATGTGTTCAGGCAAGCAGAGAACAGAAACATAAGGAAGAAAAGCAAAACCTTAGTCAATGGACATCAATATACTTTCTCAAATGGTGAGACCATTTGGCAACATATTCAATCTGAGAGCTCAGGAATTTTATAAGCAGTCTCTTTCTTTCTGCTTCTTCTTTTACAGGTATTCTCGTTGCAATGCAAAAGAGAAGTTCCTCAAAAAACCTTTAGTTCAGCTGTTGGCTTGACAGATGCCCAATACCAAATAACCAAAGTGTCTCCTCAACTAAAACCAGCTTGAACAGATTAAACTTTCTTCTGAATGTCTTGAGGCCATTGCACAGATGTCCGGTCAACAATCCTTGCATGAGAATTTTGGGAATTTCTGTTAGTAGGTCACAAAAAATGGACAGATCTTTCCCTCTCTTCTCTTTACTTACTGCAGTCAAAAACAGTGACAGAAGTCAATAATCTTCAAGTAACTGAAATCCAAAATAGTAGCTATACCAGAGCACTGATACTCTGCAGTAACAAAGGTTACTTCAGCAAGTTCTTGAAGGAGCAGCCCAATAATGCCCCTATTTAGAGTCAGCATAATATCATTCTCTCAGTGGGCTTCTAGTGCACAAACTTTTTTGCTACGTGTAGCAATGGGGAACAAAGACGGCAGACGACCTTGTACGTCCAAAGATCCATTCATTGCCAAAAATCACCCCCTCTTCTTACCCTTAATCTCAACCGAAGCCAAACCGAACTTAACAGCAGAAGGGCACCCATTGGCTGGCCCAGCTGCGGTGCTGCTGTCCACGCACTCTGTCACCCAATCAGCTTCCGGCTCATGCGCTGCCCACGCGCCCCTCCAGCCAATCAGACTCTCACTGCCAGCTGCCACTCACTCGACTCTCTCCTCACCCACAACTGCCCCTCACTCCTCAGCCGACTGCCAGCCGTGCAGCCGCAGCTGCGCCCTTCCCACAGGTGTGTGCAAGCCTCAACCACCGTAACAAATATAGCCCCATATTCCACAGCTGTACATCATCCTTACTCTCCATAACACTTTATCCCTACAGTAAGTATCAAGACAGTTACTGGTATTCTAAAAAATTTGGATGCTGCATTTAGACATTGGTACTAACCGGCCCTTCTCTCAAGAGCTTTCCTCAACTGCATTAATGGAAGAAAAATAGTTACTAAGCTGTCAGCAAAATTTTACCAGTAGCTTTCTATGCTCTCCTATATCCTATTTTCAATGAAAGCATAACTTGTCAGGGGGAAAAAACGGCAGCAGGGATTTCAGTATCTGTACTGTCACCAGGAACTTGACTGACTTGCATTCAAAATTCATCATCCTCTTCCAGCACAGTGAATAGAGAAAATAAATATATTCCTCCTTGGTCTACACACCACAAAACCACAGCTAGGCAGAAAGAAGAAAGTGTTTTGATTCAGATTGTGAAACAAGAGGAGAAAGAACAAGGTCTCACTAGAAGTGTCTTTATGAAAAGACTTCCATGCACGGCAGCTCTTTAGCAGATGAAATGACTCATACAGAAGTGATATGCTAATCCACATCCTGGAAAGTAATTACAGAGTATGAAAGATAGCACCAAAAATTAATTAAGAAACCCCTGAAAACAGGTAGCCTCCAAAAAAGGTAAACCCATAACCCTTATCAGACTCCCAAGCTTCACTTTTTTTCAGGTTGCTCATACAACCACACAGACTCACAGGTCCAAAGATTTTCAAAGCAAAATGTCTGCTAGCATCAGTGTTTCTTCCCTTCAACGATCTACTTTCTGGATACATGTTTAAGAACCAGCTACTGACATCATAGATAAATTAGCTGTGTTCATGGAAATCATTAAATTAGGTCAATGCAAATAATCCAACTATTCTTTTTCCTCTTTGCTTCTTAGTCAAGCTACACCTTGTTTTATTTGTGAAAACTCTTCACTTGTACAATTATCTTTTGAAGAAAGGCAACCAACTTCAGCATCCAATTGAACACACACACCTCTGCAATTGAAGCCTTCTTAAAACAATTTTACTGCTTAGAAAATAGCTTACATAATTCTTCTAAAGAAACAAGCATTGGTGGCCCAATGAAAAAAAAGTAGCAACAACTAACATGGAAAAAACAAACAAAAAATACAGGGAAGAAAAAACCCACATGTTCAAAACCAATTCTGCAGAGTCTTAAACCTATACCAAGGCTATAATACAGCTGATAAATCAGCCATGCTAGTAAGTGCTCGAGGCTGAAGCCAGGCAGAGAGTAACAAAATGAAGGCAGCAAATCACAATTCCAGGTGCATGACCACATATATTCATCATGCCACATAAACATGGAATCAAGCCATTAAATCGGACAACCTCAGGCCAGTGTGCTGCCCACCACCACAGGTAACCTCAACACCAGTCCCACACTGCAGGTTCCTTAACTTACTACTGTAACATTTTTTCCAATCTGCCCTTGCCCTCCTGCAGAAAGGCAATTTAAAACAAAGAGAACAATGGAAAAAGAGATGGCTTTCTTGGACCTTTCCTAAAAGCATACCTGTTGAGAGAACAAAATGCCTTAACCCAATCAGTCACGGCATTCTCAATCTTCTGTATAAAATTACAGCATGATTCTGGCCTCCATGATACTCAAATGTTAAACTCGTACCCAGATATTTATTAAAGAGGCTGATTGATCTAAAATTATGAAAAGGTTTTAAAACCTAGACAGTATGACAACCACTGAATTCAGCTTCAGAACAGGCAAACCTTCAGCTTTTGTCACATTAAAGGCTATTTCTTGGCAATACGTCTTCATAAAGCTAAAATTACTGAAAAACTTTTAATTAATACTATGTTCCCCTGCCACATACTCCTACTCTTAAGATACTTATAATATCCACCTCTGACAAAATTCAACATATTTTGACAAAAATTTGTTGAAATAAAAAGGTACACTGCAAACAGTGGTTTGATTTTTAAAGACTTCTCAACTGACCTCATTTACTATGTAATCTTGACCCCTTGTAGAAAAGGAAGTCACACTTTCACCTGGTGAACCAACAGGCAGTAGTGAGGCTGTAGTAATAACTGGGAGATTGTTAAGGGTAACCACATTTTTTTCAAGCTCTCATTTATGTATCTTATCAACAGTATTATTTTATCTTCTTCCAAAAAAAAATAAAAAATCAAACAGTCTTACCCTTTCACACACTAAACCCACTGTGGAGATGTTACAAATATAACACTCTGTATTATGAAATCAGTATTAATTACACTCAGCAGTTTTCAAATGACAGGTTTTTCTTCTTACATGACAACAACTGACAGACATAACTTATAGTTCTACAGGGATAGCTGTTCAAGTTCCATACCTGAGCCCACCTATGATCAGAACTCTACAGAATTCACCAACAGCAGTACCCACTTCCGTATATACATTCAGGGACTTCAGGTGGGGAAGCAAGAAGAACATTTTATACATAACTTAAGGGACCTTCTAAAAATACTGTTGCATAAAGAAATAAGGCACAACTCTTCTCTAAAGAAGCAGTGACATGACTGCATTATCTACCGCAAATAACAAACACTTAAGACTGACACCACATTTTGATGGATTAATCTGGAAACTAACACCAAAGGCCACTTCCAACAGCTCTTTAGACAAGACGCTACCTTGTTTCAACTTTACTATTCATAAGATATGAAGATATTACTACAAGTTCATTACTACACAGCCAGATCACCAGGTGCATTTAGAGAAAAAATAAGTTCCTAGCTGAGAAACCAAAAGCCCAGCATCAGTTTCTACAGGTGATGTTTGAAGTATTAAATGCATTTATCTGTAAACCCAGCACAAACTTATAGAGCTGCAATCAGGAAAGAAAAAAAATGTATTTGCAAACTGGTCAGATTTCAGCTACCAAGCTGTGTCAGCTAAAAGTGCATGGATCTACCTTAATGCATGTATGAAAATGCAATATTTTTCAAATCATTTCATTTTTACAAAGTTTTTAAAATGTAATATATACATAAACTATGGACTGTGAACATCTTGGCCAGCTGCTAGCCAACTGACCCAGCCACTCTCTCACTCCCCTCCTCAACAACGCACAGGAGAAAATAAGGTGGAGAAGTTCATGACTCAAGACATAAACAAAGATCTCTTAACAATTACCATGATAGGCAAAATAGGTTCAGCTTAGGGGAAATGAATTGGCTAATGAGAAACAAAGACTAATTAAAAGCTTTTTCAAAGCTCAACTTCACTTCTTCATTTCCAACTCCTCTACCTCTTTCCTCACAAGCAGTGAAGGAGATTGGGAATGGGCGTTGGGAGTCACTCCATTAACAACTCCTCTCTCCCACTCTTTTCTCACACTTTTCCTCTGCTCCTCACAGAGGACACTCCTGCAGCCTCCCACTGCCAACACCTGGCCACCTGTGCCCAGTACAACTGCACTTTTGGAAAGCACCTGGGGAGGACTTAATGAGAAAACACACTTAGTGAAACTCACTGAACACAATGGATTTACACAGGTGTTCAGGATCCCCAAACCTGTATTCCAGATTTACAGTGCCAAGGAAGGCAGACACACCTTGCCATTTTGCCAGGCAAGAGATATTTTTATTTTTCTTTACAGACATTCCAAGCAAACTGGGTCCCACAGCCATCAAGACTAAACTCTGCAAAGGCACTCTTCCATCACTAAAAGGACAGGAAAGGGAAAATAAAAACAGTCCTTGGTTCCTTTTGACAATTTCAGCCAGATAGTAAAAAGCCTCAAAAATAGCAGCATTACATTTATGTGTAACTGAAAGCCAAGCAACGAAGGCTCAACTGACCTGTGTTGCCTCCATCCAACACTGAGTTTGCCTCATGATATTTTACATGACCTTGTATTTCGTGTCCACACAACCACAGAACACTTGACTTAAGAGCCAACATGGAAGAACACCTGAGCATACATGATGAGTACAACAAAGTAAACAAGACAATGACAGTTTTGATGAAATCTTATTATAAAAGCTCTCCAAGTGCTTCAGTGATTAGTTGTGTAGTGATGTGCTGCAACTCCAAGTACTTAGGAGCTTTGCTGAAGCAATCACCAATGTACAGTACACTACTCAAAGCACTTCAGAAGGCTGCCTTCTACAACTCCAGCAAATGCAGACACCAGAATTATTTTAACCATGTCTAGGAAAAAAGCCTTCAAAGTCAACTTCCACACACATGCCTTTACCTATATTATATGGATCCTTAAAATACATGCTTATGCTTACAGAAATTTTGTAGCAAGAAAACAGTCATAGTTGTCCAAACACTAAAGGAAATGAATGCATACCATACATTTTTATATATGATGTTTGTCAATATATGCTACCATTAAAAAAAAAATCTTATTATGAAGATTGCTACATCAAATACATAAGTATCATTAATCCACTGAAGACAAACTATCTCCTACACTTATGTATTAAAGCTGTGTGGTTTCAGGGGAGTCCTTAAATCTTAGGATCTAGCTTTGTATCTAGAGTAAACAACGATCTTTTGTTATGAGAATGCCTTTTGCCCATAGGTTTATTGAAGCAGCTTAACTGGATTTATTTGGTCTATCCAAACAAATGGAGACATTACACAGTTCACAGAATTACAGAATGAACAGGTTGGAAGAGACCTCTAAGATCACCAAGTCCAACCCATGCCCTAACAAACTAAACCATAGCACAGAGTGCCACACCCAATCTTTTTTTTTAAACACAGGAATGGTGATTCCACCACCACCCCAGGCAGACAATACCAGTACTTCACCACTCTTTCCGTGAAAAACTTTTTCCTAATATCCAACCTATATTTCCCTTGGCGCAGCTTAAGACTGCGTCCTCTCATTCTGTCAGCTGCTGCCTGAACCAAACCGCAGGAGGCATCTGTTACAGTACCATCATAAATTAAAACAGACCAAGCCATTCTACTTGTCCACACCTGCTAAACCATAGGGAAGACTACGGATTTTTCCATGTTTGTTTATGTATGTATAACCTCTTTAAGGATTAAAATCATGCAGAGTAGTACTGCTTTGCCTCCTAGGAAACGGGCACATCTATTTAAAAACAACTATACCAAAACACAGGGAAGACACTGCCAAAGACTAATCACACATAGGAAGAAAGTTCTTATTCAAAAAAATTAAGGCAGATAGAAAATACAGGGTCAGGCAAGACAGCTAGGAGGTGGATTACCAAACTCAAATCTAAACAGTGAGGATTAAAACACTAACCACTTGTTAATTCTCTCATGAAAGCACATTACCTCAACAATAGCCAATGAAGACAGAGGGATTCAAGACTAATGAAAAACACCACACCTAGTCAGAAATTTCAACTGAAATTTTTCAGTGTTTCCACTATCACTGAAGCTGCAACTACAGCTCTTGCAGACACCCTCAGTTTAAGCTTATCCAGTAAAAACAGTTCATTAATCAACTGCTGCGTAAAGCTCAACACTTACTAGAAAAACCTGGCCAACCACAAACTTTAGGCAGCTGATCTGGGGGCAACACCATCAATACTCAAGTCAGCAAGGATCCCATCGTCCTCTAACAGACCCTGAAGCATACCTAGTCTCCAGTACAACTGGCAGTGTATAAGATCATCAAACCTTGGGATCAGAGTAGTGTTGATCTTAAGTAATTTCCCTCAAAATACATAAAATGTGTACACTGTCTTCAGTAACACTTCACAGCACAAATCCATTACTACTTGCTTATGTAGGTATGGTTCTGTTTCCTTGTTTGTTTTGTAGGAACAAGATTTCTGCAAAAAGTCTCTCTTCATATAAGACTCATCAGACAACTGTAGAATCCTTTTCCCAGAAGCTGTACACGTAAAGTTATAATAACTTTACATCAAAATAACTTTTCTGCAACACAACCTATTAAAGCCCTCAAAATGAAAGAATACAAGGAAAGGTGTTAATTTAATAATGCCTTTTAATTAATTTAATTAAAAGAACACTAGCAATAATTGTTTTTTTTTTTAATAATAGCAGCAGATGGCTTTACTTGCTTTAAAGAATTTCAAAAAGCACAGAAGATTTCAGTAACTGCAACGAGATATAGGTGAGCTACTAGCACACCTATACTTTGAAAAACATTCCCAACTTGTCCTGGAGTAAAGCCCAGGTCCTCAGAGATGTTTTTCTTTGTTTTTCATTGACAGATCTATGACTTAAGGTATCTACATTTGTCATCTGCAGTTTCTGCACTTTTTCCTAATTTAATGTCAAAACAACATTCTACTTATGAGCGTCTTATTGGGAAAGCACACTGGAATTAAAGTGCTTTAGCACCTGCTGCTATAAAACCTGTCTCTACCTGCTTGTAAGTCACCAGGGCATGTGCAAGTGTGACGCTATTCCTTTGTTGTGCACAAGGTACAATGCCAGTTTCTGGCACAGCTGCTCTCTTGGGCAGCATGCAGGTGAGGTAATGCAGACTGTAACAGCAGGGTTTGCAGCTCCCTCCTATTTCAATGGTTATCAACATACCAAAGTTCAGATGTGCTTTCCTTCACCCTCAAATAAGCTTACACCTAACATGCCTGACAGTATAGCTTTAGGTTTTTGCATATATTTTTAACATATTTTCCTTCAATTTGTGTCCAATGGTCCTGTTACCACCATGCTAATAATATCAGAAGCATAAAAATTATTGAATGCCATGGAGAATGTTTTCCCCTAGTGCATCTCATTATACCTTCACTGAATCCCTCTCCTCCTCCTCTAAAATCCTTACCCTACTTTAACTGTAGGACCACTGCTGTCTGAATGTAACCCTTGAAGTTTCAGTTGCTTCAGTTTTCAGTCACTAGTTATTACCTCTGACGAGAGCATAAAAATATGCATGTTGAGTTTGGGTGGAAGCAAACCAGGGGAGACCACAAAAGCAGTTGCAAGGAGGGAAGGTAATATCCAGCACAGTGATACTATTGTAAACCAGTAAGAATATTCTTTAACTCATGTCCTCTCTCATAGAACCTTAGAATCACTGAAGTTGGAAAAGATTGAGCCATTAACCCAGCCTGTCAAGTGCAGCACTAAACCATGTCCCTAAGAACTATATCTACATATCTTTTGTTGCTCCACACAACTACCTTAACACATACCCAATGCGAGTGTTTTTACATCCTCTCAGCAGAACTCAGCTACCCTGAACCCACACCGTAATTCCAATACATAGTCTGTAGATCAGTAAACTCAGAAACTCAATGAAACTCAAGGAACTCAATGACTGTCACTGCTCTGCAATGGCAAATAAGTGATATGCTCAAGGTCATCTCCTTGCTGCTTCAGCTGTAACTTAGAACCGGATCTTCTAATGTATGTACAGCCAATTCAATGTGCAGTACTCTGCTTCTTGCAGAGCTGGTCCAAGAAAATCAATGACAACTTTACCTCTGAAGTGCGTCCTCCAGTAGGATAATGTCTTAACACTACCAGTATTTGAACAAATGGCAAGGGGGAAGAAAGCACTGATAGCAAGTTAAAACGCACCCAGAAGCTTTACATTATCCCAGCTACTCATCAAAGCTATAAAGACTCCGTCAAGCTTAAGGATTTCCCTGTGACCTTTTGTAAACAATCTATTCTGTTAGCTAACCCAGAACAAAATACATTAGGTACAATTCGTCCTGCCCTTCCCTGTCATGGGCTAGGCACAAAACCAGAAACACAGTATGAAAGTCGTCCAAGGCATTTTTGTTATACGGCCTGAATAACAGCTTTACAATGAAAGCACCCACTAAGCCATAGCTATAGCATTATTACATTTCAGTAAAAGTTTCCTGAGGTAACAACAAAAATCAAATTAGCAATTTAGTGCAGTAGTTCATCTGCTTCATTCACCCACAGCTCTCTTCCTCAGGACTGCAGGGCTATTAAAAACAATGGAATCATTAACAGTCCAAGTGCAATTAATTATACAGTCCCACTAGCATGGAAACATGGCCTCACAACAGAAGTTTGTTACTTGGTATAGAAGTACCACCCCCTAAAAATAAAAATATATTAATATTAAAATATTTTATTACATTATTATATTAATATTAAAAGTATCTTGAAATATACACAGTTGTTTAAATAAAACACTGCAAAATATGTCTAATACAGAAGTTTCTCTGCCAGGTGAATCTCTCTTGGCTATACAAGTTCCCATCCTATAATCAATTATTTTCACACACACTTAGTAATTTTGGAACAGGTTTTTTGTAGCTTCTTTTATGGTTGGGTTTTTTTGCTTCTTCTTAAAGTCACTTCCAGAGCTGTTTGATCAGAAAGGAAAAAAAAACAAAACAAAAAAAAAAACCACATTTATCTTTTTCTAGTTCAAGACTACATGTTATCAGTTGAGAAAAACGTCTTGCACTTATCCCTGGCTCCCACTTGAAATTTAAGTTACTCAATAAAGAAACCTGTGGCAAGGGCAACCAGGATGTTTATACAGCTGAACACCTGAGCTTTAACCCTTGACATACTTGCAGCTCACTTCTGAACAGTGCAAGTTCTTCAGCTTAGTTACATTTGTACAGGAGGGTGAGGTATTCATCTCACTGCTTCTTGGCTGGAGCCAGACAATCTTTCAGATAGAAAGTTTCATGAGAGCATCCCTTTCTAATAGGAAAAGGCAAGTAAAACCTTACTTAGCTCAGTAAACCAAAAACATGTTCCTGGCTTGATGTCAAAGCACAGCTCGTTTGCCACCACTCCCCTATGTTTCTCACCTTTTCATCTATCTTGTCCTCAATTTTTTGCTTCCACTCTATCACAGCAAAAAGAGCTACCAGCATTTTATGACCTTAGCATCAGACTCTCACAAGTCATACAGCTTAAAACTCAACACCCCTCAACTATTATAGTTTCAAAAAATACCCCTGAACTATTATAAAGTTTCAAAAATAATTTTAAACGCCACAGCTGCAAGAGAAGAACTGAAAAAATACTGACAGATCTGAAGGCTGATGCAATGAATTATAAAATTTGGGAGTAGGACATTGTGTGTTTTAGACTGCAGAGTATTTCAAACCCACATCACTGTTTTTAAAGGAGCTTAGCAATGGCACAGTAATGCTGGTGAGATTGTAACATTGACTGTGAAGCTCCCAACGTAAGCTAGAACACTGCTGTGCCCAATACCACACCAAAAAAAAAACAAACTGGAAACAAAACAAAAATTTTTTCTTCCCTTCCTCCTTCCTGTTAAAGAAGCTGTTAAGAAGACTGGTATTCCTCTTAAGACAAAGCCTGAGCAGGTCAGTTTGCAACCCAGCAGCAGAACAGGCAGACCACTAAAGTTCTTAATAACAGGAATCTGCTTTGTCATAATAGATGTAAGAGAAAACCTCCAGCCTGGTGTCAAGAGAAATTTTACTGAAGGAAGATTCAATAGAAAACTTTAGGGATTCAGTTGTCATTACAAATCTTTTCAGGGTCTTTGTGCCCCTTTTCCTACATTCCCCAATTCTGCATTTCAGATTTTTGCTCTAAAGTAAGGGTAAATATTTTTCTCATGCCTTTTACAGAAAAGCATTGCTGGTTAATGTTTGCCAGATCCAGGTAACAAAAACAGGAGAATCAGAAACCAAGTACTCCATATGTATTAATGCTTCATATTGCAATCTTTGAGCACAGCTGGGCTTTGGGAGCAGGGGACAGAGCACATAATTTGTGACAAAACCAAGTGGCAAGCTATCTCATTACACAAATTGTTGCAGAAAAACACTACCTAGCTGTTCAGCTTGCTAGTTCTAGGATCTTCTCATTTACACTGTGCTTGGCCATGCTTTTATTTTAGGCCTGGAGACATAGGACTCTCTTATCCCCTTCTGTAAACTCAACTTTACACAAGCTGTTACTGTTAGCAAAGCAGCCCCATTACACAGAGCTTCCTCACAGTACAAGAGTAACACACCCTGTTATGTTTACCAACATTCAGTTCAAAGCAGCTTACATCTAGCTAACACACAGTCAAAGGCACTGGACTATGCTGGACTTAGGCTGTACACCTTCTACAGAGCTGCAGCTTTTTCAAAAAAGATGTTTCTTCACAATTGGTTTCACAGTTGGACATAGAGACGCTAAGGGATACTGAAGATTAGCCTCAGGACTATATCTGAAAAATCCAAAGGGTGCAAAAGGGCCTCTCAACCATTTCTGCAAACTGTTCAGAATTTGAAGTCTGTATTTATCAGTCAGTCTGAAGACTGTAATTATCAGTTCCTCACCCACCTCTTTCCAGAGGAATTTTAAGTATCTAAATAGTTCTGGTGCAAAAAATCAGATATGCAACTCAATGTATGATCCTGCTCCTTCACTTCTCACTTATTCTAAGCGAGAAGAAGGAGAGATGCTTTGGTTATAGACTTATTTATACCCACCAGATTCTTGAAAAGTAGTTCCAGAGAGCTGCAAACATTACTACTGTACAGTCTCAAACCTCAAGCAGCAGCATGGCTGTTATAGCCCTCAACTATGTGTCTCTCCATGTCCCAGAGGATTTCTGAGATAAGAAGGGGGCATAGCAGTATGCACCTTTAAAGGCCTATCCTGCACAGAAAAGGTCTAAAGTAGTAGAAAACATACATTTTCTCATATTAAAAGCAAATCAATAAAGTCTTTTACATTACTCTTGAGACAGCCCTACTCACTTAATCTGTCAAATATTTCACTTTATAGGTAACTTAACATAAACATATCTAAAAAACCAATAGCAGTGCTTTTAGTGTGGCTGACGTGACACAGTAACAGTTTTGCATCCGCTCTAGACTGGATAAGTCTATAACACTAGATAAGTGTTTTATTTAATCCCACTGCAATCATTTTAACCCTGAGAAGAATACATTTTTTGATGGCATTACTATTCTTTAGTATGAATTACAGATGATGAAGTTATACTATTCATCTTTAGCTTGCTCTATCATTCAGGTGTGCTACTACAGGGAAGAATCCATCACTGTTAGAGAAAAGAAAGTTTAAAACAATTAGAGGAAAAATCTGTGGTATCTCCCATAAAGTCTAAGAATGTCCCATGTTTACTTCTACAGCAGGACATACAGGAAGGGAAATAGGTAACAAAAACACTACTTCTAGCTATGTCACAGTGACATTTTGCCAGAACTACCACCACCTCCATTACACACAGATGCACATGTAAACATTGCCATTACTTCATACACTGCTTAATTTACCCCAAAGTATTTTGATTTCCACTCCTCTACCAAACTACATTACAATTTTGTTGGGGTGAAGATCTGGCTTACAATCTGTAATGCTGAAGGGACTGTACCTCCCCAGCAGGCATATGTTAAAGGACAAATGTTTGAAAGAGCAGTTTCTAAAGCAATACATTCTTTACCACACTCCTCACCTTGCTATGAATATTTTAATGACAAAATTTTAGCTTCCTAGTAATTAGTTCTCACCCTACAGTCCTCGTGAAGCTGAAACAGATTGCAACATGAAGAGCAAGAAGGCAGATTCAGGAGAAGAGTTAAGCACATCAGGAAAAGGTTTTGTATTCACTCTGTGCAGAGAGGTATCTTCTTTAATACACAATACACACTAACTAGACAGTAGGAGAAAATGTACAACAATCAACTTCGAAGTTCATGAGAAGTCTTGTCATGTTGCCCATCATCTCAGTTCTTACAAACTTTGTCACTTCAGTGCCAAACATTGAATTTACGGAGCAAGAACTGGAATTATTCGAGAACATTATTTCCCCCTCGCTATTTTTTTGTGCGTGGTTTTGCTTAAGGGAGTATTTTTAAGCATCTAGAATAATGAAGAGAACTCACTATAGTAATTCAGAGGACACTGGTAGGTTCAGAAGCTTCTGAATCCATTTCAGACCAAGATAGCTGTGTTATAGGGCAAAATAGGACTCTCTGAAAGAATTCTGACCCTTCCTGGCTTGTTACTCTGCTTTGGTAAGAAATGGTGGTTACTGTGACAAGGTTTGTAGAAAGGTGATGGAAAAGACAGACAACTCAAGACATGTGATTTAACCTTTAGATCCTTGAGAATACTGGTGTAGGCAAGGAATCCATAGCTTGCCTTCATCTTCCTTTTAAGAAACAACGTTAAACCAAGTGAGATTTCACATCCCCTGTAAAACACTAAGATTTGAAAGCCACCATCAAAAAAAGCATACCCCATGCTGAACTGAAAGACTGTAAAACATTTTGAATAATAGAAACTACTGCAGCCAATGACACTCGGCACCATTTGCTTCAATAAATTTCATAAAACATGTTTCCTGTTCATAGTCACATTTTTGCCAATAGGAAAATCAGCATAGGGAGACAAAAACACAGCAGAGAGGAAAATGGGAAAAATCCTGGGGTTTTTTGCATTTATCCCTGTTCCCACAATGCCAGTCCAGTACTGATTACTCACAAACAACACAAGCAGATAGACTACAACAGAAAACATATTGCTGCCCAGCATCAACTCCTCTCTTGAGTCTCTCTGAACTCCTTTTTTTCCAGCAAAGATAGTTCTGAAGAGAATATGGAATAAATGAAAAAAACTAAGCAACCACACAGCATTACAAATGCAGTGACCCATCATCTATGTAATATTCTCCTTGAGCGCCCTTCACCATGCAATTCCATCCTGCCTGCTGTCAGCAGTTAGCCACTCACCTCAGAAGAGCATAGGCAAATAATCTGCTTGAATTCATTTGTGTTTATGTGCTTGCTATCCACAGCACTTCAATGCACAGATGTTCCAAAATAAAGCACTTCTCAGATGAAGTTAGTGTTAAACCCTTATTTAATTCTCATGTGTCTAAGGTCTCAAAGTAAGACATCAAAAACACTTTGGAAACTGAGGACTGTACTCTTGTAAACTATTATTTGTACTTGCTCACATGAAATGAGAGATTGCTTTCCTTCAGGTATTTTGTGATTTGATTTTTTTTTAAGATGAAGTAATGACAACAGGGGAGAAAAAAAATACATGTACCTTCTCTTCCCACCCCTTCCTTCCCTGTTTTCCTCCAGGAATTAACTCATTCAGACATCACACTCAGGAGTTATCATGCTTTCAGTTCAACAGTCTAATTTCTGAATATAAAAGAAGCTGACCTACTCTAGATAACAGCATTAAGCTTCCTTCACTGAGGTGGGAGATGACTCACTTCTTTTTGGTAGAGTAGAAACGTTCGTATCATTCTCCAGAAAAAGACATAAACTCATAAAGGACCACAAACTGCAAATCAGCAGTCTGGGCTACGTGAAAAACTGCTTGAAAGACCTCTGAAATAATCTCTCTGTTCTACCAGATCTGGCAAAGTATAAATCTGAGTATGACACCCTGTTTTTTGATATCATGCTTCAAGACAGATGTGACCAGCTGGAAGGAGTACACAGGACAGCAATGAGAATGATCTAAGGTCTGGAAACACATTGTATAAGGGAAGATGAAAGCCACTGGGCTGTTTAAGGTAAAGAAGTTCAGGAGGAAAGAAGGTTCAAGGTGTCAAGTATGTCTTATACAATGTCACAGAAGAATAGTTCTAGTAAAATGCCACATGAAATAGTAATGCATATGGGAAAATCTACATGTTTTCTAACATTTATTTAATTTAGAAACATTTTATTTGCCATGGCTTTGAAGACTTTACTGGCAGCTAAAGTAGAAATAGAGGTAGCAGGACAATCTGTTTCACTGCTGTCCGAAGGATACTGAACAGCTGTGATAACAGATTCAATTCTGCTATGTTGGCAACAGGAACAAGGACAGGACAAGAGG
>JACBWW010000008.1:15883890-15895761 GCA_020086605.1 Lanius collurio
TTTGACTTTGAAACGGGCATCGACATTGGGATTTGTGACCAAGCTTTCAATCATTGAAACCAAAGCAAATCACAGAAGTTAGGCACCTGAAAGCTTTTGCAAATCTTCGTGGACAACTCCTTCACCTTTCAGCACCTAAATGGCTTTTTAAACTAGTTATCCTATCAATTTTTAATACACCGTTTAAATACTATTTTGAAAAAATTATTTTTTTTCTGTCCTGGGGACATAGGCCCTCGTTTAATGTGCTAATACTATATATAAATATATAATAATATGTACTAGAGCCTTATTTGCTCCTGCCTGGACCCCAGATTAATCTGATTGTGAAATCAAAACAGACTAAGAGCTTTTGTAATGAAGATAGTTCCATAGCATCACTACAGAGTAGCTATCTTGTCCATTTCACAGAGAAAAGTGAGCACAGACCGGTTATTGATGTGCTCTAATTAACACAGTGCATAGTTGATGAAAATAGGAACCAGAATGCAAGTCTCCAGTTTTTCAGATTTCTAATTTGATCAGTTTATCCAGTACTCCCAGACGGTAACTGAAAAAAAAAACCCTACTGGTAGTAGTAGTAGTAGTGGTGGTGGTGGTGATGTTATTGTTATTATTACTACTAGTACTACAATCATATGGGTTATCAACTTACTAGTGGAACAATGATAAAAAATTCTCCAAATCTCAGTCTTTCTCTGGTTAGAGTGAGCTTTTAATGTTGGTTATTAGGTTGTAACAATGCTGACAGCTCTCTGTGGTTTCTTATCAGTATTTAGATCAGACCTTTAAAAGTTAATTTATTGTGGAAGAGGATTGTAAGAGTCACTAGGGACAGAATTTGACCCAGAAACTTGCTATACCAACATTTAATGATAAGAAAATATGAGATATATACATAAAGACAAAAACTGTTTTTGGCTAAATGAACTACACACATACACTAATCCCAACCTAACTCTAATAATTTTAATTAACCAGTGAAAAGAGTTCCTCCTTTGTACTCTGGGCTCTGCACATAAGTTGGTATATCTCCAAAACATGGACTTATTCATAATTCTCGAGTCCTTGATTTTAAAGCTAAACCTTTTTCTGTCAGAATATGCCTCTGGTTCAGTGTCATTCTCATACAACAACTTGCTTAATTTCCTACCTATTCTTCACAATGTATAAGAAAATTGCCAGGTGGTGAAAAGCAGCACTGCAGGTCTCTGTCACTTCTTTCTCTTGCTGCCAGAGATGAGACTGGAAAAAATAGCTTAGCCAAAGCACTTCTACACTTCAGTTATTATCAGCTGCCAGAACAACCCCTGTAATCTGGGGGCAGCAAGGAATACATTAGAATAGTCACTGAACTGCTCTAATTTATGCCATAAATTGAAATATAAGAAGGCACTCCTAATTTATTTTATCACCACAGAGTTACAGAAGACAAGTGACAGTATTGTTCTGCTCTGGCCTATAGTCTGTGCCAGATCTCATGCTCTGCTAACATTATCTTACACGAACAGAAGAGGGATGTTATGTTGCCTGTAGTAGCTAAAAGCAGCAAAGATAGAAGCTTACATCATTTTCCATCCTGGGAAAAGCACTGTTCCTTGCACTTCACCATCACAAATCAGTGAAGTACTTTGTGGCAAAACACTGAATATCTGGCAAGACTTGAGAAGCTCATTTTGAAAACATTTGTGGAGAAGATGTTCATATTTAATAAGCTTTGAGCACCTCCTGTCCTGCATTGCATTCTTTTGGTGGAGAGTATTGACAGAAGGGTGTTGAGTGGTCTGATATCAGCTATTACAGGTGGCTGGCTCAGTTTTGGATACATTCACTCATTTACACACTTTATTCCACCAGTATCTTTACAAGCAGCCATCCCCTGGTCTGCTCAATATTCCCTTTCTGACGCCCCCCCAGTATACAGAGCAGCTGCCTACTCTGTGTGATTACAGCTGTTCACTGCTCTGCTGTCAGTTAACTGAAAACAAAATACTGGAAAATAAATAAAATATATCTCAAAACTCCCTGATTATATACCCGTTTGTTACTGCTTGGGAAATTCTTATACTCTATGTGGTCTTGAAGGACTGAAAAAATGACATGCTAACAGATTTATTGAAAAATTTTTTCAGGAGACATCAATGTATAGGGAAAACACTGGAAAAAGGCATGAAGAGGTATAGAAAAAAAATTGCCAGCAAATAATAGCTGTACATGAGACAACATGAAAAGACAAATAAGAAGGTAATTATTTGCTTTGTAATTGGCCCTTCAAGGTAAAGATCAGGATCTTTACCAAGAAATGATAGTGGGAAATCAAAGGAGCAGATACATTATAAAAATGACTGGCAAAAAAAGTAAACATTGCAGCAGTGTATTGAATAAACCAGAGAAGTCAGAGAGAAAGACTGCGAAGCTCATGAGAAAATTTTAAAAGGTGGGACAATCGTTTCAGCAGGAGAAACATCTGTCCTATGTTACAGGTTTAATGAGTCAAATACAAAAAGTAAAGAGGGTTAGCACCTGAGAAAATCCCTGGGAAAGGCTGACTGATCTGGCAAGTGCAAGGCTCTCCCAATAAGACAGTTACACTATCAGCTACAACAGCGCTGTGCTTACCTTTCTGCATAGTAAACGTGCATTAAACCTGACCTGGAAGAACCACTTCTTTGGATGAATAAGTCCCCATGCTTTCTCAGTTCTTGCCCTCCCTGTTGAGACTGCCAACAGCACTGCCAATTAGTGCCAATCCTGAATGCAGATTGTAATATGAATAGGCCTTTCAATATTTAATTCTAGACTTTTGCACTGGTGGTGTATAAATGTTTCATTAGTGCCTTCCTTCCTTTCTGCCATTTTTTCCCTGAAAAAGAAGAAAAGCTGTCTGCCTGAAGTACTAGCAGAAAATAGGCAAAGAGGAACTTATACTTGTAAGTACTCCTCCCAGCTCTAGCAGTAAAACCTGGAATCAGAGTTCATTTTCTTGGGAATCCTGATTTATTGAAAATGCATGTTACAGGGTCATAAAGACGACACTCAGCTTTTATGTGATGTGTTTTATCACTCACTCTCAAGCAATATCCAAGATCAGGAATTCAAAAGCTTTCATTTGTGAGGGTTCACTGGAATTAGTGGCAGGAATACTCACCAACACCAACAGCAGTGGTAGGCTGGAAGAGAATAAAAACATGCATAAGGACAGCTCTCATCTCTGGACTGGGGCAGGTACAACCAAATACCCAGCATAGTCTGTAGATCCTTTCTTTTTATCTCTGAAAGTCTCCTTAGACCTTAGGATGCTTTGGAGTAAGCAGAACCCACTTTGTACCTCTCTAAGAGAATCAGTTCTGAGACTCTCTCTCTTATCATTAAAAAGCTTATTTGACAACGAATGTGAGGCACGATTTACTTTCCATACCATTTGCAGAGCATGAAGCAAGGGCATTTGAACATGCTGATTAGATTCAGATCGTCTCAAAAGGCATTAACAAGCTAGTCATGTAACATTTTAAATCCTAGCAACAATAGGCATCTACATGAACAGAAATATTGCATTCAAATCTGTGGAACATATAATAAAACTGAGAAAAATAAAACATTTCATCTATTAATTGATTATGTTACTAGATGTGAAAAGTCTTTGACAGGGGAGTAAACAAAACTAGGGTAGGCCTCCACTTGCTGCAGATGCCTTTATCAAGACCAAGTAGTGCTACCATCTTGACAGCTGGAGATGATGTGATCTGGACTGAACAGTGTAATTGCTAAAGACACTTTTCCCAGATTACTGGCACTTGAGGACCTGCATAAGCACTGCATGAATCACTGTCATGAGACCTGCAGAAAATCATGCTTAGACGAAACCACTGGCAAACGTTTACACTCCGACATTTACATTTCTGATATGTTTAGTATTAAAAAAAAGAAATGCTGCTCAAAACAACATATATCATAGAGTATTGGGAGGCTATACAGGAATGCGGAGAAACACAACATAGTGATCTCCTGCTTTGCTTTGGGGTTATACCACTATGACTAAACATCAGAAGCCTGCCCTCAGCTTCAGGCAGATTCAGGGTAGTCGTGAGTCTATGTGCTGGAAGGGACAAATAGAAGTTAAACTATTTTAATCTGACTTCAGATACAGAAGTGTACTGCCAGCATGTTGTGTGGAGTTTCTGCACAACTCAGCTGGCAGACGTACTCAGTTTTTTGATGGATAACCCTTGAGCAAGGAGCCTTCCATTATTTCTCCCTCACCTTCACTACATCTGTGTATCAGATATACGCCAGCAGCAGGGAAGAGCAGTGGGAACATGGAACCCTGTAACCAGTTAGCACACAACAGGAAGGTTACTCATTCTAAGATCTCTTTCCCCAGATTCCACTTTATTCAAAGTTAATGCTGTGACTCTCAGAAAATTATGGGAAAACATAGCTTTCATATTTTAGCAAAGGTTATCACTCTTGCTTCAAAGTGCTGTAACTAGAGAAGCAGAAAGATGCTAATTTTCCACTTTACCATAGCAGTATCCTAGTGCCCAGTCATGAGTGTTATGAAGACCAGTCTCATGAAGAGCAGATAGGCAGGAAGAGGCAGTCTGGATTCAAAATGGGAATTGGAGATAACAAAAACTCCAGCTGTAGATACAGTAGAGAGGAGGGAAGAGCTGTAAGACCTGCACTGTTATGTTGCTAGCCTCATGGTCTGAGAGGCATAGACAGGTATGGACTGCTAAATATAAACCATAGCTGTATCCTGTGGTGTGTTCTGATCATTATTTTTAGCACTCTCAAACTATGTTTTAATCTTTAGCTCAACAGGTGTAAACCTAATGCACACCTGCATCTTCAGAAATTATGCATTTTCCAGACTCCATATGATAGTGGACTTCCCTGAGTGAGTTTAGATGCCCTCAAGTCTACACAGTATCCCTTCCTTACATGTTAAGGCTGTGGTTGACAGCGTCATTATGGGCTGCAAATTTTGTGGAAAGAAATCCTTCTCAGCAAGTGTTTTATAGAACTTCTTTGAAAAACAACATGAAAATGGAAAGTGAATATGAGATCCAGTGATTGTCCTGAATTGTCAAACTCTCTAAAGCTCCATGGCAACAACTGAGGTAAAAGCAGGTTTGAGGCAGCCCACAAGGTTTCTGTAAGCTCTGCCTGCCCTCATCCCAGGCCTCACAGTTCCTAAATAGAGCAGGCACAGTGTTTGAGGAAAAGCTGTGATTTTCTCTAAAAAATCAGCTATTGTGTGGGAGCACTAAAAATGGTGCCACAGTATTTAAAAGGCATTGTTTGTGCAGACATTCTTATTCACAGATTGAGCAAAAACTGAGTCCTCATTGTACATGTAAATAGGATTAATATTCAGAGTTTTACTCTTTTCTGATCTCTCTCCCATTAAACTAGAATAGTCTCCCAAATTTAAAATGTCATGACTCTTAAGCTAGGTAGACATCATGTGGTTATAAAGATGGAAACAATTTTTAGCATAAATACCTCATGTGTAAAGTAAAATATTCAAAAGCCAATTTTTATTTGTTCTGTCTACCAGAAAAAAAAAAAAAAAAGGATTGTGGGGGGTTTTTTGGAAGTGTTGCTTTACCTTTTTTTTAATTTGCAAGATTTTAATAGCAAAAAATTACCTCTTTTGGAGCCTACCTCCTATTTTTGAAATAAAATATTGTGACACAGGCCTTATTCTTTATTCTCTTATTTGTACTTTTTCATTGACTACATATGTGTCCCACCATGCATCAAAACTGCATTCTGTGTTTCCACGGGGAGTCTGAAGAGGGAGGAAATTTACTTTTAACAGTCATCCTCACTGTGATGTAAGAGCTACATGAGTGGAAGGCCTGCTAAAGGTGACTGAATTTTTTGTTTACTTTGTCTCTACTAGAAACTTGTTCCTGTCAAGGGAGATGCATAGCTTTCAGATCTTACGTACTTTTGGCTGGACTTTATGTTTGGCATGAGATAAGGGGCAGTACAAACTCAGTAGACTCTCCATTAAAATTTGGCCTTTATTTCATCTGTGGTTTGGTAGATTAATTACATCAACAGTATCATTCTATGTCCATTGGTATACTTTGATAAAATATTACCTTAAGCACATGTTTTTCAACTTTTATTCTATGTTGTATGTGCTTGATAAGCAATTTCATCCTAGGGCAGTTAGGTCTAAAAATAAATATTTTGCAGTAGTATTTTGGGAGCTGAAGTTGACATATTCTAAGATTTATTTACTGCCAAAATTTAAGTGCTATTTATGCCAGTAACTACCAGTTTAAAATAAAAATTCCACAGACAGTCATGCAGGAAACTCTCAACTCTCAACTTATCCAAAGCTTGCATGTTTAAAATTCAAACATATCTTATATTCCAGATTAGAAGAAGTGGTCAACACTTTAAAAAGTACGTGCTTGGAGTCAAATTCCTAAACATATACAAAGGATTCTTAAAAGTCACTTAAAAATCCGAAACTAGGTTAATTTTAGGTAGGAAGCTAATTTGAGGCAGCTGGCTGTGAAGACATTGTTGCTCAGCTGGCCTTGTCTTCCTCTCCAAGGGGAGAGATTCTGCAAATCCACATAGACTACCATATGTATTAAAGAAACAAATTTTCTCTCAGGCAAAAATGAGTATGTGTTTCAAAATGTGAGAAAAAATTATGATGATGATGATAGTAATATTAATAATAATAAATACATTTTGAAAATTATAAGGTCTGTTTAAGTAAACAAAGATTTTTATGTATGAATGCAGTTTCTACAGTTCATTTAGTAATTCAGCTGATTTGGTGTCAACAACACAGATCAAATTTGAACCTTCTCAATGTTATTCTCTGTTTTCAAAGCAACTCTCTTTATATATTTGGGGTTGTGCTTAAAATAATCTTTGCACATGTGATATTGCATTTTTCTAACCTGTATATGGAAATAAGTAATAAACTTGAACTGCTTAAGCAAATTTATCTTCATTTACTAAGCATAGAAAGATTACTCTTCTCCAGTGACACTTTTTTCTTTTGTTACTAATAAGTATAATAGCAGAAAGACTGATTCACAGACCTCAGAGATATGACAAAAGTATTCAGACCAAGAAATCTAATCTTGTACATTAACAGAAAAGCTTCCCATACAAATCATTTTCCCAGCCTAGGCTTTGCCAACACAAACATTTAGGAAATGTATCAAAATTATGGATATGTACTGCGATTCACTTTTAGTAGTGGTGTTCCCCAATACTTTAACTATCACAAGAGTCTGTCTGGGCTGCTTATAATTGTGCAAAATTGCACTCATTCAAACTGAAGATTTCTTTAATGAGAATTTAGCCGAGGTTGTAAACAACCATGTGTGTTTTTATTGCCATTGTTAGACTATTTTATTTTGCGGGGGGCAGTAGTCGATTTGCATTTGTTGAATTTTTAACCAAAACAATTCATCCATTTAAAAAAATACATCAGAGGAAATGAGATGTCTAATCACACTTAAAATTTTCCCAGCAACTCAATACAAAGCTCCTCTGTTTTTGTGCTTCAGAATGAGAGACAAAGTTTGGTGGGAGGAACACCCTCTTGTCATGAATGTGATTTTACGATCCTAATGAGAATGCAACCTAATTTCAGCACAGATCTACCTTACTTCATAGAGTAAGAACATCTTCATGTATAACAAAAAAAAAAAATTTACATTTTGTCTGAAATGAGCTTGTATAAAAGAATCACAAAGCCTGAGAGAGGCTTTTAGAGCCGTTGTTGAAAATTTTTAAATGCTGAAAATTGTTGTGGGTTGCCTTTCCTGTGGTTTTATTGCCTTTCCTACTGAAAACACGTAGCATAGGGCATGAAGATTCAAACTGGAGGGAAGTCAAAGAAGCAGGACTACAGGAAGAATGGAAATTATAAACACCAGAGACTGGAAGACAAGCTGAGGATGGTTTGGAGCAAGAATGTGGAAATGTGACAGGCTTTAACCAAACTGTTAATGCATGCACTGAATGCAGACACTGAATGCAGACACTGCTGGACAGAGAGAACAGTAGGATCTCAGTGGGGAGAGCCTAAAATGCTACAGGCCATAGGAAATAGGGGTGTTGTGACCCCTCGGGCAAAACCTGCCGTGGCACCTGCAGGTGACTGCAAAATCTCGTCTTTGTTCATGCTTCTATCAAACAACTGGGGTGAAACCTCACATCTGGGTTGAGACCCAACAGCTGTGGCAAATCCTTTGTGTAAGGAGTGCATCTCTTCCCTGGTGTCGAGTCACTCACATTAAGAGGTTCTTCTTTGTATTGTCTTGGCCCTGTCTGGCTGCCAGCCTCATCACCAGCCCCTGGCCACTCCCTCCCCACAGCCGGACGTGGGCGAAAACTGCAGGAACATGAGTGAGGAAGCTCGTGGGTGGAGATACAGGCAGGGACATGGTTTGCCAATTGCTGTCACAGGCAAAATAGACACAACTTTGGAAAATTTAACGATTTCTTGCCAATTAATACTTTTAATTCCAGATTCAGGAACTGGAAAGCAGAGAGGGAAGAAGCAAATGCTATAACACCTTTCCCCCTTCGCTGGTCTTGGTGTCCGTGTGCCCTTCCTCACTCTTTTCTCACCCCACATTCCTGTCCAGATGATATTCTCTGCCCTTTTGTCCATATCTGCTCCTTGAGGCGCTGCAGCATGACTGACTTTGACAGCAACATCTTGGCATCTGTCCCTTGAGAAGGCAGCAGCAAACAGTGAGAACAGCTGGAACTGGCAATGTGTGTGGCAGCCCACACCCACCACACTGGCAACTACGTTAATCCAAGCAAGGGCAGGCTGGAGTCTGCAGAGTTTGGTAGGGGCCATGGAGGAGGGAGAGGACAGGGGCTGGGGATGGGTTTGATGGGCTGGGTCCAGCAGGGTAGAGCAGTGTAGCTGCACAGGAAAACATCCCAAACTTCAGCAACACCCAGGTTGAGGTCTCCCTGGCAGCCTTAGTGTCCCCCTCATTTGAGGTGATGCTCAAGGATGTGATGAATATCCCGCCCTGACTGGCCTGAGGAGGGAAGAGAGGATGGCACAGGTGCCCCTTCAGATTGTGAAAGAAGCTGGAAAGGGTGCTGTGAAACACTGTGCTGCAGGGAAGAGGCTGAGCTAGCCCACAGCTGTGGTGATATGGGGGGAACAGAACAGCATCTTCCTGCAGCAGCCAAAATACAAACACATTCTGCTTTGTGTGGGCAACTTATTCCAATATGTTACCACCCTCACAGTAAAGATTTTTTTCATAATATCTAGCCTAAGTTTCCTCTCTTTCAGTTTGTATTCAAGTATTTCAAAACCATTCAAATGCAACTTTATAAAGATGCTTGGAAACAAAATAATTTCTAAATTAAAGGCCTGGAGAAATGTAAAGATATTCTTCCTTTTTCTTTTCTTTCTCAGAGACAAAGTTAAATTTCAAGATAAACTGTTAAAAAGAAATTCAATCAGAGAAATCTGCTGGAAAATTTTAAATAGCCTTTTACTGTTTGGAAAATTGGCCTGTTGCATCTTCAGTGAAGCTCACCCACTCAGTGTGTCTCTAGCAGTTGAAACTTCTGTCCACCCTGAATAAATAAAACCTACTGCAGTCATAGAACTGTTGCCATAAGAAATTAATTAATTTTCAAAAGGCTCTTGCATTACTGTAAAAAAGTCACAGAAATGAGAAGGAAAAATTAATAATTTTATGTTCATCATAAGGACTAAGGTTTATGAGTTATGTCAGGCCTGAGGTCACCCATGAAACAAGAGAATTAAAGAAATATTAAAAAGACATGTCCTCAAGGAGCACTGGAAATGTAAATTATAACACAAGCCTGGTTTTTAGTGCAATAAGGCATCTGATTGTGTACAATCAGGAAGGCCTGATTCTGACCCATGCAAAACTAATTCACTTATTAAATTATTTCAAAGTTCTTTCAATACTGGAGGTATACAACATAAAAAAGTCTGAAGTAAACCCATGAGTAAGGTGAGTAAGGTGAGTGAATAAACTCTTAGCCATCCCTTAAAATTAAAAGGAAAAAACTATTATTTTCAATAATGCAATCAACAATTGAGCAAAAACAGGTTCAGTGACATCTTAAATAACAGTTTTAAAGGCTCTTTCAACAGCCTCACTTTGTTCATTCAAAAATAACGTTTTCAAGTTTTCAAAATCATTTGTAGCCATTTTGATGTGTTACATTTTTACTGTCATTGAAATGCATTTACTGTGATAATTAGAACTGATGGCAAATGCAGAGGAACTTTATAAGGATATTATGTCACTCTAACACAGCTCTAGGTCCTGATGGATTTAGTAATGACTTCAAAAATGAAATTCCAGACAAATCAAACTATTAAATACTTCATCCAGTAAAAAACCAAGTAAATAAATAAATAAAAGAAAATTGTCAGTGACATAAAAGCTAAAGAAGTCTTATAAAGGATAATATGTGCATATCTTTCCACTCTAGGTCATGTTAATATATTGAAAGAAAAATTTATCTAAAGCACATAAACTATTTTTCAGTTCATCTGTTATGGTAGGATTTAGGGAGTTAATGATAATAAGGTCTCTTATCCCTGCAGCATTTTATTCTGACTCCAGGAGGGTCAAAGCCATAATTCTTTACCTTGGGGAAATTATCCTGCTATTAACTCACCATTATATTTTACATAGCAGAGTTAATGCAAACACACTATATTGATGTATAACTAAAACATAATTCATTAAATGAGTATAAATTTCATGTAAGGCGAGTAATGTAAAGTAATCCTTGATCTTTTCTAACATGTAGAAAACAGAGTTCAGAAAGTTTATTGGGGGCCAGAGGGCCAGTAGAATTGCAGAGTGTTTGCCCTTTGCTGACTGTGTGTTTTCATCAGGATCTCAGGCTGGCCAGCTGTGATCATGCACCTCTGTCTCCTCTGAGAAGTCTCCCTGCAAGTGTAAGGAAGTTGCACATGTAGCTGTGCATGCTGTGACAGACCTTGTCATTCATATAACATCAGCTACTGAAGGCTCATAGAAATATTTGTGCATGTCTGTAACAAAAAAAGAGAAAGAAAGAAAGAAAACCACACTTGATGCATAATCAGCCTTTTATCAGTCTTTTTATCTATAAAATAATTGCTTTGAGTGTTAATTAATTTCTGAGATGTTAAGATGTTACATGTTAAATAATGCTTAGAGTGTTCCGCAAATGAATTAATTTCTTACTGCAACAGTTCTGTTGAACAAAATTTTTTTAGTTTACAAATGTTCTTTTCACAGCCACAGTATTTATCCAGATCTGCAGTTGGATAGATATACTAAAATATACACAATCACCACTTGTCTAACTTGAAATAACTGTTGCATTTTGATTTGCCAAACTGTTTTGGCTATGTGAATGAGACAGTGTGTTATTTAAAACATGTAAACAGAATCAAGAGATCGAAGCTTATAGTTTGCCTTTTTTTTCTGTTCTATGTATATTTTGGGATAACATTCAGTTCTGAATACTGTAAAATTTATATATTAGAGCAAAGATTTTTAAGAATGTAATGCCATGTCATATTAATATATAGCATGATTTGAAAACACAAATCTCAAAAAAATTATTACTTAGTCTTCCACAAAGGTATCTTAGTTTAAGACAATAATGTGGGGTGCACAGCAGCAAGGCAGAAAGGGACCTGGGAGTACTGACAGCAGCTGAACCTGAGGCAGGGTGTGCCCAGGTGGCCAAGAAGCCCAATGGCGTCCTGGCCTTCATCAGCAATGGTGTGGCCAGTAGGAGCATGGAAGTCATTCTTCCCCTGTACTCAACACTGGTGAGGCCACATCTTGAATCCTGTGTTCA
>JACBWW010000008.1:15900719-16077976 GCA_020086605.1 Lanius collurio
CGCCTCAGGCTCCCATAGAATCCAGTTATTTCAGCTTTTTTTCCAAATGCAGCTCCACTATATCTCCTCTCCCCTGATTCTTTGATAAAAGAGCTGGAAGGCTAAAACATTCATTCAGGAATCAAGAAATCAAGACTACTACCTCAATCAGATGGAAGAAAAATGCACGTGTCCTACCAATGTCTCCGCCTGCCTGCTGTCAACAGAGTTCTCCTCCCCTCCATAGCTGAAGCTGTCCTGTTAACCAAGCAAAGACCCAGGAGTACAGTGAGGAAGAGTAAGAAATAACCTACTTCCACATCCGGGTATTTAGAGCGCCCTACCAAAACAAGCTAAGCATGACTTTCAGAGATTTCAGTGGCCATTTTGCTTTAAACTTTCTTCAAGCACAGATCAAGAGTTAACATACAATATTTCTTTTCTTTCATGAGATGTGCCCTACACGTTAGCTTAATTTTATAGAGGCAGACTTCCATGAGGTTTGTCCCAAATGATAGAAACAGGTTTCAGTAAAAACACATTAGAAAGAGGAAAGTTGGCCTTACATTCTTAAGGGTAGCTTTGGACTGTAGGTCTCAAATGGCAGTAGTTTCCTGCTTATTACCTCAACAGCTGGAGAAGAGACAGGCTGAAAACATGCCTGGTTGTCTGGTAGTTACTGGCTACTTTTACTAAGTTTGCTTTGCACCTAGGAGGCGTTTATGGGAGGTGCTGTACTTTACTAGGCACCTGAGGGGAAAGCTACACATCTAAATCAGCAGAACTCAGGTTAGTGCAATTGGTGCAACACAGATTGCACTTCAGTGCACAGTATTTCCATGTATATTTGCATTTCACCTCCAGACTGGTCAGTGGCTTTTCGTCCTCTCATTTTCAAACTACTGTGATGCAGTGGAGATGGAGACTTTAGTAAGACAAAGATGCAGGGCACTGTAACACCTGCCTCTCAAATGTTGACATCTTTGGTACTAACCCAAGGTAAAAATGTGATTCTTATTATTTGACGACATTTTCAAACATTGGTTTAATGTTTTCTAACTGCATTAGATTGACTCGATCTTGGAAAGTACATAGCCATTATCCAGATAGCAGAAGTGCAAGCTGATGAATGAATGTTATTTAATTCAGAACCCCTAAGTATCATTTCCTTTTAGGTCTCCATTTCACTTCTGGAATAACAAACAAAAGTGTTGGTTCTGATTGATAGCTTTGGCCACAAAGAACTAAACTGAGATCACCATTTTATTTAACATGGGAATTACAATCTGTCTCCATTATGTTTTCAGTATGCTAAAATAAAGAACACATGGCCCCCTCTTGTACTCAGAAGTTATCTGAGCACTCCTGCCTGGTCTGTTTGACATCTTTCATCAAAAAGCTGTCAAAAGCTTCCTAAATCATTTTATATTTACACAGTGCTTTGACTAAACTGGCTGAAATCAGTAGATTGGCTCTATACACATATGCACATGCACACCTACAAACACACACAACCCTGTTGTTCCTGTAAGGTGCATCTAGCTTAACTACCAGCTTTGATCTACTCTAAAGGCACCTTGAGATCACCAGCAAATCCAGTCTACCCTTATGGCAGGAAAGTTCAGGAGCCATGTGGCAAGAACTGGTAGAAATCTGTGATGGCACTTGTATGTATATTACTGCTCTGGTGCATGCAAAGGAATAGTTGGAGGTCTAAATTTTCTCCATGGCCTTCTCTAAAAATCACCTTAACATGATTTACAGACCTTTGGAAGCAGAATGAGATTAGATTTATGTAAAGTGTCAGAGTTGCTCTTAAAAAGCAGTTGGTATGCTAAGTTTGTATATCATGTTTAACACAAAAGGGATATTTACTTTTGCGGATACTTCAACCTAATGTGTAATTGGTAATAGATCACTGTTACCTGATATCAGTTCTATTCTGGTAATGGGTAAGTAAGGGTTTAGGAAAGTATTGATGCCAGAATCTTGAATTACGTAGAAAATATTTTATTGAATTATTTGCACTTATTTCTCAGGTATAAGGCAAACTGAATTTACCCACATAAACAGCCACAACCAGAATACCAGTCATATACTACACATCTTTCATATATAAATGTAATCTATACAATTAAAACAGGTTGGACTGACTGCAGGCATTATCTCTATACAGGTGACAACCCCTAAACAAGCTTTGCATAAGTTACCAGTTAGAAAGCACTGTTACTACAGATATGGGTTAAATATCTGGAGGTCAAAAGTGAATGGCCAAAGTAAGAGGCAATTCCTCCAAAAGGTTGTACTTCCTCTAATTTTGCAACTTCTGGCATCTTCAGTATCAGTCTGAGATTAAAAAAAAGGATGAATTCCCAAATTCAGCGCAGATGACTCCGCTGTCTTCCCTCTCACTGCTTCATGTACGTAAACAAACCAGTGATACCCACTAATGACACAACAACTTTGTAAAGTTGGCTCCAGCCCCTCATTGTGATTACTTTTTTGGGGGGATGCAATTAAATGCAAGCAGTAAAATTATCCATATCCTGTGCATTCACTCTGACAATGTATCTTGGGAGGCAACAGAAGACTACATGTCTCCATAGGAGGGAGAGAGTCATCTGATTTGTAATAATTTATAATAATCAAATAATAGATGTTTTTTTAATAAACTGTTTAGTGTGGCATTCAAATTAATTCATCTGCTTATTCAGCAAGAAATGAAGACAGAAAGAAACAATTCCAGAAGTGCCAGACTATCAGCAAACATTCAGGACGATTGACTTTGGTCTAATACAGGTTGATTCTGCTAAACTACTCAAACAGGTTTAACCCAGATTCAGAAACAACAACAGAGCAAGATTTCAACACCTGTAATAGATGGTGCCAAAAGGTCAGCTGAGCAGACAGGTAAAACAAATAAAATGCAAGACACACAGAGTTTACAGCTTGAGTTAAAAAACAATATTGATTTTGAATTATTAAATTAACTTAATGTCATTATTTAACCCCAGCTACTTCACCCCACCAGTAGGACTGGGGAGAGAACTGGAAAGTTAGGAAAGCAAGAGCTGCTAGAGCAAGCAAAGCAAAACAAGGAATGAATTCACTGTTTCCCATGCACAGGCAGGTGTTCAGCCATCTCCAGGAAAGTGGGGCCTCATCACTCAGAGGAACATGAGTAAGATGAATGTCACCACCCTGAACATCCTTCCTTCCTCCTTCTTCCCCCCACTTTATACACTGAGCATGATGCCACATGGTCTGGAATATCCCTTTGGTCCGTTGGGGTCACCTGTCCTGGCTGTGTCTCCTCCCAGCCTCCCAGGCACCCCCAGTCCCTTCACCAGAGAGGCAGCATGCAAAGCAGAAAAGGCCTTGGCTCTGTGTAAGCTCTGCTCAGCAATAGCAAAAACATCTCTATATTATGAACTCTGTGTTCAGCACAATCCCAGACACAGCCCCATACCAGCCACTGTGAAGGAAGTTAACTCTACCCCAGCCAAAATCAATGCATTCATCAAGCCCATTTTCTGTTAGACTCTTTTCTTACTAAGTCATATTTTGAACAGAGAAAGTTGCAAGTGGTAACAAGACTCTAAAAGAAATGCCAGTACCTGGATGAGCTAGATCTGCTGGACCATGTGTGGTTGATCGCCAGCATTCTGAAACCTGGAGCAATCCATAAGATTAGAAGAGGTTGCAAAAGAAGGTGAAGGTGCAGGCTGCCTTATACCACAATGAAGGACACCTATTTTCAGTTCACATTTAGGGGTATGCTCTTGTAATGAAATTTCAACAAGAGCTACAGCAGAGAGAGTTTCTTACGCGCTGGTCTTCTGAGAATTTTAGTGGGTGTCTTCTAGCAATGCACTGACTGCATCAGAATCTTTGTTTAACGAGAATCAAACAACAAAATAGCAGCTCTTCATCTATAACAACATATTTGTGCTTTTAGTTACAAACAGCTCAACAGAAATTCTTCCTCATTTTTGCTCCACCACTGCTGTGCCACATTTTTCTTCAAACGACTTTGTGAATTATATTCCACCAGTTTTGATATTTAATTTAATAGCAATTACTTAGAAAAACAAAAATATCACGGTTTTAAAAAAGTAATGTTTTCAGTAGTATTCTTAGCCTACATTATTTACAGACCTGAATTTTATTTTTTTTATAATTTATTCTGTATCCAAATTATAATATCTTTGTGTTATGACACCACAGTTGATTGCTGAGGAAAAGTCCATTATGTCACAAGCATAATATTTTATGATTCCAGAGTAATGAGAATGGGACCAAAAAATTGAACATCAACAATACTGATAGTAAAGATAAAAGCAGAAACTAACAATGGTAATAATAAATGTTGAAAGAAATTCCACTTATGAAATATTTAGGCTAGCTATTTAGATATATCAGTAGTAGGTAATGTCTTTGGTTGTGCAAGACTGTTTGCCTTAATATTTACCTGAGTTAAAAACAACTGAAGGGGAGAACTATATTGAATGACTCAATTTTCTATTTTCTTTTGAAATTCTCATGCATACAATTATCTTGATAGTGGCAACTGAAGTCAGGAAATTCTAATCTCTGTCATATAATCAGTGGGATTTTATAAGCCTGATGTTTAGAATAGAATAAGCTTTCATCATTAAAAAATTACTTCATTCCCTTGCAAGTTAAATGAGAAAAATGAAACCTTGTGTAGAACTCTTAGACTAATATTCTTTGAGGCAAGTTCTGTATTTCATCTCCTTGGCTAAGACTGCAAAACTATAGTGTAAAAAAGAGTCTTGTTTATTTTGCTGACAGAAGGTCCTCCACATTTTTGGGTATAATCAGCAGACTGATCCATTATTAACTGTAGTTTTGTCTTGTCAGTCTGTTTCACTTTTATCTTACCTAATATTTATTTTTTAGTGATACATCTATTTTTAATTATGACTCAGTGATTGTCTGCAGCCTCTGTAGGCTCTTGTCTTCTTGCTAAGTGGGACAATTTTCTGGCTACTAGTGCAATAGCACTGAAAACACTTTATATTCGCATTTACTTTAATTTCCATGTATCAACATCCAGTATTTTATGAGTGCTCTGAGACAACTCTCTTTAGCATTTAAAGAATCCCAGCTATTCAATATCTTCTTTCCAGCTTGCTTAGCAATATAACCTTTCCTTTCCTTTAACTGGAGTCCTGACAAAGATTTAATTTACAAGGGAAGCCTCAGCTACAGCTGCCATTCAATCCCACATTTTTCATGGACATCTAGTTACCAATGTGTTTAAAATAGTTACAGAATGATGGTAGCAAAGTATTTGCTAGTTGCTGATTTCTACCCACAAGGCTTTCTGAGAAACCTGGTAACACAGGGTCTCATTTTTCTCTGACATACTATAATGGATAATGTTCTAATGCATTTCTTCCCACAGCTTTTCCCTGCTGTATTGTATTTTGCCTTTGTTGTATAGGCACAGCTGAGCCTGAGTTACTACTGGTTTAGCTTCAGCTTGCTTTGAGATTATTCTCAAGTGGTTTGCTTTAATTATTTTATGATTTTCATTTTATGTATTTGAACCAGAAACTCAACTAATCTATTTTTCCTAGTTTTTTTACCTGAAAATCAGATAAAATAGATTACAGTTTTAGAAACTGTATATCAAAATATACATTCATATCATAATAAAGCCCTTCGCCCTTCAGACAACTAAATAAAAAACAGACAAAGCAGCAAATAAAAAAAAAATAAATACCTTAAACAGAATTCTTCTTTCTCCTATTCTATTTAGTGTTTGAAGTGTACCATTTTGTTGTTGGGGTTTTTTTTGTATTTTGGTGGGGGGTTTTGTTAATTTCTTTTTTTTTTTAATAGAATTTGAAGCTTTCCTGCTCTATATAGAATTCTTTCCTGCTCCATTTAGAAATCTTTCCTTATATGTCATCTGGCTCAATATCACATTAATTTGTTTACTAAATCTGTAAGTATGACCCTGTGTAATTTCCCCGTTAAGCCATTTTTTAATATTTCATTTCTGGTACTTCTTGAAAGATATCAGATTTTTTTCATTTTATGAAATAGTCTACTAAGTGATAACATGGTCCAGTGTATTTTACCTGGCTAGGCATCAAATTTTCTTTTTGTGATTCCTGCACCAGTTTATCACAGTCAATAAGAATATGTCTTTTATTTTCTTTTTTCTTTACCCTTTAAGTTAAAATATTTTGAGGGAAAATTATTTACTTGCATAATGTGACTTAGATCTTGGGTGACCTCTAAGAACACTTATACATATTATTCAAAATAATTTACTAGAAGGAATAAGACACATTCCAGTTGGTGACCATAAATTTTCACCTACAAGTCATTTAATTTTCTGTTTTCCCAGAGAATAAGGAGGACAAAGCAAAGAAAGGAATCCATCTTACCTCCTCAAGGTATATTAAAAGGCACAGGAGATTAATGTTGTTGCTTAAAACCCAGTAAAATAATCAACCACAAAAAAAGTCCCCATTTTTAGAAACAAGTTGTTATGATTTTTGCTTTGTCCTTTGGTGGTTTCTAACCTTTGGTGGTTTCTAACCTTCAAACCACCAATGCAAATCTTAGAACAAAAGCTTTTAGCATAGAGAATTTTGCCTAACCATATCTCATTAATATACCACTATACAATAGTAATGAAAAAATAAAAAATAAAAAACCACCACAAAACTTAACACCAATCACCAAATCATGCCATAAACCAGATGAAATAAGCACAGTGCCTCATGGCCCAGATGCAGTATCTCCACCCTGTTTTAGAGCCTTCATTATGACATCCCCATGTCCCAGTGAACAACAATAGCATTTCAAAGGAAGCTCCTTGTCCGCCAGAACTTTCAAAGTCATGGTGCAAGCCATGAAACCTAAACACATGCCTGAACTGGATCCGAAGGAGGGTCCATCAAACAGAACAAATAGATATATTTAAAAATGGCACCTCATGTAGAGCTACAAACAAAGCCATAGAAGCAGGTAAGAAAATAGAGGTAACAGCAGGGAGGTAGGAGGAACCTTCTGGAGGTACCATGAAAAATCACCTGTCTATGAATATTACAGTGAAACAGCATGCTTCTGAACATCAGCAAGATTTTTACGCAGATGGGGATTTACTTTTTCTACACCTGCTGTCAGTATGCATTAGACCATAAACATCAGCAAACATTGATTAAACATGTTGCCCAAATGAAAGATTAGGCAAAGAAGGAAAGAAGGAAAGTGTTGAAGAAACTTTAAATTATCAAAGACAAATGACTCATCCCACGGCAATTTAAGGCAGAGCCATTGCTGTTTCTCAGACTCAACTGTGTTGAAAGTTTTGTACATTTTTCTTTTTTAAAAGTAAATGTAACCTGACTGTTTTATTTACCAAATCCACAGATCAGTAGTCATCAACCCCAACAAAATTATGGAAATCAGATTACTGGTCAATTGCAGGAAGGGGTAGTTCTTTTACTGTATCTCTTTGGAGAAAATATGGAAAATGAGGCGAAGACCATCAGAAGGCTCTTTGACCCTGGAATCAAAAGGCCAAAATGTGACTCCTCTACTTCTTACCCAAATGTTTCTTTCTTGGAAGTGTTTTGGCAAAATACGAACATCAGGAATCCAACTCCGCTTTGCACTCTTGCCTCATTATGGAGTCTAAGCAGCCAGAATCTGGTCAGTAATATTTCCAGCAATGTAGCAGAGAGAAAAGCATGAAAAGTCTGAGTAGCAATACAGGCCTCCTCTTCTGCTAGGACAAACTTACACGAAAATAGACCTGTAGTGTTCGGTTACCATTTTCTCACCAGCATCACAAATGGTTCATGAATAATTGCAGGATGCATGGATCATTTTTGGCATGATTTAATCCACATTCCAGCTGTTATTTTCAACAGCATGAAGCACTATAGATAAAGGTTGCCTATAACATATTGGAAGGCTTGTTTCTAATTTTTAACACCATATTGCAGAAGGGTTTTATGATGAAGACATGCCTAGTTACAGATGAGGTTCACTAAATAATAGAAATGCAAACATATTGCTACAATAAATAAAATATGTGTCATATGAGGCTTGATTACTGAATGTGTGTGTGACTCCAAACAATCTTGAATTCAAAGGCATTTGAAAGGATCAGACCTGTTCTCTCTCCAAGGATGGAGGTCCTGTTGCCCCTGCAGGGATGCCCACCTTAGCTGTGTGCCAGAGCCAGGCAGTTTAGTTAGGTACAGACTCTTCTGTGCTAGGACAAGTGCTCCAAGTATCACACCTGTTACCTATCCACAAACTTTGTGAGGCTTACTGATCCTGAGCAAGTGAACTAGCCATCTACAGCTGTGTATGCCTGACTTACCCGTGATCACTGCTCAGGCTGCTCCTGAGCTATCTTCACAAGTAGTTGCAACATAGTTTTCATCTATCTCAGCTGAGCCATAACAAAGCAGTAGCAAGGTTAAGAGTTCTTTACACTCCACAGAGAAGGTTCCTTTTAGCACACATATAAATGTGGGAAGACTATTTAACCTTAAAGAAAATAAACTAGAAATTTTCAGAAGGAAAACTGTCCATGTAGGGAGTTCATAGTAAAAGGGGAAGAAAAAAAGAATTTATATTTTGACTTCTAAACCTTACTATGTACTGATGAATTGTGTAACTTTTAAATCAAGTTTGTAATTCCCTGGAAAGCTGACTAATATACTATGGCGCTTTGTAATGTGAAAGAGTGTTAGGTAAGCATTTCAATTTGCAGTATTTTAATGCCTTTTCACACTACATACTAAACATGAAGCCTACCGATCACCAATTTTTCAGCTCTGTCTTCTCATATACAGACATCTTTTATACCCCAATAACTTTGAGCCAAGCTCTGTTTGCAGAGAGCTGTAAGAGCACTAATATTTAGCATAGTAATTATCCTTTTAGCCAGGCCATTTTTCTTCTGAAAATAGGATCTCAAGCACCTGCTGCAATTCAGTTACTAGAGTATGTCACAGCCAAGCACCTGGCCTTCCTAGGCTTATTCAGGCTAAAAGTCTTTCAATAAGCCTTTAGAAGGAAATGGATTATATACATTGATGCACTGAAATTAATTTTATTTTAATTCACCTAAGTTATCACTCAGAATATATTCTGCTTTTCTTTTTGCATGGTGAAAGGTTTTATAGGCAATACTGCAAAGTTGCAGTAGCTAGATATTATTAAGGAGAACACATTACCTCTGTGTTGAAATGGCAGGCATTCATTTCAGTTTTTGCAATAATATTAAGTGGTCTGATGCTTAGGAATTTGACCGCCAATTTAGACAGAAACAAAATAAAATTGGTTCCTTTTGTTTGAGTTTTTGTATTCTGTTTTTGTGTTAACAATGCATTGGTAGTACTCCAAAGCAGGAATAATATAAATATTGAAATGCTATTACTCAGATGCAAGAAGATACAGTCTGGCTATGGGTAACTTTTTTAAAACTATATTTTGAAGTAAAAAAGATGAAGCATTTGTAAGAGCTATTGATCTTCTCCTTAAATAACCAGAGGGAATTTTGAATGTATATGCTAGGAGACCAGCTATTCCAAGCAAAAAGACTCAGTATTCAAAAAGCCTTACCAGCCCTGAGGGACCCTGCTAGCTCTGAAGGTAGTTGTAAACTCATCGCTGCTAAAGATAGCTGATCAATTCTCATAGCAAGAGATTTTTTAGATAAAGTCAGAACCGATCTTTCTAAGCACTGGTAATAATAGCCCTTGTGACAAGCATTGTAACTTTTGTGTTCTGGAGACCTCTGAGGATGCCCTTAGGGCACAGCAAGACAGAATATATGGAGCCCTCAGCTCCAAGTACCTTACTGAGCATGCAGGGAACTGTCAGCACCGGTATACACTGCCTATACCCTCTGATAGGAATCTACTCTTTCTACTCAGCAACGAAGTAAACTTGTGAAATTCCTGCAAAGTGAGAGGGAGAAGCACAAGAGGATTTTAAAACACTTTTGTCTCCCAAGGAGCCCTACATTTCATACATACACGATGCAATGCCCCCTGGTTTTCAGTCTTGCTGCAAGATCCATGACCAAGGAAGGAAAGTTGCTGTCCCTCAAAGAGAGTTGGGAAGCCCTAGTGCCATCCTGCCCTCCTGCCCCCTAGCACTGGAAGAATGCAATAGTAACCTGGACAAATCACTTTGGAGCCAGCGCTGGTTTTCACTGAGGTAGAGGTAATTTTCTTCATAGTAGCTAGCATGAGCTGTGTTTTGCATTTCTACTCGGAGGTGTTCTGATAACACAGGGACGTTTTAGCTATTGCTGAGAAGTGTCAAGGCCTTTTCAGCTCCTCACTCCATCCCACCAATAAAAAGGCTGGGGATGCACAAGAAGTTGGATGAGGACACAACTGGGACCCAAACTGACCACAAAGATACCCCAGACCACATGGCATCGTGCTTATCATGTAAAGCTAGGTGAGAAGAAGGAAAAAGGGGGACATTTAGAGTGATGGCATTTGTCTTCACAAGTCACCATTATACGTGATGGTGCCCTGCTTTCCTGGGAATTGTCAGACATCTGCCCGCCCATGGGAAGCAGGGAATATACTCCCTGTGGTGCTTCACTTGTGTGTGTAGTTTTTACTTTATACTGATTAAAGTGCTTTTATCTCAACCCATGAGGCTTCGCCCTTTTACCTTCCTGATTCTCTCTCTCATCCTGCTGAGGGGGAATGAGTGAGCAGCTGCATGGGATTTAGTTGCTGGCCAGGGTGAAACCACATCAGAGCTCTAGTTCACATTGTTATTGGTAATAGAGATTCATTAGTCTATACACAAAAATGACATTTCAGGATACCTCAGGCCAACAAATTCTATGTACTTTAGTGTTTGATCATATTTCACTGTTATAAAACATGTAAAGTAGAAGAGAAGAATTAACTGAAAAATGCAGCGTAAGGAGACACAGAAGAAGATAATGGGAAAGGGAACAGAAATTTGAGCTGCTTACAGACATTTGCACTTTTTAAATCCAGCTCTAGAAAGTGGGAAGGGAAAGGAGGTTTAGGCTGGAGAGGTATAAATCCTAGAGAGAAGAGGAAGGAAAGTTTAATGAGAAGAAATAAGAGCAAGCAGGCAAATCTCAAGAGCCCTAAAGGGAGCCATGGCCAAAGGGACAGAGGAGACGTTTTCTGAAGCTGATTTAGTAGAGGTTAGCCCTAAAAGCTGGGGACTAAGCTGACAATTTCCTAAACTAAGACACTTGTGCAACTAGAAGGGATTTTGTTATCTGTACCTGTCTTTAAATACTTTTCTTTTGCACATGTGTTTGCAAATCCAGGCAAGAGACAATATAATACAGATGTCAGAGCATCAGACTATAATCCTAAGGAAGATTAAAGGCTCTCTGGCACTGTGGTGGACTGTATTGGTTAAGTTACATTGTCAGTGTCCCTTAGAGTAGCTACACATGGCCACAAGTGTACTCATGCCTATGGTAATGACATCTTATTCCCAACCTAAGATGCTGCAGATTCATCTCTCTGTGATACCCAGTCCCTGCTGTGGAACTGGGAAACAGAGGCTTAAAATGCTGGGACCTTAGGTTTCTCCTGACCTTCCAAAACAGCAAAACCCAGCCTCCCAGAGGAGCTCACTGCTGGTTGCCCCACATGGTGAGGATGGTGAAATCACATGACAAGGTGCTGATCTCTGTTCTGTAATCCTGAAAGTCCTTGGAAAACAGAAGGAATACAGCCATGACTACAACTGGTGTAACTGCTATGGCATATAACATAAAACATTGTATTTTTGGAGTCAGTTCTGTCAGTTCAGTGCCTCTGGTTCAAGGATTGAATGGGAGGACAGAAGAAGCACTTGACCCTCCATCCTCCACTGTACCCAACCTGGTATAGGTTACACACGAAGATCTAAATCTGTTTTCTCAGTCCTGCTCACATTCTGTGCATCCCACAAGCAGCAAGAAGGAAACAACACATCCATCCAGCAAGTTCAGTGTGCTGCATGCCAATTGGCTTGAGAAAGGCAAGCCTTTTCTATTAATAACTCTCTCAGGTCAAAGATTGTGTGTAATGCATAATGACTTGGAGCAGACATATCTGCAAGAAGTGCTTGGTACAGAGGGGCACAGAGATGGATGGCGTAATTTACAGCACTGCTGTGCTCCTGCCAAAATACAGTATAAACATGACTGGCCCAAGACTGAAAGTGGACAGTATGGAAATTTAATCAGAGGACTAAAGAGAAAGCTCTAGCAGAGCTCAGCTTTGCTGTGGTCAAGAATGCTCAGGATTAGCAAATGGAGAAAACAGACATTGTTATGTAAACAGACATTCTCTTAAGCTTGGACTCATTTTCTTTACCACCACATTCCTCTGAGGTCTCATCTGCCTTGAATGAGTCTAGTGAGACTTCCTGTGCTGAGAGTTGTAGGAAAAATGCAAGAATGTCCAGCCATAGCTCCTTCCTGCACAGCAGCAGATCCAGTGAGTTGTGGAAGCCTTTGATGTTTCATGTGCAAACATGAGCTGGTGCCATTCAAAAGCCAAAAATTTCCATGTAGCCACAAGAGCAAGGCTGATGCAGGCTGCATGTGTGTACTTGTTTCTGCTGGACCAACAGCAAAATATATTTCTAGCCATGTATTCGGTGCACTACTGTTCCTCCATGTTATGATGTTTGCTCCGTATTTATAAATTTGTACATCCTAATACAACACTTATACTATTAGGAAAGAGAGATTTTTGCTGCCGTTGAACAAGCAATTTGCAGACTTTTCATTTCCCCTCCAGTCAAGCATTTTTATGAAGCACTGCCTGCTGTACTCTACGTTACAAACCATTTACAGACACAAGAGCTTAAACAAAAAATCACCCATACAGGCAAACCATGACCTACCTCTTCCTTGCAGTCCCTGCCCTCTGACACAGGAAGGCTCTAGCACTGAGGCAGCTAATGCCATAAACACACAATTTTCATAGTGCATTTGGAGAATTTGGAGCAGTACTCCAAATGAGACTGACTCCTTTACAGAGTTTGTTTTGCACATCACTTACCCCAAGGCATGTACCATTGCTGACAGACCTTCCACAGCAGTTTCATGTCCACTGCTCCATGTAACATTAATGAAAGCTTGCAAGGCTCATTAGGCAAATACTGCACAGCCCAGCAAGCTGTGGCACTCTGCCAGTGCTGCCCTACCCCCCAAATCATGGCAAGCAACTTAAGGGGTTATGCTAAGTATATGTCTAAATCAAGCATCTTCACAGGAACTGGACGGTCTTCTCCACTAAGGCCTTCCATTTCCTTAGAATCAGAAAGAGCTGACTGACAAGCAGAGTATGTAGTGTTTGGGTGCAATATCAGTGCAGCTTACATGGGAGACACACACTGTGCTATCACCCTGCAACTCCTTCAGTGCCATCTTTAAATTTTCAAGAAAAGCCATATGAAGTGATGTGCTTTCTCTGAATGTAAACTGTATTTATTATTTTGTAGTGGATGGAGATGAAAAATGGGTGCACATCTGCTGCTTCTCCATAAATACATTGGTATGTTTTCTTCCTTGGACAGACCAGAGAAAGCATAAAATATCTCTTTTCCTTGCACTCTTAGTCACCCTAACATGATGCTCTGAGACCTCTTCTAAATACCCAGGAACCAAACATTATCCTATACTTTGTGTAATCTTCTAAACCTTAGAAAATATGGGGATAAACCTTATCAAATGTGAATAATAGCATTTTACACATACTTTGCCTAGGTGTAATTACTTGCCAAAAGGACGAGTTGATTAATACAATTCTCAGTAATTCTAGTCAGGTGACATTACAGAGGCATAAACATGAATCAGCACTGTATGCTGATAAGTTTTTGTTTGTTCATTAGAGGCCAAATACTTCTGCTTCTACATAATATCTATTATAAGACCACTTTAACATTTTTTTTTAAAAGAGAAATAGAGATTTTGGGGATCTCAGCAACCTGATGTAGTGTGTGGCATCCCTGCCACACAGGGGTGCTGGAGCTAGATGATCTTTAAGGTCCCTTCTAATCCAATCCATTCTACGATTCTATAATCCTATGATTTTCACTTCAAGAGGCTATAGGAGAGCTCTGCTTACAAGCTTAACTTATTCTTTCCACTGAGTTAAGTTCATAACTGATAAAAATTTGGAAAAGTAATCCAAATTCCAGTGATATCATTTTGGAAGCAACAAAAATGCAAAACAGCCTCTCATTGAGCCTGTACATTTTCTGTGATTCTTGCAAAAGATGGGACTGCAGGCTGTACTGAAAAAAAAATTATTATAAAAGTCATCTATCCGCACAAACACCCTTTTAACTTAATTGAACCGAGAGTGAATACACAAGCAGAAAATTTTCTAGTCTGCAGGAGCTACTGATACAAACTGCTTTTTTAAAATGAAGTGATGTATGCATGTATACAACTTCAGGTTTTGAAGTATCTTTACTTGTGCACCAATACATAAATTCACATAACCTCACTGTAGACCAGGTTCTGGGGTATTCACAGATTCCCATTCAAATGAAAACAGGCTAAAAATTTTATATACTTGGTTTACAGATTAACCCTCATTTTTTTACTCAGCAGCTCAGAAATTGGAAACTTATATTTCTGATTCACACTTAGAAGACTCTTGCAAAAACCTGGTTAAAATTCTCAGTGGTGATAAATTTTGCCAGATTTTCTTCTCATTGGCTGTTTGCATAATACAGTGGTGCCAGACATCCTGTCCATCTCATCTTCCCACTGTTTGCCTAAAAAGTAATTCCCTTCATTCCTTTTTGTCCATAGCCATGCCTTGTTCTTTTTTTTGTTGTACTGTTCTCTGGTAATTTAACTAATTCTGCCACTTAAAAACACCCCGATAATCCATCCCACCCTTCTGTATTCTCATAGCTCTTCTTATTCTCCCCTTTTGGACTGAAAACTCAGAGGGACACTGATTATATCTGTATAGGAGCCATCATTTTATGATTTGCTGCTACAAATGCCACAGACAACAGTGTGTTTTTTACTGGCACTAAGATCAAAGTTGGGTGCTGTCTCCCTCAGATCTTGACTAGTAAAACACTTAAACATGCAGAAAGCCATTTAGAGTAGAGTAGCACTCAGAGCAATTTAAGGACCTTAGATCTGACTATCCATGGCTAATTACCAGGATGGGATTTAAAGTGTGCAGATGTAAATCGAGTGTACAAAAACCTATCTGGAGTACACTGTTCACTGGTTTGAATAAATGCAACATTAAAAATCAAATAAATCCCTAAGTACCATAAATCAAAAGTGCCATGCCTAATGTGACAGATAAAAGAGCTGTAGTAATCTTTCAAGTGTTTTTGTAAGATACATATATATATATATATGTATGTATGTATGTATATAAAAATCACATTTTAGGCTGTTTGGAAACATGTTTTTAAGACTTCACAGCTTGTTCTTTGAAAAACTTTTCCGTTCCTCTATCCAAGTTAAGGTTACTGTGAAGCAGGGAGAAGTTTAATCCTTTTAGGCAATACAGTTTTACTTGAGCTACTTTAAGCATAGCAACTACTAATCCCCAGCATTACCATAGACTCAAAGTATATAACCAGCATCTGATGATGAGGACTGAGCACCTACTTTAGCTCCGTGTTACTGGATATGGAAGGCAAAGCTAATTTTTAAAATATGGTGAGAAGAGAGCAGAATTGTACCTTTAGTGGGTTGAAGTGTGACTTTTGAGAAGTAAGCACTTTGTATAAGAAAACTCCACCACTCTTGCAGAAAAAAAGAAATTAGGCCCTGGCTGGTGACAACAACTGCGTTCAAAGACAGAAGCATAGGGCATAGTTTGAGGAGACAGTAATCCTGCAACAGGTATTAAATTCTCTGATACCACCTTTAGTCAAATCTGACATTAAATTTTATTCAAAAGCTCAATCTGACTGATAAAAATATTTTTTATTAGATCTTTTCATCATGATTTCAAAAGGCACTTGATATGTCTGTCATGTAGATGAACTATTTGCATGTTCTGCACAGCACATTTACCACAAAAATAAGCATTCTAGGCCCAGTCAATCATCCTCAAGATAGAATGGTACATTTTCAGGAACTGCTGACAAAACCAAAAAAAAAGCTAGTATATATGGTTTAATGTAGAAGTTATCTAGCAGAAAACCAAGAATATTCCATCATTATGACTGTTTGTTCAAAATTATTTTGTGTCCTAAGGCATGCTGTCTTGGTTTGAAAAGACAGATGTCTGCTAAGGAAGGCAGGAGCCTCCCTTGAAATGAAGGATGCAACCCCTTTCTCTCTGAATTATTATAATTTTGACATTAAGGGGCTTTCAGGCAAAGATATAAAGAATAGGAATAACAGTTCTTTACTAAAATGCAGATATATAAACAGGCAAACAAACAACAATAACTACAGTGGTGACAACAAACAGAAGCACAAACCCAGCGCAGCCTCTCTCGGCTGTCAGGCCCTTTCCCCTCTGGTGCAGTTCCAGTCACAGCCGGCAGGGGCGCTGGCGGCTCCCGGTGAGCAGGGCAGGTGCGATGGTTCCCCCGCGGCTGCAGGGGGCGCTGTGGGGAGAGCTCGGGGAGCACGCAGTAATGGCGGCCTGGGATCCGGGAGGGGATTGAAGAAAGGCTTCACAAACCTCCCTGGGCAGCTGATCCTGGGGTCTGTCCGGGCTCTCCTGGCCAGGCAGGCTGGAGCAGCAGCAGGACCACAAATTCCGGGTGGCAGGTGAGATGTATCGAGCTGTGGAGCTGCGGTAGGAAATCCCCGAAGGTCTCGGCAGGCAGGATGGGCAGGGCTACAGAGCAGCAAAGGCTGAGGCAGCAGGGTCTGCAGCTCAGCTCCCAGCGAGGCAGGGAAGGACAGGTTTGGGATCCCGGGGTTTCTCCAGAAGGGAGGAAGACCAGCAGGAAGCCTGCAGTGCTGATGAGAATGGTCTCTCCCCATCTCCACACCAAGTGCCGAGTCCCAGGGCACGCCCAGGTGAAGACAGCAGCCCCAGATGGGCTCCTCCACTCTGTGGCCAGTTCTTTTGTTTCCCCCAAGTACCCAGCCATTTGTTGTCTCGGTAACATATATGGGAGAAAATTCCTCAAGAGAAAAAAAAAAAAAAAAGGAACTCCCAAAACGTCTGCTCTTTAATTATCCAATCCCACACCATGTTTCCAGTAACAATCTTAATTCTGTCTTTTTTATCTTCTGAATATGGGTTGTCAACAGCGATAAGAGCCTATTAAGAAGTTTGTGAAGTAAATATATAAAACCTAGAAGCAGGTTACACAACATGAGAGAACACAGGTATTGGCTGTTTGTGTTGAAAGTCCCATGGGTGGGGAGCTTGAAAGGGTTTATAGAGCTGGCTTATGCCTTTTCACCACCATCCTTAGTCAAATAACTCCAGCTGCAGAATTGCTGAGGTTATGTGTACTTGCATGTATGTAAATGACAGTATAAACAGAAAAGGTCTTCATCTTCCATTCTTGCCATTTAAAAAAATCCTTTGGTGAAATTAATCATTTAATCTAGTCGCCCAAAATGAGGTTTTAAGCACTTTTTGTGCTTTGCTGCCAGAAAAGATACCTAAATACATGAAGAGCAGTCTAGCAGCTCTAAAGTGTCAACATGTTTTTAGCTTCAAAGGACATCTGGAATATTTATTTTCTACTGAAATCTACCATCTAAAATGGAAGCTTTCATATCAAAATTATTTAATTAGAAATTCTGATGAAACCAAACATATTATATCTTCCACACTTATGCATAAATCAGATGCTTGATCCCAAAAATATTTAATTTGATTAACAGAAGTAATTCCCTCACATCATCAGGGATTTTCCTCAGATGAATCACAATATTCATCTGACTTAATTTTCACCCTTTTTGGGATCAGCCCCAATATTTTACATTTCATCCACTGTTATTATATCTCTGTTGAAAGCCATGGAGTCATATCTCATTTTCCTGCCATTTTCACAAGTATTTACCCCATCTCCATATCCTGAGGTTCAAAAATACCTTAAGGGGTTTCAATCAGAAGAAATATTGTTGTAGGCTTGACACCTTCATCTTTTTTTGTTGCCATCACATGAGAAAACAAACATGTTCCATGCTGAAATTAATCAAATTCAGCAATCTTTTGACAGTAGTGCTCTAGCATCTTCTTTCACTGCTTCATCAATCACAAATAAATCATGATGGCTGGTGAGGCACTGGAGGATCGACATGGCAGTGTGTCAATAGCTGTAACTCAAGTATTGTTGTTGCCAGGTAAATTATTAGCAGAGGGGATTGTTGACTGATCAGCAATTCCCCAGAAGTTTGGAGCCATTAGGGCACATCTTTCAAAGCCCATTGGCCTCAGAAGACTGTAACAACAGTTTAACTTTAGCAAGGACTGGGCTATCCATACCCATGTCCAGGTCCAGGCCACATTTGTTGATGGGCTGTCTCTCAGCATGCAGCTGGGGAACCATCACTGAATAGACAAGTTACTAATGCAGCTCCCCAAGGATCCTATGGCCCTAGGACAGGTCACATTTTTTAATCAATGACTTGGAAAAAACCAAAGTCATTACAGATAACATTTCCAATAGTCACAAAGACTGATGGAAGGCCAAATAAGAGAATAGGTCCTTAACCCCATGTAATTTTAATGCCCGGAAGCTAGGCACAGACAGCACATTTAATAAAGCCAAATGTAAAATCACGCAGTGTCCAAGTGATGATTGATGACTGATCTCCTCTGTGCCCATTAGCACCCCAATGTGATTACTCGCTGTCATTTTTGGGTTGCCAACAACAGCCAGTATTGAGCCATATACACTCATACAGTTATGGAAGGTATGACTGACAGAAGATAGGTTTTTTAAGTCCTGTAGAGTCATCGAGTGAAAAGACTTCATGCACAATTGAAATACAAGGCTACTCAGCTAGAAAGAGTTCAAGGAGAGATTTATTTGGGGCCAGTCATTAGCAAGTCACATTAAGGTAATGCTGGAGCCATCAGTGCCTGGATGACCAATTAAGATGTGAAATGATCAGTTATTCAAAGGAAGGCTGATTATGTATAATTACCCCATAATAGTTTTCCTAAACTGTTAGGAGTGTACAAAATGAGAGACCCTTGTCATGTGGCCAGGTCACACTGTTTGCCAGAAACAAAGTAGAGAAAAAATTTGGCCTTAGACTAAGCAGGGATGTATGGCTGTTCTATTTCTGATATCTGTAATTGAATTATCTGCCAGAGATTTCACATATTAATGCTTGCATTTTCTATCACCTTGGCATGCATGAAGTTAAAGACATTTCCATGATATCTGCTGAATACCCACTGGACACCCAGACATGCAGTTTCCTGGACTGTGATGATACATACTTCACAGACCCAACACCACGAAACATGACTTCTGCATTTCCACCTGGGATTATGCAATAGTTAGCAATGCAAGGAAGTTTAAAAGGGATCCATATGAGAATAAAAATCTTCTGGTGACATTTACCAATTGACTGAGCCTTTACTGGCAGTGTAGTAGTAGAAAACATTCCTGATTCTTCTGGGAAATGTGTAGTACTACATCAAACCCCAAAGAACATAGGTGGGCAGTACCTAGAGAAATACACTTTGGGTAGCAATAATTGAGCGAGAGTTCCAAGAGCCAAAGAGAAGCATTAAATATTGAAAAACTTGGCCTATTTTTATAGACTGTGATGTGTCAATCCATTTTAACTAGACACAGAGAAGGCTCATGGGCAACTTGATTGTACTGTGTAAGTACTCACGTGAACCACAGCAACAGGATCACAGGGAGCCTGTCAGCCCATCAGAAAAATATATGACAAGATAAAATAGCTGGAAGCTGAAGGGAGGCAGTTCAAATTGATAATAAAGTGTTGTCATTGTTTTAAATGAGGAATTATTAGTTTAGGAATGATTGCAAGGATTGGGTTTTGATATGACCTATCACTGACAACTTTTAATTAAAGCTTCAGTGTTTTTCTGGGAGAGGCATTGCAGTTAAACAAGAATTTGTTTATTTAATAATACAGCCTATGCTGTAGGGCTCAAGCTATGTACCCACAGATTGTTCCATTCTAAACTTGCTAACTAATCTTCCATATCTTCACTTTTTCTTTTAGTTTCAAGAAAAAGGAGAAAGAGTATTTTTTTCAGTGTGGGAAATACAAATTCCAAATCTTATCTTAACAAATAACTAAAAAGTGATTGTGTTTCTGCTGTGGAATCTTGATAGTGGTTGAAGAGTATGATCCTCAAATGCTTTGAATTTACAGGGGAGTTTATTTATTTTCTTTTCCTGAGTGAAAATGTTTCTGTTTCTGCAAAGTACCTCAGGCTTTGCTAAGAAAACTGTCATTTCTTCTTATCAGAAAACACAAGTCCATGTGGACAACCCTGCTCTGTATCCATTCCATCAGGCTTTGTTTCTCTGCTCCACTACCTTGATTTTAATGAAACCTGTCCTTGTGCTTCTGCTTGCTTTGAATTAGCTATTCTTCACCCAGTCAGGTTGATTGACTTTTTTATCTCATGACTGCCCAAGTATGGAACAAGCTTCTTTCACAGCCATCTATCCCACTTACAAATTGTTTTCTGTTTTATTTCGATTTATTCTTGTAAACACCAAAACACAAGAGACTGAAGTCTTCAAATTTTATGGTTTTACTTTATCATTTCACTTAGGAAAACACTGCTGAATTCCATGGTTATTCCCTCAAAGTAAAGACCTCTCTTTTTCATTTTACTATTTCAACTGCTTATGCAAAGCGGGATCCACTTTGAGCTAGGATGATAATACATAATGAGGGACAGACTCTACTTTGGTTTTTTTCACTCTGTGTTATTATTGTGGAAAAATACTCTCTAACCACTCTATCACATAAAGTGTACTAGTAATTTTAGCTTAATTTAATCAACTTCACAATATGTGTTGGGGTTTGTTTGCAAATGTGTTAAAATATTACAACTGTATAGTGTATTTAAATACTTGCAACAAATGGCAGGACTTTGATTTCTGGTAATTTTATAACTGGAGGGGGTTTTATGGTAGTAAGTACTACCTCCGCATTTTGTTTCTCATATTATGAGAGGCTCAGCTAGGATCCCTAAGAATTAATCAACATTTAAGAATGAGGATCAGGAATTTTAGTGTAAATTAATTTCTCACAATTAAAGCTAGTACACTAGATCTTCTAGCTCTTATGTCTTTATGAACTTCCATTACTGTATCAGAAATGTAGCATTTTTCACATCCCCCGTTGTGATGTATTTTACATCCAATAACTCTCTGGAGGCATAGGACTGAAGGGAATCTTGAGATGTCGTTAAGTCTATTATTGCTTTGCTCCAGAAAGAACAATTATACTAGTGTCATTTCTGACAGGTGTTCTACTAGCCGGTTCTTAAGGACTTTAAAAGATGGAGATTCCACCAGTTCTCTAGGCAATTTATCACAGTGCTTCACTTTCCTACCAATTAAGCTACAGTTTATACCCATTACTTGTAGGCATAGAATGTGGAAGAATGGATTATTCCCTCTTTGCCAACACCTTTTATGTATTTGAGGACTGTTTGGTTCCAGCAGTCCTTTCTTTTCCAGGTTAAATTATCCAATTTGTACAATCATTTTTCATAGATCCCAATTTTAGACTACTGAACATTCTCATTTTTCTCTACTGAATTCTCTCTGACTGGTCCACATATAATTGGAAAATTGCTCTGAGTGAAGCCTTTAAATGCTGAATCAATAGGAAGAATTTCTTCATGTCTTGCAGGCTACACTTGAGGTAATAAATTCCATTTGATCCCAAAGAGCTGTGGACTTCTTTTGTCAATATGACACTGTTGAATCATGTTGAGCACGTCTACAGTTATGGCCAGTTTTAACCCCTATGTCCTTTCCTGTAGAACTGCTCTTTAAATTACTTTTAACCATCCCATACACAAAGTAGACAATGACTGCCTAATGCATGTGTACCAATTGAATAGCATCTGATTATTTTCAGATTATGTATCCAATTTGTTAAGATCCCTTTAAGTTGTTATACTATTCTCAGTATCTTCATCCCTAGCTTGGCTCCATCTGCAAATTAAATAACCATATTCTGCATTCCATCGTCTGTCCTGGGGTGACAGGACATCTTCGTGCTTTATATCCCAATCGTGGCTTCTGTTCCCGTGCCCTCAGTTTGTTTTGTCTTTAACCTGTCCCCTCCTCTGGCTGCTGCTGCTGCTTGGCCTTGCTTCTGCCTGCTAGCTGCTTGGCTTTGCTGCTGCTGCTTGTTTGCTGCCTGCTCGCTTTGCTAGCTTTGCTTTTTTTTCCTTATTTTCTCCTTTTTCCCCTGTTTTTGTTCTTCCCCTTCTTTCTCTCCTCCCCTCCCTGAAGACATCGGACCTGCTCCGGGCCAGGAGCTCCCCCGGAGTCTGCACTTGAGAGAAGCTTTGCACCCTCCTCGGCAGAGAGACTGCTCACCCTCTCCTGGACTGGTGAAAACATCCGTTGTCATCTCGGGCTGTTTTTGTTTCTCGTGCTGGGGAGTGTTGTTTTTTTCTTTTGCTGTTTCTTAATAAACAAGTTTTTTCCACTTCTCCTTTGAGGAAATCCCTCCCGAACCCGGTGGTGGGGGAGGGGGGAAGTTGTGGGGGATTTTTCTCCTATAAGGGGCTCCTTTGGAGATTTTTCCCCTTGATTTGTCCTAAACCAGGACATCGTCTAACAAAACCATGGAACAGCATATGGGTTAGAAATAGGTACTACTCTTATCAATCCTTCTATTTTAACAGCAGCTGATTGATAAATACTCTTTCAATATTCTTTTAAATTTAATTTCTAGTTCTAGTTCTAGATTCCCAGAAGTCACCATGTTTCTTTAGCTAGCATATGACATATTCACATAGAGGATATCAAAAGTCTTCCCAAAATCAAAGTACAGTAAGTGTGTCTGTCCTTGATTATTCACATACTCTTTTCCTGCCACCGGAGGAAATTCAGCTAATAGCTTATTGAAAATATGACATATAATTGGTGTAAAACAGAATGCAAAACCTGACTGAGTGAAATCCTTGCAATAGATTGTGATCACATACAGTATTTTTCTTCCCACAGAGGAGTTCCCTACCCCCAAAATTGGTTTTTATTTTCTGTAGATTGTGAAGTGTCTTGGGAATCTGAACCACTTTTCATGACTTGATGAATAGCAGAGATGTTTGTGCTGCAAAGGTTTTAATTTCTCTAAAATTAAAACAAAAATATCACTAATTGGGAAAGAAAATAGATACTAAACAATACATAGCAGATGGTTTAAAATGTAAAAAACTGCTAAGGGAAGCTAAAGGTGACAGAAGACTCTGTGGATAGCAGCGCTGAGACCAATAAAAAATCGTGTCTGAAGTCTATTTTGAAAGAAATGAAAGAAATGAAAATTCTAAAAATGGTACAGGCTCATTGCACAACAGAGATGGTAGATTTATTCACAATAGTGCAGGAGCAGAAGTGTTTATGAAATATTTCCATGCTGTATTTAAAATGGAGATCACAACAGGATGATTCTTGCACGATGAAGTACTTTCTAGCCCATTTATGACAAAGGACATTAAACAGCTACTGCATTTAATAATTTTTTTTAATATCAGGCTGGGAAAACTTGCATCTAATTCCTCAAAGCACCATTTGAGGAACTTTCTGGCTGACTTATCTTAACACTTACTAAATTCTGGATTTCTATGAAATTTCAGAAGACTGAAAAAATAATAACATCATGCCGATAGTCCAAGAGGGCAGGACAAATGCAGGAGAGGAAGATCTACTAAAGAAGCAACATATGGTTTTAATAGATAAAGTTTTGCAGTGTAACACATTTCCAACAGATTTATCAAAATTACTTTAAAAATATAGAGAAACCTGAAATTTTGCCCAGTTAAAACAGATGGCAGGCACTGCAGTGTTTCCAGACTCCAGCTTCAAGTTTTGAAGGAGACTCAAAATGAGTTAAAACGAAAAAAAGTAATTGAGCTGTCTGACATACTCTCTGGTAAACAATTATTCATACTGAGCAACTTGTCACAGCTGCATCAGTTGTATGAGGTGTAGACCAGGATTAGTCAATGTGTAATTGGCAGCACTTACAATATTTTAGCAAATTAGAGAAAATGCATATCCTCCTGCTAATCTATATTTGGTTTTGTATTGCACTCTCATGTTTATGCTTTTGTGAACATTATCATTCATCAACTGCCTTCAAGATAATGTGCTCCACATAAGCCATCATTTTGTATTATCATCAGGTTTTGTGCTCCTACCTGTACAGAGATATACAAATTTAAATTTAACTGTTATTATCAGAAACACCTGATTCTATCAGGGTTTTCATGAAAAAATCTGATGGACCAGGGAGAAGGCCTTTGTTCTCAAGAAGTCCATTGAAATGCTTCAAACCAAGACTAAAGACATCAAAAGCAACCATTCCTGAAGCCTTGGCAATCACCTTTGATCATCTAAGATGCTCAGCTTGTTAACCTTTGAGATCAGCTCAGGACTAGACATCAGAAGTTAAAGCAAAGCCCAACACAAGTAATTTTCAAAACCAAGCACAAACAACTCAGAAACTCAAATCCAACTATTGAACATTCAGCTCAAAGGTCTTAGATGAGTGTCTCGCCGTGACTTCATGATGCTGTATCCCCTATTGCCTGCTCTAAGCCATACATGAATCCTGTGCCTTTCTGTGCATTTGAGCTGGGTCTGAGAGAAAGGGGAAAAAAAGAGCTGAACAGTTTTGTGTTCAAGGATGCAGATACACACTCCCCTGTGGTCTGCTGCTGGGGAGCAGAGAAAGCACCTCCCTGATTTTTTCCAGCTCTCAGCTCTCTGCAGCAGGGAAGAGAGTGGCATTCTCTTGGTTTTTAGCTAGCTCATTAGCTAGTTCATTAGCTAAAGCATGGAGTTTCCTGGGACTTTGGCTTCTTCTTCTCTTCTGGACTGTTTGGTAACACCAGAACATCCCTAGGAAGCCCCACACTGCAGCCTGGAGGGGCCCAAGACTCACCCCAGCTCCAGAGAGAGCAAAGCCACACCTACAGAAAGGACTTTGAAATCCTCCCATGTCTTCTCCACAGGTAGAGGTTTTATTATTTAACATTATTCATTCTTTTTTTTTTCCGTGCCTGTGTGCACTTTGCTTGTTAAATAAATAGGGTTTTTTTCATTTTCCTCTGAGGAATTTCTTTCAGAACATGGTTCCTTCTAGCAGAGACATTCATTTGGGACATTTTTCCTCCAAATTTGTCTCAAACCAAGACAATGAGAGATTTTGTGCATTTAGTGTGCTGTAGATACCTTTACTTGCCATCAATTTTTAAGGGTTTTTTTCCATGCCTTATGTCTCTTGTAACTAGCTATTTCATCCCTCAAAGCCTATATCACAAGCATCTAGCTTCCTACATCTTGACAAAAATGCATCCTTGGAGCACTGGGCAAGAATTTTGAGACTTCAATTAATTTCACCCCAGAGGCATTTCTACAGCATGATTCATCTAGTCCCAAAGTAAGCATCTAAACTAGGTCTGATGAATCAAGTCTTACCCTCTATTTCTTTCCCTTTTCCATAAAGAAATGGGTGGTCCACCAGATGTCAGTGTCTTCATTTTGGATATCCAAAGGGAGGAGGGAAAGTTCTAAAATGTATGCTTTCACAAAGTAGGAATAGGCTATGTGGTTTCATTATATGACCATTTCCCCATCTGTAACAATCTTTACATATATGAGCAATGCATTCGTTTTCTAGATCTGTTTGCCAGAACTTTCCTCACAGTCCATTATTTTGAAGGTCAGAAGTTTGGGTCAGTGTACTAGTGCCCACATACCTTCCCCAAATACCAAAGCTTTAAGCACTTGTTTATTAACCACAGCAAGAATCTCTAGACACCTGGATAAATAGGTCTGCTAATTGCAAAGATTGCAGTTTCAAGTCAAAGTGGGTCAACATTTATGCATTTTTTCAGCTTTCTGTACAAGATAAAATCTAATTTCCCTACACTGGCATCTAAACCATTTTTGGCTCTGTTCCATATTCCCTTTTAAGTTTAACTGTCCTCATAGTCATAAATGAAGGGCATAACACTTTGTTTCACTTGTAAATGTCAAGCAGTGTAGCGTTATCATCTATGTTACCAGTAACACTAATAACACTGCAGACTAGACTGCTCTATCTTCATCAAAGGCTATGCATCAGTTGAGACACAGTGCTGATGATAACCTGAGTCAGCTATCAGGGAAAAGGGCTTTGTAATATGTGGGTCACTACCAGGGTTCATTTCAGCAAACACCTGCAAATTGGACTTTGCCAGAAAAAAAATTCACGTTGGCAAAAACAAAAGCAAAGTGCAGAGAAGATATATGAATGTATATATATCCTCATGCCCTATCCATGCACACCAGAAGCTCTTGATAGCTTTTTGAATATCTGTATAATCTTTCTCCTCCCATAATTTTGGACTATTTTTGCACTGATTTTTTCAGATGGTTTCCAAGCCACATTTTGCACCTATTAAAGCCATATAAACATGTGGATTTCTATGCCAGCAATAAAGGACACTACATAAAAAGACGTGGAGCTGAACTCCGAATGTAGGGTTGCTAAAAAGAAATTCCTACATATTATCAGAGTACAAAACTCTTCTATTAATTCTCAGCTATCATATATCCTGCACATAGAGGTGGAGGGAAGAGTCCTCTGAGTGACCAGCTAGGTTCACCAGCCCTTCAGGCAGAGGTTTACATCACTAGCTGCATAGTAATAAATTAATCTACAATATTCAGATTTGTTTAAAAAAATCAGTCTAATTTTAAGGCTAATCTGCAATTATTTGATATTTTTTTCCTTCACTGTCATCAGTGGAGTTGGAAGTTTATGAAAAAGAGAAGTATTGCTTAACACTGAAAGCTAATTAATTCACTATGCAACACATTCTCACAACTAGAATGTTTAAATAATGCATCCCACTTCTGTTTGTATGACGTGGCTGCTGCCTTGGTATTTTCCCTGTCTTTTATTCTTATTCAAGGGGGATTCATTCAGGGCCCCCACATGTTTATACACACTGAAATTACACACTTTAATATAAATTAATGTCTATTAAATTATTTTTGCGTATTAATTGAATCTTCTCCACTGGAATCCCCTTGCTCTGTTTTTTTCATAAGCAGATAAATAAAGAAATATCTTGAGCTACAATGCACCATCTGGATAAATGTCAGCTATATCCCTACCTAGAGGGTTTGGCGTTTATTTCTCAAGAGGGCAGGTGTTGGTTTTGCTTTCCTTGCCTGCAGTTTGCACAGCTGAATAATTTAAAAAGGACTCACTGCTGAAAGATAAAATGAAGATGGAGTATATTGTTTCTGGCTACAGTCCCCAGTGCTGTAGGTGGCATTTTCTGCTAATACAGCTTGAAGTAGAATTGCTAGCCAAACCAGAAATTTGAATCATCATAATTAAGGCTGTGTCAAATGGGATTTTTCTTTGAAAAAAATACATACATAAAGAATACTAAATGCATGTGCCACCAGTATATATTTAATCTATTTATCAGTTACATCCCTAAATGAATGGTCATTCAGTGAGTATACTAAAATTCCCGCATCCTAAATAGCAGACCAAAGCAGCAACTGTAGAGAAATGTTCTATGAAAAATGTTCTGTGCAAATATTTATAGCCTTTGAAAAATACAACATTTTCTCATAATTAATAAGCTGGCAAAATGTGTCAAACTTTGAATTATCTTTCATCATTACAATCAGAGTTCTGCATAGTAGGGCTGACATTGTTGAGATTCCATCAAAATTGATGCAGTGTAAGCATATAATACAGGGCTTTGTTGAAATCAAAGGGTTTGCAGCATAAATAAGATAAACAGAAGTTTGGAAAGGTCAAAGTGAAGAAGGAATTTGCCCAGGGCCATGAATAATTAAGTGTTAAAGCTCCAAATTGACTCAGGATGCCTGGGCTAGCCAAGGGATGCGCTGTCTGCATGTGTGACAGTGTAGGGGAAGGTGTGTCTTTTGAAGAAATGCCATGATTCTGCACCATGTGCTAACCTCTGAATTTTTCTGTTAGGGTTTTGGTCTCAATTGTGTGTGCAAATCAACTCTGATTTTTTTCTGTGCAAAATTAAGTCTTGGGCAAAATAGGCTGCATGTGTGCAGCTGCACACTGTTGTTCTTCAGCCTGTGTCTTCCTGAGGTGTATATAGTGCTTTATTAACAGTGACAGCATTTTGTAATTGAATATTCAGATAAATTCTGCATGAGGTCAAAATGGTTTATCTACGATCAATCTCCAATTGATTTGCCTGTACAGCCAAAGTGTTTGCATGTCTCCTCAAACACTGAGCTGAGAACACACTGAGCAGCATGGTGAAGCAAGCCTCAAGAGCCAGTAGTTAGAGAGGGGTCAAGGTGAGGGTCAATACAATACCCAATACAGCAGCAGAGAAGTCATCAGTTTGAATTTATTCTCATCTGAGGGACAACCTCATTTGCTGTTGTATATTGAGGTAGGAAAGAAAAAGGGAAGAAAGAAGGAATAGGTGGAAATGATGAAAATGTCAAGGAAAATAGATGTACAGAAAGAGGGAAGATGCAGAAGAAATTGTTGCTGTAAGTAAAGCAGGAAAGAAATCCCTCCAAAAGCAATATATTCTTCAGCAATGTCAAGTACAAGTAGCTCCATTGCCCTTCTCTCAGGGCACTTCTCCTGCTTTCATCTCCAAAAAACACAGCTCATGATATGGCTTGGAGAGGTCTCACAAAACCATCCAAATCACCTCGCTACCTGAACAAAGATCAGCTACTTCTCTGTCTATTTCATTCCTGACAGATATTTTTTCTAACCTGTCATTAATGATGTCCCCAAATTGAGACTGCACATCAGTATCCTGCCTTAAATCTTAACAAACCGTTTCCAGTCTCTAACACAGTAGTTTAAAACCTTTTTATTGCAAAAAATACCTTTAGATATTTCTGCTTGCAGCTGCAGGTTCTAGTTAAATGAAACCACACACCATACATTACTTTTCTTAATTACTCATCACAAATCATTTTGAGACATCCACATGGCAATTTTTTACGTATGTGAAGACTACACCCAACTAATTTATCCAATATATTCTTAAACAATATTTTCTAGACTGTCCAGCATTTGAATTCTTTTGAGTCCTCTGTACACTCACTTCAAACATTTTACTGGACTGAGGCAATACTGCAGTGGGATAGAGCAGTCCAGCTGAATTATACTGGTCCCGAGGAAAGAAGAAGTATAATTTTTGCACATCCCCACAGTCTGGAGTTTACATTATTCACTGCAGGATATTTGGGTTCTGGTTTCTTTGGCAGTCAGGGAAAGGTAGGACATGATGGTGTTGACTTGTACTCAGTTTGTGATTCATAAAACCTACAAATAAAGATCTGCTATTTAAATGGTTGTTCCCCTCTTTTATTTGTGCAGCTGATTATTCCTGCCTAAATGCAGTTCCTTACACCTATCCCCATTGAATAGCATCCTATTTATTTCAGACCATACCTTCAGTTTGTCAAGATCACTTTAAATTCCAATCCTGTCTTCCAACATACTCACAGTCCCTTGCAGATTAGTGTCATTAGCAAATCTAATAAGCATGCTCTCATTCCTTTCATTTTTGGCAATCCCCTGAGAGTACGGCACTGTTATGACCTTGCTAAATTGTAGGGATAAGAACCATACTTTTCTGCAACACTTTAAAACAGCAACCATCAATCAAATAGACTTTGAGGATATTTGCTCTCAAGAATTCTGTACAGGTCTCCAGAAAGACAGTGTAAGTCTACACTGCCTTTGAAGGAAATCCCAAGGCCAATGTCAAAGTGTTTTGTTCAGCTCCATTATTGAGCGTCCCTCACAGCCCCAAACATGCCCAGGCACTGGTACTCTATTTTCGTACCAGTGAAGTCACATTGGGAAGGCATGTCCAGGGTTCATCCACTGCCTCACTTCAGAACACACATCAGCTGCCTTTGAAGCCTTTTGCAAAGGCTTCCTCATCAGTGGGGAAGCTGCAACAATTGAGATGAGTCGAGGAGCTGTGTCTCTAAAAGAGCAAAGGAATTTGCCCCACACCACAAAAAGGGTTGCGATCGTGTGCTGGCTGTAGAAGAGACCAAAGATGGCAGGTGTTTTGAGTCCCCATTTGCACTAGTGCTGGGAAAGAACTTGTCTACCTGCCAGGAGAACACAGAGCCCGAAGTTCAGGGAAGCACTTCTGCCCTGACTCCAGCACTGCTGAGGTTGTACCTCAAATCCTGTGTTCGTTTTTGGACTCCTCACCACAAGAAAGACATTGAAGTGCTGTAGTATGTCCAGAGAAGGCCAACAGAGCTGGTGAAAGGTCGAGAGAGTGACTCATATGGGGAGAAGCTGAGGGAGGTGAGGCTCTTTAGTCTGGAGAAAAGGAGGCAGATCAAGGGTAGACCTTTTTGCTCTTTACAATGAAAGGTGGTTGTAACCAGCTGGGGATCAGTTCTGTTTCCCCAAATAACAATAACAAGATGAGAGGAAATGGGTAAAGTTGTGCTGGTGGAGGGCTGGTTTATATGCTAGGAAAAGTTCCTCCACAGAAAGAGCTGTCAAGGATTGGAACAGGCTGCCCAGGAAGTTGTTGAGTCACCATGCCTGGAGATTTTTAAAAGATGTGCAGACTTGGTGCCTGGGGACATGGTCTAGTGATGGGCTTGGCAGCACTGGGTTAGTGGTTGGACTTGATTATCTTAAAGGTCTTTTCCAACCTAAATGACTCTATGATTCTACTATTAGGAATTAATCACCCCGTGACTCCAGCAGCAACATGTGGATATGGTCTGCCACCAGCTCTGACAGAAAACAATGACTGGAACAAGTCCTGGTAGTGGCACCTTCTCCACTCCTCAGAAGAACAATGGAGAATCCGGAAGTTTCAACAAAGTAATGTCTTAAGATAGATTCTCTACACAGAAATGTCAGCTTTTTAGGTAGTTAAAGGCTGGTTAATATAACTGCTCAGTGCTACAGGCAATCTAGGTTTTGCTGAATATGGTTTCCTTTACTTCCGGACATGTAAATGCTTCACTTTTCCAAAAATCTAATTCCTGGTGGTTTTTCTTCAAATGCTATAATTCCTAGATGTAGTTAAATGTCAACTCTGATGGAATTTAATTAATAAGAAGATGTATGTTGTGTTTAGGCTTTTGTGTCTTTAGTTGCTGTTTATCTGAAGCAAAGAGACACACACGTTTATTATAAATAACAAAGCAGTTACTTCATTTACTTCAGTTTAACAAAAGGTCTGAGGAAAGGGAAGATAATAGATGAGAATCAGCCCACAAAAAAACTAAAAAAGTCTTTATTTGTGAGATTTCCATAACCCTCAATACCACAATGAGAGCCATACAACTGCTGAAATATGCTGGTAATACGAGGAAAAACATTTCATAGAACAAGTGAACAGTGTAGTAAGTTGCTCATCACATTCAAATAAACATCCTTGATCATCTGCTATAAGCTGAATGTGCTGCAAATAGACTTGCTCTAAATTGCTGAGGATAATTAGACATTCAGTTGTCCATCCCCTGCTTTTGTTTTCCAGTTAATCAACTGAACAATGTCAAGGGTCAGAAAAACTCCCTCATACATACAGGGGGGAACAGGAGCCTCTTGTTAGGCTCCTGATATAGGAAATTAGCAAATGAGTTTTTGATAGAAGGAGCTGGATTTTCTTTGCAGGAAATAGAAGGGAGTCATATTAGCAATAATAGATCTTCCCATGGAAATACCCATCATAATTAGTGATCATCATTTATCATCATCACAATTTCACCAACAGATCCTAATCACTTCTTCCCTCAATTACTCACAGAAAAATAGGTGTATGTAAGAGTGTTGAATGCAGGAGGCCACTTTATGCCTGGTAGAAGATATAGAATGCCTGTGACATATTTGGACAATTAATTTTACTTTTCCCTGTATGTATAATAATAAAAAAAAATTGTGTCCATTTTGCTTTTTAAATCACAGCAGTATAAAGGCATAGTTTGTGAAAGAAATTGAAGAGCTACTCTTAGGGGTACAGAAACACTGGGGGAAAATAGCTTATATATTCCCTTTATTTGTATTTTTTTTCCTTTCGCCCACATCTCCCATATTGCAAAATCTTTCCTGACCCTGGATATTTCTCATCATATATTTATTATGTGAGATTATCTGCTCTTTCCTCAATCTAGTCTAGCTGTACCCAGCTGGCAAGAGATGTAGAAGAGGTGCGGATGAGGGCTACACATCTCCCAGGCCTGGCACACTTCTGTACCAAAATCACCTCAGGGAAATCAGAGTTGGCACATCAGACATGACACCCATTAAAGCCATTTTCTCTTTCTGTTATCTCACTGTCTGGGAGTATTACACAAAGATGACATTCCTCACTGTTAAAGAAAGCCAGACTCCCTGAACAGCTGGGGTTGAAGGGGACCTCTGGGTCATCTTCTCCAAAGTCCTGGATTGGATCCCCACACTTCTTGATGCTTTAATCCAAAACCAGGAGAGAAAAAAAAAAAAAAAAAGCCCTATTGGGGTGATAGGTCTGTTTGTTACACATTTAAAATTATGAAAGAGGAGATACATTTATTCATCCCTCCTATCTGATGTATCTTCCTTTACTCTGTACCCTCGATACAGTGCAGACAGCTGTGTGCAAGTCAGCTAGGCAAAGGAAACAGGGTCACCTCCATAGATCATTCCTATTACCTGTGAAATCCTCTCTCATCCCTTCAGTCACGGAGGCAAACTGCAATAAACTGAGTAAGAAGAGTGCAAAGTTCATAGATATGCCTGTATATGTTTTTATGGCAAATAAGAGCTTCCCCATTATTGAGCAAGTTAATGATTACATTATAAAGCTTGGGGAGCCTAACTGCCTACTAGACTAAAGAGTGAGTTCTAAAAGGAGTTTATAATGTAATAAATATGTCTATTATGAAAATCAGTGAGTAAAACTTTTTTGAATTAAGACACCAGAGCATCAACAAGCTCTCTTCTCACCTTTCATGTCATATTGCCAGTTTGCAGAAGGCTTAGCTACATCAGGTACTTTGACCTCCAACTCTTTTAATAAGGATTTTGTACCAGATGGTTAGATAATACGCTTTACATGCATCGCCTCATGCATTCTTCTCCATTTCAGCAGCATACTACGAGCTTGCGGCACTTTTATTCCTAGTATTCTTTTTATGCATATATCATCTTGGATTAACAATTTCTGCCATTTATTGTTAGTATTTTCCACAAAATTGTTTCTGTCCTTCACAGAAATATGCCAGAGATTTTCTGCTACATAGCACAAGCTAGGAAAAGCAAATACTTTATTTCAAAAATTAATAAAGAACAACTTAATTCAGGAATCATTACCTGACTTTATTTGCATTCTGATGTGCAATTGCTTGAATCTTGTCTGATTAGCAAACAAAATATTAAATATGTTTCAAAGTTGAAACAGGATGGAAGTTTGTATGTATGGTGTCACCACCTCTTCTTACTCTATAGGGGAAAATTATGACAAAAATTATTTAGATGCAACAGCATTTAATGCCATGTGTTTGTTCTAATGAATTCATTATTTCCCTTGCACTGAGTTTTAGCAGTGATCTTGTGTTAGAGCACATAATCTGTATTTTCATTTAATTTCCTGCAGGCTTTTTCGTTTGGCTCATTTATCTTTCCTTATCCCTTGAAACCATCTATAGTAATTCAGTTCACTGCAGCTAGACCTCCTGACAGAGACAGAAATAATCAGTTCCAGGCACTGCTGATTCCAAAGTCAGCTAACAACTACCTCATGAATCTGATCATTTTATGCTTTTTAGGTTAATGGAGACTTTTGGACAGCATTTCTTTCTCTTTTGTCCTGTCAAGGAGTTCCTTCATTCTCTTTCCTATCTAGTGAACCACAGTTTGAGCTGTGGTACAAAAGTAAATCACACAGAGATACAACAAATAAAATTTTGGGGTCTTATTCCCCATCTCAGTTAGGGTCTCTCAAAATATTGCCTTCCATAGTACAGCAGTGTCATAGAATATTTCAATGTGCAAAATTTGTTTTTTTAAAATGTAAGATAAACCCATGTAAATACATCCATTCTCCTTAAGCTTATTTAAACAGGAAATGCTTCTTAAAAGTTATATTGTCATTTACAGTTAAATTAGGGCACTTAATGTGATTTGAGTAATTAATTTTTTTCTGCCAAAGACAGTCTTCATGAAAATTTCCCAAGTGACATGTGATTACCATTTCTTGATGTAGAGGGCAATCCCTCTTTCCCTCCTGCCTTGCCTGTCCCTTCTGACCAGCCTGTAGCCATTGACAGCCACACTCCAGTCATGGGATTCATCCCATCACCTTTCAGTAAGGGTAACCTTCTTTAAGGCGTAGTTCAAAATTAAACTAGCAAAACATAGTTTCAAACATTAAATGCAAACAAAATGGGGTTTTTTTTCTGATTTTGACCATTCAAAATGTGTATGAAATCAACAGTATAGTTTTGGCCTGATAACTACTACCAATTATCTAGTGAAGAATGAAATAAAGTCACAATTTCTTTTTGTCTATGGTCTGATGCTTGTGGACATCACTCCCTGCCCTGCATTTCTACAATACTTCTCTCTGTTTCAACAAGGATAAATTACTTTTTCTCATGTTCAAGGACACTCATGGACAATCATGATCCTATTTCCATTCTGTGTTTAGAAGCTGACTTCTGACACCAAATGGCCATATTGTTTTCCCACTCTTTAAAAGTCTTATTCCTTCACTTTTTATTTTCTCACACTTAATAGGAATTCACTAAACATGCTGCAGATACACCAAGTCACTGCCATTCAGATTCCTTCTTCCAGCCTTAACCCCCTCACCTGGCTGCATCCATACAGTTTTGACATCTATTTACCTGTAGGCCACCTGGGATAGTTCCTGGGGGGTTTTTTAGTTCCTTGGGCAATATGGAAGAGAATAAAGTGCAAATCCCTCTAGGGGACACCATGAACAATTTGTGAAGGCAAAATGGGAGGAACTGTAACTGTATTCTGGCAGCCTGTACTACATGGAGTGTTTTGAAGTCTCTGATACACTGCCTAATGAATCTGGTATATCTATAAATTTTCTCTGAATTTCTTTAGGATTTTCCCTGATGAATTAGTAAGGACTGTGCATGGATTGACTACATAATGTAGTCAATGTAGTCAAGTGTTCATAATATTTTTTTTATTCTTTATTTTTGTCTGTTGGACACTGTAAACAATTTGTGTCATGAAGGTTAAAAATTTGTAACAAAACAATTTGAAAGGGCTACCTGCTGAACAGTGAGACTATGAAGCTGGGGAAACAAATTATATTCTAGTCCACATCCTCCTGTAAAATAGATGTCATTTAGCAGAAGCCCTTAAAAAGAGATTTCTTAATTGGAAAAACATCCTTTTCAGTCACAAGTGGCTGAGCTGAAGTGTGTCCTCAGAATGTCAATATGAGCTGAAGCTATTAAAATGTCTTGGTTAACCTTTTTAAAAAGCCTAATTTAATTAGAAAATAATAATTAGAGTATTCTTGACAGTAAGAAATGCCTGCCTCAAATGAACAACATGTAAACTCTTAATTTCAATGGGCAACACTCTACTGGAAAAGATTCAGCATATGAACAATGAAATTGAGTTAGCAAATACTGTGATTAACTTACTGGTTTTGCTATTGGAAATAATTGCTGGACCATGCTGGAGGGCAGGCACAATTTACTTGCTGATCACACCTAGCAGAATGTTTTTGCCCATGTCAGCAGCTCTTATGCATAAAATAAAAAAAAATCATCAGACCAATCAATGTTCCTACACAGTGTAAGTTTTCTTGCTTTTTCTGAAATCATGAGAGCAGAGACCCCATGAACTGAAGGAAAGTGGAAGCATGGCACCCTACAGGGTATTTTTTCATTTAAGCTTGCATGAGTTAGAGCCTCACTCTACCTAGCATTTTGCAAGTACATTTTCACCCAGATGAAAATAATTACACCTCATGTCAGACATGGAGACGAGCTTCCTTTTAGTGCAGAGGCTGCTGGAATAAAAGCAGTTCTATTAAATGGAGCTGGATTACCTGGCCCTAGCATAAAACTATGCTGGCATCCTAACATGAGAGATATGTGGAGGTCAGCTGATGAAATATCTTGGAAAGCTTGTTCAATGGCTTCCATACTCAGAAATAAATATCCAAAATAATCTCCCACTGGATGTGGGACTGTAGAATCACTGTTGAGAAAAAACAAGAGAGGAGTCTTGCAGCAGAACAGTTAGGACCAACAATTTTAGGAAGACACTTTAATATACTGGAAAACAATTCTACTTCTGTTTAAGGGCCAGTGAGATCACCAAATTCAGTCTGCATGGGATGGTGCCAGGCCAGAGTAGTTGTTAATTTACTTCAAAAGTGTCCTTTGACAACTTCCACCTTATTTTAATTGGATTGATGCAAGGTTTTGGAGTTCTCATGACTGGATGTCATGCATCTAATCATGGGGCCCTATTCAGTAATGACTCTTTTGGCTCCCCATATTCCCTGACTGAGGACCAAGCCTTTCTTATGTTCTTCATACTCACAGGAAAATAAATCACACTCAACCGTTTTCCCCACAAACCAAATTTTCCAGTTCAAATGTTTCATGGGATTTCACCAGGAGCGGAGTAACTGGAAGAACCAGCAAATTTACACTGCAGAGATTTGGATCCTGGGTCTTAAACCCTATGAAAACATCCACACCAGCTCTGTGGTGTGGAGGACAGTCTCGTGCATTCCATAATAAAATGAGGAAGGAAGAAAAGGCATAGGCTGGGTTGGACTAATCTAAGTAGAACTGAGAGTTTCTCTCCACCTCTGTGTCACAGCTGGTATAGGAATTTCTTCACTGTATTTCTGTGTACTGTAAAATCTTATTGGCATTGCCTGTTGCCTGTACTGGTCAACCACCTTCTTCCTGTCCTTTCTCACTTCAGTAGGCTCCAGTGAGCTACAAAATTCTGGCACCAGATGGGTTAAAAAACAAAATACAATCAAGTTTTTTTAACTCTGCACAGACACAGTGCATTTTGTCTTCAGGTACAGAAAGATTAATAAAAAGGACTAATAGAAAAGATATCCTAACCTACAGCTCAGAGAGTGCACTTAACCTTCCCTGAAGTTGAGATTTCAAGAAATAAATGACTCAAATCAGGCTATGGAGACATGTCAGGAAATCATAGCTCTTTTAAGGCATGATTGCATACTCACCTCTGTAACAATTGCTACAGAATGTGACTAATTTTGCAGCTATCTTTATATTGATTTATAAGTGTTATAGGAAAGAAATTGGAGTAAAAAAGGCTTTTAATTCTAGCCTCCACTTATACAGCAAAACAGTGTACTCAGGACTGCTTGCTATTTTCTTCTAATACCTCTTGGGAAGACCTTGAATAGCAATGCTGCCTATTTCCCTGGTTCACACCCTGACTTTTTGAACAAATCACTGTTGCAGCTGAGTGGCCTTTTACAACCTGTCCAGGTGTACAGACACTACCCTCACGTCCTCTGCTCTCTGCATGGGCAGCAGTGTCAGCAGGTGCTCCTTCAGCCAGCCTGTGGGAGCAGTGGTTCCTCATCTGATGAAGCTGAGTAGAGCCAAGGGTTGACTAGAGAACCTGAGTAGCATTCGTCCATGCTGTTGGGTATTTGAAGTAGCCTCCAGCAACTATAAGCTGCTGTGTGCTGTTAATTTCTCCACTCACTGTTGCTCCAGATTCTTCATAAAATCATGGAATGGCTTGGCTTGGAAGGAACATTAAAGACCTAGTTCCAAGGCCTCCACCATAGTCAGGAATGTCACCCACTAGACCTTGTTACTCTGTCCTGCAATTAATTTTATAATGACATTTTTTAATATTCTGACTGTTAAAGCAGACTCTGATCAAACTTGTTGGAACCCTGGGTTCAGAGAATTTCAGTCTTTCAGTGCTGACAGGCAATGATCCCCAAAAGCACAGTGCATTTGACCTGAGGCCTTGGGACAAGCTTCCCAAATAGTGTGATAACACTGAGGTTGTTGCTGTGTAATTGAAGTTTGTTGTATTGGGTGGAATATGCATAGATGTAGAAAAATTAGGTTTATGGGATATAGTAATATATATATGTAACAAGTTGGAGGATTTTGGGTGTAGGTTTTTTCTTCTTGTTTCCCCCTTCTTCTTCACAAATTTGGATTGTCTGGTATTGGTTCAAAAAACCCGCAGTGCGGAACATGAATGATTACTTATTGGATTAAGTAAAAATAAATTACTTGGCATTCAATAATTGGATAGATTCGACTTTTAAAAGACCTTGGAAGGTAGCACTTGAGGGGCCATTTTCACCTTGTTAACTTAGAGGCACCGTCTGTGCAGCTGTAATATAGATAAGAAATAATAAACATCTGACTCCAAAGATAAACTCTGTGTCTTCTGCATTTCAATCCAAACTCTGAGTAAAAGAGCCAAGAGACTGAGGCAAAGAAAATACAAAACAGAGAAAATTAATAAAACTTTTGGGGTACCTCGCCCCGAAGTCCTGGGGGGGAGGAGGAGGTGCCCTGGATGTACAGTTTGCCCCTGCTCCCTGGTCCCATGTCACATGTGCCCTATACCTGCTCCTGGTTGGTTGGTTTGTGTGCCCAGGGCCTGGGAAGAGCTCTGAGTCCCGTGCCTGGGAACTCCAGCCATGCAACTGGGGGAAAATAAACATCTCTGAACATCCGTCAAATATCGCTTCATATTTCCTTCCAATGATCGTTCCACCTTATACTTGTTGCAAGTATTCCCCACTACAGCAAAACCTCACATATATCTTTAGTGTTTCATAATCTTAATTCTGTTGCCTTGACAGCCGTTGCTATATCTAACCCTAGTCCAGGCTGGATCTCATCACTGAGTTGTATGAAATGGTTGTGTAAAACACAAGCACATTAGACTCTTCCAAAATCACTCACCACCCACCACTGAAAAGAAAATGCAATTTCAAGATACAGACTTTGCTGGGGATGACTGCAGGGGAGGAGTAAGTTTGAAAAGGGACACAGAACAGCATAGTTGAAAGGTGAGAAGGGAACATGTGGAGGTGCAACACACTTTTAACAGTAGAAAAAGCTGTGTAGCTGATCTCTCAGCCAAAAACTGTTGAGGAACACTTGACTGCTCCGGAGCACTACATGTTCTCAGAGAGTAGCTGCAGCTAGAGAAGGGGAGCTGTCATATCAGTGACCATTGCTGTGCCTCAGTGAAGACTTTTAGAACTGCATCTGTCTTCCCACAGCCAAGCTGCCATTGCCAGTTATCACACTATTTCAAAACACACACTGTCCTGTTGGCTCCTACTGGCTGTGTGCTGGGATATGGGGTTAGACTGTTGAACAGTTCTTTCAAACAAGGGCAGAGCTAGAGAAATGTCACTATTGGCTGTAAACTGGCATAGCAGAGAGATATGAAGTACTCATCAAATCAAGATAGATGAAGTGTGGCTCTTAGAGCAGATAAGCGCATCAATGTGTCCTCAGTGTACAAACACAGCCTGAGAGGAGGAACAATTTCTCAGGTGCATCTGTTTAAAAAACTTCTCTAAGCAGCAGTATTTTGAGCAACTCTGGAGTAACTACCACACTGCTAGTTATATCTGAATCAGTTTTATAGCAGGTAATTCCAGTTCTTACAGCAAAGAGCTCAACAAAGAATTTAAAACCCACACATGAAATCAGAGTACCTGGATGATTAGCAATATTGCTAGCTTTTCCCAAAGTCATTAATTTAAAGCTGTTTTGGTTATGTCTGTGTTGTAATACAGTCACAGGAACAATGACAGAATTTGCATCAGCTACATGCAACTTCCTGGTGTTGTGTGGATATGTAGAGGTTAAATCCTACATTTCTGCTATGCTACCTTACAAACACTGGGATTATATTCCCTTAAAAAGATGTGCAATTTTATGCTTGTTCATGCCTCTGCTTAAGAGTACAGAATTCTATACAATATTGTTAAATGTCCAGTTTTAACTTACTGGGACAAAACAGGGCTTCCAAAATTCACGAGCTCTGACTGCCCCGCCCAGCACTTGACAACTGGGCAGCAATTTAATAAAGTTTCCCCATTGTCCTAGCACTTGACAACATCAGCGCTCAAATGGTTTCTAGTTCTGTAGGAAATGCAGTCCCAAAGACTTTACATAATTTTCAATGCTAAAATGGGGATGTAGCAACTTGCTCCTCTGTTCATGGCCCCTGCCTTAGGAATATGAAGGTCTTTTACCAAATGTATCAATGAAAACTTACTCTTCTTCTTTGCTTTCTGAAATTCACCTTCCTCTCCCTGTACGCCCCTTCGGGATGAGTTGCAAAATGCAGCTGTGGAAAATAGTCCTTAGCTCTTTCTAAGGTTTTTTTCTCAGGTTCTGGTACTATCATATTCTCTATTTACAATGGCCTCTCCGGGGATTGCAATATTCTCAAGTCTGTCTTGGTATTTTATTCAGTAAATAGGATAAAAGGTGCTCACTGTTCACTCACTTATCAATCTTGGAATGTCTTAGTAACTTCCAATTCTTGGTGCAGACACTCCATGATATTAATACTACAGAAGACAGATTTAGTAGAAAATGTTCTAAATCCCACACACACAACTTGTTTCAGCAACAGCTGTTCTTGATGTCGGAGTTATGCATATGCTTAAACCCCTTTGTTCACTTCATGCCTCTGTGCAGCAGTTTCCTCTCCCTCTGATGGTGTTTCCCTAATGCTCTCAAGACTATACTTTCATCTTTCTGTAATGCAAAGTGCAAGGCTTCAAAAGCCTTGCAGGTCACTTGAATACCTAGTGCAACTGAGTGCATATGGGTAGGTGATACTGGCAAATTACCAGGGCAAAAAGTGTAGTTGTGAGACTATGCTACACAGCCTAAAGCAAGATGCAAGCATGGCGTTATTCATGAAGGAAAGATCTGTTTTACTTGGAGATATTGTCTCTTGTGCTTCTACCCTGAAGATAGCTCATATTACTTAGATAATATTTGCTTTGCTTAGTGGAGTTTATATTCCACACTCCTGGGATTATGAAGATTTGGACACTTGAATACTGGTCTGAACAAAACACCGTTCACAGAAATTCTCATGCACAAACACACACTCATGAGTTCACAGTTCATGAGCACTTTGTGCAGTTATTTACACTGTACACAGACTCAGAACAGGAAGATCCTGAAACAGAATCTGTTATTTTCTTAGAAGAGTGTCAGATAGCCAACTGTCAGGTGAGTGATTTCTTTTAAAGTGCGTGTATCAGACATGGAGAATGCTATAGCAAGTGTCTTGTTATCCATGCCTAGTCATGGAAATGCAGCTGTAACAAGTCTTGGCAAGAAACACTTCTTGGAAAGGAAATGTAAACCTGGAGTCAGTGGATTTGAAGAAGCAGCACAGACTTACAAAACTCCTACAACTGCTGCTTCGGCTTCACATTGGATATTACCAATGTGGCAGCAGCGCAGGGGAGCCCAGGCAGAGGACTAGACCCTACCATCAGGAGGGTCATGGAAGTAGTGAACAGAGCAATTACTTCTTCATTTCCACCCTTGTGAAAAGTAAGGATCACAGTGAAAACAGGGAATGCTGTACACAGAAATAACATTTGCAATGATAGGATGTTTTTTAAATACATCTAAGAGAGGCATATGGATTCCTTTATTAAAAAGAACCAAATTATGAACACACGCTTGTTACAATGGGTTGGGTTTTTTTCCACATTGTGAGTCATATACAAAATATTTTATCTCTTTGCTACATGATTTTCTAGTTCAACCTGCTATTAAAATTCGCTAACATAACAAGCTCCAGGATAAGTACTTGAACACAAGTTTTTATTTTTGCAGCTAAAAACTAATTTGTAATAATACTTGCAAAATCTGCATCAGTTCACACTGCAGGGCCCTGGAAAATAGCATCTTCCAGAAATGCTAGCATAGTGCAGCTCTTGATATCTGGTAAATTTCATTGTGATTTTAAGTGGGAAATTCCGTATGGCTTTCTGAAAGAATATATATAATGAATACAACACATTATTTACATAGGAATTTATTCTGCTCATAGAAGACATGGGTTTCAAAATTAGATTTGCCAATATAACTTCTTTCCCTCATTGGTAATCAGAGAGTATCAAAGCCATTCCCTTCAATTTATTTAGCACAATGGTGAAGGAGGAAAGTTCTACTATGGAGTAATCTCTGCTCCAGAGGAAGGAAGGGAGGAAGGAAGGAAGGAAGGAAGGAAGGAAGGAAGGAAGGAAGGAAGGAAGGAAGGAAGGAAGGAAGGAAGGAAGGAAGGAAGGAAGGAAGGAAGGAAGGAAGGAAGGAAGGAAGGAAGGAAGGAAGGAAGGAAGGAAGGAAGGAAGGAAGGAAGGAAGGAAGGAAGGAAGGAAATGATCAGAGGACAGGCTGAGAGATCTGGGGTTGTTCAGCCAGGAATAAAAGACTCTGGGAATATCTTCTATGGCCTTCTGGTACTCAGCAGGATGCTTATAAGAAAGATGGGACAGGTTTTTTAGTAGAAATTGTTGTGACAGGGCAAGGGTTAATGGTTTTAATTTAGAAGAGGGTAGATTCTGACTAGATATAAAAAAAAAAAAAATTATGATTGAGGGTGATGAAACACTGGACCAGGTTTTCCGGTATGAGGGTGGATGCCCCATTCCTGGAAATATTCAAGATTGCTATGAGCAATGTGACCTAGCTGAAGATGTTCCTGCTCACTCTGACCCTTCCAACCCAACCCATTCTATGACTCTGTGGTTATGAATCCATTTCTTTGCAGTCAAAGGTGAGATGCTTCAGGTACCAAAATCAACTGACCTGTGGTTCCATGGAGCTCAGCTGCAGTGCTGTATGAAACATCAGCAGAGTCATCCCAATACAAGTTCTGCTCTCAAGGCTACCTCATCTTCCAATTACATAGTCTGCTTACAAAAGCTCCATTCAATAACTCAGTAATGAATTTTTAAGTTCAAAACTAATTCCATACGTTTTTTACAAAGCACTTTAACATACACTGAAACTACTAACTTCATAAGGACCTGAGCACATGTTTTTATGCCTCCTGAGCACTCCTGCTTTGATCACAGGAAGTCCAGAGAATGTGGCTCAGGGTTGTTTGCAGTGTGAAACCTCTAAAGGCAGAATATGGCACAGCAATGATAGCAAATCCAGCTGGTGTCAGTTGTTTGTCTGAGGAAGTGTCAATGATGAGATACTGCAAAAAGATCTGAGCCACCAGAATGTGTGTCCCTGGAGGGGTAGCTCATGAAAGAGAAGTCTTTTCTAAGATGGTGAGTGTGGTGTGCTTCACTCTTCCTAACATAGGCAAGTACAGAAGAAGGATTTAAAATCATCAGTATTTCTGGTGCACTCATTTGGTCATGCAACATATTTAATTAAAATTCATGTGTTAAACAAGACTTCAGGTTTACTGAACTTTTACAAAAAAATTATTTTTTTTTCTCCTAAGTAGCAGTTAAGAATTAGTGACTGGAGCCCACCTGTTGCATGCTTTATGATGTTTTTCTAGTATGTGTCTTTGAACTAATATTGCAGTGTTTTCTCATTACAAATTGATTTGCTTTGTTGCCAAGTACCCTATGAAAGGTACATGAATCAGCTACAGTAGGTGAAAAATATATTTTTAAATTTACAGAGCAAGTGTAGAAGTTTAACAGGACAATCTATTGTATAGTAGACATAGGGTTTTTTAAAAAGCAAATACCCTAATATTTTTTTATCTATTTAGATGGTACTGCAAGTTTTGTTCAAGTTACAACAAAAGTTACTGAGGGAAAAGTGAACCTCCATGGATGTTTGTACTGCAAAAATAATCATGATCTTTACAGAATATAGAGCAAGTTATTAAACTGATTCATCTGATTAATCTGATTCAAATTAATCTGACTATTAACCAGACTTGTCTGACTGGCTGAAAGTCAGGCAAAAAAACTATGACCTCAGAGAATTAAGATGAAGACGCTTATTCATCTTCCACAAAAGAAGTCAAATTGTTTCTGTACCATGAGATGTGCATTAGCCTAAGCATCTCTCAGGTAACAATCACTGCATGCACACAAGGGACTTACTCATTCCCTGTCTCAGCCATCATTTCTGAGCAAGCTGTTGATTTAATACTACATGAAGAAGGCAAGACTAATACTCAGTAACTGTGATGTAAATTAGCTGAATCTTTTTGAAAGCCTAATGATTGCAGTATCTCTTTTGTTTTATTCAAGCAAATGTCAATAACCCATCTGCATAACAAAGCTCATGTTTCAGTCCATTTGTGTGTGTCAGCTGGATAAGGTGTCAGGAACAAGCAGAACTGATCCATTCAAGGCACTTCCTTGAAAATGTTTTTCTGAGTTTTTCTGGATTTTGCACAATAACTTTGTACACTGAATAAAACTGTCAATAGCAGTAATAAATGAAAGTTCCTTTACTTGTTTGCAACACCTTGTTTTCATCTGTATTTGTCAAGGTTCAGGTGCCTGCTGGCATGAAAATATGCATAACTACAAATGACACTGGTCACATCCACAGCAATAATCCACAGGCAGCAATATGACTACACATGTAAAATATTCCATCTATTTTGTACAAGTGAAAGAGTCATTGAGCACAGAAATGTGCACAGGCTTAGCACTTTCTCAAGATCACATCACTCAGAGCTGTGTCATTCTCTGTGCTGCTCAGCCAATGGCCTGTGGACTGCTACTCTCCTGAAGCAGGGCAGGATTCACAGCCAGAAATTTTGTTTAGAAAAAAAGGCCAAAACATACACATTCCCATACAGTTCGCTGTTTTCAGCTGTCTGCTGGTAAACATTTTAAAGAACAGATTCTCCAGTTCTGTCAGTACCTCATAAAGATGCTTGCAATTAAAATAACAAAATCTTTATGTTCTTGCAACTAGTGTCCTTTCATTTCCCTTTTTTTGCAGAGGAAACTCTTCTTTCTCTTCTGCCAAATGCAACACAAGATAGTCTACGAGGGCTGGGGGATTTACATGGAAAATATTTCCTTTTAGCAGAACAATTCAAGGGCAGACATTCCACTCTTCCACTGTTACACAGAAATCACCCTGTCAGTCCTACAATATGTTGTGTTGTTTGGGAAGGTAGGATGTGGGTAGCATATATGCAGCAGAAAGAGGACAAACACCATCTGAGGCATAAAGAGGTAGGGGTACTTGAAGCAGAAGGAGCACAAGAGTTTGCATTTTTTAGAATAAATTAAGATCTTACACATATCTTATCCAGCCTTGGAATTTGCGCAGTTCAGGCATACAGCAGTTTGATGGGTCGGGTTCTTTGTGCAGAGGTGTCACTTGTCAGGAATGGAGTGCTATAGCAGAGACACCTTTGCTGTAGAGCAGGAAGGTACCATGTGAGCCCCAAAAGGCATTGATGCTGACATGGACTATTTCTCTGGATAAAGAAGGGATAAATCACACACAGAAGCAAAAACACGTGTCAGTCTGAGACAACTCATGTGGTCACTGGGATGTGCTAACATCAATGGGAGAAGTTTCTCAGATGTTCTGATTGTGAAGCAGAAGGTCATATTTCGCTGTGAGGGCAACTTCAAAAGGAACAAAAATGCTACTTTTTTTTTTTGTTCTTTCAGTAAAATAAATGGGTTAAAACAGAAAAAAAGATGAGTTTTCCACTGGAGAAATAACAGTGGCAGTCAAGTGAAGCTTAGAAAGACAGAGAATTCTGTTGGACAACTGTGTTTCTCTGGGTTTACAAAATATGACTCTATGTGGCTCTGAAAGCAGGAGCACAGAATGCTCTATTCAAACAAAGTGGGGCAGGTACTGGTAGACAGAGGGGAGGAATTTCTTCTGAAATAAACTGCACAGCTAGCAACTCAGCACTACCTTTTTTTGCCACTGATTTTAGATTCAGCTTCAAATTGTAAAAACATTTTTTGAATATCATCCAACAGATGCATGCATCATTTAAGTAAAATAAACAGATAATTATTTTTTTCAGTGTCACACTGTTCTGACTCCTAGCAACCACTAAGAAAGTATTAATTAAGCTGTAATCCATGGACAGGCACAGCCAAAAAGCATCACAAAATTTTCCTTTTTTTAAATGAAAATAAAAATCTAATACTATATACACATATTCCCATGCAGCAGGTATATGGCCACGCCTACTGGCAGGTATAGTCAATGCTCAGACTTCTCTCAGCATCTGAGGAATTCACTGGGGTTCACTCACCATTAAATAATTAAAAAGCAGACTCCAATTTTCCACCAAAAACTAGAATTGATGAACAAAGGTATTTTCAAAGTTAATAATCTACCAAGAAAAAATATTGAAGACAACTAAAATGTTGAAGACAACTAAAAGGCACTTACCTTGCCTGAAAGTTGACATTTCAAGAGACCTATACAGTAACACAGCAATCCCATTGGCTTGCACTTTTGACTGTAGCACAGCTTGGTACCAACACTGTAGGAGAGGAACGTTAAAGATTAGTTCCATACAGGCCCTTATGTTCTGGTCACTTTCACAGCATCTGCAGACACGTTACATTACATTTGTTCTCTCACTCTCCCACAAACCACCTAGCCTTTGTTGTAAACCCCAGAAGAACAGAGAGCATTTTACTCAAACTAAATACAAGCAAATATTCAAATATTTTTGTAACCAAATAGCAAAGATAATCAACCAATCATCTTGCTTATTTACATTACATGTTTCTTGTATTTTCTCATTCACAAGTATAAATCTAAAATTATTTTAGGTAACATTAATAAAAAAATTCCCTTTGATGTTTTTATCTTAGATTCTGGGGAAAATATAAAACTGTGAATCTGTTTATTTTAGATTTTTTTTTATATATGTAAAAATTAGGATATATATTTGGATAAGGATAAAAATATTCTCAAATATATTTGCCAATTTCACATCAGTAGGTAAAGAAGTGTTTCATATTAAAAATTTCTCTTCCACCTGACAGTCATGGTTTTGGTTAAGCTGGTGTCTTTATTCTCTTTTTGGGTGAAATTTCATTTCTTAAAATAACGGCCTTCTTTTTGGGATGACTGTATTATCATTACTCTAGTAATCTCACTTTGAGATTTCACAGTATTCATGTGAATACCAATCCCAATCTGCCTTTTGATATTCTTCTTTTCCTTTATTCAAACAGGCTTCTGATTGCCCCGGCTCATCACTGAAGGGACTAATGATGGAGAGAAAACGAGCTGATATCCCACAATGTCATGCGGCAAACCACATGCTCCTCTCTAGCAGCAGCAGCTACTACTGAGGAGGTTGGGAAGTGATCATAACACCTCGCTGTTAAAATCTTCTAGCCATTATCTGCATACTATTTTTAATTTGTACTTTGTGTCAATACATAGTTTTTTAGAAAGGGAAACTGTAAATCTTTTCATATCTCTGGCCCCTGTGCACAAATATTGTTTGGAAACAGAAGATAATGCATTTTTGTTTCCCTATTTGCAGCTGCTGGTTGCTGCCTTTATAATGCAAAATGTTCTTCTCAAAGTATGATTATGTTTTTTTTCTATTTTACCAGCTGATTATAAGTTTCATAGCTGTGTCTTTGATTTTACGGATTCTTTGTGATTTGGCTTAATAGGAGGTACTGTCGTTTCACAATGAACTTTGAATAAACCTGTAGGAATGCTGCTCAAAAACGTATTTTCTATTTTGCTTCTTGTCTGTTGTAAAAAACTTTGTTGATAACAACACACACTCAGGAGTTCCTTTGTAGATTTTAATGAAATTTTGTTCTCTTTATAGAAGTGCTGCATAGTGGGAACATGATATGCTTACTGTTGAGTCCTTAAACCATAGAGAGGAAAGAGGAAGAAAGTAATCCAGCACAAATTTAAGCAGTATCAGTTTCCTTGTGCTGTGCTTTTGTCCCAGTTAGGATTCAGTCTCAGTGGGGGCTTATATTCAAAGAGAGGATGCAGTTTACACAAAAATCTTCTGTACTAGTATAGCTGTGCAGGGGTGAACAGCTGTCTTCACCCTTTCCTGTCTCATTCTCTCTGCCATTAGAAACTCCTTCACAGACTTTCAACAGCATGTGAAAAGTCACTCACAATAAAAACAAGGACTAAATTAATCTGCTTTGCACATTTCTTGATTACTTTCCTTTGCTGAAGGAGTAGTATGGTGAGAACTCATTTTTGGTCGCACTATGCACAGATGCTTGTCATGTACCTGTGAGCAGTGATGCCACACAGCAGGATGGGCTGACATGGACACGGCTGTTCACCACAACAGCAAGTCCTTGCATTCTGTGCTGGAGGATGTAATGGACATGTAGCAGCAATCAGTCTGTAGCAGTCATTTATGACACCCCAGTGGGTCATTTGGTATATCCTTGTTTAAGTCAACCTTCCTGAAAAAGAAGAGTTGTTAGGCATCAGAACAAAGAGAGAACCTATTACAGATCACTTGGTAATGAACTTGGTTGTAAACTGCTTATGGGGTTAGAATTTGCTTGTCTCTTTTACCTTATGCAAGATGTTAAAATAATTTTCTTCCCCTTTTTGAAGATGCATTAAAATACTTCTTCTTGTCCATAATATAGGGCTTGAATCTGCAAGTGTTCTTTCCCATAGAAGTCCATTCCAGGTGCAGGGGATCTCACTTCTATCAGTGCTTATGTGCAGCACTGGCCCACAAAGATAACTAGCACAGCATGCAACAAATGTTAGGCAAAGGCAGTCAATCAGCAGCCAATTTTGCTTTTAGATATGCTATTTTGCTTTTAGCATATCTGCTGAGACAATTCCACATCAGTCCTTACACAGATATGTGATTTGTAGCATACCTCAACCCTATTCAGAAAAGGAATATGAAGGAAAAAAAAGAAAAAGCCAACCGAAACAAGAGAAAGTAAAACAAACCAGGATATCCACAGCATTTCCATCCCTTAGATGTAGAACCCAAAGAAGCAGAATTTCACCACTTCCTTTCAATTATAGTCTATCAATTTAGAATCCATTTTTGTGAATTTATCATTCACAGTTGCTATGGAAAATCTTTGATGTTCATCCAGGATAAGAAGCAGATGAAAATGAGAGTCTTACAACTCAAGTAATTTGACTGTAAGTTCACTGGGCCGGTGCTTTTTTTCCCTGTCTACCTGAAGACTATCAGTAATGCTTATGAGCACTGTGCAAATATTAACAAATCAGCTGAGGATTTCTGAGCTGTCTGGAAAATGACGAACAATGCAAACAAGCAGCAGGGGAGGTGGAAAATGCATGCAAATCAAACTATACTTTCTGGTCTATAGGTCCCAAGCCTCATTACCTTTGAAACTTCTGCTTGCATGTAAGCAGCACTTTAGCTTCTTTCTCAAATGTGGAAGCAGGGTCTGCCACCCACAATTTAATGAGCCTCAAGGAGATCAAAAGAAGCCAGTGAGAGAGATTTCAGTTGTCATCTTAAAATAATTTAGGTCTGTATTTGTTTATTTATGATGCCTTATAATTATTTTTCTTCCTGTTTTATAGATATATTTTTGATGGATGCCTAGGAAGGAATAGCACTGCTGTTTATTTGAGGGAGAGGAAAAGCACTAACGTGCCTTTTGTGATCAAAGTAGTCAAAGGTACTGCTTACAATATACTGCTTTTCATCTTCAATATACTCTTAAAACATGAGATACATGAGATAACGTCACCTTCATTTTCTATATGGAAAAAATGGTACCAGAAAGAATTTTGCTTCTCTGTGCATGAGAAGACTACGTTGAAGTTCAAAATTAATGTGTATGAGTGGGGATGCAAGCACAGTCAAACTAAGTGATCAGAGCAATGAGAAGCTTACTCTTATTAACCCCTGTCAGAGAAAACTGTAATTATAAAATATAGGATTCTAGAAGGAGATTTTCTTCCTAAGAGGAGGAGAGCTTGAACTATTGGAATATATGTATTTTTTTAAAATTACTTTTGGCAAAAGAGAAACTCAGAAAATATTCCTGTCATGTGACAAAGAACAAAAGACAAGCAGTTAATCTCAGCACAATTTCCTTGCATGCATTACGAATCAGTCATTACCAATAGACACAAATGCTACTTTTTCCCTTATGGAGCTTTTTTATTTCAGTAGAAGGAATGGCTATTCATTTTTCACTTTATTATTTCCTTTTTCCAGCACACACTTCCATCCTGCCTTTGGCACCAAGATTGAAGAAACACAAATATCTTCAGAGCTTTTCCCACGAGATCCTCAGCACTGCCAGCTTAAGGAAGCTCTGCCTTACAGAGCTCTGCCCAGGGCCATGTGTCAGAGCCCAGCATCAGTAGCTCAGGCAGAAATCCCTGTTACTGAGACATTTTGCAGATGCTAAAGCCAGAGGTAGTCACATACTGTGTGCTGATAAAACCTGCTTTCTGGTTGCTCACAGTTATATCCTGACTCCATATCCTTCCTTTCTGAAGAAAGACCAGAGAATCACTGAGGTAGGGAAGTGAGCAGAGTTGGCTTTAGGAGACTGCTGGAAGACCTCTGATACACCTCTCAAAATCAGTTAGGCCACTGTACTCGAAATCTGCTTTGTCTCTGTGTCCTTCCACACTGCTTAAGGAAATCACAACTCAGCACAATAGAGAAAACACACTTACAAAAATGTTGGCCCCCCTCATGTTTGCGCTAAAATTTACAAGATGTTTGGACAAAGCTGTGTTTGCAGCTTCATTGGTAGCTTTAATTTTAACACCTCTGTATGTGTTGTATGTGCACATACAAAAGTATTCTCTAAAAGCAAATACTGTTAGGTCGGCTTTTACTTTGACTACGTGAGATGCTGATGAGAATCCCACTGGGTGCAACCTCTCTGAGTTCAGATGGCAGGAAAACCAGATAAAAGGTCGTCATTTTTTTAATCCTGAGACTAAAATAGCTCCTCTCAAATGTAAACATGTAGAATTTAACAGTTTATACAAAACAAGATTAATTCACCCACGCTCTATGTAAAATAAAAAATATCCATTAAATTTGGAAAGCTGAAGGTTTATGTGTGCTACTTGAAGGCCAGATGTATTTCCCAAAACAAATGCAAAGCTTGCTAAAAGCTAAAATGACCTCATACTTCGGTCACTGCAAAAAGGCATAGAAATTAAGCGGAGTATATACGAAACAGGCACAGTGCTTTCCCTTCGAGGTCTGTCCCGGGATGAGTACTGACAATCTCTGGAATTTAGTGACACCTAGTGGTGTTTTCCTGAGTGGGAGAAGCCCTTTTAGTCGTGATTTGTCAAATGCTACACGCCTGTGTTAGAAGAACAGCTCCTCTGAATGCTCTGTGGTAGATTTCCTCTCTACCTTCCTTTTGCTTTCTGAATCTCTCAGGAAGCTGAGTCCACAAGGACTTCCAAGAGAGAACTATGCCTTTTATAAATGAAAGATTGTTTTCCTAAAGTATGGGAATGGGAGAAAAACATGTTCCATATGTTGATTAAACCCCACTGGGTGTCTGGAAGAGGGCTTCAGCATAGTCGGAAATCACTGTGCAGAGAAACAGCATATTCCTCCGAAGTCTTCTCTAGGACTCAAATGATGCTGGACTTTGGGTGTAAAACTGTGGTCAGCCAGGACATGTCTTCAGGAAATTGCAGTGCTGTTCTCTAATTTTTTAGAGCAGATCTTAATGTTCTGATGGCATTTTTCACTTGTGCTAGTCTTTTCAATGATCTTTGCCTCACATAATGTCCTGTTCCTGGCATCTGGTGGATGTTTAATTCACATGAAAAATAAATCTTCTTTGCTTGAAAGAAGCTTCTTCTCCAGCAGATGTCACTGTGAGGTAATAAACACAAAATCCAAGCCCCTCACTGAGCTGTCGGGACACCCCTAGCCCGCCTGGGTGAAGAAGAGTCCATGACTCACTGCCCTCAGAGCAAGGAATCTTGGCCAGCTCCTCGCCCCAACACACTCCACAGCCTGACAAAAAAAGTGTGTTTGAAGATGCAGCCATAGGCCTTTTCCACTGCATGGTGAGGGGAGGCTTGTTGGGTTTTCCACATCTGGACCCTGCCCTTGGCCTCTAGCAGCTCCATGAGCATCATGGATGGAGGGGGTGCTCAAAATGCATCATTGCTTTTGGCTGTGAAATACCTGGAGTTGTACACAGGATGAATCCTTGCAGGCTTCAGTAGCAACACCTCCTTTTTCAATCTTGGGCTTCTGCAGTCATGAAAATCCTTAATTTGACAGCTGTGGCACTGATTTTCCAAAGCAATAAGTCACTTAAGGCTGGGACTGTGTAACTGTCCGCCTAAGCACTGTGTGCCTGGCCTCAGGAAGCCAAATTTGAAACTGTCAGCATAATTTAATGTTTTGTTGCAGCTGAATTGAAAAATTCCATTGTCTGCAGAATTCCAGCTCAGGTTTGATAGCTTTAATAATCTCCATAATGCCTTTATGTTTTTGTTGTTGAAGTAATTCAGTATCTATGTGTCTGGGAAACTCAGTCATAATAGCCTTTATGAGCAAATCAATTATGTAAATTATTACATTATGTTATACAATATAAACCACAAGTAGACTTAGATAAAGAGATGGATGAGGAATTTTTGACAGCACTTTTCCTCTGAAAAATGTTAACATATAAGAACATTTTGTGGAAGTGTACCAGCTTTGCCTAACCTTCCTTGAAAGGGGAGTGAAGGAGGACAGGAACACAAAAACTGACAGTATCCAAAAGCTGAAGAGGAAGGCACCCTGCTGGCTCTTCCTGACCTGCCCTCTACTTCAACTCTTGGCTGTCACTCTTTAGAGTGCCAGGACTGTCAGAATCCTCTGAGCTGGAATGTTCTTTCATTGTAAGTTTTTCTTAAGAGCTTACAAGGTTTTTTTTCATTGGGTATTAAAAAACAGAGAGCATTTCTGTGAATACAAATAATAACCTATTAATGTCTACTTACAGAATTAATAGGGTTTTATCTAAGGAAATATGCATTAGAAAAGTGTTTTTTCTATTCCAAAAAATTGTTTTCTGGTATTTTCTAGGGAAGAGAAGATAAATGAAATATTTTTCCATCAAAAAAGCCCTACTTTCAAGAAGCTCTTCAACCTGTATGTGGACACAGAGTTACACAAACTAGACAGCCACAGATGAAAAATTTCAGACCACCATGAAGTGTTTAAACTATAATATGACTATTCAAAACACTACTGTTTCCTGTAATTTGCACTGTGAATTATAGCCTGCTACATGCAAAGGTAGTTAAGTGCCTTTATTTACCAGCAGCAATTGGAATCCCACAGCTTCATTTTGAAGTGGTCTCTGAAAAGGCATTCTCAAAGAAAATAAATCAGGCTCTTGTAAGTGACTTAGAAATGTCTCGCTGTATTTATCCCTTTTGAAATGGGTTAATAAGAATCAGGAAACTGTTGATTTGATTTGCACTTTGGAGCTACAGCAAATATGAAATCTTCCACCTCATACCTCTACTTTTACAAAGACAGTGGTGGCTCCACCAAACTCCCCAGAGCCTCTAAGGAGGTATTTCACCAAGAGTAACAGAATCTCCTTCAACTTGGAGACTTGCTCTTTAAAGCATGGAACGTGACATGAGAGAAAATATTTCTGAGTCTTTTGATCTCTGAAGATAAACTTCCTTGAGGTGAACAGACTAACTAGTACAGGATGCACATTAATTGCTTCTGGCCTGCACTCTAATTTTCACTTTTTAAATTACTTGAATTAAAAAAACCCTCTCCTTTAAATAAGTTGTAAGAAAGTTATGTAAAGAAATGTGACCTTTCTTGGATTTTTTTCCCTCGGTTAACTGCTTCTTTTTTTGTGATAAGCCTATCCAGTACCATAAGTGAGAACTTGATGTACAAAGATGTACAAAGCCTACTCAACACTACTCAGAAACTTATCAGAGTTTCAGATCTGTGTGTGTTATTTTTTTCTTGCTCTTCATGATTCAGAAACTCAGTTAAGCAAAAAGGCATTACTGGATTTGCGTCACCATGAGGCACAGCCAAGTTGAAGCAGCCTTCACAGATTTTGAACTCAGGTTTGTATGGAAAGAAATATTTAAGGGGAAGATAGAAGGACAAGATCTACGTTCCACCAAAAGCAGCATCAGTAGAGAAGAGCTGATAACCATACCATTATTTGAATTTTGGCAACAACAGCCCCAGCTCCATGACTAATTGGTATGCAGTGCCTGGACCATGGCTTTTTAGACCAAGCTGACAATACTCCCTTCCATTCGCTGTATCTTACTTGGGCCTTAAACAGAAACAGAGTAGGTTTAGACTGGATACTAGGAAGAAAGTCTTCAATGTGAGGGTGGTGAGACACTGGAACAGGCTGCCCAGAGAAACTGTGGGTGCTCCTGGAAGTGTTCAAGCCCAGGCTGAATGGGTTTTTGAGCAACCTGGACTAATGGAAGGTGTCCCTGCCCATGGTAGGGAGGTTGGAACTAGATGGTCCTTTAAGGACAATTCCAACCCAAACCATTCCATGATTCTCTGACCATATGATTCAGATTCTGTGACCATGGACATTGCTTAAGTCATATTCAGTGTTAATGCTGATGATTTCCTAGTCAGTGAAAAATCCTAGATACTTTAATAACCACAGATTGGAAGGGACCAAGGAAAATAGGGGCAGAGGGCCATCAATAGCTGTTACAAAATATTGAATATAGGTTGGATTTTGCATTTTGCTACCTGCCCATGCTTACTAAGAGATAGCACTAAAGGCCATTGCACACAGTACAAATTATTGAATTGTGAATGTCTCTTGTGCTGTGCATGTGTGATGTTACCTGTAATGTAGTATAATAAATTAAGGAAATCCAAACTTTCTTTATTGAGCTGTGTGATGGAATGATAGCATGAATGGATGCTTCAAATTCTTTTTATCATCTAGAGAGTCTGTTGTGTTTAAAGAGAATATTGCTGACCTCTGAACAGTCATTTAACATGGAAACAAAGGGTCATTGCCACAATGACTCCAAATACAAGAGACTGAACATAAAGGTGTCTTGCAAAATTGTATTTCTCTGCAATGAAAGGCACTTCCTTTCCTTCTAAAAAAGAACACAAAGTCATTTGCAAGTATTCCTTTATAATTCTTCCTCCAAATTATTCCAAAATATAAAACAAACTAGATGCTCAAATGCTTTCTCATAAATAGCTCTCAAAGGTGCACAGTTAGGAAAAAAGCTTTCTCTAAGGAGTAGTACCTAGCAAAACCAGTTTTAAGTTGGAGCCTGACCAGTTTACACATATGCTGATTGCAAATGCCTTCAACACTATTGGAACTGGTAACTCAGAAGCCCCCTTCCTTCATTTAAGAGCCTGAGACAGAAGGGATAAATGAAATAGATTGTTCTTTGTTTATTGCAATATTGTTTCTTCCTGAATGAAAGAGTTCTTTCACTTTGTTTCACTTCTAGAAAACAGAATTTACAGCTAAGAATAGAATTAGTTCTCCTATTTCTTTTATTATCAAAGTGTTGGTCACAGTAGGCTGGGTCAAATAAAGCAGTTTTTTCTCTTCAGCATAGTTTGTGCAAAACAAAGTCTTGTCAAAACAAGCCATCTCTGTCTTTCCTCCATTCGGAGTCTATGTGTCTCCTTCCCACAGCAGAGCAGGCTCCTGTGGTAGGTGGGGCATGACACCACAAGGCTGTTTACATGACACAACACATACAGACTGCCAGCAACTGCTTTTCCCGGATGGCAGGAACAGTCCCCTGTTCTTCAAGGCTTTGATGAAAGACAGGGTGTTATATAGAGAGACTAGATTGCATTCATATTTCTCTTATAACCCGAAAGCCAAGCAAAATCTCTCAAACAAATATATCTCAAGTATGAATGGCCCTTGTCCTGAAGCACTGCAAAGTATATGATCCCCGAGTGGCAGCACTTGCTTTGCCTGTGTATACAGCCATATGTGACAGATCATCATATCCTTTAGTACTTGCATTGTTTTACTGGGAAAAGATACCTCTTTTCTCGGCTTATATTTTATGTTTTGTATCAATCTACCCCTAAGTACTCAGAAAGAGTGGAAAGATCAAGTAAAAGACCCACAGGCAGCCTAGCTCACTGCTCGCTCTTGTTCTTGCTTTGCTGATAGCTCAGGTCTGGGAGTTCAAAACTATGATTAAGCATTTTCTCTTGAGTGCAGTTCCACACCATCTTGCAACAATCCTTTCTGTAACCTGGAAGGCCTGTCCTTCACGTATTTCTCAGATCCTCCTCAGCTGAGTGCTGATGCCCCCAGACTGATCAGCTACTCTTTCATTGCCGAGGGCCAGTGCCTGAGGAGGAAACTGAGCTTTAAACCATTGTTTATTATGCAAATGAGGAAAAGGCCACAAAGATTAGATACAAACATCCCAAATTTCAGGGTTGCTTATACCCTTGTCAGTTCAGTTTTACTCTTTGGCATGTCATCTCACTCTTAATATGACTCCTATTTTCCTGTAATGCTCCCTCCACAACTGTCCTGGGGTGATGCTACGAAGCCGCTCTATTCCCTACCCGCCTGCTCAGTGCCCAAGGACGCTGTTCCTTTAAGAGGGGCCCGGGGCGGGGCTTTTCTGGGATTCCTTTGTGTTCCAGCTAGCGGGGAAAAAAGTTCTGTTGGTTTGTCTTGTCTTTTTCCCTTCCCTTTCCCCCTTGCCTCCCTGCCTCCCTTCCCTCCTCACTGGTCCAGGGAGCCTGCGAGTTGGCCCCGGCAGGCCCGCGGGGTGGCCCCAGCTGGTCCGAGCCCATGTCTCTGTTCCCTCTCTGGGCATTTGCTGGTTTTTGAGGTTTTATTTCCCTGTTCTACCCTGGTTTTGTTTGGTGTTAATAAACAGTTTGGGTTTTTTCCATTTCCACTTGCTGTGACCCACTTGTCTTATTGGTGGAGGAAAAGGGGAGGTCCTTTTCCCTTTGGAAGAGACACTAATTCCGGAGTGTTTCTTCCTGAAATTTTGTCTCTAAAACCAAGACAACAACCTTTCCTTGTCTTACGAAAGAAGGGAACTTACATCATGGTAATTATGCAGACTTTTACTTTCATGCAGCCACTTTCACCGTGTCCCCTATCACATTTTTTTAAGGCTTGTGCCGAGAACTCATAAGAAAGTCTGTCATCATTTGAGAGGTCTAAGTTCAATTGTTTTTCCTCAGAAAACAGAAGAAAATGTTTCAACTAAACGTTCTCAACTGGAACGAGCTAAGAAAGTTTTGCATTCTTCAAAACAGGAGAGGGAAATTTGCAGAGGTCATTTTGGCATTACTACATCATAAGGAATCTTCAGTAGCTTTGCTTGAAGTGTTTTTGGTTTTTTTTGTCAAGACAACCCTTAGGATCTTTATGTTTCGTAATTTTTTAATCACAGCGCATTTTATTCATATTGGTTAAACGGCAGGGCATTGCCTGCACTTTTTTTTAGGGTTCCTTCTGCAACAGCACCACAGAGATGGATGATGCTGCTGCATGGTGTCAGCCTGCAGATGCTCGTGCTGCAAATGCCCCATGCCCGCCCTCCCTCTTCTCCAAGTCCTTGTGGTGCACTTGCAAACTTGGACCTTTCAGTGCCATTCCACTCCTCAGCATCCAATTCAGTGTCTGTGACAGGAAGTCCTAAAACTGTTAAAATTAAAAACACCTACCAGTTTGGACCCAGGCTGTCACACTCTGTGGCTAACCACTGAAACACACTTCAACAACTCGGAAATGAAAGCACCCCTGGCCAAAGAGACATAAAATAGAGGTAACAGCAGCAACAGCCTAAGCAGGTGTTTCTCTTTTCATATGGAGCAAAATCTCAGAGAATCCAACTGTACAGAGAAAGACTAATGAGGTAACAGGGGAAATAGAACCTTTTTCCTGTGATAATAGACTGAAAAATAATAACTTGTTTAAATCTAGTAAAACACAGGCTGACAATCACTATAGGAGACAAAAGAAAATATTTTAGGGTAAAGAAGGACCTCTCAACAAGGATTACTAAATTCAGGAGCAGTCTCTTGTAGGAGATATAATGTTAAAAAAAAAATCTACCCTTAAGATGGAGCAAGTTCAGTTCACAAAATAATTTGCAAAAAGTTTTACCCTTGCCATCAGAGCAGAAACTTCAGGTAGCCACAACACTCCTGGTATTTATGTGTTCCTAACAGGAAACCTAAGACGGAGGCTAAGAGTGAACAGGAACATTCATACTGCATTACAAAAAAACCAAGACATCTACAAGTTGACAGAGTTTATGGACAGACAGGCAATAATTGAAAGAAGCCATATTCACAATTGTGCAAGAAATCTATTGGCAGGCCAATGGATTAGAAGATGCAAAAATATTTAGCTTAGATCTGTATTCTTATGCAGGCCAACCATAAATCAAAATTTCTCAGCTGTCAGAAATATACCTTAACTACTAGGATAGTTACATGTTTTGGGTAGGAGCACTCTTTGGAGACTCCTGCTGTAATGTGATGCTTCAGGTTAATAGTTAAAAAGCTTAAATGACATGTGCTTCACTAGATACAAATCCTCATTCAAGAGATTTTTGTACATCAATTGTTATTAATATAAAGCAAGGATAATTTTAATGGGGATTCAAAAGATGCCATGCCAAGATGTCCTAAACAACAGTGGTTAGTGTCATATGCAAGGCCCATCTGTAGTCAAACTAAGTTTAAGGGATCCCACCTTCTGAGCAATCGTTGCAATCACTGAGCTCTGGAAGACAGAGGGGCTAAGGAGAACCATGATGCTGTTATTTCAGCTGGGCAAATCTTCACCCCTCCCTGGCTTTCTATTCTACGCATGAAAGTCAAATAGCTATTTGTGAATTATTTTAAGATGACTGAAACAATTTTTGGTAGATAATTGAATGATCCCTCAAAAAAAAAAAAAAATCCCCCAGGTTATCTATTGCATAGTAATAGCTGAAGGAAAAATAAAATGACCAAGAGTAGAAAGCCAAAGATAGGTATACATGTAGACTCTCATAACTCAGTTAACCATAATTACTATTTCTAAATTACTTTTTTCCAAGCCAGGAAATACACTTGAAAACATTTGAATTAAAAAAGGCTAATGACTTGGCAGACCAAGTATGCTGGATATAATTCTGAGACAAAAATTATTATGGGGAACATCTAAAACTAACAGTTTTTAACAGCAAATACATTCACTGTTACTAAAGTGGAAATGGTAGGATAAAATACCATGAACACGGAACACTACCCTGAAAAAGTTCACCTTTTGCCTTGTGCTAGGTGAGCTGCTTCATACTCCTTTCCTGGACTTTCTCCAAACATGCTTTCTAGAATAGTTGGGTTTCACTGGCAAGCATTTCTTTGTCCAGGAGCAATCCCAGGGGCAAAAAGAAATGTAACTAAGGTATTTATGTCTCCTTGCCTCAGAGATTAAAAAAGCAGGCATTAAGAAAAAGGGCCAAACAAAACCACATAAAAACAAACAATCAAGTCTTCCTGTAGACTTCAAAAAGATAAAGATTACACCCAAGTCTGTGTATAGAGCGCAGACAAGCTTTTGTCAAATTCTCTTTGATTCCACACCACATATCCCAAAATAACTCCCCTGCAGCAGTTGCAAGCCCACTAGGTAAACCAAACAGGATGGTATGGAAGAAGGCTTAAATTCTTGGTCGTCCACTTTTGTATTAAAAGCACTATTAGCCTTTTATAAAGTCTTGAATGTGATGGAGAAAGTTAAGGATGATCCTGATTCTCCTCTTGACTGCACAGGAAGACATAATGAAGGTAAATGGAAGCAGATTCTTAGATTGTGTTTGCAGAGCAGTCAGAGACTATTAAACCTGATAAGTAAGATGTGGTCCAAGGTGATCTAGCAGAAGTAAAGGTCTTGTTTCCAAGTCAGATCCCAGTACTAAAGACTCTGGTTCTAAACCACAATACTTAAGATGCTGGTTCTGTACACAGCTCAGCCACCATGTGTGTGTTGAACTCTCTTTTCAAACTACTGGTGTGAACTACCACAGAGATAATTTCCTCCCATCATCCCACAAACAATCCTGTAGCACTAACTGTGATACTGTAGTGAAGACAAGTTGCCAGCCTCATCTGATCATACCACCTCAACTCTCATAAATATTCTGGCTGACACACTAGGCAAAACAATGCATCACATCACTGTCAATGATGTGGCACTGGTGAGATCCCAGATCTACTCTAGTATAAGCAGAATTCAGTCTACATTTGTCTTAATTTTTTGTGTTTCTTCAGAGGAATCTTCACCCAAATAATATAAATCTCTGGGAGTTTTTTGCTGGGTGTCTAGTCTATTCAGGCACTTTTATGCTTCATCTGTTACTGGAAGTTTTTAAACCTCCAGGGCAGATCTCTCATTGAAACTTTTGATGGCCTCTGCCTAGCCAATGTGTTAGGGTAAAAAAAAAAGTGATCTTCATTAAGATAATATAGAATTGTTTGAAAGATAAACTGTCTCATAATGTAACTTGAACACAGAAAGGATTAAAGTGTGTGTAGTAGAGACTCTCCCTAAAACAACAGATTTCCCCCAGGGGGTGTAGCTGAGGGCTGAGTGGGAATATTTCTTTCCCCAAATATCATACAAGATTTGCTCATTGAATTCAGATATTCATGTATTTCTCTGGAAAAAAAAAAAAAAAAAAAACCAAACCACTCTGTAAAAACCTCTCAGATCTTTTACAGAATTGGACTTCTGCTTATTGGAAGCAGAGTTATATGAGAAGAAATTTGTGAAAAATAATGTGACTCTATGTTAGATCCTAAAGGAAATCCAAAGGAAAGACACAAAACCTCAGCATGGACTACTCAGTGGCAAAACCTGAATTTGAAATTGCTAAAATATTGAATTTGTTACAATATGCCTGAAACAGGTCACCTGTAATCAGTTGGAACTGTTTATTGGAGAAACAGCAAGCTAGCAAAAACACATACTGATTCAACCAGGAGACAATGAAGACCCCACAAGTTTGCACTTCATACAAGGTGAGACTTCAAATAGAAATGCAATATTCATTTCCTGATGAGGTATCTGCAGTCTATATTCTGCTTTGGCTGTCCACCAGGACCTGAGTGCACCTAAACAAGGTTGCTGGTTACACATAACCCAAACTGTCTTGGGACATGTTTAGAACTCCGAATAAACAAGATTTCAGACCCTTTCTTGGCATTCATGGGCACGTGGCTGACCTGCAAAACATGTAGTCAGAAGCTCATGGCTTGAGCAGTCCTCCTGTGATATGGTACAAGAGCTGTAGCTCTACAGGACAAGGGGACCAGTGGCATTTTCCTGGCTGAGCCCACCTGTCCTCAGAGATTGTTTTCCCTTTGAAGAGCAAGAGTTAACAGATACTGTTGGGGAAGAGAACAGAGAAGGATGCTGTGCAGTTTATATTAATTTATATTATTTAATCCAGTCTAAATGGAAACGTTCTTTTATTTCAAGACTGCATTCTGGCGAGACCAGGAGCCTGCCATGTCTTTTACTGCAGACCTTATAAAAGGAAATGACCGGGAAAGCACTCATGGAAAACCTTATCTAGAGTGATGCATAAACCTAGGTCTGAAAAAACATTTAGGTCACAAATGAAATAAAGCTGGAAGTATCCTACAGTCATTCTGCACTTTAAAGCATATCACAGAAGATGGCATCATTTATCCTCATCTGAATTAACAGGAAAACACCAAGCATTTACAATTCTGACAGAAGTGAAAAAGCTGAAATATTAAACACTTGAGAAAGTGGTTCTATGCAAAATTTGCCTCAAATATAATAATATATCCTTTGTTATACATTAAAAGGTTACTACATTAACTATAGCTAAGCTATAGTTAAAAATTTGGCCTCAGTCAAATGTGAAATTCCTGTTTTCAAGATTATGTCTCCTCTGCTATTTGAACTGGTAATGTATTTTATGTGCTTGTCAGAATTAACTTTTTTCCTTCAAATGACAGTGGCATTTATACTGAGACCTAGAGCTCCAGGAAAGATGATATGGACTTGCTTTACTGGGTTTATTTTTCTCCAATATGCTCTGTCCTAATTCTGTGCACACTAAATCCAGTCCTGCTCTTGATTGAGTTACTTTTATGGTTTTCATTCAGGATAGGTTGTTTTGAATGTGACTATATTGAGCACATCAGACCAATACACGTAGCTCATAAAGTTTTCTCCATCTCCTGACTTCTACTCTATTCTGAATCTCTAGTTCTTCAACCCCACTGTCAAAATATGTCACATATGACTTGCATTTTACCTGACCACTTTTTCCATATGATCACAAGTTGACCTTATCCTCTTGGCTATTCCTTTTTGGAAGCATTGTCAAGACCAATTTTTGTATCTCTCAGATGATAGGGATTATGATCCTGCATGAACCCACTGTATCCGCTACCCCTCAGCATTTTGGAGCTTACTCCTAAGGCCAGTAAATTTGTCACTAGGAAACCCCCTGAAGCACTCAGCAGAATTCCTTGATCACTTGTTTTTCATGACTGTGCCCTTCATATCTGAAAAAACATGGTTGTTGCATTAGTCACCCACTCCTACTGTAGACCATGCTGAGAGGCACTACTCTCTCTTTAGGAAAGTGATTAATTTTAAACAGATGTCTTTTTCCTATTCAATACTCAACCTAAATTGGTTGTCAAGATAAGTTAATAATTTGCCTATCTCCAGGTAGGTCTTAATCTGACATCTGATAGCAGCTGTCTAAGCCCAGAAGGGAAATTTCCCACAGTAGCAAAATTTTCTGAAAATTTCCCTTTACTGCTGTAAGAGTAACAGCTCTTATGGCTCTGCTGGCTTCTGTGTTCAGAATGTACACCGAATCAATGGTGTGGAGTAAACTCTGATTTACAGCTATGGTGATTTTTGTCTGCATTACTGCCCCAATGTAGGTACCAACAATGTAGATACAGCATCTTTGCAGTGGTGAAATTACACTGAAAGAGGAAAGTTAGAAAGTGAAGACAGGGGTGGATCTGCTGTTATTATTTCTACAGTATCCGAGAATTCATATTAGGCTCAGTCAAACATCTTGACTTCCTTTTTACTGACACAAATATCTCTAATTTGCAGTGAGAAATTAGTTAGGGTTTTCAAAGGAATTTGAAGTACTTACACAAGCTTAATTCAGTTTGCACTGCTGATCCTGCAGACACTGTCAAGAATCTCACTGTGCTTACAAAAACCAGGGTGGAGAGTTCCTGTTTTCCAGAAGGATTGTCAGGGTTTTGTAAGTATAATTAGTAACACAGAACTCAAATGTCCCTCCCATTTTCATTAATAAACTTATTACTTGTGTTCAGCCAGTAGCAGTATAGGTGTTAGCATGAATAGGAAGTTTGAAGAGGAAGTGTGAAAAATAGACTGAAGATAGCATAATGTTGATGGTAATCATTATGCTTCTTTACAGAGAAGATGAAGAACTCATTGCTCGCAGCTATCTTTTTAATTGTTAGAGGTGAGTTTTCATATACTGCGCAACTTGCTGCCGCTTACGAACAGTAAAAATTCTTAATGCTACTCAAGGATGAGGCTGTACCAACAAAATCATGACCGAATTAAATTCTGCTCGTAAGAGAAGCAGCTACCAGCAATATTTTTCCTATTTCTTTCGCGATTGTCTTGATCAACAACTTTTGTTTTGTTTTGTTTTGTTTGTTTTGTTTTGTTTTGTTTTGTGCTGCCCAGACGCCTGCCGCTGCACAGACTGGGACTCTCCGTTCTGCCGGCAGCTGCCAGGTGGGTGGAACGCTCGGGCCCGGCGCGGTGCCCGCGCTCCCGCGGCCCCTCAGGGCTCCCGCGGCCCCTCAGGGCTCCCGCGGCCCCTCAGGGCTCCCGCGGCCCCTCAGGGCTCCCGCGGCCCCTCAGGGGTCCTGTCCGCCCCGGGCGCCGCCTGGCGGACGCCGCGCCCCGCTCCCGCCGGGACCCCCGCCGCTCGGAGGCCTCGCCCCAAAGGAAACGCCCGCCTTTCCCGAAGGGAAAATCCGGCCCGGGCGGCATGGGCAGGCGTGTCTGCGTGATGGCAGGGTGCGCGGGTTAACCCGCACGCCATGAGTGAAAGCCCACCCAGCGCGTCGCAAATAGCCGCCGTTTAAAAAGACCACGGACCTGTGGTGTTTATGTGTGACGGCTATGTGCTCTCCATTTAACTGAGAAATTACTGATGCTGGCGAGAAGGAGCAGTGCTACACATTTTAATAGCGAGTATTACAAAGCAGTGGGTGGTCATCTAATGTACTTTGTGCTGGATTTATTGTAGGCAGAAACATCTTGCTTGCTAACAAACACAGCAGAGATGACAGGTTCTTGAGTACACAGTGACACTGGGCAAGACATTTGCAGGAGGACTGTGTTTTTCTGAAATTAGCCATGAATAATTTTCTAGTCATTGCAATTAACCTGCCAGACTGTGCTCCACTAAATCATTAGTGAGAACACCAGATGCACAGGAAAAAAAAAAAAACCAAAGTTCTTGAGTGAAAAAAAATTAAAGGTGAGACTTTGTTTGTTGGTTTGGGAGGTCTTTTAGTAGAGAAAGTGAACTCTCTTTTCTTTAGAACAAAGACATTTTTTTCTTTCTTTGCATAGTGCTTGGTGCACAGTCATGATACAGCACTAGTACCATGCTAGGTCTGGGAAAAATTAATAATATACATGTTAAGCTGGAGCAGTACAATAAAACAAAGAAAGCAATAGAATAAAAATGAATGTGCATGCAGATACTGATATCCACAAACAGGACGAGTGAAAATGAAAGTGTGTAAGATTCATCATAATCATCTGGAGAAAGTAATGTAGAACTTCAGTATCCTGGGAGCAGGGTAAGGTATTGGGGTGTTAGTTGAGCTAATATACTATTTCCACACATGAAATCTACTATTTTTCCTTGTCTGCTCTAATACCATAATCTCATAGAGAAAGACAGGGAGGGTTTGTAAAATTAAAACCTGAGGAACAATACAACCTCTGTTCCTCTGTAAGCAAAGACAGGTCTGCAATATTTAGACATCACACGGATCTGAATTAATAGAACTGTTAGTTCACATAGTTTCAGGAGCAGTATATTACCCATGTATTGACATGAAGTATTACAGTAGTTCCAAAAACCTTTTGTTTTCAGATGTTTCTTCAAAACAACAATAAACAAACACTAAGTAAGTGTAAGGTTTAATTCAGAGTAAAAAAGAGAAGAATGTGAGAGCTGTTGCTGTTTTCCCTGCTGTTGACAGACACCATGTTCATGGGTGAGGAGGCCAAGATGTGGTTTGGTGGCCAGACTAGAAAAGCAAAGAATTCTCTAATTTTTCACATTGCTACAGAAACAAAGAAGACATGATCTCCACCTTCCTGAGAGGAACCTGTACACACCTGAACTGATGCAGCATAACTTTATTAGAAAAACATTATTTGTTCAATATGAGAAAAGAAGTGTCATAAGGTGAGGGTATTAAAGTCAGTGCTATACTCATTTGACACACTTTTTTCCCCAAAAGATCTTTTAACTTGAACATGTATCTGTCATCTCAATGATGAAAAGACTGCAGAGGATACTTTGAAAGTCAGGTTGTAGGAAGAAATGAGGAAAAGAGAACTGATCTTTTATCTCATAACCTAGGTTATAAAACACCATAACTATGCTACAACACTAACTCCAGACATACACATATTTACTTATCACATAGCAAAACATTTCTTATTCAAGATTGATAGGCCTATTGGCAACTTGTTAAACCTAACAGATATGAAGGACATGTGACTCTACTCATTAGGAAAAATTCACCTTAAGCATCCCATGCCTGTTGAGATCCTTGTCTACTTTCCTGAACAATAACAACAACAAAAAAATCTGAATCCTTTTTGAAATTCCTTTAGGTGGTACTTCGAAACACCATGACTGATTCTTCTGAACTAGTAGTTCAGACACAAATGACACAAAGCAAAAGAACAGTCATATTTTATCATTACCATTTCTGATAAGACATTTTTGAAATACTGAGGTAAGCTTAACCGCTAAAGACAAAAAACAAGTTCCTTTGATAAAGTTATCAGTGTTTAATTTCATGTCAGCTGAAAAAGGGACTGTTCAGATGCAAAATAAGCCCTATACTTCTCTTTAAAAAAATAATAGCAAGTAATTTAGTACATAAACTTATGCTCCTCCTGTTTTATAACATGGTCTTTATAGAGCTGGCAGCATGAAAGTAATATTGGTTTTATCCAGCAATAATGCATTGTTCAGATAGTAATGGCTGATGGGTTGGAGGCAATTCTGGGGTCTAGTCGACCAGTTCTAACCTGGTTTATATTTGGTTTCATTACTCATAGTCCCTTTGAGTCAGTTAATGGTTGCCTGTGATAGGTCTTTTCCAGTGCACATGTTTTCATCTTCCAGACTGGGACAATGACTTGGTGTGCTACAAAGAACTGAGTGAGGATCTAACCTGTACCTGGCTGCCCTTACCTAGTGCTCCAAATACAGTTAATTATACCATATATTTAAAATGGTAAGTCTGAAAAGTAATCTCAGAAAACAAAAAGCTCTTATTGCTCTAAGATGTGATTCCCATCTGCCAGAGTTTTGCTCCAGTGTATTTCATCACATTATAAGTTGTTACACAATGCTGGTTAATATCTTTCATCATTTCCAATCAATACCTCTTGATTTGGGAGAGCTTGGTAAGAGAGTGGTAGGTTGATCTTGGCTAGATGTCACAATAGCTGTTCTATCTCTCCCCTCCTCAGCCCAACAGGGTGCAGAAAATATTAAAAAGGCTCATGGGTAGAGATAAGGACAGGAATAGATCACTCAGCAGTTACCGTCATGGGCAAAACAGACCTGACTTGGGAAAATGAATTTAATTTATTAACATTCAAATCAGAGTAGAGTAATGAGAAATACAGCTAAAACTTGAAACATCTCCCTGCCTGCCCTCCCCCCCGCCCCGCTTTCTTTCTTACTGAGCTTAACTTTTCTCCTGAATTCTCTACCTCCTCTCCGCCAGCATTGTGGGTGGACAGGAAATGGGGTTGTGGTCCAGTCCATCACACGTTGTGTCTGTCACTTCTTTCTCTTCTGATTCTTTTGCTGGTCCAGCATAGGGATCCTCCCACAGGAGGATGGGATCCTCCCATGACGAACTTCTCCAACATGAGTTCTTCCCATTGGGCTGCAGTTCTTCATTAACTGCTCCAGTGTTAACCCTTCCCTCTGGTGCTGGCCCTTCAAGAACAGTCTGCTCCGTAGCAAGTCCCTCATGGGGTCACAAGCCCTGCCAGCAAACCTGCTCCAGCGTGGACTCCTCTCTGCTGCTCTCACAGCTGTGCAGCTGTTGTGCAGCAGCTTTTCCCATCTTTAAAATACATTATCCCAGAGGCACTACCACCATGGCTGATGGGCTCAGCCTTGGTCAGCAGCAGGTCTGTCCTGGAGGTAGCTAGAACTGGCTTTGTTGGACATGGTGAAAGCTTATTGCAGCTTCTCATAGAAGCCACCTCTATACCAAACTGCTCCCCTGCTCCCAAAACCCAATACAAAGTCATTATACATGTTACCATGCCTCCAACACACTGTTTAGAATATTATTGCCAAAGATCAGCTTAATCAATTACCTTTATTAGCAACTATTGACTTCCACTGTCTATTCAACACAGATGCATTCAATGTAAAAAAAAAGAATTAAAACAAAACACACAAACATAAACAGACACTTTAAGTTTTTATTTTATGTATTTTGTATTTTGCTATAGCATGTACCCAAGGAGATGTCAGATGCTGGCATACCTTCTGGTAATTGTGAATTATCAAGTAGTGGTTTAACAGATGAAATGAACTTGTAGGGTTAATCTTGAATTGATTACCTCAAATACTGTGTCTTCAGTTGCAGCTGCAATACAAAATTCAATTGCCTCATTTTATATCTAGATGTTTGGAAACTCCTGTGAGATTAGGGGCATGTTCAGAAACAGAGATGTGAGATCAGAAGCCATGATCTTTGCCATGAGACCATATCATGGGGTACATAGGGTACAGCACTGTGTGCCGTTGGTAAATTCTGATATTCATTGCTGATTATTTTGCCGCAAACCACTCCTTGTCATTAAAAATGAGCTGTGGTTAGAAGCATCTCCTAAAGCTAAGAAAATGTCACTACACTGGGAAATTCCCCAGGGTGATCATCTTCATATTGCAGAGGAGCAAAGCAACCACCTCAAGGCTGAGCCTACTCCCCCCAACACCTTTGGTATGTTCTCACTGGAGGTAGCAGCAGGCACCAACTTGCAAGAAGCATCAAATCCCACTGCATTAGCCATCTTGCCTCTTGGGAAGTTAAAGAGTCACAATTTTTTGGAAGGGCAGAAACATTTGTGAAACAGCTCTGTTTCTGTAGAGATGTTATCAGATAAAATACATGTAAGCTAGTTGCTCTCAAAATCCTAAGCCAAAACCAGAGTGTGCCGTTCCCAGGCTGCAGGGTTGATGTCACAAATAGACAAGGCAGAAAAAAAGAATGAAAGAGGAGGCCAGTGGGAGAAGAGGGAGAAAATTCCCTGGCAGAGATGCTGATTGTTCCAAGTTGGAGGAAAAAAAAAAAAAAAAAAAAAGCACACTTGAAAAGGCTTTTGTCTTGCCTAGAAGAGGGCATCACCCCTTCCTGCATGTAACATCAGTTTGACGTTGTAATTGTTCCTTGTCCTTGCTCCTTATGATTTAGTTGTCAGGAAGAAAAAGATTAAAGATAAAACACTCCCACAGAAAAGTTCCAACCAAGAACTCAAAATCATGCTACAAAATTTTAATTGCTGATTCACACCTAGTCTGAAGCAGAAGACAAGAAAACCTTCAAGTAGTTTTTTTCAGTTATTAAATATTGAATGTGCGTAATTTAATACTTGAAATGCATAGCAAGGTAATTAATATGTTAACCCATCTCTTTAAGGACATTGAACTTGCACAATTCTAACCTTGGGAAAATTTTTCCTATGTGTGGCAGAGATTAAATGAGAGAGACAGGGAAAAAAATAGGCAGCAAAGTTGTATGTAAGGCATTAAAACTCTTGGAGTTCCTGTGTTGTGTGCATTAGATATACCAGGAGAAATCTACAGGGCTGAGGACTAAGGTGACATTTAATTATCTCTGTCAAACTCTGATGCTTTGCAGGAACAGAAGTCAGAAGCCAGGCATATAACTCATAAGAGGTTTTTCATAACTTTATGGTAATTTAGATTCACGTAACTGGGAAATTATGTTGTTCAAAAGGAATTTGTGTGCCCCTGAGATAGATGACAAGACTTTATGAAATAATTTCTAACCTAATTTTATACCTCCAAAATGCTCTATATATCCCACTGTAAGTACAAAAGAAGGTCATATGGATCTTGTTGTATCATGCTACAGCTTACAAGTTTAAGGAATTCAACAGTTCTCCACCACACAAGGCAAGGATTTGCATGTTTAAATTTGCTAGTTACTGGGGCACTGGAATTAATCTTGCTGTTTCAAGCTGCTCAAGGTGAACCTTCAAGTTTCCAGATGTGGAATTATGTGTAGAAGTATCTGGAAAGCTATCAATTGCTGTAAAGTCACTTTCTTGGACAGAGGAGGAACTATAATTCAATGAAATGTTTTTCATTCTGCTTCCTTTTCTCTGAAGGAACAAGATACGAAAACTTTTTCAACGAAACACATCATTGCCTTTCATCACAATAGAACGAAAGAATCTCTACATTGAGAGATCTGCTTCCATTTGGATAGCAGTGAATTATGCCCATGACACCTGTGCAAAAGGAAAGAACATTTCCGTTTTACCAAGCCAAGCAGGTACAACATCTTCACAAGTTGTGTTACTGCAGTGCTCAGCTAAAGCTGTAGTCTTTAAAGATTATTTCCAAAATTTCAGCTCCCAAAATACTCTCATTATTTTTACTGATTCAGAGACCTAAAATGCAGTTTGACTTCCTTAAATAAAATTAGTAACAGAAGTCTGTCAGCTTTTACAGGAGGAGGGCTTTACTTAAAATATTTTGCTGTAATGTTTAATATTCATATCCAGAAAAATATATAGTAATATATGTGTACTTAACCAGCTTTCCGTGCTCTCTTTGATGGTTTTCTGAATTTCTTTACATTGTTTCACAAAGAGAGATTGACTCAACACTGTGCACCTAAGGAATCCATGATATAGGGCATTAGAATTTTGAGAAACCTTTTCAAAATTCAGCTCTTCTCTAAAGCCATTTACCTATTACACAGTGCTACAAAGAAGATATGAAAAAAGCAGCCCTATTTACATCCCTTAAGATGTTTGTTTAAAGATTCTCTACCTATCTGGTCACTGAAATAATGTTAAAAGCTTCCCAAAATTTCACCTGCTTAGCCTAATCATGTTCCAAGAAAAACCTATGTTTCCCACTGCTGGTGCTACAACCCAAATTACTGCTATGACCTTTACTGGACACTTTTGGCCACCTTGTGTTTATTGAAGAGAAAGATGAAAATATATTTGCACTTACTGAAATTTAAAGATATTCTGGATATTTTTAATTCATGATTACAGGTATTTTTGACATTTTGATTAGTAACTGCTTAGAAAAAAAATGTTCCTGAAATTAGTAGAAGCATTCACAAAAGAAAGGCAAGAGGAACAACTGTATTTTGCTGATACCATAAAGATTTAGTAATTATTCATTTCTAGGGTTTTTTGAAGTCTTACAGTGTTCAGTATTGTGTGCCAAGTCTTTCAATTTTTAAAGACCACACTTGACAGCCGTAATTACCAAAGCTTTCCTGCTTCTCTTACACTTTTAACAGCTGTATATCCCCCATTTTAGGAAAGTGCTTGTTACCATCTAACATAAGTGCTTATCAGATCACAAACCAACTGATAATAAAGTGGGACCGGACCACAGCTCATACATCGTATGAGCTGAGATACAGAGAGGCAATCTCAGAAGCCACTCCATGGACACTGGTAAGTACTTCCAGATGAAGAGTCACAGGAGATCATAAGGTGCCTCAATATCTGCACATGATACATGCAGCACAAGGATTGCAAGGCAGCACAGCAAGGAGTCACTTGGTAGGTAGATCGCATTAAGCCACCTTAGTTTGGTTCTAACAAATAGTGAAATGTTTGGGAAAGAAGGAATTATAGTTTTAAACAGAGTAAAATATAACCGCATGTCATCAGGTTCATTAATGTACCAGTGAGATGCTACAACTATCAGTGATGCAAAAGCTAAGTATCAGAAATGCCATGCAAACTCAGATCCAAATTGTACTGTCAGCAATTTACAATATTACTCTCTATCTGGTAACATTGCATTTTCAAATAGATTAGAGATCAGAGAGCTTTGTTTTTAAGGTAATAATTCATATCTTAAACACCTTTGGTTTGTGTCAATATTCCAGATTTTCTTCTTTGAAAAGGAGAGAAATAATTTCTCTGCAATACAGGTAGAGAATCATGGAAATTTTTGTGTTGGAAGGGACCTTGAAGATCATCTAGTTCCAACCTGCCCTGCCATGTGCAGGACCACTCTCTACTAGACCAGGCTGCCCCATTCAAACTGGCCTTGAACACACCCAGAAATGGAGCATCCACATCTTCCCTGGGCAACCTGTTTCCATGCCTCGTCACCCTAATAGTAAAGAATTTTTTTCCTAAAATCTGATCTAAACTTACTCTCTTTCAGGTTACAGCCATTACCCCTTGTCATGTCTTTATATGCTCTTGTAAATAGTCTTGCCCCATCTTTCCTGTAAGTTGTCTTCCAATACTGGAAGGCAACAATTAGGTCTCCCCAAAACCTTCTCTTTTCCAGACTGAACTGAAAGATTCTCCCCAGTTCTCTAAGCGTTTCCTCACAGGAGAAGTACTCCGTCCCACTGAACAATTTGGTTCCTTTGGATTCATTTCAACAGGTCCATGTCCTGCCTCTGCTGAGGACCCTGTCCCTAAAAACTGGGAAATTCTCCATCAAATTTGTAGGTTAGAAAGTCAGCATTGCTTCATTAGCAGTGCTGAATGCATGGGTAATTCTCTTCAAAGCATGCATGCCCAGTAAGCTAAGAGACCAGGTTATATTCCTGAAACTATGGTATTTCCTGAATACATGCATATATGCTAATTATTTCCACTTGTTTGGATATGGTTCCAGATCTTCTGACGAATCTTTTCTCCTTGGGTGTATCTCAAATATGTCATCAGGTCATGATGTACTTCTCTTATCATTCTTTGCTCTGACGCACAATCCTTGCTCTCAAAACTGAGATATTAGTTAGTACATATTAATCACTGATAGAAGTAAACAAGAAAGCATTAGTTGGAACAAGTTTATTTGTCACAGATGTAGGGAGTTAGCACAAGGCTACATTAATCTCTAGTATTTCTGCTAAGCACTCTATGTACAAAATTAAGCACTAACAATGAATGTAGGAGTCATATTCTATTGTGCTAAAGTTAAAAAATTTTCCAGCATCTTCCTCCATTGCTGCATAGACATCTTACAGGACTGTTCAGTAACAACCCCAGAGCTGGATGCAGCACTGCAGGTGGGGTCTCAGGAGAGCAGAGGGGCAGAATCCCCTCCCTGGCCCCGCTGGCCACGCTGCTTTGGATGCAGCCCAGGACACGTTTGGCTCTCTGGGCTGGGAGTGCCCATGGCTGGGTCATGTCCAGCCTCTCACCCACCAGCACCCCAAAGTCCTTCTGGGCAGGGCTGCTCTGATCTATTCATCCCCAGCCAGGTGCAGCACCAGCACTCAGTGTTGTTAAACCACATGAGGTTCCCATGGTCTACCTCTGGTGCCCGTCCAGGTCCCTCTGGATGACATCCTACCCTTCAGGAGTGCCAACAGCACCACTCAGCTTGGGGTCATCTGCAAATTTGCGGAGGGTGCACTTGACACCTCCATATCATTAACGAAGATATTAAATAACACTGGTCACATCCACTATGGACCACTGATGGACACCACTTGTCAGTGATGTCCACTGGGATTCTGAGCCAATGACCACTACCCTCTGGATGCGACCATCCAACCACTTCCTGATCCATGTAACAGTTTACCCATCAAATCCATCACTATCCCATTTGGAGACCAGTTCTAGATACCTTTTAGGACATGAAATATAGCACAGCAACAGGGCAGTACAAAACTAGAGGGAATAAGTAAGATACGGAAAATGAGTCATAATTTCAGTAATGTCTGCATGTAGCAGCAATGACTGCTTATGCTGCCCCTTCCCCTTCAGATATCAAGCTAAGGTTTCTCCAGCAGGCAGGCACATATGCATGATTTGTATCATTAAGTTCCTGAAATTGCCTGTTTTTCAAACTCTGTTATTTACGTATGTGTTAATCTAGTTTTAAATATGTGTTTATCAAGTACAACAAAACCCCAAGAAAACTGTATAAATAGCAACAGTTCCCACTTCTTGGGAAACTCTGCTCTCCTCGAAGTCTCTTTTCTTCTTTTTTACTACAAAAATCTCCCTTACCTTTTATCTCAGAAAACTATTCCTATTTCTCTCATAGCTGACTGTCAGTTTGTTTAGTCACTTCATAGGAGGTACTTTGAGGGGCCCATGTAAGAAAGGTTTTACCTCAGTACAAAGAATGTGCAGGTCTTGGAAGGGTCCCATTGTTCATTTGCATACAATTCCTAGACCATCCTAGGGCAGTCAGTTACCCAGGCATGGCCCACCCAGTAGTGCCATAGATAGATAACGATGTGCAGACTGACTGGCACACGGCATGTGGAAGAGCAGAGGTTTAAGAGCAGTACAAATGCATGCTCTGCAGGTTCTGGAGACGGGAGATGAAAGATACACAAGAGTACTGTGAAGGACTAGTAGAGGCAGCCAGCCAGGGTGATACGAATGACTGAGGACTACAGGTCATAAATATTCATTATCTGCCAGGTTCCAACTAATCCTGTGAATTTAGTCTGTAATCTCTTCCTAATCATGTGAACATAGGCTACACTTGCAGCTGAGTGAGTTATGGCCACACATGCACAGAAGATGTATAAAGCTAGTGTTTATCAAGAGTATGTAAATGTACCTGTAATATAATTTAACATTTGGATTTTAAATCCATTCTACTTCCTTCTTGTTCTATAGAGATTTGGAGTCTTTCTATAGTATTGTGCTTAGTTTTACAACCAAGCATTTTCTATTAGCAAAATTATATGAAGTTGTCATGGTCAGAGTAATACTCTTCACTCATAATAAAGAAGTAGCAATTGTTTATTGATATAAAACAGAACTGTAGCAAAGTTTGATAATAAATGTGGCAGACATTTAACAAGAGTAGATGGCAAGGAGCACTTGATTACTTTGTAGAGGATAGTGTCAGACAGAACTGTTAGGGAGATCTTTCATTTGGGTTATGATGCTTAGAAAGGCTCCCCTTGCATTCTAAAATTCTTTTCAGAGCCCCTAAGAGGCTAGTTACTTCCAGATCCAGACTTAGTCTCAGACTTGGTCAACAGTTTATGCCTGAAGGATTATATGTGGACAATCAATCCTTTGTATCACTTAAGTGACATTTAAAATTTTCAGTGTATTAACTTCTGAGTCACTTAGCAAGTATCTGGGATGAAAATTCTATCAACCTTGAGGAGTAGCCTTAAGAGGTGTCCCTACTCAAGAGATACTGTTGTATAGCCCACTGCTGTGCAGAAGAGCTCAAGAGGCTGTGGGCTCTCCACTATTTAAGGGGTAAGATGAGTCACTTAAAGGCATATATATATGCTCACTTCAGATATTAATTTCTTCCAAAGTTGACTTGAACCTTAACCAGCACTACAGTTAGGTGGATGAACTGCTCAAATTAGCCCTTGTCTTTCGTGTTATCTGTCTGCCCTGAATTGACTTTGAGACTGATGATGGTCCAGACACATCTGTAATGACTGCTGATTATGGTTATCACTCGAGCAGGATTACAAGAAATAAGGAGCAGGATGGAGGGGAAGGAGAAGGGAGGGAGGTGAGCACACTGCCACAGAAGTTAATTAATTAACTTATTAATTAGAAAATAAAGTACTGCCAAAATTGAAAGAGAGGAGTGGGTCACCTTGCAGTGGGGCTTTTTTTTTTTTTAGGGAGGTTTTAGGAAAAAGTTTAAGCAATAACTACAGTTTTCTATTGTATTTTCTATTATCTTCTCTGTATTTTTCAGCTCGGGGTTTTTCTTAGACCTGGGTGATATCTTTGTTTAAAGAAAAACTCCGTTCTCTGTACAGTTACTGGGACTCCAGTGCTGTCATCAGCTGCAGATACTCATCACTTCTGCAGTACCAAGGCATTAGGCAGCCACCCTTTCAATCCAGTCGAGGTCTGTAAGACATCAGTCATGTGGATCTATTTAGACATAATGATACTTTTAAAAAGAAGGGCTTCTTATAGTATTTAATTTTCCTTTGAGTTCTTATTCTTGAGAATGTCAATGTGTTGCGGCAGACCCCCCTGGCCCCGCCCCTCCCGGCCGGGTCCCTGCCATGTGACTGAGTCGGGTCTACCTTAGGTTCAAGCAGCCCGGGCTCTGATGTGGTTGGTTGTTTGTCCCAGCTCCGCCCCTGGTATCACCTTTCCCCCCTGTCTGTGATAAAACCATCAGGACACAAAGCCCCACTCTCTTACCTCGCTGACTCTGCCCAGGTCAGGTGCTCTGTCCCCCCCCCAGGACAGAGGGAATAAATGACTTAACATCATAAAGGAGGTTTGAGCTATATTTCTCTTCTCAACTTCTGCTTCTCGTGAGCATCAATAAGGCTCAGAGTTAAGTATATTTTTTGGTTTACAGTATGTGCAATGTCTTACTGATTTTAAAAGTAATATTTAGACCAGGTTACTTATTGTCCCAAGTGAGCAGAACAAGTTCATGAAAACGAGGGTGTTGCCTTGAAAGAATGAAAATAACTTGACTAAAATGTGTAGTAATTCCTATTTGATGACAGGAACCTCTACTTTCAGAGCTGAGTTAGAAGACCAATCTTAGGCTGAGAAAACCATTAATATAAGATTATTATTGCTGCTACATAAATGATTTTGCTTTTTTAGGTGCCTGTAGAAAGTAATGTTGTCAATGTCACCATTTCAAGTGTAAATGCTATGTCTTCATACATTGTTCAGCTCAGATGTGTAACCAAGGATGGTCTCAACTGTGTTTGCATTTGGAGCAAAGAGATTTTGGTCCCTCACAGTAAGTGAAATGTAGTTTCATCCTATTGTTAGTAAATATGAATGCAAGGGCTTTTCCAATTTTTGTGTCATATGGAATAGCATTTTCAGATACTGTTGAAAATACAAATATGAGAATGTTTCATTTGAGTGCATTTCTCCATCTTTTACCATGTTTACCAGAACTCATGAACAAGCCAAGAATATCATATAATGCAACCACCCAAGTGTCTCCAGGAAGAAGAAGTGTTCTTCTGAAGTGGGAGGTAAGGTTCACTTTGAGTCTGGGTACCTTCTGTTATGTATATGTTATTTATTGAACACATTGCAGGGGAAAACAGACTTTCTCGTTGTGTTGAGAATACTCTTGATATGCAAAAGGCATTGGATATTGTATACTTGCTGCAAAATTCATTGCATCTATGTGCTAATGATTTAGGTGCTAGAAACTAACAAGAAAAAACTACATTCATTTATAATCTTGAAAAATCACTATAACGTCCCTTCTTTTGCAGGGAGAACATGTTTTCATTTTAAGAGCTTCCAGCTTTTTCTGAAATTCCTCACAAGACATTACTAAATGTCTTCCTGTCTATGTTACCCCAAAAGTATCCAAGTATTTCATTAAGATAACCCAGCCTCACAGCTTCATCGTATCTACATACTATTAATTTTGTGATAGAAATAACAGACAATCTTGATATCAGAAATAATCCTTAAAGAATTCACAGGCCTCCATGTATCAAGTTTCTGCCTAAATTGCAGTAATTTCCATTTCTGTGCACTCATTTAACAATGTCTTATTAAGATTAGTACAGTAAAATAATGAGTGAAACACCACCAGAAATTTCTACCAATGGATATTTAACACATTCCAAATTTGTAGCATAATTACTAGCATTTCTCTTTAAAGAGGCTAGATACCTAACCAAGCCTGAGTAGATGAGGGTACCCAGAGGCATAAATTTCAATTAAACACCTCTCATTAACTTTCAAGTTCCTAATAATGAGGGATATGTTCCAGTGAAATGTAGAGAACGTTACAACTGCTTCACTGCTGTTATTACTAATTGCATACGCATAACTACAATCTCAATTAAGGAAAATTCTTAATCCTGTACTAAAACCCTCTCAATTTAAGCATGCTCTTAATTTTAAGGAAATGCTTTGCTTCATTGTTTCCTAATGACTTAATTAAAACAGTATGATTTTATCCCCATTATTGAAGGCTCCATTTTGTTTATACAATTAAATTCTTCTTGATTTTCTGCATGGGACATAACAGCATTTATAGAGTAATAATGTTGTTCTTCTTGCTAGGTAGCACAAAGTGAGAATGTCCTTGGATATTTAGTTAACGTGGAAAGAATACCCAACAGCTGCAGCCACTCACCAAATCGCACCTCTCTCAAAGAAAGAGAAATTCTTGTGAATCTCTCCATGGCTTACTATAGAGTTAATATTTCTGCCTATAATGAAGCAGGAGAATCTCCACGAGCCATCTACATTGTCCCAGAATTCTCTGGAACAGGTATTTACCTTATCATCCATTCACCAGAGTATTGGGGAAGTTTTATGAACAGTCTCTAAGGTTGCTTTTTGACATAGTTTGGGATGGGTGAAAGCATTCCCTTGAATATTTTTTAGGCTGATATTTTCACATACTGGGAGTCAGAATTGTTTCTTAAGAAGATACTTTGGTAGAAGTTAAGAGATAACAATTTAATATTCAGTTTAGTACTTCTTGTTTCTCAAGCTAGAGAAAGTATCATGTGCTGGATATAATTCAGAAAATGATTTATGTACTGTCTTCAGCATCAAGTAGATGTCTAGGTTTTAAAAAAAGTTTACAGAGCTATGTACGAGTCTAAATTTTTGAGCTAAATAACAATTAAGAGACCTGCTACTGTCCTTTATTTCATTATTACTCTAAATGGCACATAGGAGAAGTAACAGATAGGATGTACATGTTGCTTTCTAATGAATATGTAAGCTTTGTAATGCCTAAACAGACAGTCTTTTTATTTAAAAAACAGACCTAACAATGCTTTCCTTATATGCTGGCTTCATGTGTTATAATCTTGAGGTATATTTATTGCAATATAAGAAGAACCTCTCTTACAAAGTAAGATTTTTTTTAAAATTAAGCTATAGCATTCACAAGCAAAGAAGTGTGCAAGTATCCTTTTTGATCTTCAGATAGCTGCAAATGACTGCTTATACAGTATTCTCTAACATTCCTCTCATTCTGTTCTCCTTTGCCCTGAAAAGAGGAAACAGCTTGATTTTGGCCTTAATTTCAGTCACTTAGCTCTCTTCTGATAAAATATATTGACCATTTCAAGCCACCTTTTGGCTGACAATAAGTTGTCTACTGGACCTCTGAGCCTGTGTTTCATGGCTTTCTCCACCTGTTTTCATTTGATTGTACTTCAGTGCAACTTGTCTGTATCTATCATGAATTACTGAGAAGATAATTGCATTAAGCGCATTCTCGAGATGAATTCCTTCTCAGCATACACAACTTTTCCTCAGCTAGTACAGTAATTTTCTTTACAGAATCATAGAATCAACTAGTTTGGAAAAGACCTCTGAGATCATCGAGTCCAATCTGTGACCTAACACCACCTTGTCCACAAGATCGTGGCACTAAAGTGACACATCCAGGCTTTACTTAAATATTTCCAGGGACAGTGACTCCACCATCTCCCTTGGCAGCCCATTCCAATACCCAATCACTCTTCCTGTGAAGAAATTCTTCTAAATGTCGAGCCTGAACCTCCCCTGGCACAGCTTGAGACTGTGTCTCTTGTCCTGTTGCTCATGGCTTGGGGGAAGAGACTGATCCCCTCCTGGCTACAGCCTCCTGTCAGGCAGTTGCAGAGACTGATAAAGTCTCCCCTGAGCCTCCTTTCTCCAGGCTAAACAACCCCAGCCATTTCAAGCAACCCCAGCTCCCTTGGAAAACCACAGCTCCCTTGGACAACCACAGCTCCCTCAAAATTAATTTGCCTTTCATGTATTGATTTCCAGACAGGACATAAAACAGGGAGCATTTATATCTGCCACAAGGTCCACTTCTTGCCTCACAATGGCAGGTTGCTCTTCTCCCTTCTTAGTGTCAGTAAGATGATCTTTCCTAGTTTGATTGCCTTTTAAAATGTCAAAATCTTCAAGATCCTTTCAGAAAATGCAAAGTATATGAAATATAAAATTATCTACCTTCTCCTCCTCCCCTACCCAGGCAAGCACTATCTCACAGTTTCTCTGTGTATAGCAGTTACTAGTGGTTCACAAGAACTTATTTAGCAACACCAGACTTCCTCTTCCTGAGGCTTGGAATAACCATTTAATTTCCAACAATTAGAAACAAGGAAAAGTCATGAACAGCAATCAACACTGTAGCCCTCAGACACCATTGCAAAATAGTAAATGCTAGGTTTCCTGTATTGAAATACTGGTGTAAATCTTACTTTGGTAAGTGGGTCACTTGCAATGATAAATACTTAATGAATAATGTCCAAAAACAGAGCAAAAGGGATAAAGAAAAGTCATAGGGGAGAAAACTACTTTCCTGTTTATTAACCTTTAATTGTATATTTGTTCACAGACTTGCCTGGTCAAATCCATGTCAAAAGCCAGGGAACCAATGCAGTTGTCACATGGACTCCAGAATACAATCCAAAATGTTTTGTGGTTGACTGGGGCACTGGTAAAGAGGATATGCACATGAAAATAGTAACTACAGATACCAGAAATTTCACACTAGGTAACAGCAACCACTGCATCTCCTCTGGAGGCACCCTTTCATCTCTTGGTTATTTTTGGTTGGGCAGAGTAGAATTTTCATTCTGTTTTTAAGGGCAAACTGAAGATCCATCCAGATAAGTGCAACTCTTAATATTTGTGCAGTACTGAGTCATCATCTAATGCTTAGCAACATTAAGGCAGATAAAAACCAGAATTTTCATTAGGATTCTTCTGGATACTGTTGGGCAAGAAATGCAGCTAAGCTGCTGGTACAGTGTCTCTCCTTGCCTACATTCCAGGCACACATGGCTTTACTGGCTTTAAAGAAAACTTTCACCTTGTACCTAGGTAAGCTTGTCTTTCAATACAAACTGCTCTGTTAAACAGACTCTCTAAGAGTAATTTCTATTTTATCCCAATATCTATACTTGTCAAAGCCTAAGTTCTCAACTCCAGTATTCTGCTTACCAAACTAGGCATGATGGGTTTCAGTCAGGGATTTCTTTATGAAACAGACATTGAAGATCTTGATTAAAATCATGTAGGTGGCCTCTTGCAAAAGCCATTCAGGACTGGTTTTTATGTACAATAGAGAACATTTAGCTTCAGAGTTCTACAAAGTCTTCTAGAGAGTTAACTCTTTACCTTTGTTCTTCTGCAACATCTGCAGAATCTGCATCTATTTTTTTTTTTTATTTTGCTTGGGTATATATATTCTAGCTGTGGGAAATATCTATCCCTGAAATAACTGTACCCATTTTAGTTCCTAATTTCTCCTTCAGTAACTAAAGCCTCCCATAGGGAGACTATAAACATATCAATCATCTTTTAAAAGAAAACCCATGTTATGTCCTGTTCTGATTTTGAAATAGTTTGCACTAAGCATCTAGAGACACTGAAGAAGGATGTACGTATTTTGTACTCAATATAAAGCACTATACACTTATGCTATGCTTTGAGTGTCAGAAAGCAAGAACTATACAGAAAAACTATGAAGCTGTTGTCTTTTCTCTCCTTCTTTTTAATTTAAAACTTTTCAGTAAACCCTGACATACCTTTATTTGTTTTCCAGACAATTTTCAGCCATTCAAGTTGTACAAAATAATGGTACATGCATCTAATGTGTGTCAGTGTGAAAGTTTCTCCACAAGACATGAAAAGACTTTTGGAGTGACCCACTTTTACTCCGTTGAAGGAGGTATTCCTCCCAGTTGAACAACTTCACCCTTTATATTTTTTCTTGTTTCCTATCTGCAGCAAAAAAGGGGGGCTACAAAAAATTTCTTTCCCAGGTGACTGAACAGCATTCTCTGTTGTGGTGGACCCCCCTGGGACCCCCCGGCCAGTTCCCTATCATGTGACTCTGAGATAGTCAGTCTGTCCAATGTTCAAGCAGCCCAGGCTCTGATGTGGTTGGTTGTTTAACCCAGCTCCACTCCTGGTATCCCCTTTTCCCCCTCTCTGTGACAGAACCCACGGGACACAAAGCCTCACCCTCTTACCCCTGCTGGTTGCCCAGTGGGCACTCTGTCTCTTGGGACAGAGGGAATAAATGACTCTAAGATCATAGATGGGGTCTGAGCAAAGGTTTCTTTCTCTGCTTCTGGTGAGTAGCTAACAGCTGGCACTAGCTCAAGTGGAGCTGCACAGCTGAGGAATATTTAGACTATTTTTAAATTGTTTAAGATATTCCAAGGCATAAAGAGGCAAGCTTACCACAGAAATTAGGCAGTGTACAAGCTACTTAATAACCAGAATTCTCCAGTTAGTGTTGCCTTTAGTCTTAGCAGTTACGTCCTGGCAGTGAATGACCTGAATGCAGTTCCTTACCGACAAGTCCACAGAAATATTTATTTCATATGACGTTACCAAAAATAACAGAAAGAGGCTCTCACACCCATGTGGTTCAAATTTAAATTATATCAGATTTTCCAATCCCAATTTCATAGTGTCTTATAGTCAAAGCTGAAATGAGAATGGCTATCACTATTGGAATATAATATTCATAATGAGACTGTCACAATTTCTACCTACTTTGGTATTGTTTAAGGTGGGGGGTTTTTAATCGATGGGATTTTGCCTTTCTCTCGCATCCTTTACGTTGTATCATCCTTTACGTTGTATTTATGGGATCTAGAATCTGACAAGAAACTCTCTTGGAAGCAGCTAGGTTTCAGTCTTGTATGTCTACTGCAGAACTCAAATAATCTGTTTTTTTAAGTTCCTAGGACAGGTCCTGCTAATGTGACAATTCTGAACATCACAAAGCATTCAGCAGTTGTGAAGTGGACCGAAATAAATGCAGAAGACCGTTTGGGCTTTCTCCAGGGATATAGGATCAGTTACACAGATTCATCAAGGAAGAAGTCTCCAGGTAAGTCACCATTTCCAGAACAAAGCAGCAGCTCAGAGTCATGAAAAAAAGCTTAATTCAGACCATTAAGTATGCTGAGTTACTTATGATTTCTGTGCAAACTGAGTGCTCTACTCTCAAAGATCACCTCCTGGTTAGAATTTTAATGCTCTGGATGGTTCCGTGAGCACTTAGAATTTTCTAGATACTCTGTCAAATTAAATATTGCTATTTCCTTGAAAATTACATTTACAGCAGAATTCTCTAGTAACACTTAAAGGAAGACGTACACTTCCAGTATTTCTGAAGAATTAAGATTTCAGTCACAACACCTTTATGTTTGATTGCAACTCATCCAAGCTTGAGTCTGAGCCTTTCTATAGGATATAAGACATTATACTTTTCATTTTTCAACTCAATTAGCAGCTTATAATTCTTACCTGTTTCCAAAGACACCACTATAAATTTACTTTTAGAAACATTTTAAATTGGTAGGTTTTTATGTTTAATTTTGGACTTGATGACCTCTAAGGTCTTTTAACAAACTACAAACGATGAAAATTCTACACACTGGAATAAATGAATAGCTGTGCATTCAAACCACTTGAGTTTTCCATGTAAAAAATCCCCCACTTCTTTTGATAAACATTTTCTTTCTGGTCTATAGTAGAAAGTCTCTGGACCATAAGAAATAATAATTATCTTTGTACATACTGACCTTCAAATAAAATTGAAGACATGCTAGAGAAGACAAAGAGTGCCTAAGGAAAGGGAGAGAATAATAGTTCTATAATTCATGTTGACCTGTGCCTTTACAGAGCCATAAAAATTCTTCTAGAGATTCTATTCCACTTCAAATACCTACCTGAAAGCACAAGAGTAGGCAGAATGGGAACATCCAGGACTGAACCTCTTTTTTTCTTCCCTCTGCCTTAACCAGTCAATACAGCAGTGACCAGTTGCCATGTTTTCCAGGCAGACAGTGTAATGCTCTTGGAGAATTTGGGGGAAGAAAGTCCATAGGCTACAGCACCATATCTACTTCTGTGAAGATCTTGAATCCACAATGACAAATTTGAAAAAGTAATTTCTGCCCCATTAAAACATCCTTACAGCTTGTACATTATTCTGGCCAAGGGAAAAGTCCCTGCACCATCAGAAAAGAAAGGCTGAGATGAAAGTCCCACAAAGCAGGTAAAGCAGAATGCACAGCCCTGTTTCTGTACTGAATGATGAGTAAAAGTACTAGCACAAATCACGCTGAACAAATACTTGAGTGAGGCTAAAGCATTTGATAAGGGTTAGTCCTAATGTTAACTGTTATAATCAACATAAAGACAACTCTTCAGCATGTTAGATATATTTTCCTCTCACGTAGTATCCACAGCCTTTTGTATTCATCACCTGTGATGGTTTACCCTGGCGGGATACTGGAGCCACTGGGTGCCAGAGCCACTCTATCCCCTCTGCAAGTGGACAGGGGAGAGAAAATATACCAAAACATTCACAGGTCGAGATAAGAACTAGAAGAGATCTCAGATTACTCTATGGGCAAAACAGACTTGGTTGGCTTGGGGAAATTAATGGAATTTAATGCCAATGAAATTCAGAGTAGGATAATGACAAATAAATCTTTTAAACACTGCTCCCTCATTCCCAGGCTCTACCTCTTCCCCACCTGCAGCACTGGGAGACATAGACTGGGGATTGTGGTCAGTTCATCACAGATTGTTTCTGCCATTGTTCAGGGAAAAGAGTCCTCCTGCTCCAGCATGGGGTGCCTCCTATGGGAGACAGCTCTCCATGAACTCCTCCAGTGTGAGTCTATCCCATGGGCTACAGTTCCTCACGAACTGCTCCAGCATTCACAGTGTTCACTTCTTACAGGGTGTAGTCCTTCAGCCTGCTCCAGTGTGGATCTCCCACAGGGTCATAAGTCCTACCAGGAAACCTGCTCCAGCATGGGCTTTTCTCTACATGGGTTTGCAAGTCCATGCCCCATCAGTTAAACTAAAACTAACACTGCAACAGACTTTTTTTTGTTTGGCCACAGGTTCACTTAGTAGATCTTTCTAAATAGAAAAAGAAAAGAACATGTTAAGATGCTATCAGTAACCTGTGAAATTCAGAGACAATAGTATGAAAATGGTTTCTTCCCACAATAACTTTTGTGTATTAAGTGAGGGAGGTATAAAATTAAACAACTGAATAGTCAAAGTGCGAAGCAGAAAGAAAAAGACAAGAAACTTAAAATATTTCTTGAAATCAACAGGAGGCCTCCCACAGGTTCACAACCCACTCTCAGACCTCCTTCTGCTCTGGCCTGGGCTCCTGCTCCATGGGTTGCAGGTGGATCTCTGCATCCCCAGGGACTTCTGTGGGCTCAGGGTCACAGCTGCCTCACCATGAACCATGAACCACAGACTTCAGGGGAACCTCAGCTGCAGCACCTGGAGCACCTCCTGCCCCTCCTTCTCTCCACGCCTTGGTGTCTGCAGGGCTGTTCCTCTCACATATTCTCACCCTGCTCTTCTCTGGCTGCAATTACATTTGCAAAATAACTTTCTTTTCCTTTTAAATCTGTTATCAGAGAGGCATTACCCCTTTTTAATTGGCTAAGCCAGCAGCACATCTGTCATGGGGCCAGCTGGAATTGGATCTGTTGAATATGGGCAGCTTCTGGCAGCTTCTCACAGCTCCTCACAGAAGCTGCCCCTGTAGCCCCTCTGCTACCAAAACCTGGCCATGCAAACCAAATACAGCCTTAGTGTGTTAAAAGCTCATGCTTTTTACCCCTGGATTTAGAATGTACATAAATATTTTGGAGAAATCTGGTATCCATCTGAAGAACATTTGCACAGTGTGGTTTCCTCCAGATGAGGATTAGGGCACTGAAATTTTGCCTCTTCCCTAGTCAGCAACACTGATACATGCTCAGTCATGAGAGTTCATCTAATCATCTCCTCCCCAAACCCTACTGTATTTCAGCTCTTACTCTCAACTCTTCTACCACAACTTACCATCTCACCGGACTGAAGGAAAAGACCACCTATCGTGTGCAGATTTCAGGATTCACTAGAGCTGGAGAAGGACCTCTGACTCTTTCACAACCTTTCAGCACCCCAAAATATGGTACTGTGGAACCTATATGTATCTGCATTACCCAGCATGAATCTTTGCATTATGCTCTCTCTCTATACTCACTCACAATATTTATTATTCAATCCTCAGCTGGTGAGAGCAAATACAGAAAATTGTTCCTCTGTAAGAAGTAAACTTTGTATCACAGAACAATACTGCCTGTATTTCATTACCTGGTATACAGGGAAGACTTAGCTAGGTTCTTCATTTCTGAGACCTTTTCTGACCTTTTTTGTGCTATGTGCACATATCTTTATCTACTGACAGTTACTGTCATAGATTTCAGCAATTTAAATTTCTGCCTGTGACTAGTAAAGCTCGATCATCTACTCTTGGCAAAATCCTGAGCTATGACATGAAACTGGCTTCCTGAGCCATTAACTGTAAAAATAAAAAATTAAGTATCTTTTAATTGCTCCTATGTGGGTGAAAACTAATCAAAATGTCTTTTGCTTCGCTATAATTTAAGTACATTATAAGTAACAGTTCCTTTAGCTCACTGGCAAAAGTTTGCTTGTCTCAGAGGTGCCTGGATAGGCTAATACCAATACAGTTACATTTAAAAAGTCTAAAGAACTTAAAGTCATGTAGGGTTGACTAAACTTAGTCTTTCAAACATTTTTAATACTTCATCAGTTAAGCTAAAACTAACACTGCAACAGACTTTTTTTTGTTTGGCCACAGGTTCACTTAGTAGATCTTTCTAAATAGGAAAAGAAAAGAACATGTTAAGATGCTATCAGTAACCTGTGAAATTCAGAGACAATAGTATGAAAGTGGTTTCTTCCCACAATAACTTTTGTGTATTAAGTGAGGGAGGTATAAAATTAAACAACTGAATAGTCAAAGTGCGAAGCAGAAAGAAAAAGACAAGAAACTTAAAATATTTCTTGAAATCAACAGGAATTGCACCCCTCCTCCCCCCACTGAAAACTTTCTCCTGTCAATACAAAATATTGAAGTATCTCCCTGGAGTTTTCTGCAGGACTCTATTTCACTTATCCTGCTAAATATATATTTGGAGAGGGTTCAATTTTCAGTAAAGTAACAAAAATGCAGAGTGAGATTAATACCACATTTTAAAAATTCAAGTAATTACAGTGAATTTAAACATTACATTTACTGTTTTTCCTCTACCCCAATATTTCACAGGTTACTTAATCCATTAGGAGAATCTCAGGTTTCTTTTCTATAAAAACGTTTTTCAGCAACAAGGCAATTCACAGCTTTCCATATTAGTTTTACTCTTAGGTAGCTGTTTGGTTAAAAAAAAAATCGTTTTTGTTGGGGGTTGGGTAGGAAAAGAAAAAGCAAGTGGCTTTTTTGCAAATATGGTTTGTCAATATCAGTAACACAATCATGAACTGGCCACACTTTCACGACACTATTTTTGAACTTTCAATGTATCCATCTGTAAAAAAGGCCTCTACACCAACTCAGTCTTAACATCAATTTCAGTTTTGGTTCCTGTGTTAGCAGCGGTGTTACTGTCTGAGCACTTTATCAACTTTCATTAACCCCTCAAACACTTTCTCCTCTTCAGGCAGGAGGGTTATAGATAGAAAGTATCTCAAGCAAGTATCAACAAGGTGATAGGAGACGTAGGTTTGCACCGAGGATTGACAAGTGGCTGATTACAGATAAAGTGGTCATAATGTTCTTAGAAGTTAAAGCATGGACACTAGCCAAATACACAAAATATATTATTCCTATCAGGACCAGGCATGATCTCACAAAAAAACCCAACCAAATAAAAGAAAGAAACAAACAAAACCCAACCAAAACCAACCAGCCAAAAAAAACCCCAAGCCCTACTAATAAATCCTGAAACAGATTAAAAGCCATTTTCGCTCAAATAGTTTCTTATTAAGTCAGATGTGTATGAGGGCCCTGACCCATTAAAATCAGCTGGAGCTCACATAACAGCATTGGGTGAAGAAGTACACTTGACAGGTTGGAGAGAAGGGCAGAGAATAGTCAGAAATTCAGCAAAGGCAAATGCCAGGCCCTGCCCCTGGGGAGAACAATCCCAGGCACCAGCACAGGCTGGGGCTGACCTGCTGGGGGGCAGCTCTGCAGAGAAGGACCTGCGGGTCCCGGTGGACAACAAGCTGTCCATGAGCCAGCAGAGTGTCCTGGTGGCCAAGAAGGCCAATGGTATCCTGGGGGACATTAGGAAGAACATTGCCAGCAGGTCATGGAAGGTGATCCTGCCCCTGTACTCAGCTCTGGTGAGGCCTCGCCTGGAATGCTCTGTCCAGTTCTGGGCTCCTCAGGACAAGAGAGACATGGAGCTCCTGGAGCGGGTCCCGTGAAGGGTTGCAAAGGTGTTAAGGGAACTGTAGCACCTTACTAATGGGGAAAGACTGAGGGAGCTGGGCCTTTTTATCCTGGAGTAGAGGCAACAGAGAGGGGATCTTATCAATGTATACAAACACACTAAAGGCAAGTGTCAGGATGATGGGGCCAGACTCTTTTCTGTGGTGCCCAATGACATAACAAGAGGCAATGATCATAAACTGAGATATAGGGATTTCCACCTGAACACGAGGAAGAACTTCTTTACAGTGAGGGTGATGGAGCACAGGAACAGACTGGCCAGAGAGTCTTCTTCCCTAGAGATATTCAAAACCTGCCTGGATGCCATCCTGTATCATCTGCTCCAGGTGAATCTGCTTTAGCAAGGGGTTAGAACAGGTGATCTTCAGAGATCCCTTCTAATCCCAATCATTCTGTGACTCTATGATACCTAGATATCGTAAGAATACAAACCTGAAAAGTTCACACTCTCTTGAAAATACCAGGTCTAGTTTTAACTAGATTTTACTTAAATTCCAGAACAAGCATAAAGTTGGCTTTGACTTCTGTTTGACATATTTCTCTCATGAAGTTAATAAGGCCTTTCTGTACTTAACATCATAAATCTAATTCAGTCTTTCTGTTTCCCATTAGATAAAGGAGAATTTGAAGGTTTTGTGATTGGCCTTTGTTTCAGCATGATACTCATTCTGGTTTTTGTACCTCTCACTTGTTCTCTAGTGCTTAAAAGGTAAGAAGAGAATATTGGCTGGAATTGTTAGCAGCACTCTTGTTTTGCTTAGCTCTGGGTTTCATAACACTGAGCCTTTTTTGTCATTAAAGGCAACACAACTCAAAAAACACACAACATAAAAGCCACCACACTCATTTCACAGTTAAGAGAAATTACAGGCCACTATATGCTGTTAAAATAGTAAAAAGAGTTTGTCAAAAATCTATAATCTTTAGCTTTTGATTCCATTATCTAACTAACTCCTGTCACAAACACCCTCAGAAAGAGCCAGGACCATTTCTCACAGTGGGAAATATGCTCTATATGTAGGTAAAGCATGCCTGTGATCATTTTTATCTAACATGTTTCTTGCAAACACATTTGGATATTAAATGTATAAAGTATGCATATAAGCACATAATGAGAAGGAGTAATATATGAATAAGTAGGAACAAGAGAGAATAACAAAGGTGCCTGTAAGATCTGAAAGTGGCCCTCTTATTTTAGGAGAAATTGTTTTCTGAAATAATAAAGTATTTACCCCCACATAATAATCTGAGGCACAATATTGAGGCATACACTACGACTTAAAGAAAATGGTTTGCATAGTAATGGATTCTAATATTAATTTTTTTACAAACTTAATTGCATTCAGCCACTCATGTTACTATTTGGTGTCCTAGAACACTACCCTCCCTTTTTTCCCTCTTCACACAGCACCAGCCTCAGAAGCTGAAAGCACAGCTGCTAAAGGACAGATGGCGCAACCTGTGGCTTGAAAACCATGAAAGCCACAGTGTGACATAGCCTGCTTTAGCTAAAACTCCTGTCCTTGCCTCTGGGAAACATACTCTCCATGAAGCCTCCTGTGCTCTTAACCTTTTCAGATTGTACTTTGAGTTGCACTGTGTCTGATACAGCAGTTTTAACAAGAACTTCTGAGACCTAGTTTTGACCTAGAGCAAACTTCATTGTGTTAAACATAAGACCACACTTCATTGTCCGTGCCCAATAGGAAAGAATAGGGGAAAAAAACCTACAAAACAAACAGGCAGCACACAGGAACCCAGCATAGCACTCAAATAGTGCTTAAATTTGTAAATTTGTGGTAATATTGAACATTTTTAACTGAGATTAAGGGTGCCAGCAATACCCTCATCTCAATTCCCTTCTTGAATTGTAAAAAAGGAGCCCGCTATCCAGCCAAACACCCATCTTCACAAGATCAGCAAGAGATTCAGTAATTTTATAGCCACATTCTTCACCTCAAACCACAGCCTAAGCAGAGGCAAAGTATGCTAAAGCTAATGAAATCTAGCTTTAATTTCAGAACTGAAAAATATTGAAGCCAACAACACTAAGGCTTCGTGAACTACTTAAACTGTCAACCTCTCTTACAGCTGCGTTGAGAGGTTTTTCTATGGAGGTGAGATGCTGCATGTAAAACTTCCAGAACGAGCCAAACGCCAAACAATTTGGAGAGAGCAGGAGCTGTGCTGTCCCCTTACAGCTTCTTCCAGATCGCCAGTGCCATTGCACACGGGCTGAATGCAGCAGAGTGTTGCTCTTTGTTTTTAAGGGAAAGGAAGCCCAGGGGCAAATATTGAAACAAACCTTTTCCTATTTGTCCCAAAGTCCTCAAGGAAGATGGAAGTTTTTTGGAAATTATAATGAATTAGATGTATAGATATATTAGCTGTATAGATTAAATGTATAGAAAGAGACAATATTGCCAGCACTTTCACAGCTCCTTTGTCATTGAACAAAGATGTTAATCATCATTAACTCAGCATTTCAGTGTAGACTACCAAGTTTGTTCATCAGCTTCTAATTAGCATTATGCTTAAAAGTCTCTGTAGAACATCTTTTTTTGATGGCCGCAAAAATATTAATATGTTATATATGAACAGTAATTAATTTAAATGCATAGGAAATGTCAGTCATTTAACCTGATGATAAATTTACAATACTTCTTTACAGGCTGAAAATAGCATACTGGCCCAGTGTACCAAGCCCAAGACACAGCAGTGCACTCCAAGATATGGCAAGTACTCTTCTGATTGCATGAAAAAATACACAGGGGAGATCTTTGATTAATCTATAATGCTAGTCATTTGTTCTTTCACACTTCACTCTAGAAAAGGTCTAATATCAGCAGCTGGGAAGCCAGAGTAATATTCAAAATACAGGATAGGGAATGGTTGTTTTTTAGGCATAGGCTTTATACACTTCTAAATTTAATAAAGGTCTTGTGTAGGGTCTGACAAGCCCCTGTCCTGGCAGGAAGCCCTCATTAGATAAAGGAGACTGCACAATCTCCAGATGTGGGGTCTGACAAGCCCTTGCCCTGGCAGGAAGGCCTGGAGATAAGGAGGTTGCACAATTTCCTGCAGGCTCCTCTTTGAAAGTCAGTATGTCTTTGGTTACAGCGAGAGAAGACAGACCCATGTTCCTCTGGGAAACCATATGTAAATTCCCTTAATACCCATTGGCCTTTCACCCTTTCACACCCACCTCTGTACCCCCATAAAAGAGACCCCTCTATCCCATATTTGGGGGAGGATCTGTCTCTGGTCACCCTTCGAGGAAGATGGAAGAATAAAGCTGCTTCTGCGGAACCACCAGAAGGACCTCTCCTCTCTCTATCCGGGCCTGGCCAGGGGGGTTTGCCTTGCAGAGCAGAGCTGAAATCACTCCCTGAATCACTAAGAGCTGATGGCTGCTGAGCCAGGCACCTCTGCAGGCACCCCAGGCCAAGGGCTGAGAGAAGCCACGACCCCCTGGGAGACGGTTCCTCACGGGATCACCTCTGAGGGCCTGCTACGGCTTCTTGGGTCTGAGCCTCAGACCCCAGCCAGCACCGGCCGACCCCTGGCATTAGTCTCAGACTTTTCTGAGTACACTATAGAGCATTTTTAAAAGCATGGTTCTTAAAAAAACAAATCAAAGCTGAATGGGGGTAGATGAGAGAAATTCAATGTTCACATCCAGTCAGTTTTCACCAACTCAAACTGATTATTAAGTTCAAGTTATTCAGAATACAAAGTAATGAATTGTGGCCTAATTCCAGAGAAGTCTCATGACAGAGGCCATGTGACAGGGTGTTTTCTGAAGTCTGCTCCTCACTCCTCAGTCCCAGCTTGCCCCCAAAGCAATCCAGGGGCTCTGGCTGGCAGCTGATAGCTGCCTAAGGAGCACCTACTGGTCAACAGGCACCAAGGTTCAGCACCATGCTCACATCTTGCCCACAGCTTTCTCATATGTTTTGATAAGTATACCTGAATTCCAGCATTAAAAAAGCAGCAAGAGCAGCTGTTAAGAAAAAATAAAGCTGTTAGAAGCAGCTGCTGGAGACCACATTTTCCACCTTTGCCTATTAGTAGACTTAGTAGTATCTTTGCCTTCTTGCCTTCCCCCTTTTAATAAGATTTCTGCTGCAGTTTTGGTGACATCTAATACTAAAAGATCTCATCTTAGAACACGTACGTTTATCTTTTAAGTCTCAGACCACCTACCACTGTGTTTTTGGAGCAAGGACTAGTACTGTTTCCCTTCTTAAATCTCTTTTTCTCTAGAAGACCTGAACTTAATTTGGCACTTGTCCATCTAGTAGTTTCTCTCATGATCTTTAACAAGCAGATTTCTATCTAGTCAAATTTCAGGCATTGGCTAGTAAGCATCCACAGGCCAGACACTGGCCAAAACTGGGATACAGAGTGAAGTAATCAGAAACAAAATTTCAGAAGACCCTGATAGTCTGCTGGTAATGAAAAGTTTTGCTGAATATCAGCATTGCTTCCTGAGACACAGCAAATATGGATTTTCATATTCCAGGTCAAAACTTCCTCACTTTCTTTCTTCCTTTCTTCCACCTAAATGTAGATAAAGAAGTGATGAGTTCAGAGCTATTATGAGGTCATCATTTTGCAACAAAGAATTGCAAGTGAAATACACAGAGGCTGCATGCTACAGAAAGGACAAATAGGTTTTGTGAACCACAGTGCCACTTCAACATAAAATGTTTAAAAGCAAAATATATAAATTTAAAATGCCTTTAACTTCTACTTCAGAGACAAAGCAACTAAGAAAATGAAGTCTGTGTTAATCACACCTGCTAAAGAATACTGTTATGTTGATAACAGATGCAGAAATGCCAGATACCAGATAATGGTTTGGGAGAGCACAGTAAAAGCACTATGTCAGGAGACAGTACAATAAACAGGTTACCAGATACATTGTCAAGAAGTAATTTGGTATTCTAAACAATTAATGAACTGTGGAGAAAGTTATTCCCCAAATGGGCACTGGAAAACAGAGGCAGGGAGCAAATCTTGCTTCATTCTGTACGTTTATTCCATCAGGTTACAAGAGAAAAATGCTGATATAGTATTGGAAAAATATCTGATGTGGTATCGCTGAGATTTCAAAGAGCAGCATTCTTATTTCCCAGTCAGATCACAAATTGTAAGAAAGAAATAAAAAACAGTACACATGTACTTATTTCTTTCAAAATTATTTAGGGGGGGAGGGAGGGAGAGGGAAAGAAAAAATCTAATAGCTATGCCAACTTGCCCATAATTTAAAAAACATTATGGCAAATGTGGCAAACCCAGAACAATCTAAGTAGAAAATAAAAAAACTTGGTGTTACCACCTGTTCTTCATTTAACCATCCAGAATTTGCAAAAACTTGTTACCCCAGGTATACTCAGATCACAACATGGCATGAAGTTTAATAACAAACTGTTTGCAGCAGCTGACAGCTTAATCTTGTCTGGCTGCTGTTCAAGTTGCTGCCTTTGTATAGTAACATATTTGCTAAATTCTTTGAAAGCTGTTGTTCTCAGAACAGCACATCACGAGACTTGCATTTTATCATCACTGCTTTTGGTCCCAAGTAAACATAAAAGCAAGAAAAACTTTGCTTAAATACTGCGGGACAGGAGAAGAGGATCCTCTAAATTAGGGAAATAAGTATTTTCATTCATATTTCTAAAATCAAAAATTAGATAAATTAATTAATTAGCATATTATTCTTTTTCCTTGCTTTGTCTCACAGACTAACTGGAAACCTGTTTCAAAGTCACTGCTTCAGGCCCTTTCAGACAATGATACCACCAGCCTTTTTGTCATAGACCATGAGTCAAAGGCTCCTCTGATGCTAGACCTCTTCACAGATGGTGGGCAAGGCAGCAAGCATGACACTTGCCAGTCAGAAACTCCTAGCAATGACACCAACATGAGCCTGAGTCATGAAGAAATCCCTGCAGAAGCAGTTACAAGTGAAGAAGACATCATTTCCATTGAAGTTCCTCTACTGAGTGACTATGCCAGCATGGAGTTCAGCCACAAAGCCCTAATGAGTCTGACAGTGAGCATGCCTGAAAGAGCTGCTCACCCTGACCCAGAAATGGAACTAAGCAGTAAGCAAGCACAAACTGTGCATAAGGTTTTGTTTGCTTCCCAGGACTACCTCAAACAAAGCCAGGTAGTACTTTTGCCATCTGGACCAACTTTCATGGGACAAATCAATTAAAATTAAAGCATCTTCATAATTTTCCTTACCATAAAATCAAGTTCTTACACTTCTGACACCTCAGTGGAGGCACTAGGACCAAATAAGACACTGAGCTTGTGACAGTTATCTTCCCTACAGTAAGTTTCCTTGGTGAAATAGGTTGATTATATGATTAGATTAACTATTTCATCTCAGTCGTTCAGGAAAGCCCTACCATTTTCACACAGGAAAAACTTTCAGGGAATCATCTGAAAAATCTTTCAGTAAAGTACCTCTTGCTTATTATTTTGTTCTAGGGCACTCAAGAGCCATTCAAGGCTTCCACTCTAAGCACAATATCCTTGTACATATCAGGAGAATTCTCTATTCACTATGATCAACTTAAGATCTGATTTTCAGATCTCATAAGTTTTTCAGCAAAAAAATTTCACCTAAAGTATCTACCACTTCAAAGAAGCTCTCCAGCTGATCAAAGCTGGACAAAGAAATTATTCCAACTCTTTCAAATTAGGAATAAAAAATTATGTGTACTGGTCTATGTAAAACACCATTAGTGCTTTACATCCTAGAACTTTACAGCTTTATTTATTTTACATAAATAGCACTGTGTAAGTGAAGACGATAATAAGTTTCATTAACAGTATTGGAATTGTTACTTACATTAATTAAGGTCATTTCCTCCTACAATTAACCTAAACATAGAGAAAAAACCCCATCCGTATTCTGTGATGAGGTGTAGCTGCAGGTATGTTTTCACACTGCATGGAATGACAATAACTGTAACACAGACTTCAGGAGATGAACAGATAGTTCTGTTAGCCATCCCGCCAAACACTGCATGGAAGAGGAGCCACTGGATACGGGGATAAAAGAGTGTTCCTCAATATGCTTTCTATGAGACTCCATCAGGTATCTCCACAATGCAAGGAGTCCGAACCTTTTTCTACCTCACAAGATTTTCTCAGTCATGAACTCTGCAGGCATTAATGGTCTGCCATTATTGTACAAAACCCAGTTTATTGCTGTTGTCTCAAGTTTAAGGAGCATTTTATTAGAATTGCTTTGTGGAGAAAGAAATTGGTCAACTCTACCATAAGCACCAGAGAATCCATAGATGGACATTTGTTAAAATTCTCTCATTAAAAGTGAAGGACAATTGACATTCACACAAATATTTCCATTCATCCTTGGCAGTATGAATTATAGAACAGACATGCTTGCAAAAACTCAGAGAAATTCCTAGTCCCCCACTTCACTGATTTAGTGAGAATCCATAACAAAACCTGGTTTATTCATTTTCCGTATTTATATTCACTCTCTCTTTAACTACATCTGTTTATATCTGTTCAGACTATTAGGAACGAACCTGTATTTCACTGAGGGTTATGCACTCTTTTTCTTCTTAGCACTCAAAATCCACTGTTACCCCACAAAGCAATATGCACTCACAGTTGTTAAACCTCGTAATTGAAACAAGGGGTGAGAAGAGCACTCCCCAGAGATCACACAAGTTTGGGGAATCTTTTAAATATCTTTCTTCTTTTTTTTAAACTTTAATCTGGTCACCTCACCTGATTTGAATTTAAGAGAATGCAAATGATCCTGCTATTAGTGCAGTTGTTTTTACTTGTAATATCTAGTAGTGCTGTTGAAAAGCTGTTCCAGACAATGAAGTCCTGATATACAATCATTATCAAGTAGTCATAATTTGTCCATTTCCAAAATATAATGATATGATACTTACAGTATTTCTTTCATTTCTGGTCAAAGAAACTTATTTTCCTGGTGCACTTTGTACCTTCAATAGCTTTACTCATCCTTGTAAACAATGAATTCTTCTTTTCTTACTCTGCACCTACCAAACCAATACATATTATTCTGTTATGGATAAAGTATGTAAAAAGTAAGTAAGGAGAACCAAACTAAAGGCTTGCAAGCAGTTTCAGTATATGAAACAGGCTTATACATGAAACTCAATGGACAGCTTGGACTTTTACCCTGGTGATTATTAACTCCACTGTACTAGCCATTGTCTGACATCTTGCTAAAAAAAAATTGTATAACAGGACAGGAGAATTGTACTAGAAGCACCCATGGATATTAAATAGAAGAGATAGATCTATTCTACTTTCAGTTATAAAGCTCACAATATATGTAATTCTTAACTGATCTCATTAAAGCAATATTTGTACAATATCTGTAAACAGTACATTTGGGAGAATAAGAGATATATGAAAAATCCTGGTGTGGAGATTAGATATAAATTAAGAACTCATCCCATCATGATGTATCCTTTGAGAGCAAATAAAGAACCTTTCATATGGAGACAAATAGAAGAGTACACTTGCTAAATAGTTTCATGCAGCTGAAAAGGAGTCTTAGTTCAAATAATGTACTTACTCAGGGACACAGGATTAGGAGATACACTACCTTTCTGTGGTATTTTTTTGTTGGCTCTTCTATGGAGATTTTTAGTTCAGTTGGAAGGGTCCTACAATAGTCATCTAGTACTCCCTGCCTTCTTCAGGCAGTTTAAAGAAATATGTGCATATACTGGTGTACAGTGACTGCAGAAGCCTTCCCCTACAAATAAACATGTAAGGTAGTTCATTCCATAGTACTGTTCAAGCGGTTTGTGTAGTGTTCTTAGCTTCAATATCTTTAGCTTCTGGGGATGTTATGCTGAGTGAAATTGCAGATATGAAGGCTCAGGACCACAAAAGGCAAGATATTTTATAATTAAATTTTTGCTTTCTATTCACATTCAGCATAGCTCTGGGTGATCTGGATGATCATTAGTGAGAGTTCAGACATGGTAAAAGCTTAGACAACTGTAGGCCTGGAGGCACTTCAGCACATCACATCAGCATATGCACATCAGCATAGTGATTTATAGCATGGGATATTATACTGGAAGGTTAGAGGGCTGTAGCATTCTGTATCTACAGAGAAAGGAATGTAATAATACTCAGACTAATACAGCACAAAGCTAATATAGCACAAAGTTAGGTTAGTATTTTTTTTCTGGTATCCAGAGTAGATGTTTTTTCTTGCATGGAGATGAGATTTTAAATTTTTTTTTTATTATATTTTTTATGTAGTGCCTAAAGGCAGACTACAGCGCAGTAGTTAGCACTGAAAATTCCCACAGTGTGTCAGAGACAAAACAAACAAGTGTTCATCCTGGAGCAGGAGATTGCAGCAACCACAATATTGTAGAGGTTGACTCAGTATAGTTAAAAAATTAATAATAATATCTACCAAATGTCTACAAATTCCCCCAGAATCTAAGCCTTAGATGTACTGTGAGAACCCTTAAAGCCACTCTTATGCCACAATAGTACCTGCAGTCAAGCAGAGTCCTCTGGTTGACAGGGGCATCCTGTCAACCCAATTCAACTGCAGTTATTGCTACAAAAAATGTAAAATAATGAAGCAATTCATGAAAGACCTCTAGCTCCAGAAGACACCCATCTTGGAGCTCTTGACTCTGTGTCACAGGCTCTTGGTTTGCCTGTTTCTCTCTCTCTCAATGGCGCTCTAGGTCTGCTGCCTGAATGATGTTAAATGTGCTCTGGTACAATGTTGATGGAATCTCTGTGAACCTGGGTAATAAAACTTGTGACAGCTTACACCACTCACTTCTGAGCACTGTTTATAGAAGACTGCTGCTAAGACAGATCACTCCATGCCAGTGGTGTTGGGATGGGAATAATCTTATCCTCACACCTGTTTCAATTCTACAGCAGAAGCACCAGTCTGATTAATAAAAATTAAAACAGCCTGCTGTATTAGAAATGGTCATTCCCATTACTCATCTCCAGAGACCCCCTACAGTGCTTCACAGGATCACTGAGTTTGGAAAAGGCCTTTAGGACTGAGTCCAACTGCAAACCTAATACTGCCAAGCCCACCACTAAATCTTGTCGTTAAGCGCCTCCAGGCATGGTGACGTAACCAGTTCCCTGGGCAGCCTGCTCCAAGACTTGACAACTCCTCCTGTGGAGAAATGTTTCCAGGTATTCAATCTAAACCTCCTCTGGTGCATCTTGGGGCCATTTCCTCTCATCCTGTCACTTGCTACCTGTGAGAATGTACTGGGCCTCTCACCTCACTGCAACTTCCTTTCAGGCAGTTGTAGAAAGCGGTAAGATCCCTTCCCTGAGCCTCCTTCTCTCCAGGCTAAACATCCCCAGCTGCTTCAGCCGCTCCGTGTAAGACCTATGTTCTAACTTCATTCCACAAAGCTTTCCCCAGGCAAACTGCTGGGCTTATTACTTTATAGAAATAAACCCACCAAGGAAGTCATGTGGATGTGTTGAAGTGGTAGACACAGGAGACAAAAATCCTGAAGAATGACAGACTAGCTACAGCCAGTCCTTACCAGGAAATTGACATTAAATGTGTTCAGGTCCTTGCTGGAGACACTGGACTCTAGGCAAGCCAGAGAGTAGTAGACATGCTACTTTACCTGAAAAATTACAGGCTGCAGCCAGTTTTTCATAGCTTGCTAGCACAGAAGTGGATAACATAACAGTAAAGCTCTTACAGATATTTTCTGGCCTTTCCCAAACAGTAATCTGGGGCTGTGCCCAGAGAGTGGTGGGGAATGGTGCTGCATCCAGCTGGGCACCAGTCCCTAGCGATGTACCCCAGGGATCAGTGTCAGGGCCAGTCCTGCTTCATATCTTTTCTGATGATCTGGATGAGGGGATTAAGTCTACCACAGCAAATTAGCAGATGACACCAAGATGGGTGGGAGTGTTGATCTGCTGGAGGGCAGGAGGGCTCTGCAGAGGGATCTAGACAGGCTGGATCGATGGGCCAAAGCCAACAATATGTGGCTTTGGCCCATAAAAGTGCCTGGTCCTGCACTTTGGTCACAGCAACCCCCTGCAGTGCTGCAGGCTGGGGACAGAGTGGCTGGACAGCAGCCAGGCAGAAAGGGACCTGGGGGTACTGATTGACAGCAGCTGAACCTGAGCCAGGGTGTGCCCAGGTGGCGAGGCTGCACCTCGAATCCTGTGTTCAGTTCTGGGCTCCCCGGTTTAGGGAGGATTTGAGATGCTCAAACACAGCCAGAGGAGGGCAACAAGGCTGGTGAAGGGTCTGGAGCACAAACCTTGTGAAGAGCAGCTGAGGGATCTGGGGTTGCTTATCCTGGAAGAAAGGAGGCTCAGGGGAGACCTTATCACTCCCTACACCTGCCTGAGAGGAGGCTGTAGCCAGCTGGGAGTTGGTCTCTTCTCCCATGCACCCAGTGACAGGACAAGAGGACACAGCCTCAAGCTGTGCCAGGGGAAGTTTAAGTTTGACATTAGAAAATAATTTGTTACAGAAAGAGTGATTGGGCATTGGAATGGGCAGCCCAGGGAAGAATCCCTGGAGGAGTTTAAAAAAAGACTGGATGTGGCACTCAGTGCCATGGTTTATTTGATAAAGTGGTGCTAGGTCACAGATTGGACTTGATGATCTCCAAGGTCTTTTCCAACCTACTTGATTCTGTAATTGCTACCATTTTCTGGTAGTGGTTCAAGCCAAGGTACTCAGCAATCAGCAACTGTTGCCTTTCTTGTGAGTTGTAATTAAATAACTATTCTGGCATTCGTTCCATGTGTGTGGTTACTGAGTATTACCAGAATTAGGATCCGTAAGACACAATAATGCCCTTTTGGCATTACACCTGTGGTTGCACATTCAACATCTGGTGATTTGGTGTGTTGTGCAGTCTGGACATGAACTTGGCTACCATGACTTCCGCGTGTTATTTTCCGCGTGTACCTCCCCACTTTTGGAAAGGAAGCTACCTGTGTTTCTGCTACTTTTAATTATCATAGCTGTGTCAAAGAAGCTGCAATTGCCAATGCCCACATAACATAACATAGATGAGCTATTTATCTAGGCACAGACATATTGGAGCTTTTCAACACAACACAGGTCGGAACTTCATAATTCAAAAAGAAATAGCATATAGTCACATTGAAGTTCTAATGTGAAGTTCTAGTTACACTGGGTCATAAAAATGTTCTTCAAATGCTGTAAAGCATTTAAGAAAAAGTTAAGATAAAATTTACATTGAATGCATTGGCTCAATGAAAATTAACATTACTATTAAAGATCCCACTGGGAAAAAGAATACAAATAACATAAGAGATTTTGTGGATGTTGAGAAAGTCCCTAGCACCAAAACCAGTTAAAATAGTCCAGTAGCATGTGATTCTACTCACTTTGTTTCAATGTTCATTCAACCTTCATCAGAAGACCCTCTGGATTTCACAAAAACAAGTAAGAAAAGCAAAGGTATGGTAGTATACTTGGAGTCATCATATATAGGCTGTATTTCCATTGGAATGCTTGAGAAGTCTGCAGTTCCAAAAAGTGTGTGTGTACTCATAAATCCATTCTACAACTGCTCTGAAGCCATTTGCTCTAAGAATGCTTCTTACTCTGACATACATTAAGCATCAGACTTTCTTCTCTCTGTCTCCATATTTACCTACTCGAAGCTGCAGGGTTGCAGTTCTTTTTTAAGTGCTGGATCCACCAGATATTTTACTGACAAATAGTAGGTCTGTTTTGTTTGTAATACTGTATGTGACTCATTTTCTGCTCTCCAGACCTAATGAAAAGGGATGCTGATCCAAGGACACAGAGAAATAACACTGGAGACCCAGTCACAAGCGTAAAAGAATATTATTTTTTCAACTAATAAGGACAATTACATTTTGGTTTTGTTTGTTGTTGAGTTTTGGGGTGGTTTTTTTTTTTTAGTTTGGTGGTTATTTTATAATACTGTTTGGTTATTTGAAAGCTTCAAGGAGAAAAAAGGATGGCTTGGATGCTGATGCTGACAGAGCTCCAAGAATCAGGAAGGAAATGAAAGACACTGGTTATCTCTCATTAACCCTTACACTTGCATTGTCTGTCCTTCCAGCAGCCCAATATGTCTCAGAAATGCAACCAGCTGGGCTGCCCACATGGCCCACTTTTGCACACTGGCATCATGGTACTCTGCCTAATGCCATATTAGAGAATCCAACCTTACTATTCTCATCCCTTTTCTTCACTGGCAAAACTCTCATTGCAGTCATAAACTGCACTGCAGTAGGGACTGCAGAGCTCTGATTTACTTCATTTTCTCTTTATTTAGATAAAATATGAGCACCTTCCTGCTGTCAGACATTCTAATTTACTGTCCTCCCTCCAAAAAACCCCAGTTCAAACAAATATATTTTATCGATTAAGTAAGTGCATGTTTTTAATTCAAACCTCCAATGTAGATCAGTCTTAGACCCTGAGTGTTAGGGCTAGGCACCAGGTAATGATGGTAATGAACTGGACATAACATCCAAGTCCAAGCAAACCTATTTCAGATTTAACTAAAAAGGCCGTCACCTGTACATGTAGTATCTCCTATTAACATGTTATCAGGTATATCACATTCCAGTGCATTTTAGTAATTACTACTGCATTAGAGCACAAAATTAGCAGTGGTAGAGTACTAAAAATAGTGGTGCTTTGCAGTAGGCTTGTAACAAAGCCTTTAGCACACTCAGTGTCTAAATATGCAGTATTTCAAACACTACCTGAAATCTTACTGTGATAGCTCAGGAGGGGGTGCTCCAGCCCTGAGTTTTATACTACAGTGCAGCATAGCCTAACTTCCAGAAGATGCTCTTCCTACGTCAGTAGAAACCTCTCAGGCAGCTGTTTTGCTGCGATATTGAACCCATAAGAGAGTTGTCTCAAGTGGGAATGTCTCCATAAGGTCAGTAAGAAAGACTCAGAGACTCCTATCTCTTTATGTGAACTGAAAAGATTATAAAGGTGGTAAACTGACTGAAATCTCAAGGGTTGTTTCTACATTATCAGTGTGGAAAAGTGAGGGGAAGAAAAGTGTTCCAAGGGTTTAGTCTGATTCTAACTTTTGTTTCCTTCTTTTAGGTCTGCTAATAAACTTCTTAGAGTCTTTTAAGTTTGTGCCTGCTTTGTTTTCTCCTAATTCTTATGTCACAGAGGTAAAATAAGTAAGTAAGAAATGATCTGAACAAAAGCACTACAATCAGCTATCACACTTTCTGAAATTCTAGGACTGATTTTGGCTTAAATGTTTTTGTTTCTCCACTGTAATTCCCTCAACAAGCCTTCAGAGGCTTGAACCTTTCCTGGAGGCTTCTCTCTTGAGTCACACAACTGGTCCGTGTTCTCAGCAGTCAAGGCAACGCTTTCAAAATAAGGTACTGCTATAGTAAACCCAAGACTGTGATCTGGAAAGTCTTGGTAAGTGATACACAGAACCGTATTTTAAAAGGAGAACTTCCAGCTATTGTTTCAAAGTACTGTGCTGGAAAAGGTATCTTCTCAACAGCAGCACAGTGATCTAAAAGCAAGAACATCATGATCTTTCTGAAAAGCTTGTGTTAAAGGTTATAAATGCAGAGTAGTAAAGCTAAGTTTCTGTACAAGCACTAAATCAGAATCCTGCCTAAGCACCCATCTAGCAGCAGGGCCTCATTGCAAACTACTTTCATTCCTCTGTATAACACTGCAACCATTACAGTCATTAATCTTTCATGACTTACACATCTGGGCTTCCTATCCATCTCCAAGATACCTCAATTCGTAGTTCACAGTACACATGTTCACACCTTGGTAATACAAAAGAGAATGTAGAGACTGAACTATAAACAGTACTCACCCTGCCCCCAAACTCCTCCTCCACCCAAACATTGTCACAGCTTCCAAGCAGCTAAGCATCAAGCAGCACTAAGTTTACATGGTATAAATAATCATCATATCCAGGGATGTCAGATCACTAACGTTAGGCATTTTATATCTCAAGGGTCTGCCTGTAAGTCAGAAGATGAATCAACAGTGGTACCAGCAGGCTTGGACAGTTACCTCTTTATAAAAGGAGACAGATCAGGAATGCGGCCTGACTGCTTTTATGTAGCTCTTGAAAACTATGATCTGGAAGGCTGACACAGCTTCTAAAATAGTAATTCTTGTCTTTGTGGTCTTTATAAACTTCTATTAGTCTGTCTTGATAAAGAGCAAAAAGGCAAAACTTGCTAATCTTACAGGCAGAAGATGACAGAAACCATGAAATACGGTCACTTCAAAAGGGATATACTACTCTCTCCATTTGCAGTTATAAGCTGCTGTTGGAATAGTTACAGATCTGACAGAAGAAAACAAAGCTATTTTACAAAGTAGTAGGAGTTATATGTTTTATTATCACCTACTGAATTACTACAGTTCATACAACTATAAACTTCCCTAGGCAAAAATGATCAAAAGGAATACATTAATTTATGCAACTCTTGGCTACTATATTTCACCTAGCCATAAAAGCACCACAAATGCCCATTTCTTATTCAGTCAGCGCAATGCAATGACCCAGATCTAACACTTTCTTCCATCAGAAGATTCTGAAGTATACTTCAAGTCAATTAATTCAGCATTGACACACTTTGGCTGAACAGAGTAGAGTACTCCAAGTTCGGATACAAAATTAGAAGAGTGAAGAACAGAATATTACAGTGACTTACTGCGTCCCCCACATTATCTGAGAAATGGCCCTATAAAGCAGCAGCCCAGGATCATACCAGGATCATACCATAACACACAGCTGTCATCTATCCACTCTCTTTGAAACCAAATATAACAAAAAAACCATATCACAATTCTGAAGATCATAGTGAATCACATTATCTCCTTACTGATAGAAATGAAATTTGGATAGACCAATTAACATTTTTAACAATTTACATTTCCTATGACAATGAGTACCACAGCGGCTGGTCCCGCTACTCTGTAATATGATTTTGAACCACTGCAAAGTTATCTCAATGTGTTTCTCAGATCTGTTTTTTCCCTGCTTTCAGAGAGAGGAACAGCATGTGAAACGCACTTCGCCAGACCACAGGCATGGTGACTAAATCAACTGTGGTGACTAAATCAGTGGGAGCTAAGCCAGCCCTGAGCCAGCCAGCCAGCTAAAATGATCTCAGACATCACAAGAGCAGATCACTCGTGAGCAAGTTAGTCTGTTGAGAAGCACATCTCAAACTATTGCTCCTTAATCAGTGCTATTTAGAAGCTTACAAATTATACAAAGCAACTGAGAAGCACTGGCATGGAGAATTTTGGTAGGAAAACATCCATGGCAATAAATTGATAGGTAAGGTTATTGTCAGAAGCTCTGCTTGAACTCCTGACTCCTACTTTGCCATAGTCTTCTATACAGTCACATTTACTAATTTACCATTTGAAAGTGAGGCTCTCTGGCGAAACTATGGAAGCTTCCTCTGCAGAAGAAAATCAAGGGATTCAGAAGGCTCCTCTGTAACTAAACAGTGATGATATATTAAATTACTTAACCCCTTACCACCCTTCCTTTAACACTCTTGTCAGTATCAGTACAACAGACTTAGTTTCAAAGCACTTGACTCTAGGGCAGATAAAGCCAAAAAAGAAAAAGAAAAAAAAAAATGGAGAAGAGAGAGAATTGTAGAGTCATTTGTTATATCTCATCTAAATTTAGTGGAAGTGAGTTTATGACACCATTAGAAATTTGGGACATGGTTTATTTATGAAAATAACAACAACATAATAGCATTTAACATTTCTTTACATGTACCATTTTCATAGTTGCTTCATTAATGCAAAAATATACTCTACCAACATAGCACAAATGTGGTTACCTGGTAATTAAACTTTGAATACCTGCATTATTAACAGAAATGCCAAACTTAGAGAAGGAAAACAGTATTTTTGCTGCTGTAGTGCTTAGGTTCCTCAGGTTTATCTGAACCCAGACAATGATAGATGCAATCTGTGAGTAACAAATTAGACACAGCTCCCATATCAGGGGAGAAAATACCAGAAAGGACCCACTGACAGGCCACACAATCTGTGAATGTCAAATTACTCTCTTGATCTTTCTGGGCCAAATCAGTCATTCTTTTGATTGTTATGTAAATGATGGCTTTTCAAAGTAGCAATTTCTAAGTGCCCCATGATTTACTCATCAGTGCAGTAGCAGTTCTAAATCCTTGCTCTAGAGAAAGAGTAGAGCAACAACTTCTTCTAAGAAAGCCAGTTAACCAGCAGCCTTATTAAGGATATCAAGAACTGCATGAAAGGGAGATGAATTATTCTTTTACCATTGCAGTTAAGTCTTTCAGGCCAAAAAAGACACATACAGCCTTTTCAATGGAAAAAGAATAGTTTCATTAACAACTAGTATTGAATACACTTTGTACACCAAAAATCTCTGATCTCACATCAAATGTGGTACTAGCTGAACATAAAAAAGTAACAATTTTTTTTTTAAGAGTGCAAGTTGAAACTTTCCAGAATAGTAAAAAGAGCTAAAAACCTATTTTTTACTGTCCATGTGCTGCTGTACTAAGCTCAACAATCTTAAAACTGTCATGACAATTAAAAAAAAAAAAAAATTGTCCTCTTGGATAGTAAGAGTTCACATGTCTAGAGCACACTGAAAACTGAAGTTGGTAGAGAGCTTCTCAACTATAGTATTTACTTAAACAATACAGAAGTGAAGTGGTAACAGCGTCATCTCCTCAAACTAGAGGGAAAGTTGCTGCCTCCACACATTAAGAAGCTAATTAAACTGTATTACATTGAATACGAAAGAAACTCTTGTGCCAATGTGTTTCCATTCTGCAACAGGACTTACCTACAAATGAGGCAGGCTTGAGTTAGAAATAAACATAAACACTGCACGCCATGACATTTTTTAAGCCTAAAATTAAACAGAGGAAAGTGTGGTTCTCTTGCATTAAAAAAAAATCCTTTTGTACAGTGCTTTTACTTTCAATATAATTTTAATTACATTTTTCAACATATAAAAATAAAGCTAAAGTACAAGCTGAAAACTTCTGTTTATGTATTAGCAAACAAAATTAAATTTTAGATTCTCTTTATGCACTAACACTTAATGATATCTACATATACTCTCCACACTCCAGTCTCTGGTGGGAAAACTACATCTCTTTGAACTAAATGTCTACTGGTTGACATTATTTTAGTCATTTACAGATTTCAGCATTTATGCCACTAAGTAAATTTTTCACTTTTAAAATTATGATAACACCAAAGGCAATATGTGACTGCTATAAAATGCAAAGTACCACCAAGTGGCATATGACCTAGATAATGATTCAGAATTCACACCTTAAAGATTGTTTTATCACTATAATGCTATTATCACACTAACATTTTAAAAAGATTATTTTGGATTTTTTTTCCCCTCTAACAACACATGAGCTCTGATCTTGGTTCATTACAAAAGTGATGCAGAGATGCTTTAGACCTAAAAGTAGACAATACACACATCACTATGGCATTACTGCTTGCAAAGGTTACACATATGAATGAAAAATAAGTAAGTAAGACTGGCGATATGTATAGAGTAATTTATAACATACAAAGCAGGCTTTACTTACTAGCTCTTTCTTAGACCAAAAAAAAAAAAAAAAAAAAAAAAAAAAAATCACATAATTCCTAATCTAGTAACTATTGCAAAATACCAGTACAAGCTAAGGGCAAAGGAAAGAAGCTACTATGTAACACATCTGAAGAGTTTCAAAGCAGTGCCTTAGATGTACCTAAGAGAACAGTAGTAAGCAATGCAAAGCATGCTACAGACTATCAAATTTAACTTCCTTGCAGCAGAGTAAACACGAGGAAGTGTCCACACCCCATTTCAGAATCGAAGCTGTACACAGGTTGCTGTCAGCCAGCCAATATAAAGCTTGTTCAGACACATCTATCCGAAACTGCCATCAAAAAGATTAGGTGATTAAGGAATAGGCAAAACCCACATCTCACCAATTTCCCAAGTATTCTTCAGATATTTCTAGTTCCTAACCAAGTGCTTTTATTATCCCCAATTCCAGTTCTGACACATGAAAACTAAGAATTCTTTACATACCATACACTACTATTAGTGTCTGCAAATAAAATTCCATGCCTCACACCTTTGTAAATCCACTGACTTTGATGAAATCATCTGAGCCACAGCCACTTCTACTTTGAGCTTAACATCCTGTTCCATCCACCAAGAAGTTCTCTTTTACTACCTTCTTTTTTCAGAATGTAAGGAAAAATCCTGTCTGCTACCCAGAATCCTGTTGGGAAATAGCTACAGGCACTAATGGCAGCTTATGTTTATGTGCTGTATGTGATCTTAGCAAAATGGCACCAGATGATCACTCTTCTGAGCAATTACATTTTCAAGTAAGGGCCGATTCATATGAAACTGAAAACAATACAGCTGTCATGAACTATGCTGTTGTCAAAACCTCCACCCAAGTTAAACCCATTTATAAAGTGCAAAACCAAATTATCTGACACAGTAGCTCAGCACACAAGCTTGTTAATGATAAAGGCAATGGACTTCCTATGGAAGGCAGACACATTCAGTGGGTGATGCACTCAATCCTGTAGGAGCAGGATGGAACTTTATTAGTGTGCTATGCTATCAGTTTATAAGTGAGCTACCCTCTGCAGAGATAAGCATTTTTCAGAGTAACAGTTCTCCAGGAGTGGCTTTTTAGGAACACCTGATTAGAAGTGACAGATAATAACTACCTCACAGATCTGCACAGCATTTACAAAGCAAAACCAGAAAATACAGTACTTGCAAGAAAACACAACCTGAGGAGGGGAGAAAACGTGTGTATTTGGTGACTGGTGGTTTTGGTTGATTTTTTTCCTTAAAAAACCAACCAACAAAACCAACCAAAAAAACCCCCTAAAAACCCCAAGACACTTTTTGTAAGGAAATCATAACTAACATACAATATAATAATGTGCGGCATATAGCCTCACACACGGGATAAACTAGCAAGTAGTAAGTTAAAGGCTGCCATTCATAACAATTAACTTCCAAAGGCATGTTTCTTAAGCTAAGTGTACACAATCTTTTACATATTTTGCAACTAATACATCACAGAGACATGCTATTTCAGGTTAACAAAACTCAAGAAATCAAACTAATACCAGCTAAAACATGATACACTGAAAGAATTCTAGCTCTTCCCAAAGGAGAAACTTAGCTTTTCAAAGACACTATAAATAATACATGTATATTTTCACTAGTATCCCCATTTCAAATGGAAGAAGCTCTATGAATAAGACCAGGTGGTCTAAAAATATTCCTTTAATAAGTATGTACCAGCAGAAACTTCCCTCTAAAATACTTACTTTATTAGTGAAATGGTACCAAAGATAACAAGTATACAAACAGTCTCTTTGCTCTATGCTACTTACACATCATAAATAAGACAGCTGCTGTTGCAAGACACAATCTTTCACAGTCTTCCTGTAAGCATACAGATTTTTTTATTCTTTTATCAGAATTAGCTGTTTACCAGCCAACAGCACGTGGCTTAAACATCACAAAAATGGCTGTTCTATACTTTACATGGTAAAGCATTTTCTGTTGTCTTAAATGTACACAGTGGCAAGAACATTAAATCTTATTGAAAATGTGGAGTGATTAAGCAGCTTAGCTTCACAATCAAATTGGATTTCATTATCTTAGGAGCTGGGCAAAGTAATATGCTTTCCTTCCACTAAAAAAATTAACTACGCAGAGGAAAAGTAAAACAAATAGAAAGCAAATAGCCAATACACTTAATTTTTTATTTTAACTGAAAGAATTAACACTTCCCATGAGGTAAGGCAATTAAGTAATTTGATTGCATTAAGTTGTACTAAAAATAATCTATGTGATTTTAGGTATAATAATGTCTTAAAAGCATAACTTATCAGAAATCTCATGTAACCAATTAAACTAGTTCAGAGAACACAGCCATGTTTTGCCTTGACAAAAATACTTCTTACATGCTTTCTCCACAAAAAATGAAAAAAGAATCTCTACTGTGTAAGCCCTATGTATATTAGAACTTTCCTCCTCAAATTATTTATCCCCCATTTCTTCGCATGCCATTCCTTTTATGCAGCCCAACAGGTATCAGAGAAAAATAACTGAGAGGTAACAATTAAGGCCTTCCAAATGTATATCAAATGTCTTAAGGGCTTTCTTTGATGCAGGTAATCAGAGCACATTTTGTATTCAGCTACTACTTTTGTACAGTGGTGATCCCCAAATTACATCTTTCCTCTTATTTATAAATCTCTTCTAAGAATAAAAAATAAAAGTAAAATGGAGCTTCAGTATTTTAACAAGTGACTCAAGCAACTGTTCTGGTAAGTCACTTGCACTCCTGTCTACAGTATAGTGGTGGCAAAGTAGCAAGAAGAGATCATATAAGATTTAGCTGAACATGTGTAACAGCACATATACATTTCTAGAAAATACCACATTTTAAGAAGGCACTAAAGCTTCTGCTTGTGCTCCCATATTTTTTTAACAAAAAAGAAAAATTTATTTTCTTAATGGCACCTGTACTATTTTCAGCTGAACAGACACACTGCAGTACATTTCAAAACAAAGCTCTAAGTTCTGGTATCATCATACAGATGTGCTCACTTCTCTAAGGACAAAGAAAACAACAAAACAAAGCAACTCCAAAACAATCCTGGTAAGCTAACCTAATACCTATAACATGGCAATGTTCCTTTTAGGAACAGAAAAAGCGCATGCATTGTTCAAACACTTTAAAAAAAATATTAATTTCAGGGATATTAGTAAGAAATTATGTTAAATAATAAACCCTAAGAATCTCAAGCAGTGAGCAAATGAAAAACATACTAATCTGTGAGTATTTAACATAAGAACAGTAAAACTGCATTTATGCTTAAATCTCCTTTCCCTACAGTTGTCATTTACAAGGAAAGAAAGAGTGTATATTTATGCACCATTTTCAAGCACATCAAACAGCACACATGGAAGTTTTTGCAAAATTTTTAACCTACAGGGCAAAACAATACAAACGCCATCAACAAGCAGTATTTTAAACAACCTTCAATGCATATCTTCAGCTTTTTTTGGGAAGTACAGGTTTACATCTTTCAGTTTCTAGTTATTTGTAACAGCTTATAGCAAAACTTAACATAAATCATTTTACAAGTACAGCTATCATGGAAATGCATGGATTTTCAGAGATGAATAGCTCTGATGGCATCTGCCTTTTCATGGTATAACTACTGGTCTGTGCTATCTTGCTTTACAGCAAGAAGACAACAAAGCTATCACAAGAATTAGAGGAACTACTAGTACTATCAACACGTTCAGGTTGATTGCTTTTACATTTTCTTCCTCATTCTGGGAAATAAAATGCTTTGGATTTCATTCCTTAGTTGAATTGTAAGTCCATTCTTTGCTTTAAACCTCTTCCATTTTAATTGAGAGGTTTTCTTCATTTGGTTGACAGTTCCCGTTCTGTTGTAGCTTGACTTCATCTGTCCTTTGTGTATCTCTATTGTCTACTTCCTTGTCAGTCTCTGCATTCTGATCTTCTTTATTGGTATCTTTGTCCTACCAAAGATAAAATTATTTGACAACAAAATAATATTCTTAGCATTATAGGCTATGAATTCTAACCAGCTCTTGGCGATTTTATTGTTTCAATTTTTACATATCTATCTTGTCTCTGCAAATTTTAGAATAGAGGTGTGAGCTTTTCTGCCCCCTCCCCACTCTTTTTTTAAAATTAGCTTTCTTTTCAGTTGGCTGAAGTTAGGCACTTGTAACAACTCATCACCCAAGAAATTATGCCATAAAGTGATCTGTCTTTATTAACGATAGTCAGACAAAACAGAAAAAGCAGCACCATGAAACATATGAGAAACAGTTCCAGAAATGAAGATTTTACCAACATTTTTTAAATAGAACTTTTTAAATAGAATTTTTTTTTTCTTTTGTCACATGTCTGATGCATTTTAAGGGAGTTCATGGGTAAGATACTTACTTAAGCCTTTCAACAGTCACCTAAACAAGGTGTTTTGTAACAGTTGAATAATTTCAAGCACAACAAACTACTCTTTAAAGGCGTGCTGCTATTCAAATTCTAAGATTAAACAATTTGAAGACATTTCCTTTCTTAATTGCAGTACCTTCTATTTTGCAGGGGAAAATCCTATACCACTCTTTCACAACTCTTCAACTTCACTCCTACAGAATCCAATATACAGACCAGGACCAAATCAGTGAGGGAGAGTTTGAGCTACAGTCAGTTTATTCAAAAAGTAATCTTTTCCATTTGACAGTCAAGCCACTCCTGAATACTGCTAATTAGTTAATGGCCTGCCAGGTCCTAAGAGTAGGGGGCAGGCATGTCCTCACATAGGGCACACAACAGGAAAGAGAAACAAGGTGTTTCCGTAACCTAAGCACACAAACTCCTACAGGTCAACTGAAGTTCAAATATGTAGACTTAACTGGTCTACTAACCCTAACTAGTAACACTAAACTCAAATGGCACTGATTTGGTAAGGAATAGGAGAAAAAGAAGGCAGGAGTAAAAGAAAGAAAAAGTAAAGCGAGAACTTCAATAATAACTTCATTACGACTTCACTCTGCTGATCACTTGGTCACACAAACTTACCTTTGAAGTAGTGGTGCTTTTGTCAGATTTCTCCTTTCCCTCTTTTTCTTTACTACTTTTTTTCTTGGAAGTGGAGCGTTCTCTCTCTCTTCTTTCATTATTTGTATCTCTTTCTCTTTTTTTTTCTTTCTTGTTTCTGTTTCAGAAATTTTTTATTCAAATTAGGATTTGATCCAACTACAACAAATTTCAAACCACTTGAATGCAAACTAAACTCCCAGCATGGACTTTCAAAAACCCTCACAAAATTTAACAAAAAAAAACCCTCCGCAAAGACAATGGGATTTTTTTTTTTTGCTGAAGAGAGCTAAACAGTGCATATGACCAGTACACACTGTATTTGCAAAGAAAAAAGCAAAATGAATCTGTATCAGATGAAGGGATTTTATTGATTTGAAGCAATTTGCAAAGCTGATTGATTTGAAACTGTCATTGAAAGAATACCAGAGCTCAAATTGGTTAAAGTTTTGAGTTTTAAATTAAAACTGAATCATACTGACCAACTGAAAGAATCCAAAATCATTAGTGAAAAGGCAGTAGAACAGAGAAAATACTATAAATCCTTCCTTTTTTACTCATCATTAACTTCTATATTTACACCAAACCAACCTTCTCGGAGAAGGAGTTCGTGAAGACTTTCTTTTTGCTGTTTTTGATGTTTTAGGAGACTTGGAGTGACTTCTACTCTTCCTTTTACGCCTTTCTCTACAGGACCAAAAAATTCAAGATCATCAAAACCCAAAAATAATAAACTCAAAAGAGATAAAAAGAGAAAGCTCTTACAATGTGTTAACATATCTACTGAATTTAACAGTCCTTATTACCAACAAAATATGAACTGTAAAACCTAAAAAACATTGTATGCTTCAGTTTCGTGGGAAAGGCAAGGCTGCAAGTAGGAAAAAAAAAAGCTGTGTCCTTTCAAAACTTTTTTTAAAATCATTACCTTGGTAACAATGGAAACACATTGAATCCGGTAATCCTGTATCAGTTAAGAGTTTCTTCAGTCAAGAAAACAATTCAATTAAATGAAGTGCCATATTAAGACAAATGGTATAACTCAAGCAGTATGAATTTCAAAATTTAACATTACAACCTGCAGATCACTGCAACTTCAGTTTAACCTGACTGAAATTTAATTCCTAAATACACAAGTTAGAATTAGTTGGTTTAGCCCAAGCTGTTGTCAACATCAGGATAAATAAAATCTGTTGTTTTTCTAGTGGTCCTTGCTTAGCAACCACAATGTTATCACGCTAACACATGGAAAAGCCTGAACTGTTTTACAGAGCAGCTGTTTTACATAGCTTTATGGAGTTTCCTGAAGTTGCCATTATGGGGTGTGATCTTGCATAGAACAAAAACATTATAAACTGGTCATTTATACTGCAGCATACGTTAAATTAAAGCAAAAACTGAGCCAGTACAACTTCATTCAACACAAATGCAGAACCCATCTGCCAAAATAAGACAATTCTTTTCCTATCAACTCTTTGTACAGCAGGAAAAGCATATTGGAAGAACATCAAAGAAAAAGAGAAATTTAAAACTTACTTCTAGATACAGCACAAAAGCTACATTTATGGGTAACAGCTTTTGCAATTTGTGAATATTTAAATATTCAATGTTTAGAAAAGCCAAGAAAACAAAACTTATTAGATAAAAAACAAAAGGACACATTAAATTATGGCCAGTATCACTACATGGATCGATACTCTGACACTATAAGTCTACTCTGACTGGTCTGGTTTTGGCCAGGATAATTTTCTTTCTACTAACCAGCATGGTACTGAGTTTTGGATTCAGTATGACAGTGATGTTGAAAATACACTGATGTTTTAGTTGTTACTTACCCTAAATCAAAAACTCTGGTTTCCCATGCTCTGCCAGCAAGCAGGTCCCCAAGACACTGGAAGGGAGCAGGGCCAGGAGAGCTGACTCAACTGGCCAAAAGTACTTTCCATACTATAGGCAGGGAGCTGGCTGGGAGCTGCAGATTGCCCTGGAAGATGGGCTGGGCATTGGGCTGAGCAATTGTTTAATACATGACTTCTCCTGGGCTTTAGTCCTCTCTGTCCTTTCCATTACAATTATTACTGTTAGTGTAATTATTTTATTTTGTTTCAATTACTATTGTGTTCTTTTCTCAACTCTCAAAATACAGAGCATGGCAGAGCATGACAAGGTTGAACAAAGAAGGAATTGGTGAGGAAACGAAAGAACTGTCATGGTTTAACTCCAGATGACAACTTAATCCAGAGTGGCATTTGCTCATTCCCTTCCTGCTTTTGCCCCCCACTGCCCCTCAACCTCCATACCCCCATGCCACTGAGGAGGAGATTAATGAGAAAGAAAACTCCAGCACTGTACCAGCTGATAATAAGAAATTTAACTCTCAGTCAAAACCGAGATAGTGACCTCCTGAAGCTGCCCAGGACAAGATTTCTTAGGTATTTTGTTCAGCAAGCTTGTAAGTGTGATTTATCTTTGATAAAAATATAAAATGTCGTCAAAATGGTGGACAAAATAACACAGTAACTACATCAGTTGTTCACTAGTTAATATGAATTTTATTTTGAACATCTCCACATCTGTCATCACCTTTACTTAAATAACGATACTGGAAATTGATCATTCTCTCTTAGTGCTGTTACTTCGGCTACTTTGAGTACATTACCATTTTATTTTGCTTTCCAGCATACGTACCTGCAAACCAAGCACTTTAGCAATTGTGTTCAAATTAGAAACTCCTTATTTATGAAATCTCATTTTCAGTTTCTGCTCTTATTTCACATTGAAGAACTTTAACTGTGTCTCACTGCATTTGTTCCCATCTGTATTGCATTTGTCCATACAAAGATTTTTGTGCACCCATTTCATTAACTCTCTCACACAATGTTAATATGGCAAAACTTAAGAAAAACAAGTTCTGAATACTTTGATAGTGATCCCATGTCTCTTAATCGTACAGAGAAATAACATTATGCATCTCATCTGGTGCTACTGGCTCTGCTAGCCTGTAAGATACCACCTTTTCCTGATTTCTCTTCCCCTGGTCTGTCTCTTCAGCAAGGAAACACAAATAAATATCTTATTTCCAGTACTTGCATGCTGTCTGTCAGCAAACCAAGGTCAGTTGCCATCTAGTTCTTAGAAGGTCCTGTATGTCCTACTCCACTTTCACCTCTTCTCCAAAACAATGCCTGTTTGCCCAGTATTTTACATTGCTCAGGCAAATGATCAGAATGAACTGCTGTACTGTAAACTCAGGCAACTGAAATGCTTCATGGTTGAATTATCTTCACCAGAAAGGCCTGCAACCATTTCAACTACGCAATGTCAATCACTAGAGAGAGACCCCTAAAAGCAAGCTGTGACTCTGTAACCCAACCTATTCAGAATTACTTTTTAGAGAACCATGACATTACTGAGGTTGGAATTACCTATCTCTTCCCCACCTTACAAAAGGGTCAATCAGAGTAGGTTATTCAGGCCATACTCAGTCAGATTTTTACTATCTCCATGGATAAAGGAGATAATCCCTTGGGATAACTGGTTCCAGTCTGCCCAGCAAAACCACAAATTCAACATTTGTAAAAAAAAAGCCTTAATTTCCCATATGTCAATATGTGCCTGTCATCTCTTAATTGTCACAGGCCTTTGCTGGCTCTGTCTTCTTCATGCTCTTATTACAAATTAATACATATTTTAAGATGCTCCTTAGCTTTCTCTTTTCCAGGCTAAACAGTCCCATATTCCTCAGTATCCCCTTGCATGACAAAAGCTCCAAGTCCTTTATCAGCTTCATGGCCCTTCACCAGACTCATGTCAGTACATCTGCATGTCTCTTGCAATGGGAACAGGATTCTAAATGTGTCCTCACCAGAAGAAGGAAAGAATTACCTTTTCTGACCTACTCACAACATTGCTGGCAAGGACATTAGCTGCAAGGACCTTCCAGCCCGTCCCCCTGCTATACTGGTGCAATGGCATTATTCCTGCCTGCGTGTAGGACTTGTCCTTTCTCTTTGTTCAATTCCTTGAGATGCCTGTCAGTCCACTTCTCCCACCTGCTAAAGTTTCTCTGCATGGTGGACCAGCCTCTCTCCACTCTGTTGTTTGCAAAGCTGCCAAGGATGGACTCTGTCTCACTATCTAAGCCCTGATAACAATATTCACCAGTACTGGTCTCTGCATTGTTGTTCTAAGGATAATGTTGTATCTGAAAAAAAAAATTGTAAATCCATAATAGAAAGTATATTTTCTCATCTTCCAGCTTCATAAGAACACTGCTCTTGTTTAACAATATCTGTATCATATCAAAGTACAGTTTTGTACTTTGCACTAGAAGAGATGCACTAATTTTCACTAGAATCATTTGCTCAAGCACATGACATTGGAGCCTTTCCATAGCACTCTCTTAACTAGTAAGATTCATAAGGGGGATCAAAATTGTTGCAAATGAGAGTATGAGTTTTTGGTTACTCCCAGCTAACTACATTTGCTATTTGGCATTAGGAACCTAGTTTTCCACCAAGGGTCCTATATAAGCCATATATTGTGGAACTCATATATTTTTCTGCACTTAGCCAATTCAACACTGAGGCCTACGAACTGAAAAAAATGGTTTCAAAGCTGACAGAAGTATCTCTGTCTGGGTCTTCCACTCATTTAAACAGAAAGCTGCATATGCTTAAAGAAGATACACTACTTTGCCCATAAACCTCATAAGACAAACACAATGTTCAGAAACTATTTCACCCTTTTTTACCTTCTGTGAACCCTGAATTAATTATTTTTTTGGACTAGAGGAATTCTGCTTTTGTCTAGTGAAATTACCATAACAGAACCTGCATTATTATAGGCAGAACTTGACCAATCATTCAGCATTTCATTATCTCAAGGTTACAGATACAATTTGGTATTTAAATCCAGTATCCAATACTACTGAACTCTAATTCCTGATGTAACAGAAAGGACCTTATCCACCAATGCTTCTGAACTTATCTTAGCTGCACTGCTTTTAGAATATGCCTGTGTTTGCTTACAGAGATTGATTATAACATCACAGCCTCTTTCTGGTGTACTGAATTTATCCAGACTTCCTGACAGTTAATCTTCCTTCAGAGCCAAAACCAACATCCACATTAACTTTATTGTTTTCCTGTTTACTGTCAGCAGTGTTATGGAATGTTACTTTTAACTTATACCTGGCCATCTAGTCAGATAAACAGGGTTTCTGTCTCTTCCAACAGAGATACTTTCACCTTTTGAAAGGCTAGCTAGCCAAGCGATACACTTGCTTCCTGCAGTTCATCCATCTGGCCAAAAAGTTGCAAGTACAATGGAACAACTGTTTGCAAGATCTACAGACTAAAATGTTGCAGTATGTAAGTAACGAATGAACTATGTAACACTGACTCAAACTTTCATCAGAGCAAAGATGATGTGCGTAATGTGGGTCAGAACTTTTGGCTGTATTCAACATACAGAAATGGCACAAGAATCATCCGATTACTGTCCTCATGGATTATATAATATGGGTATGTGAAAGTAAAGCACCAGCAGCCCAACAAGCACTCTCTTCTATCAGGCACCATATAGAGCTTTTTATAACAGATGTTACTTTACAGGAAAATCTACAAAATGGAAATAATATATACTTATTTAATAAGAGACATGGTGATATCAATACATAAAAATTAGGATGGTGCCTCACTGAACTGACAAGTCCAAAAAAAGCATGAAAAATTCTAAACAAACCTGCTGGAGCTACGAGATCTTCTTGAAGAGCTATAGCTTCTTGGGGGTGTTCTGGATCGCTTATCTTTCTTCTTTTTATCATCTCTCTCTTTTTCTCGCTCCTTCTCCTTATCCCCATCTTTTTCCTTTTCTTTGTCTCTGTCCTTTTCTTTGTCCCCTCCTTTGTCCTTATCTCCCTCCTTGTCTTTAATCTTCTCTCTGTCCTTCTCTCCTTCTTTCTCAGTATCTTCTTTTTCTTTGTTATGATCTACCTCTTCCTTGTCTTTTTCCTTATCTTTTTCTTTTTCCTTATCCCTATCTTTGTCCCTATCCTTGTCCCTGTCCCTGTCTCGGGCTCTCTCTCTATCTTTGCTTCGTTCTTTATCTCTCTCCTTGTCCTTCTCCCTGTTTCTCTCTTTATCTCGCTCTCTTTCCCTGTCTTTGTCGCGGTCCCTATCCTTTTCCTTGTCTCGGTCTCTGTCTTTCTCTTTTTCTTTGGCCTTTTCTTTTTCCTTGATCTTTTCTTTGTCTCTTTTCTTGTCCCTGTGAAAAGCCAAACACAAACCCATTAATTAATCTTCAAACTTTCCAATTAAAATTACAACTAACTTTTTAGTATACATCAAGATAAAGTATGTGTCTCTGTTGAAAAATAGTAATTCTTCAATATTTTAATTTTTTCACCCCTGTTCACAATGAGGAAAATCTATATATAGCAAGGAAATATACAGCTATATACAACTAGGAAAAATTTGGAAACCACATTGCAGAAGGGGACGCCAAAACCAAATCACACCACTATCTCCCAAGTGATGTTACTATGTCTCTCTCCATCTCAGTTATGTAAATATACATACATATATAGTCTCTTTTTTGTCAGAGAACTGACAAAACTCTACAATCTTTTAATCTATTCTTTACTAAAATTGTATCCACATAAAATGACCTTCAGATTAATCACTGCCAAGGGAATAACAATAGCTGACTGACAGAAGTCCTTATATTCTACATTTTCTCTCACAGATATCCTTTGAACTGCTTCTTGGAAGTCCAACAACATTTAATTCATAGAAATAAAAGGAAAACATGGACAAAATGCTACCAGATACCCTTAAAAGGCAAATGTAAGATCAAAACTCAATCAAGACAATTCAACCATCAGCTGGAATTTGAAAATTATAAAAAAATTGCTAATACAGTAAAAACAGAAGAAAGGAAAACAGCTTCTTTGGGACAGAAGTAGGATACATGTTCATAAAAAGAACAGTAAGAAAAATTCCATCTGATGTTCAAAGTCAAACGAAAACTAATTAGCTCACAACTTTTGCTGGAAGATTACATTGTAGTATAGGACTATTCGAAAATGCAAGACTCCATCTTTCCTCTCTAGTACAGAGAGATGTGACAAAAGAACAATTGTTCAGAGAGAGAAAACAGGAGAAAGCACAAGAGGAGAAATTCATTAGCAGGCCTTATTTGGTCAAAGAGAACTAGACTGATAGAGGTTACCTGGTATCTATTCTAGATTTTTACAGATTCTAAGAGAGACTCCTTCACACATGAAAGATTCCTAAGCACTCAAACTGTCCTCAAACTGAAGAAGTGTTTGGCTGTATCTTCTCAACTGCAAATAAACAGCCAACTGTTGTATGCTCTGTCACCTAACAACTTTGATTCCCATCAGGTTCTGTCAAATACTTTGTTAGGAGTCTCAGAGAAGGAATGTAACATCATAAAGATGAAACAGTGCCAAGTCCCCACGACACCAGCCTTAAAATCTCTCAAGAAATGTCTTCTAGTTAATTTATCAGAGAGATTTCACTGGACTTGCCCCTTCCAGTGAGCAGATGTCTCAAGAAGCTCAAAACAACAGAAACAAGAGAATCAAAAGGACCCAACAATAAAACCCAGCTGGCTACATAGCCTAGTTTTGTTTCCACATAGGTCCACAGATCTGCAGGTCTCTTTCCCACAAAACTTATCTCAAAGAACAAGAGGCAGCTGCACAACTCAAGTACAAATTTCCCTTTAAATGAATCAGAGGAATTACAGAAATGAAACTAAGAACATACTAAGACTTCTATTAATTAGGCTATTTTTACAGGTACTTTTGGTTTGAGCTTATTCACTACTTCATCTCTCGAAAATTATGCCATTATCTTGTTATAATTTCATAGTTTAATAATTAGACGATCAGACATAAAAACAAATAAACTAGATAAAATACACACATATCACATCCTGAAATACATATATGCCATAAAACAGACACATTCATTTGTTCCTGCCATTTGACATATGAGAAAGTCAAAGTGAAAATAAAAGCTCATGCACAAGAACTTTATACATGTTCTTACAATATAGCTCACTCTGAATTTGACCTTCTCAACAGATACACATCAAACAAGCATTATCCATTTTTTGGTAGGTTCACAAGGTACACAAGATACTCCTACACTATGGTTGTAGTCTGACAAAATTAGGTTTTTTCAGTCAGCTTGGATGTAAGTACAAAGTAGACAAGACTATCAAAGTTCAGGTGCCTCAGCATGATCATTTAACCCCTGTAGGCATCATCCAGGCTACAGGAAGTACAATTAACTCTATCCTAGCCAAGACCACTATACTCAGTATTAAATATTACTTTCTGTCCTTTATGCTATATCCTTTATGGTCACTTAAAAGGTTTGTTAATTTTTTTTTTTTCAAAAACTCTGTATTGTGAGCTAACAGCATCATTTTGTGGAACAGATCTCACCGAGAACGAGAGCGACTTCTTGATTTCCGTCTTTCCATAGATCTAGAACGTTTTTTCAGAGGACTTCTTGATCTGCGTCTGTCCTTGTGTCTTGAGAGAGATCTGTTGCCAGATCTACTTCTAAATGAAGAATGCCAGAGAAAAGTATTTTAGTATTGAAACTTTATACAAATGAAGCCGACCAACAAAACGACAGTATACATGTGTGTCACCACATAGTATTATATAAAGAATTACACCTCAATAATATACTGTCTGCAAATGTTTTTGCAAATACTTTATGCTTCACCAGGTGTACATGCTCTACTTTGAAACAATGAACCATTTAATTATACCAATGTTTCCTAATAATCTCCATGAATCAGGAAAATAAAAGTTAATGTAATTTACAACAGTTGTCCTTACAAAATGACACTGCACAAAATCTCTGATTAACAATTTTTAGCAAATTTTAAAAATAATTAGTTACATCTTATTTCCTTCCCAGGCCCAGTCACTTATTGAAGCCTTAGTCATTAAAAAAAGATGACTTTGGCTGCAACAATCTCTTTTTGTTTTGCTTTCTAGCCTTATAATTTAAATTAACAAAAAACCCTGATGATGTGCAGTGCAGGTTTTAGTCAAGTTACCTTCTCAGATAAAAGGATCTGTTAGTATGGATTTCAGTTGCAAATAAAGTACAAATACTCTGATTATAAAATCTTATTCAGATTTGATGAAGAAAACAGCATTTTTTTTTTTTTTTCCAAAACACTGTATTTTTGAAGACCCTTTTCCCCAGAGAAGCAAAAATAAAAAGCTGAATTTCCACATTAAGTTTCAAAAAACATCACTGGATACTTTGCTTCAGATGTTAAGGTACCATGAAGTTTAACTTACCAAAGCCAGAAAGATCATGTATATTACTCAATAAAACCTGAAGAATTGTGAGGTACAAAAAGTAACACATGCACCTACCTTCCAAAACTCAAGACACACAGTGTAATATAAACCAAGAGGAGAGGAAGCAATTTTTTACCTACAGCTTTGTTCTCCTTATCAGAAAAGAAATGCAAATCAACTGCAAGACTAATTAATTATAACTGAATCAAAGCACAATCTCGAATGAATTTTATGTCATAAAGATGAAAATTATGTTACATAAAACAGTCAAACAGAGAAGTAGTAAGGACAGATTATTTTTATGGATGAAGCTGCCTCAACAGGTCAGAGTGGCTTTTTTTCAGCATGTTCTCAAAACTGACAGTAGCAATAATAAACAATTTACAAAACATAAAATATAATAATCAACATTTGTTTCAAGAACAGGTATTCCCTATTTAAAAAAATAAAAGCTTGTCTTCTAAAATCCCATTTGGCTCATGTCAGTACAAGATAATACTGAAATTACCGCACTGTTACACAAAACCAACTTTGTTTTTCAGTTACTGAGTGAAGAGACACAGCAGAGAAGCAAGCAATGAAGAAGTGACCAAATGGTCCTTCTTGCATTAGAAAGGACAGAACATTTTGAAGTCATTAGAAAGTACATGCTGTGGTTTCCTACTGTTGCAAAACTGAAGCCTGCACCTGTATCATATTTCTTTGATAGTATAATTAATAACTCCCTCTCGGCCAGATCTTCTGTATCTAAAAGAATTCTAGCAGCTTTATTAAAAGACATAAATGAAAGGATGCAATAGAGCTGTTGCTGCAATATGGACAACACTCAACTTTTTCAAGTGCAAGTGATCAAACAACATTCCAAATTTGGGGGGGGGGGGTGTTTATCCTTAAAGTAGTCAAATACCTTTAGATTGATTTACCTAGGCTCTCAGAAGATACTCCTGATGATTGAAAAAATCTGGACCATTCTGGGAAGCCTTTAGAAGTCTCCCAGAACAAGGCTGTTTCATTCTTGGAAGAAAACATTAATGGGTATACATCAAGAATGACCCAATAATTTTCTTTTTCAGAACTGAATGAATTTAACAAAGCAAATGAAATCTGAAAAATTAGGAACTGCCCCTATAGCCTCTTCCCTATGCTTTTTTTAAAACATAAAAGCTCATCAGTCTGAATTCAACCTTCAGAAAAAGATTTTTAAAAACATAGCTTCACCTTTACAGGACAGTAAATAAAGACACTGCATTTACTAACTCAAAGTTTAGAAGTTGAGCACAATAGGAATTCTATACCAAAAAACAGGCAGCCTATTTGTTCAGGGTGTTACGAGTAACTTATCTGCACCATGCACAAAATGCAGGTTTCTCTTTAAAATACACATCAAAAAATCTTATTTGGCTACATAGCACAATGTACAAAACCATAAAATCTACATAGAAACCACACAACTTTTTATCTTACATGTCACAGGAAGTGCCTTCTAGGATGTTTTAACTGAAAGTAATCCTAAAAACACTTAGGATTTATAGGAAAAGAGCACCTATTCAGAGACAAAGTTCCTGGTAACTCTGATCTGCTGGGCGCAAGTTAGCAATCTCTACAGGAATACTTGTGTGTGACTAAAAAATCCCAGTAACCAGCACTATGCAAAAAATCCCAGTATGATCTTAGTCTGAAACAAAAAGCATACCTACCTGTGTTTTGAGTGTGATCTTTTCCTTCTAGATCGGGATTTTGAGCTAGACCTGGATTCTGAACGAGAATGGGAACGAGATCGACCGCCTTTTCTTTCACTGCTCTTTCCAGACTCTGAGAGGAAAAAACCACTTTGCAGTGTAAGCTCAGAACATTTAAAGATCCCAGTTAACAATCTGGCACAAGTGGAATGTACCACATATATTGCAAGGGGCCTACTCTCTGCACATCTTCCTTCTTTGCAAATATCCTTCAGAAACATCCAAGAAAGTCATTGCATATACTCGTTGAGTGCAGCCATCCTGCAGCAGTACACATAAACCAGATAATTATAAACAGCTAGCTCTACTAAGAACGGGATTTATGTTGCTGCCACAATGTACAAGAACATAACATGTCCTCCTTTTGGTCTATTATTTAATATAATTACTTTCTCTTTTAATAACCTGAGAAGAACTGAGCAAATTTTGAGGGCATAATTTTGTAAACAAGCACAAAATATAGATCATTACTACTGCCTGTATTTTTAGATATTTCACACACTGTACAAATATTGAAGTTTTATTCCTTATTGTTTTGTAGGAGGAAAGGATGAACAGAACAGGGTGAAAAGTCTGACCAAAGGCCAGAAAGTCAACAGAAACCTTAACAGTGAGCTCACCATGGTTCAGAGTCTGTTACTCTGTTGCTTAACACTGATGAAGTACTAGAGTACTTCCAACCAAAAAATACAACAGAAAATAATCCCCCCCACAAAACCCTCAAGACTCCATACTATCTAATCAACATAAGACAATATTGGGGTTTTTTAGCAAGAAGAATGGCAAAAAGTTGCTGATGAAAAGAAGTAGAAGTCTACTAAGTTGAGAATTTTTTTATGCTGTGGTTTTGCAATCAGTTTAAACCAGCATAAATCCCCCCTGGAATGTCTGTCTAACCTCTCAACACAACACCACCTTCCAACTTGACTTGGCACCTCAGTGTTAACAGGGAACAGGGAAACAATCTGGATGAAAAGAAGTCCTTTACAGTATGTTAACATTTATCCCAGATTCATTCGCTGATCCCATTTGCTTTGAGGATGCATACAGTCTTGAGCGACCATGAAAAAGAAACAAAATTAACCTTGTACAGATAAGGAAAGCATAGTATCACTGCTTTCAGAACCATGCTAGCTCACTCTGCTCATGAGACTATAGCACTAACGGGTGCTAAAGGAGAACAAAAAATATTTTATTTTAAAAGTTTTCAAATACTCTAAACCTAAAAAGTACCATCATTAAGTACTAATTTAGTATTGAATTTGCATTTTTTAAAACATTCAGTGGACATGTATCTGAAAACAAGACATGATCAAATAAAAAGCTTCATTTCACTGTTTAGTTTCATGAACAGAATTTTGATTTTTTTTCCCCAACACATACTGAATACATTCAGATACCCTTCTCCTGCATCTGAAAATACTCTTAGAAATGTGAAGAAAATGCTCTTAGAAAAGGTACATACAGAATATGTCTGTTCAGTAATGAACAAAACATACCTACCTGGCTCAATAGCAGCAGATATAAAAGATTGGGCTTCCCTTACTCTCTTCATCACTTCTTCTAGCTCCTTGGCAGCAGCTTGTGGTGTCATTTCAGGAGGCTTCACTATTGCATTATTGGAGTGATTTATCCTAAATTAAAGGAAAATAAATCCTTTTATTCTTAAACACTCGAACAGGGCAGATAAAAAACAAGTAAGAAAACATCTCAATTTCAGTGTACAACTGAAAACTTTGTAAGTTCAGCAAAACTACAGATTTGTAACACCCATCTGTTCCAAGTACCCAAAGTACCTTTTACTACTTTGGAAATCTTACCACTTTTAAATAAAGGCAGCACAGTATTTCTCTGTTACAATACTTTTAGTAGAAGTCTAGGAAGTTACTTCTTTATTTCAGATCAAATCTTCACATTAACACCTACTAACTACATACACATCATATGGAAAACTTAATTAGTACTATGGACTTCAAAAATTTTTTCACTCTTACAGCTTACACTACCTCAAGATTAATATAAATGTATTTTCCTCAATGTTATATTCTATTGAGAGAAATTTATGCCAAACTGTGAAGCTGGAGTTGATAAAAATGTTCTGTTTTTTTTAACAATAGGCCTGCATATTGAAAAACATTAGTTGCAGCCTTTTGCTACACATAAGTCATAAATGTGTGTGCAATGATACAAAGAAATCTCTCATTCAACAGTCAAATGTATAATTAATTTCTTACTTCAGTGGTCGATCTCCAAACATAACTCCATTAAAGGCAAGAGCACGAGGTACAGAATTTTGGTCTGCAAATTCCACAAAAGCAAATCGTGTTGGTTGCGTCTCATCGCCTGCCATGCGCACAAATTTGACTTCTCCAACTTGCTTAAAGAATTCAAGCAGCTGATCTGCTGTGGTAGTCTAGAAAGAGTTGAAGAGCTCAGCTGAAGTAAAATATACAATGAAAACCACTAATCTAATATATTCGGTAGTCTTAGAGCTACAGATTTTGGAATGATAGCTCAACATTATTACAAAGGATACGTGAATTTGGTAACATTACATTTTAAGACATAAAGACATGCATTTTTTCTTCCATTAAATTAAGAATATTCTACAATTTTAAACAGTGCAGGCACAAGCCCTTAGTCCTTCACCTAGGTAAAAAAAGGACTTTACATAGGGCTTTGCATTTTTCAGACAACTAATCTGAAATAACTGATAACAAATTTCCTTATACATCTGTTTCCAAGCTACTAATCGTGACTTTTGATCAATTAAAAGAATCCAAACAATATTAAAGGATGTAGATTTATGTGGCTTTCTACTAGCTTCCAGTTTGCTTCACTTTATCACAGTCAATAAGACTTTTACACACAGTAGCTATTTCAGCAGTCAAAAATCCCATAATGTAATATCTAAATTGCTATCTGTCAAAAGCAAATATTTTTCAGTTAATCTGATCACCTCTTGAAAAACCAAGCTGCTGACTGAAAGATATTTATGCTAATTTTGCAACTTTCAGTAGGATACATCATTTCATCTTATTCTATCTACACAACTGCACTGTGCTCTGGGGGACAGCTACCACAATCTCACGACTTCTGAGGATTGCTCATCTAATACAACCAAACCGTACATTCACTCAATACACACAATTAGAAGTAGGTTTCTTAATTCACCTATGGTTTCTCTGGTATTCTGAGAAAGCCTAGTCTAATCTGACTGGCACATGACACTTCAAAATTCAAAACACCATGAATAAGCAAAAAAATTTAGGGGGTTTTGTTTAAATTCATGTTGTCATTAACTCATGGAAACTCTTTAACATGTAAGATTAGAATTCACAGATTACATTTTCACATCTTCTGTTAGTGTTTCCACAACACAGAAACGAAGAAAAGTTACCTGAGAATTCAAGTTTCCAACATAGACTGTTCTCCTGATTTCATCAATTTTGGATGGATCCACATTTCCCATAATTGGTGGTTGTGGTATTTCTCCCAGTGCTGTAATGTTAGGATCCAATGCTGCTGCTGGTATAGCCCCTAAAGTACCAAGTGAAACACCAAGCTGGAAAACACAAGCACAGAATACACTGTGCAGCCAAGCACCAGCAAAAGATACTCCACTTCTTAATACCTGTTTGCCTGGATGCATTTCTGCAAAAACAGATCTAATGAATATAAGCAATACCTCAAGGTTGCAGCACTTCAGGATTTTTACAGAAGGAAAATCTACCCAGAAATAAGCATTCATGGTTAAGGTATTCTTTGAGTTATTATTTAATATCTTATCAAAGAGATCTGGACAGAGATATATATTAATTACAAAACATACAGGCTCTAATGCTTAGAGTTACTCAAATTGAGTAAGATTCTTTCAGACACTGCTACTATTCTTATTTTTTTGAAAAAAGTATTTTGAAACTAGGTAAGTGATTTGGAACAACTGAGATTTTGCCCAGCAAGGAAAGAAGGGAATTTCCAGTGCTCAGGGCCACTAAAGGGACACATACAGTGTCTTTTGGAAAAATTAATCACCCTGGACAAGATTAATTACAGATGAAATGCAAAGAATATGCCATCTAAGTTCCTCCCCTCATACCTAGAGAATGAGAACAATACAGCTCTCATATTTGAAACTGGAAGTTGAAAACTCTCCTGCAAAATGTTATAGAAAGTCACTTAAAAAGCACTACAAAATTGGTGCACTGACTTCCTGGTTTGAATTTTCTTGACCTAAAAAGCAACTGCTTTTTCAAGAAATGAATATTCCAAGAAAGTGTGGGGAATTCTTAACAATTCTTCACAAACCATTGGTACCTTTTTAATGTAACAAAGGAAAAAAACTACTCTACTTTAACCTTAAATTTTCCTTCAATAAACCATAGGAACTGGCTGATGTCAAGAAAGGCTTACAGAGGCAAAAGGGAATGGAGCAAAAATAGCAGAACCAAGCTCCTCTACTTTTTGTAGCAAAAACACTGTTAGACAGAGTCTAACAGTCAAAAATCTTGCTGTAGAGATATCAAAGAAAAGTCTCTACTGCAGCTTTCAATATTCTGAAGAATTCATGTCAAAGTAACTTACATTTTAATATTTTTTTTGTTAGTGGATAACTACCACTGGACGAAATTAATGTCCCTATGGGACAGGACAGCCACTATAATGAACAAGAACCAAAACCAGTATTTACCCTCTATTTTGGAAAATACTAGTCTGAAATAAAGACCCTAGAAAGATGTCCAGCACATGGACATCTTCTGATCAGTCCTCAGAAGACTCACCACAGCTAAACCCTCACTGCAACATCAGACCAGATAGTCCTTGTCTCCTCAACACAGAAAAGGCTACCAAGAACAGAGGAAACCAGAAATTATATAGACACTGAATTTTACTTACTGTAGTCAGAGGGGTTGGTGTAGGTATGGGAAGCAACCCTGCACCAGGCATCAGACTTGTCATAGTAGGAGCAGGTGCCAATAGAGAGAGGGCTTTGGCTTCATCTGGGATTTTACCTGAAGAAGCAAATTAAAGCATTACACAGAGTTGGAACACTAGACAGATGTTACTCTTTCTATGATTTTACAATTACCCTTGCATTAAAAAATGTAATAAATAACAATGAATCTATCTACCAGATCCTTACAAAGAAACAAATATCTTAAGTTTTTCGTTTTACCCTGCTCTATTAGGAAAAACAAAAGTGAGCAATACTTCAAAGACTAACAATCTCATTAATGGATTATTATTTTAAAAACTGAATAATGTATATAATTATTTAACACTTTGAGCTATGGGTCACCTGTACTGGAAACTTAACGTTCATGAACCAAACGATATCAAGCATGGACGCTTTCCCAGGGCGGTGTTTTCGCGGTGATCGAAAGTTGTTTTACACATGACAACCGTTCGTGTTGGCTGCATCACTAATAGCACACAGAACATCAGATACAGAAAAGAAGAACATTTTTTAAAGTTTAATCCCCAGAAATGGCAAATAACCAAATCAGTAAAAGAAAGAAAACCAAAAAGAAGGGGGGGAAAAAAAAGAAAAAGAAAAAAACAAAGTACGTGCTAACTGAAATTTGTGCTTTTCTTTATTCCTCTGGTGCTACCTACTTAGAATGTAAAAATAAATAAAACACAAAATAATAAACTACTGAGACTGCACACAATACATACTACAAGTGAAGCTGACGGTGGAGGAAGGAAGAGTAGAAAAAAATAAGATTTGTACTCTGTCACATTCTAGGTCACCTCAGTTTATCTGAAACTGTGAAGTTAAATCTGAATTTACAGAGATTGAAGAAAATCATAACTGATCAGGCTAACCAAGCTCTATCTTCCCAAAAGATGTACTTCCTGCTATTTCAACCTGATCATAGGCCTCCTGTCATGCCTTAAGTTTAAGTAATAACAAATCTGATTTAAATGCAGGTTTCACTCAATGTTAGTCATGATTAGACTACTAAATGAACCCCCCAAAAACCAAGATTAATAGTTAAACAACTATGATTACAATTAAATGTACATTTTAAATTCAAAACGCAAAGGGATTAAAACTGGTACAAACATTAAACACTAAACTAAAAACTACTGCAAGAAGTTCTAATTACACTAAGTATCTATGATCTGTTCAAAATTACTGGCATAACTGTACATATGCTAACCAACTAAGCCCTTTGGTATAACCCCACGGACCTAAATAAAGTAAATGCTCTTATTTAAACATTATTTTAATAGTCAAGTAAGATATAAAAGCTGTGTCAGTGGTTTCCTGCCTTGATTCAAACTGCACATTTCAATTACAAAATGTCTAAACTCAAAATGTAAAGATTAATATATATTCTTATCAAAAAGGAAAATTTGAGGTAAGTTTCAAAACACCATGCAGGTTCAGTGATATGAGTTCCAACTGACACCACAGAAAACATACTACTTTAAAAAATGAAAAGAAACAAGTGCTGCAAACCTGCTCTACAGATCTGCAGCTAAGTCTGGGTCACAGCTGGATATGACAAAAGGACAAAACAAATCTAAATGAAACTTAATTTATATGTATCATGGGTGAACAGAACAGATAAAATAAAAGTACCCATTTTTTTTTTCATGCTTCCTATTTACATTTATTTTACCTATGCTAAATTTTGAGACACCTTGCTCCTTAACATGTAAGAAAGAAACCACTTGATTTTGCTATCTAAGGGAGAAAAATAGGAAAATTGTTAGCACTTAGAGGAGTTAACTGTGCAATAATGACTTCCAGGGCTTTTTCAAAAAGCATGCATGAATCTAAGCCACCATCACAATGCTTAGCACTCTTTACAGATCTCATTTTGAAGTCGGGCATGCAACGAGAGGTGTACCTGATTTGCCTGACTGCTCAAAAATATCAGGTGTTTTGCGAACCCTGCCTAATATGCAGACCTATAAACAGGCTTTTGAATATACAGTTCCAGCATATGTGCATGCAAATTAGGCATAGAATTATGTACCAGTTATTCTGAAAATTGAAATATTTAAGCTTCTTCAAATGACTAATGAACCAGAACTTATTCTGAACAGTGAGCATCTTGCAGTTAACCAGACACTCATGAAGGTTTCTATGAATCAGAAAACATGGCACAATTAAATCCAATGGTAGAAATGGCTCTAAAAGTGGTGTGTTTGCATGCTAATTGAGATCTTTGGTCAGTAATGTACGTAAGTATATGCCTAATTTAAGTATGCACTTACATACAGCCAATTCAATACACACTTAACAAGGTAAACTTACAAAATGCTTAGGCACTTAGCCCTTTTAAATAGGAGCTCAGTTAGTTACATAACTAAGATGGACAATGACTCAAATTCATAAAGCAATTTAAGCAGAAGCCTAAACTTTAAGTATATGGGTCATAGCACTGTAATAACTGAAATTATTAATTTGCTGAAATATTGTTCAAGAAATCCACTGAACATTTCAGGTAAGTTCACCATTATAGCAGCTCACAGAATGAACAGCATACATATGTAAATTGTAAAGTTTGCAGCATTATTTCCAGAATAATTTGGTGTTTCAACAATGTAAAGTTCTATTTTAAAAACAAAATCAAGTTGGTCAGTTCCATACCACAAAGAAAGATTAATTTATTTTGTTTTCAAGAATGAGAAAGGGTCTATTTCTACAGACAGAACCCTGAAAATTTGCCTATATATGCAAAGGTCTCTTCAGAACAACTTTTCCAGTTTCAAAGACCAGGTCAAAGTTATAAAAAATTCTACAGAACACTGTTGTGCAGAAAAAAAAAACAATTGCAGTATTTTGAATATCTACCTCCATATTTTTTAAACAGTTTTGAAAAACAAATTAACATGTGAGTCCAAATAATCTCATTAATTAAAGGCTTTAAATTTTGCAGTATTATCTCTGTGATTGTATTTGTAAAGGGAATACAAGCCCACAAAATACAACAAACCATGTGGGTTATGACACAACAGATTAGGACCACTGAGTTTAATACTTCCATTTTTAGAACATGGTATTTAAAATCTGAATAAGAATGAGGTGAAGAGATTTATTTTCTAATGAAGGAAGCAGTCAAAATAAACATGCCACATCTATACCACATCCTTAGACAGATTTCTTAGAAGCTCTTCTGCTTAGTAATTTACAGGTTCTATGATCACTTATTTATTGATTCATCCCTTTGCAAAAGAATCTGGAAGCAAATGTACACATTCTCAGCATTGCCTAAAGGCTTAGTTGTGATTGCTACTTTTTGTACCATTAGTCTAAAGAGCCCTAGACAACCTAGTCCATACTAGAATTGGTTTTGCTGAAGGCTAAACACAATATCTGCATTAAGCAAGTACTAAGCGCAGTAGTTTTCTTTTCTTCAAGCGCTCAAAAGAAATTAATTTCCTATTCTTTGTAGTGATCCTATAAGGTTAACCCTCACATCCAAAAGTGCTTCTGCAGTGAGTTTGCTTGTTTTAAAAATACTAAAGAGTTCATAATATACTTTTAAACATTAAAAACGTCATTATTTTCCTGCTATTTTACATCAATGGAACATGTACATTTAGAAATAAAATAATTTTTATGTGATCCAACTTATGAATCTTAGTGGATCTAGCAGAAGCGAACAGAGATTACAGCTACTGGCAATTTCAACTGCCACAGCCAAAGCCAACAAAGATCAAAAGCTCTTCCCAGCTGCAGTGCAGAGTCTGGTGAAAAGAGTGAAACCAAGAGATCCCAGCGCAGCTGGCTGGGAAGAGCAATGCCTGAGGACTAGACACACCACTTTGTGTTTCAGGGGTTCCATTTCACAATTTAGTAAGAACATCCTTTAGGGATGAGAACTATCCCCATCACTTCATCATGAACTACCAAGGCTTCTGAGACTGAGATGACTGGAAAAACATTTTTTTTTCCCCTGACTTTGGTGTTTTTTCTAAATCTCTTCCTGAAATAATCACCACTGGAGCATGTCAAAGTGCAATACACACACACACACACACAGAACTGATTCAATCTTCCCACAAGTAACAGTGTTAAAAGACAATGTGTCTCACATAACACACTCCAACCAAAACTTCAGGCTGCATTTTTACTTATGAGTGGTAAATAGTTTTTTCTGAAAATTACAAAAAAACCCTGATGAAATCTTACTGCCACTGACTTCACTGGAGCAAGGTTTCATCAGAAGTAAACAAATATGTCATGAAATTCAATACTCACAGAAGTTCAATTTCAGAAATAATGATTTTTAACTCATCATATTAGACATAAATAGTAAGCCTTCTTTTAAATAGCTGGTGCAACATAAAATAAAACACTCTGCTGAGGAAAAGTAGCAGAGAAATATTATGACTTTACTTTCTAAAGTTGCTTTCCCCAGATGTAAGAGCTTTAACCATCCTTTTCCAAGATAAACTCATAAAGCACAATATATGGAAGAATACATCTCAAAACTGATTAATTTTTCGCTATTCCTGTCTTCTGACATAATGTACTCATCTGTTAAATTTAGATGCTTAAACATATTCCACATCAAATTTATCCTTAATTCAGAGCATTAAAAACTAATCATATTCTAAATTCTCTGTATACCATCCACCATTCATAAGCAGCTTCAGGTCAACTTCAAAATCAAACACTGTGAACCCTTTACAAACATCATTTTACAGAACTGAAGTACCAGTTCACAAGTACAAGGGAAAGAGATTTAACAGAACAAAACAAAAAAAGGGACAAAATAAAATAAAAATAAAAGAAACAAAGGAAAGAAAGCAAAATAAAATAAAAACAGAGACAGGGCGTCCATCTTCAGCAGGCCAGACTTCGATCTCATTTCCCCCATGAAGGTTTCACTTGGCGGCAGGTTTAGTGGCATGGCAAACAATGCCTAACTCAGGCAAGTGTAACAGGTCTGCCTTGGCCAGTCTAGTCATCTAATAATGCACAAATATCACACAGAGAAAACATACAAAACCAAATTAATAGTCAAAATCCATCTACCAGATAATGTGGACATAAAATTTAGAAAGATTAGGGTGGCATCTTTATTTAGCTTTCAACCGTTGCATTTTCAAAGTATATTAAAAAAAAAAAAAAAACACTACCAATACACACACACAAAAAGTCATCTTTTCACAGCTTAATAATCTTAATTTACAATTACATATTTGTTGAATTGCTCATTAAATGTCACATAATTTACATTGACTTCATTCTGTAGTGATTTCCTCCTTGATTTACCACAGTAAATTTCAGATTTTATTCTATTTTTTAAAACCAGGTTTTCTGATTTCCGTTTTACCTCTCCTCTATGTTCAACTTCATGTTTTACCAGCAATGCTGGTCAGTGGTATAATTTTACCTCCTGGTAGGACAAAGCCATTGCTACTTTTAAAACCCATGATCCACTCCACTGACTCCATTAACAATGCGTCCTATGACTTCACATCATGAAAAAACCCTTGTGCCATAGTCTCCAAAGCCATTCTTACTCCACACAATAAATTCATCAGGAAGTTAAACTTACAAATTCACATCTTTCTATAATGACTGATTCTGATATAAGGTTTCAGGGAACAGCATTCTGCTATTTAAAAAAAGTGATCTCAAAACCCAATCACTTGTTCACTCAATTAAGCATACATTTCTGTGGAGTCCAGAATGATTCTGAACAGTGACAATGTTTTCTCAGAAATGCCTGATCAGCCAGTTATGAACAGAATTGGGAAAAGATTTGTCAGAATTTTGATTTATTCTTTCATTCATAGTCTACCACAAAAGACACAGGAAAATGTAGCTTTACCTGCCTGTTGCCATATCATGTCAGGCAATGATCTCACCACAAAAAAAATACCAGGAAGTATTGTTGACTCATTAGGCAGACATTTTCCCTCTCTGGCAGTACTGAACCAGTGTTAAGATCTTATTGATGAAATATAAAACTAAGATTCTGAATAATCTTTAGTCAATTTATTTAGTGGCAATTCTTCAACCGGAGACTCTGGTCCCCTCAGCCTCTACACAGATTCAAGTGTATACAGCAATATTCTCTTTGTGGTTTAAGAACAAGCTAAAAATACGAAACCAAAAAGCCCCTAGAACAAGACAGAAAAGCAACTAAAAACCTAGGCTTTACAGTGACAAATGTATGTGCTGCATGCCCTCTCTAAGAAGGCTACAATAGGCAGTACACCATAGGTCGATAAGGCCTTCAGTAAAAGTACTTTAATAGTCTGTGAAATTTTTGAGATTTGTCAGTTCATTAAGAATATCCCAGGTGAATACTATAGCAGCAGTTGTCTCACACTATCTAGATCATGATGCAGCAAACACAACAAAAAATGGTACTCTTGGACCACTGTTACCAAACTGCAGGAAGTCGATGTATTTTTTTGAACCAAAACCTGACTCTTGCAGTTAGACATTACTAAGAGGTATTTCTTGATCTGCTGCCTTTTATGGTTCAATCACTCTATGCATTGTTGGGCATGGCAAAACAGCAACCAAGTTGGAAGTGAAGATGGGTTCACTCCATCAGCTGGAATGATTCCACTCTAAAGAGGCAAAAGGTCCAGAACCAATCAGATGCTAAATTCCACAAGGATCCCAATGAAGTCAGTGGGGCTCTGTCTAACTCCATTGATATGCCTACCACAGGACCCTGTTTCATGCAACTGCATTCAAATCTACAGTGCTATACTAACAACACAAACTGTCTTTTACTGAGTACATCTGTAAAAGCATGGCCACAGAGCTAGTTAAAGGAATATCTGTCAATTTAGTATTCATCAAGCATTTTATTTCATTAAGGGTTCTAAGAACATTTTATGATGGAAGCATTCTGGACAGATCACTGCATGTTTAAACAGATATCCAAAACAAAAGAAAGAGTACCAGTATACATAAGAAAAGTGTTTTATGGCACACAAAGTAACATTTTAAACAGTAACAAGAAGGAAAACTGTTTTTCAAAAATTAAACTAGCAGGTAAGCATTTATATTCAAACAGTGTTTTGAATGCTAAGTATCTTAGATTAGATTACTCTAAAACGGCCAAATGAATTTATCATATCTGTCTATAAAACAAAATTGGGATTCACTCTAAAAAAATGTAGAAATAATCAGTATCTTCAAAGAAGCACAAATCAACAAAAAATTCACTACAGCAAAGGTGATACATTAAAATGCAAACTGCAGTGTTATTGTGTCAGGAAATTGCTTGATTTTTTCAGAGCTCCATTGACTTCAGAGAGAACTCTGTGTAAGAATATGCTGGCCAACACAAACCATAGTGAAAGGAATTCTTTTCCTTCAAAATATGTAATAACTATGGAAACCTGACTTATAACTTAAACCAACTATGTTTTTGCTAAAGCTGAATTTCAATTAAAAATGTATAACTGTATTTCTTCATTCAATTTCCAATTTTGTTTCAAGGCCTTTTTTTCCCCAAAATGCAATAAAATAAAATAACAACAGAGCATCACCTTCTTACACAGAAAGCTTAAAACAATTAACAGACACAACAAAGACCAACATTACAGAATAATGTCTAAAATACCAACCTTCTGCGCAGGGCACAACTATCAAAGCTCTGTCAATAAAAACCGTGTTAGTTAGATGCTGGGCCACACCAACACTCGATGCTTCACGAAACTTAATATAACATACTTTGGAGGAAAAAGCAAGAGGTGCGTTGCTGCAAGATAAAAGGAAAAAAAAAACAATTAGTCATAACTGCATGCATGTATTTTTAACTATTACTCCTTACGGGAAAAAAAAAGATTTTAGACTTCCTAGAAAAGGAAGACTGAAGTATAGAAATCTACTAACTTGCCAACTTACTGTATCAGTGAAAAAAGCATGGAGTAGTACCACCTGCTTATAAATGAAAATTTACATAAGCCAAAATCACTAACAAGACTAATTTTCTTATATTATCTGGCTGCACAAGATTGAATAGTACATTTCAAATCACTATTTTAAGGAGCATTACAATTGCCAAGTAAATATTTTATAGTTTATCTTTTTTTCTGAAAATAATCTTTGTTTAGGAAAGTCAAAAAACAAGCCCTGGGTCCCTCAGACTGTAGCCTGTAATAATCAAAATTCTTTTGCTGGCTTTTACAAAAGCAGTTTTATTAATTCTTACTAAGATAAAAGCAGTTCTTGAGAGAGCTTTCAAACACTGGGTCTTAGCTGACTAATGTAACAAAAACCTTTTTTTATCATTTGCCTAAGTTTGGCATAGTGTATCATGGTGTAACACTGGAGCAAGTAGGAGCAACTCATCATTTGGCTACAAAAGGAAAGAAAATCTGCAACTCACTTTGTCAACAGAGAGCATGTAAACATTGCAATCTTGATCAAAACTATGTAAGTTTGCTTTAAAAATGGATTCCCTAGTCAAGGTTTGTAAGCTTTATATGAGCAGCTTATGTCTTCACATGAAGGAAGTACAAGTAAAATCTTCAGAGAATACAACAGGATATTGCTGCAATATCAGAGATTTTCATCTGAAATCATGGAAAAAATGTTGCACAGATTGTTTCTCCCTGATCCTGTCTCAACCAAAATGGAAACACTAGTCAAACTTCTGCAAGCACCAGCAGCAGTTCAAGTTTAACACAATCCATCATGCAGTCCCCTTGAATTCCAAGCAGGTACTTCCCCAGTTATTCTATGGAATTCTACTATATTTCAGTATTTAAGTACAAATCTGAAGTTTTAGACACATTGCCTCATCATATTATTTACAAAAATAAACCAAGAACACAAGCCCGGGGCAGGCAGACTAGTATGTTTTTGGCTACCAAAACAGTAGCACCAATGTTTACCTAGAGAGACAGCCAAATTCAGAATGGATTTCAGAAACACCTATGATGAAAAATTCTGTAAGAACACTGTCAAAGAAAAACTAAACAGGGAGTGGGAGACACATAAACATGAAAGTCAACCTCATAAAATCTGGAAAAATATTACAAGATGACTACATCTCTTCTGCCCACTTTATTTATTTGTACCGGCTAATGTTTTCACAGTTTCAAGTTTCCACATTTATGAAGGAAATAACTGCATAGAATAGCTTCTGAGCCAGCTGTAAGGTCTTGGCTGAGACTAGTTTCCAGCATCAGAGGTGACAGCCAGCTGTGATTTTTTCAGTACTTGACAGAAACTTCATTTACCACAAAGACTTCTGTGGCCACAAGCAGTTTTGTATTTGGTTTGGTTTGTTAGAGGAGAGGATTCTAAGGGGAGGGAGGAGAGGGTATCTTGGGGTTTTTTGTTGTCATGGTTTGGAGTTTGCTTGTTTCTTTTTTAAATACACCTGCCAGTGTAATAACCTAAATGGCTGAAGCCACCAATGAAGGTTCTGCAGTCCACACTGTTGAAGACTTCTAATATGTCCTTTTTTGTTTTCATTGCCAACTCAAGAATGTAATTCTGCTCCAGGTAGTTTTGGACCCCACAATAATACTCAAAAATTTTAACATCTACAGAGCCTGCACTGACAAGTGTGTTTTTCAAAGATTTATTTTCCTGTATTTCCTAATTTAAAGCAGAAAAGCTATATGGAAAGCATGTTCAAAAATATCAAATGCCTGAACACTGGTGCAAATGAGGCTCTACAAAGATGTCTTGGTTGGTACAAAGTGTTTTCCAAAGGTGAGGAAGGAGAAATTCTCTATAGGGAGACCATCTCTACTAAAAACACATCAAAGTTGCACCTACATTAAGGGAAACTACTAAGATCTAAGTGATCTAAAATTCTAGAAGGTTTAACAGCGATTGAGTCCTCTCCTTTAATGAAGTGCACCTCCAAAATCCTCCCATCAGGCTTCTTAAGCAGCCTTTCCTAAAACAGTGAAGTCCTATTCTAATTCCTTTTGTTGCTTTTTTTTGCTAACCTTTACTAAGGCTGAATTGAGGGAGAACCATCTTTTTCCTAGGTTACACAGCATTGATGTCCAAAAGCATCTCTTACATCTCTGATCCAAAGTTACTAAAATCCAGTTAGTCTCTTTAGGGAAAAAAAAATTAAGAAGAAATAAATATTTTAATAGTATTTGGACATTCCCGACATTTTTGTTCCCCTTTGTAGGAAGACAGTAACATGCATCTCCTAACAGAATAAAAATCAACCAAAATATTTCCTACGAAGGATCTATTCAGAAATCTATAGTAAAAAAAATCAAAGAAAGGCTACAAAACTTTTCTCTAACTGTACAAATTTTCCTAGGCGGGGCAGGGGGGTGGGGTGTGTGAGGTGCAGAGAACATGACAACTTTTTAAAATAGAATGTTATAGAATAACTGAGCAGATCAGTTCAAATAAGGCCATGTGTGTTTTGCCTCAAAGGCCTCATCTATATTGTTGTCACTGCAGGATATAACAATGTCTCTTTACTGGACAACACAGATGACGAGCCCTTGTCTGGGATGAGATGCCCCTTTTCTCAGTTAAGTGAGAAAAGGGACATCCACCTGTGTCAGAATGGGTAAGGTATACAAGTGAGAGTGATTGGGGGGGCACCCCTCAATGCTAAACTTGGCTTTGCCCAAATACTCTGGTTCATGAACGAAACCCTGTTAGGCTCCAAATCCCATTGCCAAGGTCTGGCATGGCATGTGTCTCCACCTCTCGATGCCTACTGGGTAGCAACCAGAGCGGAGCTTCCTGGCGGCAGAACACAGAGGCCAATCCAGTCTTGCCCTTGACTAGGGGAGGGTTGTGACCAATCAGCCCATCACCCAACTTTTGGTTAAACCAAAAGTTTATTCTCAAAGAGTGTTCTAGCTTCCAGGACCACTCCACATTATTCAGAAGCAAGCAGTGTTACACAGCAGGTCTTTCCACACCTAATAGAGACAGTTTGTGAATTCCTGCTTTCAAACAACTCATTCTGCAAAAACTCAATTGTTTCTAAGTTTTTCAACACTTAAATGTTCAAAAATCCTCTCAAGGCCACATTTGAAGGCTCATTGCTACACATGTAAGTTTGAAGGCAACTCTGAAAGGCCAACTTTAACTGGTGACAAGTGTATCACAACAGCATGTTTGGGACCAAGAATACAATTACAGGTGTCACTGGTCTCTCGCTAAATTGGAAAACACTACTAGGCTGTTGTGGCAGTGGCTGGCATACTCAAGTACATACCCAAGGCAAAAGACCTGTCACATCCTGCAAACCAGCTTCAGATTTTAACTGTACTGCAAACTGATAGTGATCTACATTTTCTTTGGAACACCTTTGCTTCCCAACCACTTGTCAATGAAATACTGTTTCCTGAATTCACCACAATGTTATTTAAATACATTTTCAGAAAGTCAACAGGAGGCACTTCTTTTTTTGTTTCTAAGTTATGGCATTGGAGTAAATACTTAATTTTCTCCCATGGTAACAATTTAGAAGTCAGTTCAAATGCCCATAAGTATGAGGCAACGAAATCCATACTTCTAATATTTATGCATAAATAACTGTAAATAAAACCAAGAGTTAAACAGGCAATCACAATCCTGCACCTTATCTCTGAAAACTGAATTCATCAGCATTATAACCTTGACATTCCCAATCCTACTATGGTACTGGATTTTTAGTATTTTATGTGTGTATACACTCTGGCAAATTTGCACACATTTGCACAAACATTATTTGTGTGTCATTGTCAAGGAAGTCCCCATTTCCCTCAAAACCTGTTATATAGCCTAGTGAAAGATAAAAACAACAGCTGTAAAAAAAAAATATATATTCAGTCAAGAGAAAACCCAAAGCATAAAGAATCAACTATGGAACAAGTCCAGGACAAAGCCCTAGAAAACTGTACAAAAATCCACGACACAGCTATCAGTAAAGCTGTTTTAAGCATATCTTTACATATTGAATATTTTTTTTTCTGAATGGTTGGTATTCAAACATACTCTGATGTAATGCAGCTACATAAAACTGATCAACACCAACTTTTTTGCTATTCTCTTTTGCAAATCCAAGTTTTGTTAGCCTGAATATCTTTGTACTAAAGTTCGTGTATTGGGATGCCAATAACGCCCTCTCCTTTCAAATAGATCAATTTAATTTTTCTAAGAAAATACGAGGTTTGAAAGGGCACATTTGTTACTCACTTCCCAGCACAACTGCTGTCTCGAGAGAACACGTCTCATACTCCTCTTTTCTGCTGATCAGCGTGTTCTCGTGAGAGGCAACACTGCTATTTTGTGAGCCCCAGCATCTCCCACCCGAGCGCACCCCTCGCACGCCGCTGACACCACGCGAACCGTTATAATTTAGGGACAGTTGTGACGTGCGTGATTAATTTACTGCACAAGTCTTACTGAGGGCAACTCTGAGCACAAGGCAGGGCAGGTTCCTTCCATCTGCATAACCTCAGCTACTCTGGCTTCTGTTCGAACGGCCCCTTTTCAGAGCACTACGGTCTTCGAACAGAAGGGGGGAAAATGAAATAGAATAAAGGCAGTCAGGCGAAGGCGGACCTGGGACTCCCCGGTCTAGCTCGCCCACACCGAGCCTACGCGAGGAGAGAGGTAGGCCAGAGAAAGCGGTTTTTCAGGAATGGGGGAAAAGGGCCGGCGCCGCCATCTTAAGTGCGGGCACAGCTCCTTCCCCGCCGCTCTGGCCATACAAAGGGGACGGACCACGTGACGCCCGCCGGGTGCCCGCACTCAAAATGGCGCGCCTGGCCTCCTGCCTCTGCCCTTCCCGCCACCCCCAGCCCCTCCGCTCCTCTTCTTCATCCCTAGTCTCCGGCGCTGCGGAGGGTGGCACGGGCCCCACTTACTCCGGGGGATAGAGACGCAACTCCTCGATATCACCCAGGAAGCCGAAGAGCGTCCGCATCTGCTCGCTGGTCACGGCCGAGGAGAGGTTGGTGACCTGGATGACGGACGTGGGGCCCAGGGGGAAGCCCAACGGGACTCCGATCCCGCCGCTGTTCATCATGGCTGCGCCTGCCCAGCCTTACCGCGCGCACCCGGGGGCGCGGGCCCGCCCACCGAGAGGGGTGCGCGCCGCCGGCCGGAGGGGCCCCGTGGGCGGGCGCTCTAGCGGCGCACTCGACTGCTCCCAGAAGAGTTCCCCGAGGGGCGGGCGGCCCCTGCCGGCGGGGCCTCCGGTTCGCCCGCGGCTTGGAGATGGCTCGATAGCCCAGGAGCCGCTTCCCCAGGAGCCGCCTCATATGAAGCCGGCCGGGCCGCCTTGCATAGGGCGGGACCGGCGCGGGACGCAGGCCCCGCCCAGGAAGGGGCGCGGGCCGCGAGAGGCTGTTCCTGCCGCTCGCTGTTGCGCGCGCACGGCGGGCGCCACCGGCGCGCAGGGGGTTGTGGGAGGGTCGGGCCCTTCGGGGGCGAGGGCCCAGAGGAAAATGGGATTTCCCGTTTGAATGCGTGTTTGGTGGCCAAATTCAGTAAAAGACAGTTTAATCATCCTGGGGAATAAACCTTTGAACGCACCCTGTGTCTAAACAGGAAGGGCTTGTAACAGAATGAGCTGTAAAAGGTGGTTTTATAAACTGTGAATCTATCTCAGTGAAATTGATCTTGCCTGGAGTTGTAGTTCAAGTTCTCCTTAAAAATTAGAATGGCTAGAGGAAACGAGGCTGAGCACTTCGTGTGTGGGTGATCACCGTTAAGGATCAAACTGCAATCTTCCCTAGTGGTATACAGGTGTGCATCTTGGCACTGTAAGGTTTAAGGCTTCAGGCTGTTCATAAGACTTTCCATTCCCCGAGCATGAGCTGAGAAGGGATTGAAGGATTTTTTAAGCTATTTGGGGTGAAAAATACTGCAAATTTGTGACGGTTCCCTGAGCAAGTAGGTCAGTTGTTACAGAATCTCCACAGATAAGTCTGTGTAGTTCTTCCTTTATTGATGCTCAATAGGTTACAGAAATGTAATTCCAAGCAATTGTCAGAGATGTATTTTATTTAAAAATGTTCATGAATATGTTTCAGATACGACTTCAAAATTATTATCAGTGCACTCATACTCTATTGCTAAATGAAATCCATATTCAATAAGCGCAAGACTTAGATCCTTTCAGCCCTTCTGGTAGCTTCTAAAACCAAATTTGATAAAAATCAAATAGTTCTAATTATATTAAGTTGAGAGAAGGTCAACTGGAACTTCCAGATATTTTGTTGTATATGGTGGAAAATGAAAGTGATATTATTATTTTCTATAATAGGAACCTTACATGAAGTTTTCTTATGTTTTCACTAGTACATCTTATTCAAAGATGGTTAGCAGAGATGTAGAAGCTATTACCGCTCTGAATATTCTTATCCTTTCTCCTTGCATCTCTCTGCGGAGGGTCCAAATTAAAAATGAACTCTAAAATTCACAAAGAAAAGCATTGTGATGTCACAACTGACTGGGATACCCTTCTTCAGGTGAAGCTTGTAACAGCACATATGAAATTCTGAGCTACTGATCTGCTCTCTGAAAACAAAGCAAGCAAAATATTGTTTAAGCTTTGTAATTGTCAGTTCCTGCCACAGTACAAAATTAGCTTGGAAAATAAATGCATTTCTATTTCAAGAAGAATAGGGCAAAAATAATTAAACCAATTCCAGACCTCCAAAAATCTAATGCTGAAAGCTTTGGGTCACATGTGCTACCACTAAAAGGCTGGAAGCAGACAATGACTGTTTTAGTCAAACCATTCAAAATTTAAAGTTGCTAAAGAGCACTGCCTTTCCTATAATAAAATTCCCCAGAGGTATTGAGAAAGAAAAAGTTAAATTAAAAGGGTAGACATGCAGAAAGGGAATCATACAAGCAGTGCCCTAAGATCCTCTCTCTAATCAATGTCTAACAGACCTGCATCTTACACATTGCTGTAGGTCTAGAGAAAAATTTGGCTGTGATCTAAGTAAATTAATATGTGTACAAGTTACTTTTCAATTTTGCTCACCTGTTTTTACTTGTTACCAACTCTTTTTGTGCATGTAAATAAAGCTTCAGTAAATAAATTCTTTCACTTTCACCTAGGTTGTCAGGTTAACTAGCAAAACACAAGGCATTCTGCAGGCTTGCTGGAGGTAAACTTAAATTCCAGGTTTCCTGCATACAAAATGGTGAAGTTGTTAAATGAGAGTGAATGTTAACCAATTGTCTAAGACTGTATTTCATGATCTTCCCATGAGGATTAAAAAACATTTACTGGGAAATGTTAATTGCAAGTACCAGTAGAAGAATACTGGCAATTCTGAAGGGAGTTGCAGTAAAAGCTGTTTAAGAGGATCAGGAGAAAAGTCTTTTTCATTACAAGAAGTCACCTTTTAAGTAGACAGTAGGTGGTCTGATAAAGTGGACATCTCTGTGGTACTTGCTGAGCATGCAAGGGGAGGGAATTGAAATCACATGAGGTAAAATAAAGCATTCGAAAGCTTTTATTAACTTTCTTTAAATGGAACCTTAAAGACTTCAAAAAGAATGTTAGCCACAGAGCTAAAAATTATTTGATAAAAATCAAATAGTTCTAAGTTTTAAGCAATTTATGAGAAGTAAAATTTAATTTCCAATTCAGCCTCTCCTGTGGCACTAGTAAAACCTGCCTCCAGAAATCTAAAGCCCTTGAGACTAACAAGAAAACTCAAGCAAAGAAGATGTACCCATGGCCGAGGAGGACCAGGTGAAAGGAATTGTTCACACACAAGATTAGAGGACAGGATGTTGGGATGTTCCTTTGAGTGTCCAGGAGTGTCCTAGCCAGTGTCCTGTGAGACCACCACTAATGATCTTTCAAAGTCATACTGTTTGGGGAGGGAGATGTCAGCCCAAGATGCCAGATGGGCAAGAAGGCGGCATTGGTAAAATTAGAGGTCAATCAGCCCCACCTGAATTCCTGGGAAAGTGATGGAGCAAATTCCTCTGACAGCCATTTTAAAACATGTAAGGACAATAAGAAGACTGGGAGTTGCAAGTATGGATTTATAAAGAGAAAACTGTGCCTGCCCACCTGGTAGCCTTCTGCTGCCATGAAATGACTGGCTCATGAATGAGGGGAGAGCAGCTAATATTGTTTATCTTCTCAAGGCTTTTGTTACTTTGTCCCATAACAAATCCCTTAAAGTGTTTCTCTTTGATTGTTCTTTCAAAAGCAGTACTCGAATGCCACTAAAAGCCAATATATTTGTATAGCCTGTTCTGCCTGGGTTTGTTTTCACACATAGTAACTTTACACTAGTTTCCATATAGTATGAGCAAAATGTCAATGTTTTGTGTGGATTAGTGATGCAGAACACAGGAAACCAAAATCTCTTCTACAACATGAATGTTCTTTCTCATGTGAATTAATCAAGAGGCATAATCTTCAAATGCCAGTCTCCTACTACTCATAGTAGACTGCCAGTACAAACTGCTGATAATACTCCTATTTTCTGTTTTGGCTCAGACACATGCTCCAGTTTCACAGACATATGTTCACATGTCAGATTAACTTGAACTAACTTTTAAATACAGACTAATCAGAAAATGTTAACTTCATGACATTTCACAGACAACAGACTTTATTCTAAACTCCAGCAGATCCACAGTGCTTCCCAAGTGCAAGAACTGCCTTTCATCCCCTTCCCATTGTTACACCTTTCAGGTTTATCAGGTTAACTGCTCTTGGTTTTGTATATGCTTTAGTATAATTTATGGAGTTTCTTAAGAAGACTCATGTAGAACAGAAAAATGTCTTACAGAAAATAAACTCTTAGATCCCCAATCCACCACATCTGTAATCCCCCAAATTATATGAAATTATTAAAAAAAGAAAGTATAAGACCAACTTTATATACCTACCCAGAAAAATTTTAAAAATATTTTTCCTGGATAAAATTTCTAGAGTAGTAATTGTTTTCCCCAGATGAAAGTTTATCTGGAAATCTTAAAATCCTGCCTATAATGAAATTAACAGATGAATGCTACGTGGTCAATGTAAGCAGCTGAAACATGTCTCTGTATGGCAGTCAGATGTACAAGTTAGCATTGGTAAAATGAAACAGCTGTGAGATTTCTGCATCTGCTTTTTTACCTGTTTTATGGCAAACACATGAAAAAGTTTAGAATTTAGCATAGCAATATTCATTAGAAGAGTCATATTAGCAATTCTAGGAGTGTGTTTTACAATGACATTCTTCTCCCCATAAAACTTCGCGTATCAAAGATGGAGTAGTTTTTCTTGACTTACAATTGTTTTTAAACTTACTTCAAAATAAGATGAGGGAGTGAGATGAAAACCTGAGATAGTGTTGTTAACTCTGAATCTCCAAGTACATTATTAACAAAGGAGGAGTATCTCCACCACTGAGAGACCGGGAAAATGCACAAAAGCAGTTTAAGATTTAAAACTCTTAATGTGAGAACAGATTCTTCATCCAGTTACGTTTCAGGGCAGGATTTCTTCAGTCGCTTATGAAATCCAGTATCTGTTCTGTAGACAACGCTTCTTGGATTACAGAAGCATTTTTCTTCAAAAGGGGATTTTAGAAAACCCTTTTATAAAGCTGTATATAAGTCTATATATCAGTAGATAAATGAATAGATTTATGATACACTTTTAATACCCATGTGTATGACAATGTATGTGTTGGGAAAGGAAATGTAAAAACTCAGCTTTTAATTTATTTATTTTTTATTAAATTGAGTGTCTGCTAGGAGATCTGCTACTTGCTGGTTTTGTGGCAGGACATGCAATTAGAACTGTTTGGGTAAGATCTCACTGGAGAAAAAAATGCATCATTTTTCTTTGCTGGGAGGTTACCCTGCTGGGAATCACAGCATGTAATTTTACATAAGGGGAAGTTGTTTTTAAACCTCGAAAAAACCTGTCTGAACAAGGTAGTTCAAAAGTGTTGAATAGAAAATTCTGGAATTCACTGGGATGCATTTCTTCTCCTTTCCAGCCAGATTTTGTAGGAGCAGGGCAAGGTCTTTTCTTCAAGGCATAAGAATATAATAGAACCTTTATAATTATGAAGTTTGAAAACTGCAGTATAACTCAGTGCAGATAAACATTAATGCTTTACTCCCAACTTTTATTTGAAAGTGGCATAAAATAAGCATTATTACAACATGAAGTGAGTTCAGTAAGTAGTGATGCTAAAAAAAATTTTGATGTCTTCAGATGTCTTAAGATATAAGCATGATTCAATCTGTAATAGATTAACTACATTTGCAATTAAAAACACTACACATCGCTTATTGCAGGATCAGAAAATCACACACTATATTTTCATAAAATTAAAATGCAGCAGAAAAAAAAATTGTTTTGGTGTTTTATCTGTTTGGAGGCTTTCATCATGGTTTCTAACCCTTGCATGCATCAACTCCAACCTCATCAGTCATTGCTCATGACAGTTAGCAAATGAGACAATTTTACATGATTATTTCATTTTTTTCCAGGACTTAGTATTATGTCAGCCAACCAGCTGTTACTATCTATTTCAATATTTACTAGTAAACCTCAGTTTCTCTGTAGTGAAGCCACAGCTTCCAGCTGAAGTAGTTTTTGGCAGAAACATTCCCAGCAAAAATACCTTCTCCATATTCAGAACCAGTTGTTGATTATTCTATTGTAAGTGGAAATTCTTGCAGATGAAAATCAATCAAATATTCCAAAACATTGATGTTAAGAGCTGTGGCACAATATTTTCAAATCCTGTCTTTTGCCAGTGCATACTTATAATTCAGTAGAAAGCTTTCACCCCTTTCTGTTAGTTGTTGTTCATTTTTTTCTCCAAAGTTTCATTTATAAATTATCAAGATCAGCAGATGAATGAGAATTTCTCTGTAGAGCATCTTGTTCATCTGCTACCACTTTGTTAGAATACAGTCCATGAAAGGTTTGTCCCAATTAGTATTTTCACATCTGGCAAACAAGAGCAAATATTCTGCCACAGTTTTTTTTTTCATTTGAACAATACTGAAGCATAAACATTTCAGCCATTTGCAGCATCCAGCCATGCTTCATGAAATGGACACAGTGCAGAGCCATACTCCCCTTTGTCTTATGCAGCTGCTAAAATAGATGTTGCAGACTACTGTGATAAGCAATTTAATTCCTGGTGCTCTAATGTTTGGGTCATGCAGAAAAGCTTTGTTACTTCAGCAATGTGACTTTTCATGAGGAACTCTTCTTGGCCATCTCAGGAAAGTTACCAGCCTAGTTACATGTTCTTTTGCATGTTCTTAGTGCACCTCTAAAGCTCTTAATCAGGTATTGATATCAATATGAGGGGCTGAAAGTGTCCTGACTTTAAAATTTATATGTTAACTGAATCTTTCACAACTCAGTGATGTTTATCCATACTTGCAAATTACTTTCGATAGGCACAAAATTTTGTGCACAGTATTTCTGATGTAGTTTAAAATACTGAATTTAGTGCTCATTTCCTGTTTTCCTTTAGGCCAAACAGGTGCTACTTTTTTCATACATAATGCTTATCCCCAATACAAAGCAATAGCTCAAATAGTTCAGATAGCAGAATTGAAATACAAAGTCACATTCTCACAGACAATATTCAGGAAAAGTAAACGCAAGAAGGCAAAGAGCTGGAAATCATGGAGTGCCACAGAGAAGAGGGTCCGAACCCTGAGGGGTGATGCTGTTTGTAGTTGAAATGAGGCTTTTAGAAAGCAATGGAAGAGAGAGGATGCTGCTAGGAATGCTCTGAGAAACTTGAGGGACCTGCTGCTGTCAGGTACAAGGCAAGGGGGCCACAGGGCTGTGGGCCTGGGGAAGCTCTGGCTTGTAGCAAGTGTAGTCAGCAGCCCTTGATGCAGGGTGCCTGGAGCCTTTGTTGCAGCTGCCCCTGCTTGGAATGGGTGATGCTCCCACCCTTTAGCTGGTGCTAGGAGGAGGCTTGTTTGATCAGAGGGAGTACCTAGGCCCCCCCGTGACCTTTCGTGCAGGACCTGTGCAGGTAAGCAGAATAATTTTGGAAGTCAGCAACCTGTGCAGCTTGGGGAGGGATAGGACCTCCTCAGACCCTACTGCTTCAAGAGCCCTGGGCCCCACAATGCAGACCTGGCAGTCTGTCACTAGCAGAACCACAGGTAGAATACCAGTGGACGGCAATAGCTGGAAACAGGTGGCTTCCAGCACTGCATGTAAGGCTCCTACTTGTAGTGCAGTTTTAACAGTGTAACAGAGCTCCTGTTTCAAGGCAGTCTCAAAGATGCTGCAATGGAATCTTCTGTACACATTCCAAAATTGAATTTAATCCACAGCAGCAGGGATACCATACCAAAAAGTACACTTTACTCAGAAAGTGCCTTCAGGCAGAAAAACAGAAGTGACACCCAGTATTCTCAGATGCTTGATGAAAAAGTAAACTGTTGAGTTATGAAATAATGTCCAAGTAGGGAGCAGATATAGAAAACCTAAATAACAAGGGGCCCAATACTCCAGGGTCATCAGGGCTGTAACCTGTTTATAGTGGGAATCAGTTTTCTGTGTAGAGGAAGTGGAACATAGCAATAGTGGTATATCAGATCCACATATACAAGGAAAAAAAGACTAAACTATTTGTGTTACTGCATTGTTGTGTGATTTCCAAGAAAACTGGATGTAAAGCTGAATTTAGCTCTCCTGTGAAATTCTGTGCCTAGCTCTTTAACTTCCTTAACACCTATTTTTTCCCTTGTACACCTCTTTCAGAATGCTTTCAGCATACTCTTATTTTAATCCTACTCATTGACCTAGGCATCCCTCTCTGCCTATTAAGACTACTTAACTTGCAACTAAAGTCCTCTCTGTGACAGAAACCACTCACTGCCCTATCTGATTTCACTGGAAGACTGGGATGCAGTGGGTCTGGCTGAGGTGGAGCTCATTTCCTTACAGCAGCCCTCACAGTGCTGTGCTTTGCACTGGTGGCTACAGAGGTGTTGATAACACACTGCAGTTTGGCTACTGCTGGACAGCACTGGCACAGCACCAGCACCATCTCCCCAACATTCTGCCCCCCCATCAGTAGGCTGGGGGTGAGCAAGATCTTGGAAGGGGACACAAATAGGCCAGCTGATCCAAACAGACCAAAGGCATGTTCCATACCATATGATGTCAGCTCAGATAGAAAAGCTGAGGAGGATGAAGGTGGAGCATTTGTTTTTTATGATGTTTGCCTTCCAAAGAAACTGCTACCCATGCTGATGCCCTGCTTCCCCCAAGTGGCTGGACATCACTTGCTGATAAGAAATAAATTTATTTCTTTTCTCTTTGCTTAAGTGTGCAGAAACTTTCACTTTTACTTTAGTAAACTGCCTTATCTCAATCTACTAATTGTTTTCCATCTTACTGTTTTCCATCTCCTGTGCAGCTGGGGAAGGAGTGGTGATACAGCAGCTTGGTGAGCACCTGGCATCCAGCCAACCCACCACATGAGGTTATTCACAAAAATACTTCTTTGTTGTGAAGAACCCAGTCTCGCAATGAAATCACCTAGAACAGACTCGTGGACACTGAGATGCATTAGAGCCAGGAACACAAATAGGATTTTACTAATGTATATTGATGGAGTACTGAGGTCAACAAAAACTGTAGATTAATAAAATACTGTTATGGAGAATTTCCTAATACTTAAATAATTCAATTTCACACAGCTTTAAAGAGCATTAGTTTATTATCTATTCTCCATGTGTTACCTCAGAAACAGTCTTATTATATACAAAAATTTGGAATGTTGAATAAATGCTGATCAATAGAAACATTACATAGCTGTTGACAAGGGAGTATTTCTAAACAAAACAAAAATAATAATGAATGTTTGATTCTGTGTGTTGCTTATTGCTATGTTTGTGTTGATAAAATGCTTTCAAGTATATACACTTTTTTTAACTCATTCAAAAAAGAAACTATAAAAGATATTTACATAATAAATACATGGGAGACTTCATCTTTCATTACATCAGTTGAACTGATTCTTTAATGAACTATTAAGAATAGAAAGAATTAACACAGTTTGCATCAATTCATTGCCATGCTGAGTAACTTAGGCTGCTGATGGATTTTATTCGATTCAAAATGTACTTTACAATGCATTCAAAATGAAAAGTGCTGATATTGTCTCTCCTCCTGTTGAATCCTGGCTGGACTAGTTCAGGAGATATCCTTCTCCCACTCCCCACAAAATCATTTAGTCTGACATGTTTACCTTCACACATTGACACTGACAAAACAAACACATTTCAATTCACTGAAAACTCAAACATTTAGTGAGTAAAATCAGCATAATCCATGTTTTATTAGACGATTAATTTGCTAACTGACGGAAGACAAGCTTTGGCCAAGTATTTCCACAAGAAGTACCAAACTTCTTGCTATAAATCTCTACTTATATAGTTCTACCAGCTGAACAGTTTTTGGTAGAATTTTTCTGTGATACATAAATCTGAAAATTAAGTGACACAACAACATTTAAAACTTCTGTTACCATTAAAGCAAAATACAATACAGTATAATTTCTCAGTGATATATTTAAATGTACTGCAAAATGTATACAAAGTCAGTCCAAGATCAGTAAAGAATCAGTTCTGCTTTTTGGACTTTTCCCTTCGCAAAGATACAGGTTTTGTAGAAGACCAAGGTCATTTAGGACTTGTCTGTATGTATCCCCATTAAAAGGCAGTGTGTGATAAAAATAACATGATTAAAAGTAATGAACATGTGATGTGAACATTTTGCATTTTCAATAAAAAAATAGAAACTAAACAACAACTAAACACTGAAGCCTGCCATTATATAGCTATGTTTCTCATTCTTTAAGATTAACAGCACACAGAAAATAAGTGAATTTTATCAAAATACAGCACATTTCAGCTAATTTATCAAAAAAATCATTTTCTATGTAAATATTACTGAAATTCAACTAAAAAGAATTAAAATATACAAAGAGTTGTTAAAGGGTTTCAATTAAAATTATTAGAACTATACACAGTACAATAAGCAATAGTTAACATCTTTGAAAGAAGTGCAATAATATTGGAGTTCACTTATTAAAAAAGTACTGCCTGTTTATTACTGCTAGCTATGTATAATTCCTTTCTCTTCCAGCTCATTGTCCCAAAACTAAAGGAAGCTGGTGTTTTTGCTAGCTTTATTAAAAGCATTTACTTTTTGGGTTGAAAAAAGCGCTTATACCTGTCTCAAACTACCAACTTGTACGTAATTAAAAATGAACTGCAATAATTGAATATTGCTCCAATGATAGGCTAATTATTAGCCCTGAATAAAAACAGTTATCGGTCTTCTATGGCACTTTTCCCTGGTCCGTAACAACCATGTATGAATTATCACTGCAGACTATGCAGTCTCTATTCAATTACAAAGGAGAAAGATAAAGTTAATGTTTCTGGTAAACAAAATTAATAGAAGCATAATTGAACCTTTTATACAGTAATAAGGAACAAAGGCAGCCTGTGGTAAATCACTATTACATTAATGTAATTAGAAACCCTTTAATGACTCTGAAGTGTCTAGTTCACATTTAATGTTACCTGTAGGAACAGCCCTTTAAGAAACCTCATTACAAACTGGTGGGTTGTGAGTACACCCTCCCTTTGCTCTCCATCTCAGCACAGCAATTTTCCATCATTGCTCAAAGTTTCACGAACTTGCTTTGGTTACCTAGCTCCATGCGTATGGTTTCCTTTTTGATTAACAAGGCAATGCAAAGGCCAAACAAAATTGAGATGTCTTTCATAACCTTTCCTGCATCATTTGTGTCTGTTTAAATACATATTACAGGCAACAATCTTAAAAACTGGCCATTTCAGTTTCATTTTCAAAATCTGTCAGCTTAAAATGGAGTCTTTTTTATAAAGATAAAATTATCACCATTTCCACAAAATTGGGGATTTCCATAGCAGAGAAAAAATCTCTGGGCACAATTCCACAGTACAGTTGAAAAAAATAATGTATGCAAGAAAACAACTAAACGTGAATCACATGGCAAATGAATATTCAATGACTACATTGAATAATTCTGTATAATATCACAAATTTGTAGTTACAGTCTTCCTAAAAAAAAACACCGTAAGCTTTTATTGCATTTTCTATTGGTAGACGTACACTCCAGAACTAAACACTTTTTCTTCTCTCCAGATTCCAGATTTAGATAGCAGATAATTGTTTCACCTGACCTTTATTCTGTCCAACCAGCACCACCTTCCATCTACCCATTCATCTATACAATGTGCACATAGCAAAGCCAACACTTCATATCCCCGTTCGTATCTACAGAAGTGGTTCAGCGTAACACATTAATATCTGGTGAATAAAAATAAAGGCAATAAACAGCTACAGGACAGACAGCCCTGCCATCTGTCCATTGGCTACAACTGAGGCTTCGCAAAGCCTTGCACAAAGTTTAGTAATGTGTATGAATTATCCAAAAATAAACCTACCATCTGTACAAAAAAACAACACAGGTTTGTTCTTGGAGGAGTGATCCTTAGATTGCTATAATGCTTAAAAACAAGTTTATTCACCGTATGCATTTCCAAAATTATTTCCTGTATGTTCTCTACAGTGGTTTTTCCCCCTTTAACCACAAGTTCAGTATTTCCTGTACAAATTTTGATCATAATTCTTTTTGAATTCTTTTAAGGTATAAAAATATGCAAAATATTCAGTTTCCCCATAGTCCTTCAATGAATTCTGTTGGTTTATCCCCACAATCCACGGTACTTATGAAGAAACTTCTCGCACAATGATGAGTTCCACTGCATTCTGAAAAGTCTTTAGCAAAGATACTGCTTGTCCATGATCAATATTGATGAAGCTGTATCCATTTGCCTAAAAAGAAATATTTAAAATTGAAAACTACAGTCTTGTATACCATGTTAGCAAAAGATGTTTCATATTTCATGTAAGTTTATTTAAGCCTTAAGGTTTGTATATGAATGCAGAAAATAAATCGCTGTAGAATACTTGAATTTGTACCTGCATGCTACAAAAAAACTGAACTACAGTATCATCCTTGGAAGAATAATACAAATAACCAAAAGAAAACTGAACTTTAAGCTATTAACATCAGATATCTAATTCATCAGATATCTAATTCATCAGTAATACAGCCACACCAACTGTGCTATCAATGACACATCCTATTTTAAGTATCAGAATATTAGAAATGGCTTCTGTGATAAATTAAAACTATTGAGGCCTGTGACAAAAAAAAATTAATGGCACAGGGAGCCATTTTTTTGTGTTAGACCCTGAGATAATCCCCAACTTGAATTTGCCTGTGACTAAACCATATTGTTATTCTTGGACAAGTTTGTCTTGGCAAACACAGGCAGGACCAAGTGGCCTACAAAAGACAGGGAAAACATGGCTATGGCTCAACTTCTCAGAGTGTGTTACTGCAAGATCACGCTCATTCTCGTAAGCAGAAGGACAAATTTAAATGGTTACGTCCTCCAGCTGTGGATGTCACCTTTTTCCCTGAGCTACTTATGTGGTGACAGAGAACTGGATGTGCTCTCTGTGCCTTAGCTGTAACATTTTGAAAGCTGCAGTTCTTATCCTGTCACTGAACACTCGCTGTTGTTACCAGCTGAATCCTCGGTTATAAAACCAAGGATTCAAATCTTTCTAGAGTTGCAGGGAACATTTATGTAGACTGTTCAGAAAGCAAAAGTGGCAACAACCCTTCCAAATCATAATTTGTACAGAATGTCCTAGCCCTAGTCTTAAGTCTTACTTGCAATTATCTAGTCAGTAGTCATGTAGAATATTTTTATTAGACATATGTATTAGACATGCATTATAGTATGCATGCCTTTTGAATGTTTTACAGAGAACATTGCAAAATCAAGCATAGCAAAGGCATTTTCGAAGCGATGATATTCATTAAAAAAATCCGCAGAAATCTGAGGGGCAACAAGACAGAGTGGGACTGTCATTACATCATCACTGGAATTACCACAGGTAAAAAGAATGTGCTGTTATAAAGAAAAAAAATACTCTTAGTTATGAGAAATGAAGTGGGTTTTGACTAAGCATGCAAATGCAACTTGTCCTTTAGCTCTTTTTCAAACTGAATTCCTTACTAAACAACAAGCAAAACCCAAGCAGTGCCGACATAAAAAAAATCTTGATTAAGGAATTTGATTTGTCTGCATGGCTTTTATAAAGACAGGAATAAGCCATTAAAACAGAAGTTACCTTTCAGATATGTTCCACTTTACAAATATGTAAAAAATGCGCTAACAGTTTTTTCAAAGGTTTAACATGCTTCCTCTTCCTGTATGTGTTGGTAACCCTGGGTGCTGGGTAACTACCATCCCTTGGATCACTAGGACCTCCCAATGAGGAAGAACAAGTACAGGATTATTTACTGTGCTCAAGAATAAGGCATCTTTTAGTTGAAACAACTTAGTTCAGTTTTCATGCGTGCCTTTTGGCTTTATCTTTCATTTGAAGAATTAGGCTGAGTTTTCAATTTGGCTTTGTTTTAGAAAACAGTTCACAGGATGTTGTGGTTTAATTGAGATACTAGCGGGGGTGGAGGGGGATTGATTTGGGGGTTTTTTGTTTGTTCTGTTTTTAGAAAACTGAAATGCAGCAGAGTCAACTCCAACATTTTCAGGATATGGTGAATAATTATTTTCAACAAGCTTTGCAATTTAAGGGTAGCTAGGAACAATGTTCAAACATCTCATTTGCCCATTTTGGTTAAGAAAGTAAGGCAGTATGTTCATTTCCCTGACCCCTCCCCAAATAGCTTATAAACTCATCAGACAACTTCTAAAACATCTGATCCAGAAAAGGTCTGAATAGGTACAGACTTTCTAGAGAAAGGAACAACACAGCTTGCAGTCCAAGAAGCCATGGCTCCTGAAATGCCTGGCTTGGCTGGCCAGGAGCAGATGGGGAGCCAGGAGGTGCATGCTGTGACCAGGCAGACACCAGCAAGCAAAGGGGCAGCACTGGCCAGTGCTCATGCCTGCCAGTGGGGGAGAGGCAGCAAAGGCTGGCAGGAGCTGCAGCACGGGGAGGGATCTAACAGCAGAGTGCAACTGTGGAGAGCGGCTGCCAGGGCAACTGCTGGTGTTCAGACAACACCGTGTTCACAACACTGCATGTCAATGACCACAAATGCAGTAATCGAATGATAGTATAGCCTAATGAAATGCTCGTGTTCCATCTCAACTTACATCTTTTGTCACTTTTCTTTTGTCTTTAGAAGTGTGAAAAATGGAAAGTGAATTTGAAAAAATGATCCACCACGCTTCAGTCTGTGTCACTTATTGTCATGTTAGGTGGCAGTAAATGAAAAGCTTTGTCCCAGAATGTAAGAATGAATCTGGAAAAGATAGGTAATCTAGCTAAAACTGAAACATTCTGCTCTGAGGTGCAAACTGAAAACTAACTGGTATATTACATAAGCTAGTTAATTAAGTCATTACAATACCTGAATTATTTTATCCCCTGGCTGTAACAGCTTAGATGCAGGTCCGTCTGGCTGCACTCTGGTTACAAATATGCCCTTGAAAAACAGAGGAGGAAATAATTTTGACAACTTATTGATGAATAACAGGGCAGCATCAAACAGATACAATGCAAAACAGTTTTTCAACATTCCATCCTAGGTAGAAGAGAATGCAATACTATTCTACAGGTCTTTGCCTTTGGAGACTGCCTTCCCTTTCTGATGGTAAAAATACAGAATTATCTTTAAAGGGTTACTTAGCAGCAAATTGTGATTCACCTTGGTTTAATTTGGCAGATGTATATGTCAACATGAATTATCAACCACCAGAAATACAGCTGTAGGCTAAATCACTGTCTCTTTTATAAGAGGATTCCTAATTGTACACTCCATAATTCACTGTCTCAAATCTGCTAACTGATAATTAGAACTATGCAAGAACCACTCATCTGGAATAATCCTCTATACTGTCATGCAACCACTGTGACCACCTACAACCTTGATTTTCCACATCATTTGTCCAATTTTCTCTCTTCCAGTCCTGGAGTTTAGTGGTTTGGGAAATATATCTACTTTCTTTTCTCCCTTTGCTGAACATGAGAAACATTATAGATCAGAATGCTTTTAAGAAGCATTAGTATAAAATACTTACATCATCTTCTGGTCTGAATGGATTTCCTCTACCACCAACTCCTCCTGATATACTAAATCCAAGCTCTGGATCCTTGTCAACTCTCACTCGAATCTAAGTAATTACAACCAAAATTAGATGAACTGGCTGAAACTCTACATTCAAAGCTACTGTAATGGAATTATTACTAAGGAATTCAGGTGAACAAAACCTTTAAAATGAAAAAAAAAAATTTAAAAGCCATTCAAGACAGTATTGTATCTCATAAAATTAATGCAGAACAAGACTGCAATACAACATCCTGTATCATTGTAACTAAGTTTTACTCCAATACCATTGTTATTATAATCATAATCCACATGGGCTTTATATTCAGAGATATTTTGATATTATGTAGGTTACTTTAACACTCTCAGCAAATATACATGCTCCTGTGAAAGAACCTGTTCTTCCTTTTTCTTTGCTACCTTCTAGATAAATTTTGAAACTCAAACTTCATTCCTACTTTCACTCCAAGTTCTACATAACCAACACTCTGTTCTCTTTCTCTTGCTAGAAGAGGAAAAAACCTTATTTTAAACAGGAAGTGGACATTCTCATTCTAGCACAGAAAGAAAGTTAATTGTCAGGATTTTCTCAAACAAACAATATAGAGAAAGAAGGCTGTCACAATGAAAGAGCCATTAAATAGTACAAGAACTTCTTATATACAGATCTGTCTATAATAAAGAAAACTGATAAGCATCAGGAGTGCATCACATTGCTTACACTTTCTTACGGATTTTTGCTTATGGGTACACACTTCCAGACTCGCAGTTTTTAAGTATGCCAGATGGAAAGTACTCTAACTAAGTTGTACTGTGACTTTGCATTTTCTTCAGTTACTAGCTAAATAATGAGTTTAGATAAATAAATTTAGTTGACAAATTAATTTTTAGCTCAGTAAAAAGAGTTTGAGAGTCTAGCTTTCTGGTACATTCTGTTAAAATTCTACCACATTTCTCTCAAAACCGGAAGGAACATGTGATTTGAGGAGTAGAATTGCTCTGAGATAACATCTGCTGGAGATAAATCCCTATATTGTTTCTGTCACCATCTACAGAGAAATTAAAATAAATAAAAACAATGTAACAATTCATTGTCTCTGACTGACAGATGTCATATCTGTCAGATAGATTTTACTCTTACCTCTTGCTTTGCCAACTCATGACCTTGTCTTGGAGGGCACTGGGACTGGGTATAGGGAGGTTGATGGGCAACTTTCAACATCAGATAATCAATTAATTGCTCTCTAGATGGATGCCTTGCAACTGATGATTGAGGAGGGAGATGATGGACTTGGCTGTAGTTTGCCTGAAGTCTCTGAGGCTGGCACATTTGTCCATTTGTTAAGGGCATCTGAAAAAAACATGAATAGTGATGGTCATACAGTTTATAAGCAGCAATCCTCAATTCTTGTTTTATTAATTCAATACTTCTCATTATGTGACTGATTCTTATTTTCAGCAACATTACTAATACTACTCTTCTGGATCATGTACAATTATATGCATTTTGTTTATAGTTATTGGCTCTGACCTACTGAACAAATTCAAAAAACAAAAACTTAATTTGAATGCTAATTTCTTAGTACAGATTAGACAACCTTTGCTTTTAAGACTTGTTTTTTCACTGAGTTTTCCCAAACATTATTTTCTAACAGTGCAACTGATGGTATTGACACTTGATTGACCATTATAGTCTGCACTTTCCTTGCATAAAGTTCAGAGATTTTGTAACAATTTCCAATAGATCATACAAAAATAAAAAATCACACGTCCTCACCCAGCTGCAGTCTACATGCTCTCCAAGCATCTCATGGTGACGACTTCACAAGAAAACTCCCTGAGCAACTTCGCATCCAGGCTCAAGATTTTAATAGCAAAATTGCAGTATTTCCAGCAAGTATTACTCTATTGTTAATACACATGTAATGTATTTGGTAGGTACAATGATGACAAGCAGCAGTGAGGTCACAACTGTCAAGACATACGGTGTGGAGGTACCCTCCCTGAAATCCTGGGGGGAGGGACCCTGCAGGGTATGGGTCTGTCCCTGTCCCCATGTCACGTGTGCCCCATACCTGTTCCTGATTGCTTGGTTTGGGTGCCTGGCCCGGGAAAAGGGAGAGGGTCCCATGACTGGGGGCTGCCTGGGAACTCCAGCCATGCAGCTGGAGGAATAAATCATCTCTGAACATCTACAAAAATATCGCTTCATCTTTCCTTCCAAGTTTATCGCTGTCTTATATATTGTTGTAAGGATTCCCCATTACAACAATATGGTGCATTCCAACCATGTCACCAGGAAAGACACTGAGGTGGCAGTGTTTCTTTACTGAAACCCTACAGTTACTGCTGAGCTGTGCAGCTCTGTGTTGAGATGGGCAGCCTTCTTCCATCCTCACTCATATGCCTCATGCTCTTATCCACTCTAATTATTCACTGATTCATCTGTATATGATTCAAAAAATGCTACAGGCTTGAGTTAGAGAATTTTTTCTGCCTGCCATCATTATCCCTTTAGTTATGGAATACAAGGATATTAAAATACTGTATTACAAATAACAGAAATGTGCAAATTTTAACCTTTAACCATGCTATGTGAATGGACATATATCAGAATCTGCCCTGTTGTGTTTATATCAAACTGATTCTGAGAAACGTTAATGTGTGTCTATAATACATTTTAATATTATTTACAGATGATATGTATTTAGTTTACACAATTTTCCATTGCCTTTGCTGAAAACTTAAAGTATGACAGAAAAACTTTTTTTTGTTGCACTGCCAGAGGTAGAATTTATATAGGCAAATTGTATCCACAGCTATGCAAGTTTTCAATACCCACTGTCTGTAGAAATACAACTGAAATTACTGAAGGTAAAAGAATAAAATCCACTTCTGCATCCTAGTAATTTAGAAGAATCCTTTTAGTTTAAGAGTAGTAAGACCTGCCTCCAGGGATGGTGCTTCGATATAGAGTGTCTTCTACTAATTCTGGTTTATTATCACAATTTCATCACAACAGATTTCAAGTTTGTTCTTTAAAAGGTTTAATCAGCTTCCTATTACTTTCCTGAAATCATCTGCCATGTTCCAAATTTCACTTGGAAGTATGTGTTTGGCTGCAAATTTCTTCTTTTAAAGCATCTACTGAAGAAAAATAAGAACTATGTTCCTTCATACAGTCAGCTGTTTTGTCTTCCAAAAAGAGGATGTTGTTTCATTTATGCCAGCTTTGAAGCCTGGGTATTACAGTTGAAAGAAGCCCTAGTTCCAACTGCTACCCCAGCATAAGTTTCTACTACTAATAAAAAATACATCTTTATGAATAATAGCAAATAACATTCTATCCGTGGTGTCATTCAGATAATTACCTGCCCAGCTGCTTTCTTCATGCCGTCTGGAGGAACATCTTTGAGACTAAGTGTGGCAGATGAGTAATTCTGCTGTCCCGAAATGAATACTTCATCCTGGCACTGGTCTCCTGGAGCAGAAGCCTGGGGATGCTTTAAACAGAATGACACAGTTAAGACAACTGTCTTCATATTATTAAAACTAAAAAATCCTCAAAAGAAGCCCAGGATAAAACATTTTAAGAGCTTTATCATTCTTGATCTTTTCTGATTAATTAGTACATTATTTACGTAAAAAATATCACTAACCAAGACACCATACACCCATAAAATATTGATGGACATTTACAAATCTTGCAACTGTAGAGGTGTCTTTTATCAGCAATAAATTAATAAGAAAAGCCAACAAATACTAGGGACTAACTATTCAAGGATTCAAGAAGTCTTGTGTTGGCTTTATCCTGCTCACTATGGATGCCATAATATCACTCAGGGTGCTCATTTAAAACTCAATTCCTCTAATTTTCTGACTAGGAATTTTCTTGAATGCCTACAGTATCTGATACTATAGTTTATATCAACAGAAATGTTTTGGGGGAGGAAGAAGAATATGAAGATTTTGTTCAAACCTTATCAGCCTAGGTTAAATTCAGAATGCTAATCTCTTGATCACAGAAGTACAATGAAACTAGACAGTTTTACCTATGTTCAACCATCTACAAAGCCAGTTAAAGAACTCAATGACCTTAAACTGAAAAGCCCTGCAATAAGTTTACAGCATATGAAGTGAAGGCAAAATATTTAATGCCTAAAAAATTCCAGCATATAAATGATATTCCTTTTATTAAAGCAATGTGCATATGTAGAAGGATAACTCTATCAATTTAAGGACCCCCTCAGAGTTTATTCTTTCCCCCTCTATATATTGCAATAGCCTCCTGAAGGTACTCACTCGAACAATGTGCACACCAGAACCTCTTCCGTCTGCAACACTCAAGGCAACACTACCCTGGCTGCCATGCAGATCCCTAGAGCTGCCATAGTGAAAGCTGCTAACTGCAGCATAATTGGAATTAAAGGACCGAGACAGCATGCTCTGAATAAAGAGGGGACAGATTTAACACAGAGATTAGTGCAGCATGCATAAACCACAAGACATGTTATACATGTAATACAAACATATTCCATTGTCATGCAAGATAAAAATCATGCAAGTACAGTACCACTGTGATGTATAAACAACTCAGTGACCCTATTTACCTTTATTTACTGTAAATCAGCATGTAATCAGCAGTTCACATGCAGAATTACATGTAAATAAAGTCACTGAAATATTCATGTGTCTGAAAAAACAACAAAGGTGTTTATCAAAAATTTCAGGTTTCCATTACATTTGCAACATATCAAATACATTGTAGGAAGAGAAGCTGGCAGTCAAGTTAAACCCCTGTGGAAGTCTATCTAATTATCCCTTACTATTTTGTCTTATCCTCCCACACCACTACTAGTAAAGTAAAAAATAAAAATTTACACAGAGATTTGTGACTGTAATTTCTTGATATAGCCATGCCAATAAATATCCACAGTGCATTCCAGTAACACTTCACTCAAGAATGTGAACAAGCCTCATTTAAAGGAAGAGGCTTGAGAGAAACTGTGACTACCCCTCTGCTACTGCAGGCAATCAAACAGGTCATATGACCTCAAGGACAGATGTGACAGTGGTTTGGGTTTGAGTTTCATTATCTTGCAAACCAGACCCCTACAATATTGGCAAGGATAACAAAATGAAAGCAAGAGACGTTACCACCTTGCCACCATGGTCTTTTGTAGCTGCCAGAACAAAACAAAATGAAAAGACAGTACAAAGGAAGAAACGGAAAATCTTCCATGGACCACCTGACATGAAACAAAGCTATCTTGAAAATATTGAGAAAATACTATCATATGAAAAAGATACACCACTAAGCATCAAAACCCAGCAAATTCAAAGTTGTTTTCTCTAAAGATTTTACTTTTTCCAAGTTAGAGAAAGAAATGTTTAAAATGGGTATAATTTGACTAAGATATTGTAACAATTTTTACATGACTAAATATATTTTGGCATTTGCTTGTTGACTATGTATACTAATCTGATTTCGAAAATAGTCACTAGTCCTTAGGCAAACATCTGGTCTTTTGTCCTAGCTTCATGTTGTGAAACTAAAACTAGTTTAATAATCGAAGACATATGCCTCTATGCCTCTGCATACTCATATTACCCGGATGGTCTGGCAGCCCAGTCATTGGAAATTCTCTTGAAAAACAGCATTTACTGACAATACTTGTTTTATCTTGGTCAAAGCTCTTGGATAACCTCTGTCTCAATGACACAGTGAGCATTCTTCATGTTTCTCTTTTATACCTTCCCTGTTCTCTAGCCAAGGGATTTTTCAAGCTTCCAGACAATTCTGCAGCTGTCTTCCCTTTCTTGGGAGGGGAAGACTGTTCTTAGCATTTAAATCTATATTCACCAGACATTCAGTATGAGCTTACCACTCCTCTAAGTTTCAGGCCAAACACCCAGGAGAAAATGCCAAAGCCAATTTTCCTTAGCTTTTTAGTGCCTCAACCAGTCTTCTTACTACTCTTCTCATAATAGTGTCTATAATTAACCAGGTGGTGGTCGTTCCCCACTGCTACAGAGAACTCCCTGAAGTCTCCTTATAGGAATCTCTCAGAGGGTCCTGTATTCTCTTCATTCTCTGTAAGTGGTAAATAGAAGGAATGCATGGTGGGACTAAAAAGTTATCTCTTCAAAGTGTCTCCAGCAGACCATCTTATCATAAAGACCCTTAGATCCACTGGATTCATTCTTCTTGGAACGAAACAGATGGTCAATACATAGTGACAATGTATGTGACAAAAGACATGTGACAATGTGGATTAGGATTTAAAACCTAAGATCCACAATAGAGAGGGAGGACTTTCCTAAAATGTACAGAGGTATGAACTTGTACATCAGGAACTGAGATTTCAGTTAAGAGAGTTTCAAGGTGACTACATCATCTAAGAAATATTCAAGGGTTTATAAAATCTTCTTTCTTGGAAGAGATTTTTCCTAAAAGTACAAAAAATTATTGTGCAGTTGATGTAGGGAAGAGTTAAGAACACTGCAAACATTGTTACTCTCCTTTTCTACCGGAGCGCAGCACCTCAACACTAGATTAGAATAAACCCACAAGCTGTACCAACAGTACGAAATAAATACTATTTAAAATTACTGGACTTGTAAGACAGTTTTAGTTTAACACAAGAAGAGATTCCTAGGGACAAAACAAGAGTATTTGCCCTCTACCTATTTTTAGCTGGGATAGGAGAATCTGATGCCTTTGGAGTATGAACAGCATCCCTATTAATTTTGTTTCTCAATACAAGAATGATGAAGGTTGTATATTTCCTACAAAATTCCTGAAGACTGCTGTACCAGAGAAGACATTTTCTGAAATCTGAATATGCAGATGCCATTAACCCCCCTGATTTTTACTCCAAATTATTAAAAATTGAATATGGAACAAATACATGATCTAAGCTTCAGACTAAATGCAATGGTTAATTTTAAGTACCAACTCCATTAGTCACCTGGTTTGATAGTGTCTTAAGGCATAATGGCCTGCAAATTAACAATTCAAATATTTGAGGCTTGAGAAGTATTATTTCAGTCACTCTGAACTGATACACACTAAGAAATATACACGTCCTGTTTCAGTATATTTTTGTGAAAGCTAACTTTACTAGAAATCAGTTGTTCAGCCATCAATAGTCCATATCAGAAACTACAATACATAATGAAAAACTGGCAGTGTACAAAGTATACTTAATAATAAGATGTTCATCATAATCATCTCAATTCATAGTCAAAATCAGCCTCTAATGGAATCAGTTTAGATGCAGGCAGCTAGTAGCATAATTCTGGGATTTACTTTGTATTTATTTAAATAATAAAAGCCAGAATGTATTCTCCATTTTGCTGCTCACAAAATAGTTAACATTTCAGACTCCAAAAGGGCATGTTTTGGGAATTGCAATGCCTTAATCCATTTATTTAGGTGCAAGAAAATAAATAGTGGAATTATTTAGGAGAATTTATATGGAATAACATTGCAATTTTAAGACTGGTTGGAGTCTATCATGACAATCCATAAAATTTTGGCTTAGAAAAAGAACTAATAATTTCAATATCTGCAGGGAACAAGACTCTACATTCTACCTATCTTGAAATAGCCTTAACCGGTAACTTAACTGCTAAGCCTAAGTATTAGTCTTATTTATTTATTTATGTAACATTACTTAGAATCATCTGTAAGGTAAAGGTAGGCATAAGTTATCATTTGAGACAATATTAAGTGTCTAGAAATCCCTTCAGTTTTCATTCCCACCATCCACATAACAGACATAACGGACTCCTCCTATTGAAGAGTTACATATGGAAAAACTATATATAATTTGAATTCTGATATCAGAAAATGTTTGCAGATTGAGAACTTTTGCTGTTTATATATCAAATGCACAAGAATTTTATTCCTTTTTAAGTGTGGTGTTTTGACTTCTGAACTCCACAAAATATCATTAGAACACACTGATGGTTCAGTTGTCCATTCAAAGTGGAGGGAAAAAAAAAGTAACTAAAATCAAAATTTAAAACTAACAACTACTAAATAGATAATACTCCTGTAATTTATCAGTATATGCAAACATGTAAAAAATATTCTTCAGGCTATGATCTTAAAAACACTTAAGTGTTTAATTTTATATATGACCCACTGAAGTCACCGTCCTTGACATACTGAAACAAGTTTAAGTAGGGAGAAAATCTGAGGCCGTATCATTTAAAATATGTGACATAAATAAAGTATGTGGCATAAAAAAAGTGTTGAAGGAAAACCTTCAAACTTTGATTAAAACTGCAATTCTATACCAGTACTGAAAAAATTAGACATTTTTCTTTTAATAACGCACTGTACACTAACAACTCTGAGGAAAAAAAAGTAATTAATCTATGATCCCTCCTCTGAAAGCTCTGCATTTTAGATAAATAGTAGATAAAGTAGATAAAAAAGAAGACTTCATTTCAGATGAAATTAGAATTGAAAGCAAACACACACCTAATGAACCCCCAACAAACAAAATTTTTTGTTGACCTGCAACAAAAAAAGGGAAATATACATATGCAAGGGAAGGACAATCAGGCTCAGTAACTTAATTTTGTGTACACAGCAAGGTCATGTAATAGATACTTGCATGTAACTGTTGCAGATATTTCTTATTGCAATTTATGAAAGAGCACTTCTCTACCACACATTAAAATGTGTGACAATAGTGTTTTTCTCAGGAAAACACTACTCAGGAGGTATTTTAGTTTTAATTCCTAAATAAAAGTCAACAGGGATACTGTAGGAGTCTATTGTAACATACCTGGTAGTAAAATGGGCAAGTCACACTCAAAAAGGAAAATATGCTGAAAAATATTACTGTTTTTAAAACTCACTGGGCACTTCATTTTTGAGGTTAGGGGTGGGGCAGAATTGACTACGTGGTTTCCATCATCTTACGTACACAACCACTAGAGAGCAGTTTAACATTTAAATAAGCTCCTGTAACCCCCAATAAAATATGCTTTGCATCAGGTAAGCAAATTGTTTCTTTTAATATATGCAGGACTTCTATTTACAAATGGTCTCATGAACTATTTTCACTTTCATTCACCCTGATGGATAATTTTAGTTACTCTCTACATTTCACAGAAACACAGAACGTTCTATGTTCAAAGGGACCCACAAGGATCATCAAGTCAAACTCTTAAGTGAATGGCCTATACCAGGACCCTTACAGCTTATTAAAGTTATTGCAAATGCTGGCTATTTGGCTGGAACCATTGTTAATCATTTTTGTTAGACTTAAAACTATTCTGTATCTCTGCTCATGAAATGAAACTTTTAGAAGTTTTTTCCCAACTACATCAGGTAAAAATGGCTAATAAATAAGAACTAGCTTCTCCAATGTGTCCAACAAGCAGATACCACTGGACAAATTTAAGGGGGTTCACTCCTCTCTCTCTCTTCAGTTACTAAATGTTAAAAAAACACATTCAACATGAGCCTAGGAAAAGGAAAAAAAAAAACCAACTAAACAAAATAACAACCAACAAAAGCAATCCTCAAAAGCTCACTACACCCTTCCTAACAAGCACAGGATAGAAATTATAAACATGATTAGATTCAGTAACAGGGGAGTCACACCAAAAGTAATACTATTAACTTACAGTGGTCAAGAAAATAGGTACTTAATATTCATCAAAATGCTTAATTTTGTATATGTGTTTTTTTCAGTGTTGTATCTCATGCTTTAAAAAAAACAAATGCCATTTCAAATTCATGAAAGCCTTGTTGAAGTAGTTTCCAATAAATGTTCCTTAAACAAGCTCTGTAATTGAACTTGTTCCTTAAATGAGTTCTGTTAATAACTGAATTTGTTTTTCAGACTTCAAAATGTTTCCGAAGTCTGCTTTATAGATAAAGAACTCTCACCACTTGGCTAATTTTTACTTACAAACAGAAATATTGAAGGAATTATTCAAAAATAACTAAGAAATACTCAGTAAATTCCTAGAATTTCCACATTATCATATTTGCCAGCTGCCATAAAGGATCGTATCTGCATGTTTCACAGTTAAGATTTTTCTGTTCAGTTATATCTTAGAGAATATAAAGTAGACAAAAATATACATGTTCACTTTTAAACCCATAAATGAGTCTCTGATTATTAAGTATAAGTTACTTTAAAACACTTCAAGGCCAGAACAAAAAAACATACAAAACAGACTTAAAAGATCTGTTAAATTAAATGCACAGCTAATATCAGTCTAGTAGGGAAAATTAAAGTTTACATACAGGTATAATGAAAAGTATTGTCAGATAAAAAGGGAATCAGATCAGGCAGTCGATGACATGTAAGTAAAGGTGACTATACTGCTGCAGACCCAAAGAGGTGTCACTGCTGTATTAAACAGTGTTCCTAACACACCAAACTGCATTAGCAGTGCACTGAAGTTTTGCCTCTCTGTACTCAGGGATTGCTGGGATTTGCTTCTCTTGTCATTTCATGTAAGATTTAATATATCCATCCAGGAGAATGGAAAATGAGGGAATGCTCATTTTATTAGAGTTGGAACATGGTGAGGTTAGTGACCCTTTCGTGGGACAAAGGGCACGACAGCACAGTACTACCCCAAGAAACTTCCTGTTCCAGGTGACCACCTGGATCAGAAGAATATGTACAGCTTTTGTGCAGGTTTCTTTAAAAAATGAAACCCAGCCCTTTCTGTCACCAGAATTTATGCAACTTGAAAAAAACCCAAACAAAACAAAGGCCCCCAAAACCAAAAAGCAATCTCATCCCTCCAAATACTGGGATTTCTAAAGAAAAATCATAGTTGAAAGTAATTTTTCCAACTATCTCCAATAAAATTTCTCTAGCTATCACAGATATTCAAGTATTTAGCATAATAATTACAAAGCAAACTATGTTCTTAGAAAAGAAACTAAAAAACAGAATATATCTAGCTGGCATAATCAAACTGTCATTTGGATGCTTTATTCAATTCCCTTCCAAAGAAACATAATCTGGCTAATGATATTCTAGCCATTTTTAGTGACGATATTTTAACTGGGTTAGCTGGACAGCACAAATTACACTCATCTAGGCTCTACTCAAATTCTTTGAAGATATGTAATTGTTGAGCTCTACGTATCAGCTCAAATTCTTGATGGCATTTACAGTACATAAAGAATCCTGTTCATCATCTCTACTTATATCAAAACCTACTGTGATTTTTCTGAAATGAACAAGATTTTTAAGTGTTCTCCTCTCACAGCAATAAATATTCATTCAACAATCTGTCAGAAATCCAGCTTCAAAAGATAACTGGCTTGGAGGCAAATACATGATAATTATGGCTTTTGAATTCTTCAGCAACTAAAGCTGCAGTCCTATACTGCCAAATAGATTTTACTGATTTTCCTTGTTCCTAAAGAGAAGAAATAGGGTGAAAAAAGGCAGAACAGAAAGATGAAGTGTAAGGGAATATTTTAGTATATTGTGAACACAAAGCTACAATAAAAATTACTTAACTTGAAAGAGCTGGCCTTGCAGTCTACGAGGTTCTGTATGACATTTTTTCATGTATTCAAAAGTAATTTGGCTAAACTGGCAAGTATGATGTAAAAAAAACAGCGTTTTTTTTTTCTTTGGGGGAGAAGTACATTTACAGTCTACCATCTGAGTGTTTCTCAGATATTCATCAAAAACACATTTATCCATTCTAAAGCAGGATCAAAATTAGATTTTCACTAGTAATTAAAAGCTGTTTAAAACACAGTATTTATCTTATTCCATATCTAGGTAACAGAAAAGTAGAAAATAACCCCAGAATTACCTTTTCTAGCTTTTTAGCCTCAATATGTCGCAGCACCTGTTCCCTCCAGTCATGAGGGACTTTAGTTTTTCCTGCAGGGTCTAGCAAGGAGTGCTCGGAGTTAACCCTTGGGTTTGCTCTCTTTGAGGGGCTAGTCCGCGAGTAATTGAAGTCACTGACTGACATAGTTCTCTCTGGTATTTCGCTCACCGACGGCCGCGCGCTCTGCGGTCGGGTCACGCTTGGACCATCAATGCTGTATGTCCGGGCAGAGAGAGGCCGCTGCTGTCCCGGCACTACCGCTGGAGCTCTTCCCATTGAATGCAAATCTCTGTAGGTTAAGTAGTCCCCTTCAGGCACTTGGGTCCGCCTTGAAGGGCCACTATCCCCAATATTTATGGAAGCTGTAGAAGATACGCTGCTCTGCCTCTGAAGAGTGTGCCTGGTTGCTCCTGGGAGCAGTCTGTCACCTGGTGGAACAGCCCACAGATCTGTGTGTCTCCCAGCCATCCGCTGATGAGTGCTGTACACAGCGCTGGCCCGGACATTGTTATGATTGGAGAAATTCATGTTGCCAGAATGCTTTACATAGCTGGGAGTTTCTGTACTGTCAGACCTCAGCAGACGTGAAGGGGGTAAACTGCCTTGTTCTACTTGGGTGTTTTGTTTCTGGGGCCACAAGGCATCTTTTGCTGCTGCACTGCTGCTGTACTGAATATTGTATTGGGGAGCACAGAGCATCTGTGCACCACCTGTCACTGATCCTCTCACTACATTAGCACCTTCAGGATTGTGATTTGAGTCAAACTTGAACACTGTTTTTGTAGAAGATACTAAATCAGATGATGATGATGACCCAGGAAAAACCTGCAAAGGCTGATCATAGAGGAGAGTAGCAGATTTACTTCGGACTATGTTTTTTCCATCTGCAGTATCAGATCCCGATTTTACCGCTGAGTTTAGCTGTTGAGATCCATTCTCATTTACAGTATCATAGATTTTCAGCCCACCACTGTCCATACTTGTGATGCTGTGAGATTTCATCACAGGACCGCTCTTCTGTGGTGACAAATCTTCAGTGCTTCTAGAAACAGACAGCTCAGCAGAATCCCCATCAACTGTAGTGCTTTTTGGTAGTTTGTCTTTACTGGGAGACTGTACTGTTTCCTCAGGATGTCCGTTTACTTTATTTTTACGATATTTATTTCCGTTTTCCAAGTGCTCACTTTCTTCTTTTGTGTTATTATTTAAAAAGCCCATTACTGAAACCATTTTCTGTGTTTCAAACTTTTCTACAGGAACTGGCACTGCCTCTTCACTAACCAGTTTATTGATATTCATGTTTATTTGGTCTAATTTGTGAGACTCCTCCATAGGAGTGCTTAGATCAACACCTTTTCCTATCATGCCCAATCTTTCTTCAATGCTTAATTCATATTCAGACAAATTTGTAACCTTCTCTTGCACATTTAATTTTTCTTCTACTGTTATACTCAATTCTCCTCCATTTTGCAAAAGATTATTCAAATTTTCATCTTCTCGCCTGGAAGAAAAAAAAGATGGCTCTTAAAAGAAATTCTCATAAGCATGAACATTACTTCTCCAAGAATCATTTTAGGAAAAAATTAACATGAATATGCAGCCATGCTGCGCATACAATATTGGACAAAGAAAGAGATTTATGATTTGCTCTCTTACATTGAAGAAATATGTTATATAGAGGGCTCATTTCAGCAACCTTTTTGCGTCATGTGGTTTCAGAAGTTTGTCTAAATTCAACAACAATAATTTGAAACAGTTCAAAAGTGTCAAGAAGTACAAAGTGACAATAATTTAAGATTTTTTTATTAATTTCTTTTAATTTCCATTTTGGACAATTGTCTTGTTTGTATTAGCAGTTTTTATGAAAAACGGCACTTTTAAACGAAAACCTCTAGAAGAGTAATTCCATTCTTTGTAGGTTTTTAAGAACCTTTAATAATCATGTTAGCAATCAAATTGATTTTTCAAAATCAAGCAAATAAAAGCACAGAGATTTTAAAATGGTATGCTGATAGGTTTTGTAGGGATAAAAACTTACAAAGATAAAATTATTACAACCTATTATTAAGAGAAATGGGAATCATGCATCGCATACTGATGCAAGTTTTTTTATTAGAACCTTATTGACTTTAAGAGAACATTATTAACCTTATTATAAAATATTAAATTTTCAAAAATAAATGAATGATAAATGAATGAATTAGAGGAATTAACACAATATAAAATATTAATTAACATTTTTCTATTGTATTTGCTTAGTGGTCCACAGTATTTTACAAACCTGATTTTGGATAAAACAGTAGCATGTGTTTCTTTGTCAGGAGAACAGAGAGAAATATCTTGGCTACTGTCAGTATTTAAGGAAACAGAATCTGACATTCGAGAAGGAGAGGAACAGTTGCTGTTATTCTGATTACTATTGTGGGTAGCTTCATCTGATAAGGAATCAGTATCTTTTGAATCATCTGAAATAAAAATTTGCCAATTCAGTTAGACACACAGATCTTATTAACAGCCATTTCATATGTATATGTATAGTACTGAGAAATTGTCTCTTGTTCTTTAGTAATTCTTATTACCAGAAACTAAAATGGAAGCTAACACCTTTGCAAACTTCAGTTAAACTTACAAAATACTGTTGGAAATCATTCCGCTTTTCAAAAATATCTGGCCTAATATAAACAGCCCTTATCTGTTAATTAAATCCAAGTTCTTGCTTTATTCCCATTTTCCTGTTCATACTCTAGTGCTACATTACTGAATACTTCCTTAAAATATCTATCAAATCATACTTCTGCTGCTATAAGGATTTCAAAGTTGTATATTACATGAGTCTGCTGGCCCCTAAGAAAATGAAGCTGGCTGCTTCACATGTATTATTCTGAAAGGGTACACAGTTCCTGATTTTGAACATTCTATCATTGTTAAAGTGCTGTTTACTAGACCAAGTACTCTGGAACCATAGAGATCACTGGATAAGCTCCACATAGCTTTTTAGTAAAAGTAAAAGCCAGCAACGAAAAATGTTCTTCTGCAGATCTTGAATCCAAGGCATTCCCATGCTTTGCAGATCCCTTAGGACAACATTTTCAGAGAATTTACCCCTGTGTACATGGATTCTTGCATAATACATGCATACTTACATACTACATCCGTATAAAAATAATTTCTCTGGGGGAATTCAAGCCAGCCGTAATTCTGACATGAGCGTAGAAACAAATACATTTAAATTTTTGCTTCAAGCCAGTTACATGTGCCAAATGCATACAATTTGTGGAACTAATGTCTATCTTCAGAAACAAGAAAGAAGTTTTGACCTGGTACTTTAGTCAGACATTAAAATCCAAGGACAGCACTGATAAACATCCACCTTTTCATTTGTGTGTGATCCTCAGCACACTCTTCCTGCTTCCACCATGTGGTTCTCCTCAACAAAGCTCACCTTTTTACATCTAATGTTCAGAAAAGCCTTTTGTCCTTGAAGTACTGATCTTGGATATCATATCAAGCAAAATACTATTTCCTATCCCATTTTTAGATCATGTTTTCTCTGAATCCTAGGCCATTTCTTGCTCTTAAGGAAATGGTTACCCAGACCAGATTTGTATTTCAGAGACTATAAAATATAGCTAACAATAAAAATGTTCAGAAGTTTCATGCTAGAAGAATGAAGAAAAATAAAAGAGTAAAATAACTCTGGTGAAAGAGTATCCACAAGGAAAGTTTATTCTTAAATCTTATGAAATGAGCACAGCTTCTGTCTGTACAGCAATTTAAGTAAGTGATACCGCAGTCTACAGCGGCAGTTACAGTAGCTGCCTATAGCAGCAATAATTCACAAAATTTGGGTGAAGGGGGAGATACAAAATATTTCAATTATAAATACCACTTTCTGCAACCCTTGTACTAAGCATATCAAGAGTGTGTTCAAGATCCAACCCCCCCAAACACATCCTCCTTCTCTTCCCGTCTGATTTAAACTGACAAGAATCAAGAAAATTAGGGCATCAACACAGCTTTCTCTAGCATGCACTCAAGTATATGCAATTTTTTCCTGCTTTCATTGCTTAACTAGGGAATTAATCATCTTTCCTTTAAAACATATGAATTAAGCCTTTTTACTTAATTTAACTGGAAAAACTAGCCACTTTGAGTCAAGAAATTATCCAAATCACAGAACACTTCCAGTGGTATCTTACCTTTTTTGCTATTGCTTAGGGCTACCACTTTTGGTTGGTTTATGGAAGTTTCTATCAGTGGTGGTCGCATTTCTGCCATTTTCATCTCTTCATCAGAGGACAGTTCTTCTGACTCCTGCTAAAGGAAAAACAGCTTTATCCTGTCCATTTTAAAGAGCAGCTTAAATGTTAAAAGTAAATGCTATCTAAACTATCACCCAGCAAACAATAAAGGGGTAAAAAGATAGATCAGCCAGAAAACATAGGCAAAGCAAAACAACTTTGTAGTGCATCTGCAGTGCAAGTTCACTGAATTATCTTTTAGGAGTAACACACGCAGACTTGCATTGTCACTGATGAATTCTGTGTGATGACACTCAGACAGGTAACTTTAACTGCAAAAAACTTCTTGGAGCAAGCAGATGAAGCCTTCATTCCACCACTGGAGAGAGCACCCAGTTGAGTCCAAGCCACAAAGTCATCACTGAACCAGCAAACACTGCAGACTGACTAGCTGGGTATTGGCTTTGAAAAAAAGAGCCCGAACTAAAATAGCTAGGGAGTAGCATGAGCAGGACAATCTTAGGAATGGAGAGGTATGCTGTGCGAAAGGACTGAAGGAGCTTGGCTTGCCTTGTCCATCTAACAAAAACAGAGTAAGGGTAGCTTGCTGGGGGTAAATTCCAAAATAAAAAGATGTTAATTAACTTCAAGAGGAATGGCAGAAGACTAAAGCAATGCCGAATACATTCAAGCTAGTAATCACTAGTTCTGAACCACAAGATGGAACTCAGTGCACTTGCAAGAGAGATTAATAGACAAAGCTGCTGTAAGAGTATCCATGCAATTTATTCAGTATCCTACTGCCAGCCCTATATTCATTTATCTTCAAAATCCAGTTGCTTCCAGTAGTATTTTGAAGAAACAAACCCCCAACAAACTTTCTTTCCTCAAAGCAGATATTTCTTTCTAGGAAACAGGCTTCCTGGTACAAAATCCATGTTACATATTGCAAAAAGAGTCTATGTTCACTTTTTTCTTACTGTTTTGGAATACTTAATGCATGGAACCTATTGTAGCACCACCTTCCCATGATACCAATTACCTGGCCAGTTCCTGGGTCTGCAGGAAGGACAAACCTGACTGAGATGCAGCAAACAAGCTACAGTAGTCTCAATTAAAAATAACCAGAAATCCATCTGCTTTTCTCTACAATCCAAACAACCAATGCCTTCACTGCATCCACCACATTCCCTTCCTCTTGGATGTGACATACAAGTCAATGCTGAAATGGAAAGCTTACACACATGCAAAGTTTAGCTTTCTGGATTCTACAACAGTGTTACCAGCAGGAAGCAAGGAAATACACAGAAATAAGGACTTCACTATACCTTCCTTGTTTACTTACTACAGCTACAAAGACTTAACTGTCACTATCATTAGACAACTATCATGATCTTCTGAAATTACATTTTTAAATTAAAGAAAAAATGGCAATTCCAGTATTTTCAAAAAGCATGTAGAAGCAGGAACACACTAGTGGGAAGTAGCCAGTGACAGCCAAAACCTCCTGTCACTCAAGTCTCTTCACCACAAGTATGATAGAGGCACATTCCACAGCTCACACAACACAGGCAAAAATAAGAAAAAAATCCACTTGGGAAACTATGAAAAAAGTATTTTACAGGTTGTGACTGGGAACTGATTAAATGGCAACTTCCAAAATTTGTAATAAATCTCAAACTTTCTAAATAAATGAATACATGGTGTTTATCAGAGAAATGCAAAGTTCAGAAGTTTAAAATCCTTCACTATAAGAGGTAAATACATTCCAAGTAATACCCCTGATAGCTCACTAGTAAACACAGAGTAATATTTTAAAACCCACCTTCCACAACTCATTTGAAATGCATGTGTATACTTGGATACAGAAACTTTATTGCTACCACTGATCTGATGTTTTCTCATTTCAGCAACAATTAAAAGTGATTATTTAATGAAGTATTGACTATCAAGCAACAACGGGAGAATTCTACCAAAATTTGAGTCTTTTCACAGTTTATATCAATTTTTAATTGAATTTGCTTTATCCTTCTTTAAATGTATGCATCTTTTATTATGAACTTTTTAACAGCTGTTTCAATGTTTACTTAACAAAATCTGAAGCAAGAAAAATACTGTATTGAAAACCATCTGAATTTACAACACATATGGAGGGCAATTTTCTTCTACTGTCAACAGAGATTTTCATCTCCCAGAAGAACCAATTCAGTGTAACACCAGCACAATTTTTGACTGCTATAATGCTCATTGCAATGCCATACCTCAAGCATATCTTCATGGTTGACAATTGTTTTCGTGTTCTGCAAGGTTTTAACAAGTGCAGTCATCTGTGAATTTGCAGTGCTGTGCTCAGCTTCTGGTTCACTAGGCTTCTGCACAGAGCTTCCTGCTGAAAACTGCTTTCTCTCATCGGCTTTGTTCTTTATCGAACCAATTTCTGAAGTCTACAGAATTAAGAATATTAGCAGAAAAAACATGCTGAAAGGTTTTTAGGGACATATAGAGCCAACATTATGTATTTTTGGAAAATGGAGTGGAAAAACCCGAGCTCTGAAATTATAAAGTACAGAATGCACCAGGTATGAAATGCTAAAACAATGCCATTTGTTACTAAGATACAATCCCTAGCCCGTGTCAATCAGTTTGACTCTTTTCCCTACTGGTGTCAATTTGTACCATTACACTTCAAATCAAATGAAAAAAAAAAAAATCAAAAAGGCCAATACTTACAATGATTCTATGTCACCACCAAAAGATAGTCCTATCACCTATCATGCTGCATCAAACTCTTAAGAGACTCTGGACCCTTTTGCCAGCCTGTTATTACTGCTTGCTATCACACAAAACTTTCAGTCATGAGGGGTGCAGTAAAATCCTTAGAGATTATCGAAATTTCATTGTAAAGTCTGGCAGATAAAAGAGGATCAGAGGATGACAAAGATGTCACCCTCCAGAAACCAAAATCAGCTCCTTAAGATTTCCACAGCTTGTATTTGCCTGAGAATTAGGTCACTTCTCTTGTTCATAGTGTAGGAGGAGAACTGCTACTGTAAATCAAACATTTTTTCCAGACCTCCTTAAATATGGAAGAGGTAAACTGTGTTCCGTAATGTACCAATTTTTCTTGCTAAAGCATCAGAGTGGAGGGAGAAGAGAATTTAAATGAATCAATGACACTTTAGTCTTTGAAATTTCTTGCAAAACCAGGAGATAGCATTATCTCTAACCTTTACCCCCACATCTTTTACAGAAACTGTCTGGACTTCTCGTTTTGACTCCTTCGCATTATCTTCAGTAGATTCTTCATCCTTTAGTCTATGTACAATTGTCTGGACTGTTTTGACCATATTCTTCAGTTCATCAGGATATGGAGTTGGGTATCTCTTCAGATTGCCCTCCTGTATAACAAAAAGCAGTAAGGTTCTACATTTATTTAAATGTGAGAACTAAAACATAAGCTTTAAAAAATAATCAATTAGGCTAAACCACTGAATAATCTAGAATCTCCATCTTACTCAAGTGTACCTGCACTGAGGCAGACATAAGTTTATACAACTAGGCAAGATTATGAATTGCTTTCACTCCCTTTACCCCAACATGTCCAATGACTCCAAGCAAGGATTAAGCCAGCTGTAATTCACTCAAAATAAAATCAGTATTTATCATGGTTTCCTCACTTGTTCTTCACAGCACTATTAGTCAGGTGGCCTCCTAGTTAGGCCCTACATTGCCACATATCAGCTTGAATTCTTTCTTCCCTTGTGTCCTGCTGAAAATTATTTGGCCAGACTAAAAGCATACACAACAAAAAATCCAAACCACAGGGTTTCATCCTGCTAGATACTCTAGCCTAATAACCGATGACTTGATTTATTCAGCAAAGTGAAACCCACAGACACAGTAAGGAAAAGGCTGAGATTAAGACTGGAAATAAGAGCGAGGGAAACAACAAGTATGCAAAAATAAATTCAATACTAACCCGAGGTGGTGCCTCTCTCTCATCTTTGTCTTCATCACACTCAAATGCCACCTGAGCACGCTGTTTCCTCTGTTCCTCCCACAGAGATGGATTGAAACTTTCATTATCAGATATGAACATAACTGGAAAAAAAACCCCAAGAAGCTCTTGTAAGAATAGGATACACTCTGCAAAATAAAATATACTCGTTTTCTTTCTCTTGGATGGGATTGGTGTGCTTTTGCATTCATTCTTTCTAAAAGATAAAAGACTAACAGCACCATTAATTGAAGATTAGATGCAATGCCACTGCTTTATGAATTTGGCTGTAGTTTGATATTAGAAAAATCCCTACCTGTAAAAAAAATCAGATGCTCAGCTGTACACTAGTCTTAACATTTACACTTGAAAATTTGCAGTGGAATTCTGATAAGTGGTTTTATTCTGTATATAAATACAGAATAATCTATTTGTGTGCATATATATATAAAAAAATAAATTATACCTGTACAGATTTATATAGCCTATTATCAGTGCTTAACATCATGAAGCACATGCAAGAACATTCATCTGATTTCATTTAATGAAAATTTAAAAATGAAAACTAAGAATGACTTACTGAGGGAAAAACTGCCTTCATACTAATCCTAAAGAAATGTAACCCTCTAAAACTGAAGGTTAAGTTAATCTGCATGATTTTGCAGAAGTTATGCAGTTGACAGGGGCGTTGCAAGTATTTCTTGCTTAATTTTACAAGAGATTAAAAAAAAACCTTGTCTCTTATTTTAGCATGTCTTAGTGTTACATCAGCCAGGTTCTACTTTTAGCACAGCAAATAGTCTAATAAATCTGCCACTACCACCCACCAAATGTACATCCTTCATTAGCAATACCAAGACTGTTCATATTAACCACTTCTATACCTGACATAGAGAAATACTTAATTTTAGGGTTCAGTAAGTTCAACGGAATATTTATTACTCTGCATTTACTGGGTAAACTTAAAATTTAAACACATCTAAGAATATTATAATAAACCTCACTATCTCGATTACTAAAGATTTCCTGACCAAAAGCCAACTTCAAAACTCTGTCTATTGAACCCGAAATCTTTTTGGAATGCTACCTCAGACAGGTGTTCTGTCAGCTTAAGCCAAACAAACAGTCCTTTCCTTGTCTACAGAAATAAACCTCAGAACCTGAGAAAAACAGAG
>JACBWW010000008.1:16078368-16165783 GCA_020086605.1 Lanius collurio
CCATAATTTGAAGACTACTCTCCCTTGTATTAAACCATTTCTCCTCCAAATAATTTTCACAAAATGAAGATATTAACATGTCTGTATATTTGACTGATGACAGGCTTTGACGGAGGACAAGCTCAGCAACAGCTCTTGTGAAAAGCAAACACTAGATATTCAAAAAGTAACCCAGTTTCTTGTTGGTACTTACTACTATCCCAAAGCACGCTGATCCGAAATACCTGATATACCTGGCTATTTAAAGCCACAATCATATAAAGAAAAAAATTCTGTATTCTTGTTTGTTCATTTTGACACCAGATTGAACATCCTCCACTCCTTACAGGGAAGGGCAGAGGATTATTTAAATTACTGTTTTAGAAGAAGTGCACATCTGAGGCTAGTATATTGCTGACAGTCCTGTATACCTTAATGCCATTCAGAAAATCAGCATAATACCATGGACTTTAATAAAAAGGAAAAATACAAGCTACAAGCACATAAGTTATTGCTTAACAGCTTCAAAGCTGAACAGTTACACAGCTGAAAAGGTGTGGTAAGAAACCTAAGTCAAAACCAGGCAATCTGAGTTTCCCCACTGGTATAGCTGTGAAAGCAACAGGAAGCTACATGTTTTAAGTTCTTGCTTATCAATCACTAACTCTTGTGTAAATTAGCCTGAACAAAAGAAAAGAAAACAACAAAAATAAAACAAAAAACCAAACAGAAAAAAACATAACAAAAACAAATTAACAAAAACTGTTCCAACATCTGTTAAATTGCATTTCCTCACAGTGCAAAAACTCTCCAGAAATGTGAGTCTTCAGAGACAGATAAGCCCAGTATTGGTTACTTCAGGAGAACTGACACAGTAATGTCAAGAAAGTATTGATGCACAAAGTACTAGATCTCTATTTAAGAGATGGCTCTGTTCTTGTCAATCCCATTAGGAATGAAGTCAACAACCATTTATTTTCAATATTTAAAAATTTACCTGATTGTCTGATAGCCACATAGCAGTGAGTTGTTGCAGTTTTGTAAAGGTAAATGGTAAATTCTTCAGTCTGTAAATTACAATAATTTATGTAAGTACATTTAACCATACTGCTAAGACTTTAAACAATCCTGCATTAGCCTGTAAAATATTTCAAAAGGACACTTCCACATGAAGTTGAATTAATAAATATTGAGAGCTGAAAGGCTACAGCATGTAATTTAAATTCATATTAAAAAAACCCCATGCAAACAAGAAAAACTTATATATGCCCAATTTAGCAAGTAGCTTACATTGTAACTTGAATACAGAGACAATTAACGTGAATTAATAAATCTGAATCTTCAGCATTTTACCTGTCAATATACATGTCGATTAAAGAAATATATGCTACACCTAAAATTCAGGGTTTTTTTTCTCAAAGATACATGTAAGGGGAAAGGTCTGTCCCGGATAATGGATGCTCTGGCATTAATGAATAAATCAAGCCACAAATGGACTACAAAGAAGCTGGGTTGACAGAACAGGATGGAGAGCTTCCCTAGACTTCTCTCTTCTAGTATACTTCAATTCTATAAACTAACAATTCCCCAAAGCTAAACATTCTGTCCATTTTTAACAATCATCTCCAATAAAACACAACTCTTTTCTCCCTTCCACAGAACACCAAGGTTTTTAACAATATCCTGTGATATTGTTGGGTGCTACATATGCAATTCAAGAAGCTATAAATCTTTAAGTAAGAATCAAAAGTTTTATGGAAATAACTAGACTAATTCAACAGAAAAACACATGCTAACAATCATGAATGTATTGAAGTTGCACTTCAATGCATCTGCAAAGTCATTAAAATAAAGACAGCTTAATACAATGGAACTGCAAGATCCAGAATACCACAATAATACATTAAATACATCTCACTCAGCTTCTGAGCTGTGCATGACATAAGGAAAGATAGCATAATGTATTCATAACAATCTCTCTACATTATTGTTGCATTTTATACAACTTCTACTTGATTAAAAGCATTCACAAACCTATTGTCACTCAGATTGATGACTTTTAATTTCTGCATATCACCCATTTCTTCAGGGAGAAATTCAAGTTTATTAGAATGAAGAAACAACACTGTTACATGCTTCCAGTTTCCAATCTGAAAAAAAAAACCCACAAAGAATTAATTCATCTTCACAACATAAACATGAAAACTTTTACAATTAGTATTGAGGCTGTTTTGCCTGGAAAGTGTATTCATACATACTAAACCTTTTAGTTTCAATACACAGCAATGAATTCCTAGTGGTTGCATAAAATAAATCAAATTTCATTAAAACTTGCATATTTGTATACATCCTCCTTTAAAAACATGCACAAAGAAAACCCTCTCAAATATTATCAACTTCACAAGTTGTACAGACTATAAAAACATGTTAAAATATTCATTTTACAGTTTCACAATTAAATAGATACCTCTGATGGCAGCTGAGTTAAAAAGTTATGATCTGCAGCAAATGTTCTTATATTCGAGAGCTGTCCAACAGACGAAGGCAATGTTTCAATCTCATTGAAACTACAGTCCAGTTCTTCTACTGATATTAATCTGTAAAAAAAAAAAAATTAACTCCTCTATACAGATTAATTAATCCGACATTAATTGAATACTTGCAGTTTAAATGAAGTTAGTATCACTATTAATTATTCATCTCAAATGTAGCTCAAAATAAACCCAAAGGAATTAAAATCTAAGAAGAATCCTTTACTGATTGCCTAAAATGTGTTTTGAGGTGTGTTGCAATGGGGATAGCAGGTTTTTTGGTTCTGTTTTGAGCTTGCTTATTTTTTTTTAAATCTCCTTTACACTGTCCTTACAATGAAAATTATGAGGCCAGCACACCAAATGCTCATGTAATACATGACAACATGCCAGTGTAAGGCATTAAAAACAGTCAGAATGGGACAGATCATACTCAAATTAGAGCTGAGAGCAGTTTCTGAACAAGCAGAATTTCAAGAGGCAGTGAACCTACAAATTTGGCAGTGAAGCAGTATTTTGTAAATTCTGACAACAAAAGATAACCCGTATTCATCAAAATATAGGAAGAGAAATTGGAAGACATTTTACATTTGCACAGCACTTAATTCTGAGCCAGTTATTTTTGCTATTACTTGCAAGTTTTAAATTAAATTGCTGAACACCAAAATATATATTAAAAAAACCTGCTGATGGACAGCTGAAAATTCTCTCTCTATATATATAAAATAAAGATTAATACATGTTCATATTTACTATCTACAAGATTTTTGAGATTGGGCAATCATTTGCAATATCTACCACAGCCATGTTACTGTCAACAAAAAAACATTTTCAGGAAGCTGATTCTTTAGAATCTTGTTTTCTATCACACTCAATTTTTCTTTTATAGGTTGGTGCCTGCATTAAGTGAGGAACATTTTGGTATTAAATAGTAAGAACATACGTGCTGCAAATAGAACTAAGATATTAAATCACTCACTTTAAATTGTATTAGAACATTAACATGAAGAAGAAATGAATCAAATAGTTATAAAAACACCGAAAGAGGAGCCATTGTTAAAGAAAAGTGTTCAGAAAGGCAATTCGACTTTTTATTTTGGTGAAATACCTACCCTCCTATGGAGTCTGGCAAATAAATTAACTGGTTTTCATCAATTTTAAGTGTTGTCACCTTTTTCAGAGAACCTGTAATAATAGGAACAAGTATATCAAAATGGACATTTGAGTTCATTAAGTTGAGTTTTAACTTTAAATTAGAGGGGAAAAAACTGCCAACATTATGGGCAAACAAACACATCTTCTCTATTCCCTGGCACAACCATAGTGCTGTATTCCTAAAGAAATAAAATGGATGAGCTTACAGAACTTGTTTGCCAGTTTACAATGTGTCAACCGTTCAGGTAGGTGGGTGGAGGCACGGAGAAAAATAAATTGGCTTTCTTCTGATAGAGACAGCAGTTTTTCATCCATTTACAAACTACTGTGTAAAGTAAAGAATGCTCCAAACCAATTTTAAGTTATTATTCAGCAATTTATCAAGAACTGGCACTTCTACTTAACTGAAACAGATCTAGAATGTAATTTTTCTATTTTCAAGTGCTCTATGTCTGAACTACAGGCTTTTAAGAACATGAATTAACTGAAAATACAAACCAATAGACTCTGGAAGTTGCTGAAGTGAGTTACTGGATAACAGTAGGTCTTGCAGGCTTTCACAACCTGAAATACCTTCTTCGACTACTTCAATGTTGTTTTTAGAAACATCCAAGTAGGTCAGTTGTTTCAAAGTGCCTATGAACTAAGAGCAAGAGAAAATAATGCATTCTAGAAAGTGCAAGTTGAAAACAAAAAATCTGGCAGATTTAACAAACTGCCTGTCAAGTGCAATGCCAGAGGAAAGGACTCAGAGTGCGGAAATACAATTTTATGCAAAGTACCCAAACTTTCAAATGAAGTGTTTTGTGCAGATAAGCACACACAGAGACACCCCCGAGTAGCTCTGCACGTCCCTAAAGTCAGTCTGCCGCACATTCAGTGGTTAGTGAATCAAGTAACTGAAGGTTTAGAACAGACTTCAGAAAGAGACAGAGTATGAGGACATCATTACACTTCAGTAAAGACTTCTAATGCTTATTTTTTACCTCAAAAACAACAATGATGAATCCCTAATTGCACTAAACTGAAAGAAACAAGCCAAAATATAAGCTTGTATTACCATTTTATATGAACCAAGCATAAGCTTTAAACTTCATGCCCATTACTTCATTAAAGTCTTCACTTTCAGAAATAGTTTTATTTTACTGCAAAACACAGTTCAGCTTGTATTTTAAAATCAAACCACTCTAAGAGTCTAAGAATTAGTTGAAGGAAAAACAGTAGCAAATACTACTGACTAGGCAGGAAGGCCACATTTCACATGACTGCTAGCGATTTTAAGGCTGAAAACAAGCCAGCTGCTTCCCAAATTTCAAATTCTCATTTACTAGGTTGCTACAACTTAAGCACAGCTTCACAAGTATTGTAATAATAGGTCAGTCTGGACCACATGTAATGCTGAAAGATGTCAGGAACCCATACAAAGTCAACAGACTTGTCTTCTCAGGAACATGCTATGCTCCCTCTTTACACAGCACCAAAATTGGCACTGCTTGCTTTAAAGTTGTGACCAGTAAAAATCCACACAACATATTTATCCTGTAAATTCCTACTTGCTGTCTAACACAGAATAATCCCTTTTTGGAAGGACCATTCAACCCTGAATTTGATTTAATATTTTTACCTACTTTCCTAAATTGCAACATAATTTTCAGATGAGAACTATATAACTTTCAATGAAAAAAAACCCCAAAACAACAAAACCAAAATGTGAACGCTGTGAATGCAGCTCTCATGATCAGTGATAATTTTTAAGTAGACTAGTTAAGCATTCAAGTGCCATTTAGCCTTTTGGCTGTAAGTAACACTAAAACTACATAAATTCAATTGACAAAGCAAATTAACTGCATAATTTAAAGTACTCTGTGTTTAACATAGCAAAAGAACTTACCCCAGGAATAAGTGTTAGTCTATTACCATCCATCCAAAATTCCTTTAATCCACTCAGTTGTTCAAGCACTTCAGGCTGTAATGGGAAGCCATTTTAAAAAAAACTTATGAAAAACTTCAGTGAATGGCAAAAACAACTCCAGTGTTTTGTCTATTGCAACTTTAATAATGTCTTACTATAGCTCTTATTACTACTTTATTCACTGCGCCATCAAAGAAAACCCAGATATTTCATTTTTGAAATTAAAATATATACTACATATACAAAAACTTTAAAGAACTTGATCACAGAACCAAATTGTCTTAGAGAAAGACTTTCTGTTGGTTTGCTATTTTTTACAAAATATTATTTTTCAACAGGCACAATCTCTAAATACATGTTACATGTACAATTTTGATGGAAGAGGTCTAAAAATCCTTAAATTACATCAACTCAGAGGACCTGTTTTAAAAAAACCCAGAATTTTTGGTCTGGGGGAAAATAGAAACAAATTTCATTTTTCTATCAACAAAGGGTGCATCTCCATGACACAAGCAAACCACTCCATCCATAAAATGAACTGCAGGATTGTGTTTCCACTACAACTTATTGTTTAAAGTGTCTTATGTACCAGGGAAAGACCCTTTATTGGTAAACATCCATGTTGCATATGCTTTTCTATTTAAATTTCCCTCCTGAAAAAGTAATACAAAAGAGGTACTACTGCACCTTAATAACTACAGCCAAGTTCAGATAAAGGCTAAGTATGTATTGTTATATAGTAAATAGCCAAAATTTCTGCTTAAATTGCAGTCCTGACTCCCAATAACTCATTTTCCTAGAGGAAGTCATAACTCAAATGTTAGTTTAAGGCTCCTACACAAATATCTACAGTGTGATGAGAATATGACAGTAATGGTAAGGGCTAGATGTTTAACCATAATGTTGAAAAATTCCTTAAACATGCTGTCCTATTTTCCAAACCATATCATCAGGCAAGTGTTCAGCTCTGCATATTCTATTAATGACACACAAAGGCTTAACTCTATTGTTTTGCAGGTCAGCAAGTTTCATTATACTTTCAATTCCTTTACCCAGAAAAGTACTTGTAAAAGCAGAGAGATGTTTTGTGACTCTGAATACAAGATATATGTGCCTCTGAGACCACAAACAAGAAACAAGTCAATCTATGCTGAAGGAAAAATCAGAGCACCTCAGCTTTCTAAATACTACTTTGAACAATACTCAAAATTAATATAGTTTCCCTTGGACCTCGTTTGTGCACAATAATAAAAGCAGGTTATGCACAAAACTGTAACATTAAAGACAGGATAATCAATAAGTGTTTAGAATTTATTCTAAGCCAAATAATTATGTTTATAATTTAAATACATATTACTATTAGTTATTTACCAGTACAGCAACCACACTATACAACAGTGTTATTTTTAAATGGAGTAAAAACATACTCTCATTCTTAAGAACACACATATAATTTTTGTAACAGGCTCCATAAAATACTATAAGGTATAAATAATACTTGCTTGGTAGCAGAACTCTTAAGCTAATGTTTATATTTTCATATTTATTTAAAACAGATCAAGGGATAAGGAGATATATAAAAGATGCAAAGCTCACCACTTCTGTGAACTCATTACTTCCTAAGTCCAGTCTCTCCAGCTGAGTCAGTCTGGACATGGTTCTGCACAGGAACAAGATTAATAAAAAATTAGATTTAAGAAAATATTAGCTACATAAAATCTTACAGTGTTTACAAAAATCTAGTAGTAAGTATTAAGTAGTGATGCTATTCTGATACAGGTATCATACCTAATTAAGGCAAATTTTTGCACACACTGTTCAACTGGGCATGTATCACTGATCCTGCAGACTGCTGAGTGTCACACAGAGTACACTACGACACATCTACAGATGAGCTTGCAAAAACTAAAGACCAGTAAGGAAATGATCAAGAGTAATGCAGTGGTGCGTCTCTTCTTTTGAGTGGTTCAGCTTTTCACCTACAGTCACAATACGTCCTTTCAGTCAAAGGCTGGTTAGCTACATATTTTCTTCTCAAAGACTACTACCTAGTGATCAGGGAAAATAGAGAAGAGCACTGTTGAATCACAGTGACCAACACAACCTTTTTACCTTTCCAGGCTGCTGACTAAGTTGCTTCCACATGACAAGTGGAACCCTAATTATTTTTCTAGTCATACATTAAATGAGATTACTGAATTGGATTTTGTGACACATCAATATTCTTTAATCTAATTTACAGCAAATATTAAATAAATGTCTGAAATATAGGTAAAAGCCATTACTTCAAGTTGGGTTTTGAAAATATTTTTCCTCTATTTAAGTTTGCTTTGGGGACTCCACAGAGATTATCTACCACTGCACATGGTGGTCTACACAATGGGTACTTCACAGTCAATAGCAGTTCTACCTGAGAGTATTTTTTGAGAGGCTGTGAATTCCTCATATGACATCATGTTCTGTATTTATTTAATAACAGATTTCCACATAATTCATAGCACCTAAAACTTTCATATATAAACTGAAACTGTGTACATACTATGAAAGTCTGGAAAAATTAAATATGAGAGCTTCTAAATGGTAGACTCTTGTATATTATCAGAATATCACACTAGTTTCTTCAAGAAACAATTGCATGAGAACAAGATGCTCTCTATGCAGCTATTCAAAGCTTCAGTATTTAATCAAATACCATAAGCTTTTCAGTTGCTCTAAACATACAGTTCAAAAATAATATATTGGAAAATTACTTATTTACTGAAAGCAATTTAATGTGATTATTAATATTATTAAAGAAATAATCTCCAAGAAGGAGACTCAACATTTGTTTAGAAAACTGATTTTTATGACATTGGAGTAATTAAGCTGGGGACAAACTACGAGTTTAGCGTAAGTAGCTGAAGACAAGACCAAGACAAAAGCAGAAGTATTTTTTGCAATTTACATATAGTAAACACAGGCTTTGAAGAAAAGCCTCTAGCTAACATTCCTACTGTCCTAAAGAAAGGAAAAAAACCCCAAAATGCAGGAAAAGGCTACTTTCAGAAGACTCCAAGAAACAATTTCCCTCATTTCTTGAAGCTAATGAATGGGATGATTATCAGTAAGACAACTCCTAATATTCTTTTTCAATTTCTACCTAAACTCCGAGTCCCTCTGAAATCCTGCAGAAGATTATTCTCTCAAAGCTTTGTGAGAGCATGCCTATACCAATTTCAGTGCTGTATGCTCCTAACAAATTTGCCCCAAGGAGTCTCCCAGAAACACAGATGAAGAACTCCTTTAAAGGATCTAGCATAGTATTCTGTAGCTTTTGAAACTTCACAGACCACACTATGCAAACCAATGTTATGTAACAATGACAGGATAGCAAGATAATGTTATTGATTTTGGGCCCTTTTTTCCCTTGCCAAAGTGATTGTAATGTAGCAAACACATCCACTCAAGTGTAAAACACAGACAAACGAGTTTGCAAGATGAGAATCTTGGTTATATTCCTTCCTTTCCCTGTTGCCTGCATAATAGCACTTTCAGATATTCTAGGACTAATATCTCCTTGCTTTTGTGTATTGTTTATGGAGAATTACCTTCAGAGAAAATGCAAACAAGGCTTCCAAAAATGTTATGGTAGCAGGAAAAATTAACACCAAAGGATGTTGAAACAAACATTAACTAGATCACAGAGTTACACCTATTTCCATCTTTGACATAGTGCTATGTAATCCTTCCCATAAACTGAAAGCCTCTTTCATAATTCATATTATTGAACTTGGTGTCAATTCAACTCAATACTAAGGGATCAGATAGCCTAAATTATGCCTCAAATTCTGTTGTAGTATACAGACAGCTTCACTAAGGTTAACACTACAACTTACTTGAAGTGGCATACAGTTTAAGGGCGGTATGTGTGATTGCAAGATCAGGCCCCAAATCACTGTAATTATACTCTCAAATAACTTGCTTCTTTCTAAAAAGCTTACTCTTTTTATTGACCACTAGGCCACATTCATTAAAAAAATGAAAAAAAAAAAGTATCATGTTTTTACTGGACCATCTTCCCAATTTACCTATCAGAAAAATGCCTCTAAATTAGTCTCTGTGTGTTTTTGCTTCCCTTTCTGTAAAAATAGTTCCACTGAACTAGTTTGCATTATAATGCTGCCACTCCCAATCTCTGGATGTGGATAAGCTCCAAACAAAATGATGCATATTTGGCGTAAAATTTGGCATAAATTAAGGTTGATTTACTGCGTTGTCATTAATTACCCATTTTGATAAAGATTCTTTCAAGTACTTCATACTTCAGTGTCAAAAATTATGTGCATGTCAGAAAGAGGGATGTAGAATTTTCCAAATACATTTCTTACTACAAATAGGAAAAAATTTGCTGTAAGAATTAAAATATTAGAAAGATGAGAGTCATAGGAAAACAAGAAAATATATTGGTATTCTATAGCAAAAATATTAGGGCCTACTGCTACATATTATTAGCATCAAAAAACTGCTTTGGATTTTCTACACATTTTAGAGCTGCACAGCATGTTCTGTAAGAGTACCAGAATAGACTAATAAAGGTGGCAGCTCAGCATCTACTGTGAATTATTATGGAAGTGATACAGAGGACCTCTTCATAATAGTTGCTGTTTAGTTTTCAATCAAGGATGAAACTCCGAGAACACTGAAGTAAACAAAAAATTCCCAACACCTTTAACAGAGGGAATGCTTGACTTAAATACATTAACACATTTAAGTGTCTCTTATCACTACAAGAGTAAACTATGCTTTTAAAAGTATTTAATGTAATTCATGCTGTTAGTGTTAATTATGGCAATTAAGGTCATAGTGATCTTATAAACAAAATCCCTGTTAACTGCAGTTTTAATTATAGCTACTGTTCCTCAGTTGGGAGTAACTTAATTTAGAGAGCTACCACTCTGACTTGCATGTCCTCTAATTTTTTACTGCTGAAGACGAGTGATAGCAGAAAGAACCAAAGAGGATTGAGAGTATTTATACCACAGAATGCTTCACACTTTGAAGACGTAAATTCACACTTTCTGATACTGCACATCTCATTCCAACAGGAGTTCTGGCTTGCTTATACAGCAGACTCTACAGTTACAGTATCTAGGCACTTAAAAAGGGAATCCCAATAGAACGTAACTCTTGATCATGTCTTTAGCTAATTAGATGCCACAGTCACTAAAAACTGGCTGTTGTGTTTGAAAAGCTGGCAATTCCCACTTCTGCCTACTGCATGCAAGTCTCTCCTAGCATATGAGTTGGACAGTGTGAATATTCAATTGTTAGGGCCTCTTCTTCTCCACCGAAACTTAACATCCACCAAAACCAGCAACTCTACCAATTTTTGTTGCCAGTGAAAGACTCCTTTTACAGTACACCACAACATATTAATGACTCTGCAGGTGGTTATTCACATCGCATCTTTGGGATCTGTTTCCTTCTTCATTGACGTCTGATATCTTTGTTAACCTGCTTAGAGCTCTAGTCCCAGTTGGAAAATTCTGAGCATTGCTCATGCTCATAGAAACAGCATGAACTGCATCACCATCAGCCTGGGCTTGTTTGATGAAGTAAGTGAGAACTGCAAGGCAGGGACTACAAAAATGCTAGATTTCAGGAAAGAGGTACAGTTGGATTAATGTTAAAACAAATGCTGTAGGAATTTCTAGAACTCTACTGTACTTACTTTGGCAATATTTTTAACTGGTTTTCTCTAAGTTCCAATATCTGGAGTTTAGTTAATCTGTAACAGAAAGGCATAACAAATCACTAAAATATTCTGTATTTCATGACAAAAGCAATCTCAGAGCTTACTTACATTACAGAATGAAAAGAAAAAAAAAACCTGTAAGTTGGAAATTTTTTTCCTGTAACATTAAGATGAAATTTTGTGCAAAAATTGCATGCTATTTTAAATTCATTGGTTGGAGTTCTATTTTGGTAAAGCAACAAACAAACTAGATCTTGCCTGCTTTTCTACACCTGTTCGAACACATTTGTTTTCCTTCATCCCAAAGATTTTGACACACTTCATTGGAGTAATTAGGGGAAAATGTTATCATCATAATGAAAAGTACACAGGAAATAATAGAAATAATAATAATGGATCACTCTGCACAATTTAAGATGTTCAATTTCTACTACTGACAATGTATCAGTTTAATACAGAAAGCCTCATCTGGGGAATACCTGTAGTCTTCCACCTGATAAAAACAATCTTTAAATTAATCTTGGATTTCCTTCCATATTCTCTTTCTGGTCAGCTTCTTAATCCATTTTGATATTTCTTTTAGAAGATGGTTTGACCTTTCTTCCAGTATATCCTTGGTTGCAAGATGAATAACCTCTAAATCCCAACTCAATTGCTTGGTTCCAAGCAGCTTTGACATACAAGCAATGTACCATTCCCAGTGATTTTTTTGTGTATTGGGCAGTGACTATTTATTTGTTAAAAAAAATTAAGGAACTGAGTTTGGTTAAAGTACAGACAGAACTGTAATGGCTAGAGTTCTACATGTGACCCACTGGCAGCCCTCATACAACACAAAATAGGGCATTAAGATCCCTGACTCAGAAAGGAGCTTAGTAAACAGACCAGTCTTTCCTGAAGGTACTTACTAGGATGTTTTAAGGAAAGAGACAAAAACCTTAATTTTTATTAACTGGTAAGAACTACACTTCATGTAAAAACAGAAAGCTGAAAACTGTATTTATTTTTCCTCCAGATGTTAACTCATTTTTGGATGAGCTTGAAAGCAGCAATCTGCCATGCCCACAAATAACCTAAGAATGTAAAAGTCACCTTGAAAGAGAGCAGAGATCAGCAGCCCAGCACTGCAAGCAGCACTCACCATCTGGTAGCAACTGCTGGAGGGGAACCTCCTCCCTCCAACTTCTAAAACAAACCCAAAATCCCAACATCCTAACAATGGTGAAAGAATACCCGAATAAAAACCCCATTAGTGGTAATAGCACTGCTGTTCATCTAGAACATAAGTGGGAAAGACTTCCTAGCCATCCTACCCTATCAGCATCCTAAGATACCAACCTAGGACAAAACAGAACTTGTTTAAGAACCCTGGGACATGAATGAACATTTTGGGCTTTGATTTCTGAACCAAGCACTGCATTAGGCTTCAGCTGGTGTTTTGCTTTGATGACAGGGAAGACAGCTACACAGTTCATAGTTTTTCTTCACAACTCATGTATGCAGTCAAATTTCTTTTGAATGCAGTGACAGCAAACCTCCATTCATATGCTAATCTATGAATATGCACAACCACACTTTGCTGACTTTAGCCAGAACTGACTGTATGACACTTAGAATAAGCTAATTCTGTGAACTTAAGAGACTGCCTTTGGTGACAGAAATGTTCATAGCTTTGTCACCTTCTTTCCTGTTCTAATTTTTCCTCAGCTAGCCCTAAGAGAATGAAGATCTATATATCAAATTTCTTAAGTTTAGAGCTTCACAGAAGCTACTAGGAAAACATTCACAACCTCTCCTGGGTGGGAGATACAGGCTGTGTCTAAACATGTAATTTTCTTCTAGTAATTCATGAGAAATACTGGAATGAAGCAGTTGTCACCTCTTCCATTATGATTCAAGGAACTAATTCAAGTTTAAAATAATGCACATCAAATACTAAGTATAGCTGTTTTTTAAATTGCTGGTGCTAAGCATCCAACATCCATCCAAGCTGAGCATCTGAACTGCCATAATGGATCTGAAGAACTGGCATTTAATTTGGAAAAGAAACAGAGAAGTAATTCACCTATACTAAAGGAAAAATGGAATTTATAGTGGCAGAATATATATAATCTGTGCCATTCTGTGGAAAAGATCTGTCCCACTTGTACAGGAATATTTAATTTCTGAACTTGAAAAACCCATCACCACAGATCTATCTGCACATCACCAATGCACAAAGTTTAACAGGTATTATTCAACTTAAAGTATATATTCTGTAATAGCTTAAAAACTATTTTTTCAGTATTGTTCTTTAATCATAACCATCCTAGTCTGCTTTTAAAATGCAGCAGAGCTTTTCAATAAAACAAAATTTGCCAGGAGAAGATCAATATCCTTCCTTCTTAAAACTATACCAGTTGTAAAAAATGTAAAAGAAACATACAGCAAGTACACTCAGAAACTTGCTATGTGACAAGCAGTTATTCCTTGGAAATCTGAAAATATTGCATTGAGAGATGTTTCTTACTTTACACCTCCTTTGCAGTTTTCCTAAAGCATAATATTTTTATTTTAAAGTGTTACTAAAATATAAGGGCAATTGGACTAAAATCTATGCATCCCACAGGCTGCATTTACAAAAGTTTCTGCAAAACACTTTCATACACATATGTAACTAAATTTGATTATCATTGTACATTTATGCAAAAAATATCCCAAAGCAGATACTACTAAAACCATCTACTACTACAAATACTACTGCCAAATTGTTGAGAAAGTAGATATAAAGCAAATTGCAACATCACAGTAAAGAGGGTCTGGAAGCAATATCCCATTATAGACAATATTCCTAGGTTTTTAGAATTACATTGGAGATAAAACCCTTGCTTAACTTAAACACCCATTAGTAAATAATGTTTCCCTTTTAAAAACCTGTCTCAAAATGAGCAGTGAGTTTCAAGTTCAACATGTTCTACTTACATATTTAAATATTTAAATATAAATATTAATGTAATTTAAATGTTGTTTAAATTTCAATATAAATGTGTATTTAAATGTAATTATACATTATATTTAGATACAACAGATGGGATTTCCTTATGTAAGCATAATAATTCTCAGATATCTGTGCACTGGTGTGAAGGCTAATGACATGGTCTGTGCCAGTATCAATGCATTCAAATTTGAATTTGGGACTGGAGGAAGAAACCTCACTTTGTCACCTGAGAATTCCAAAGGAATTGATATATGACATCAAAAGTCTGGTGACTTTTAGTAAGTCTAACAGGCTGGACAAGAACTGTATCATTGAATGACAGCAAATACACAATACTCATTAAAAAAAGTGGAAAAACAATTGCACAATCTTGACGTCACAATTATGGAAAGCATCAGCACAAATTCTGAACATGAGAATAAAGCATGGAGATAAATGCAATTAAACACTGCATGGATATACTAAAAGTGCTTTTCATTATAAAAAAATTCTTTCCTAAGCATCAGGCTGAGTGTTACTGATAGAGATGCTCAGAGACCCTTTTTCTAGGACTATCCTGTTCAAATTATTTTTTAATAGCCATCTTTTAGGATCAGAAAAATGTTTAACTTGGCTTATGTCACAGACAATACACTGATTTAATGAGACATCGCGGGGGAAAAAAACCTTGTACAATCTTAAGGACTAAAAAAATTAGAAAAACCTACAAGATGCCATATCACCAAGCCATGTACTTCGAATTTTCTCGTAGACATCAGCCATTCCTAACTGAACTATCCAATACATCAGTTGATCGTGTAGGAAATTACACTAGGCAGCTGCAAAAAGGATAATTGGAACACTGGAGCATAACCACAGACATTTCCAAGAGAAACAAGAAGATAATCATGACACTGTACAAGCCATGAAGAGATCTAAATTCAAATTCTAAATATAGCTATATATGTCATCATCCTCTGTCAAAAAGACGATTAATTAAAACTGAAACCTGTTCCAAGATATATTAATATAATGAGACACAAAGAAAAGCCTGCCACATCAGAAGGAAATAGAATTTTATTTAGTCTAATACACGGAGGGATATGACAATACCATAAATACAGCAGGTGAGAGAATGGGGGACAACACTCATGAAAAATGATAGCAATTAAACTGTAGAAACAATGAACAGTCAACGAGAAAGATGTAGGGAACGAGGTTTCTAACCTGACACACAGAGCATAAAGACCTTGTTAGCTGCACTATGTATTGGCTTAGTTTTTAGGAGACATTATTATTGACAATAGTTGCCAGTAAGAGCAGGCAACAGAACTCAGTTTCTTCACATACTACTAAATAATGAAAAGTAATAGCTATAAAGCCATATACAGAAAGAAAACCCAAACCCAAATTGGAAGAAACTGAAGGCTTGTCCTTTATGAGAACAAGTATTTCAAAAGCTTCTACCACAGTTTTTTTTTTTTTTTGTTTATAAAGTAAGTACTTCCATATTCTGAAGCACAAGTTAAAAGACTTTGCACTAGAAAGTATTTTTACCTAGTTATAAAACTGTGCGATGGCAAAGCAGTCTCATCACTTACAGAAGCAGTCAATGTCAGAGGGGTCTGAATCTTACTTTAAATGGTATTTTCATGTTTCATTGTTCTCTAATTTATTTGATCTAAACATTGTCTTCCAATAGAATACTATGTATTCTACGCAACACTTTTATTAGCAGGTAAGCTTACACATATGAATACTTCAAATTCACTCTCCTAGCTGACAGGACGCTGCAAGTCACTAGATTTTAAAAACCAAGGCAGAATTCTTCTAACTATCAAGAGAAACTACAATGGAGAATTTGCTTTCAAGTTTTCTTCAGTAACTGATCTATTCTTACAATGTTAGTAATTAATGATTTCTCCATTTCACTAATTGTTAAGCATTAGAGAAGCAGACAGTGATAAAAGAAAAAATTATGAGAATTTTTAATGTGTATTATGTGTAAGATTAACTACTTAAAGGATCAGCTGTGTCAACTTGAGGTCTTCAAGTTCATCCGTAGTGCCTGTTTTTACAATGAAAACCTTGCCATTTGGTTAGACTATTAAAAAACAGAACAGAAAAAAAGCATAGACAATCATTAGAATTCAAACAAGATTATGGCTATTCCAGTTATTTTTTCTTCAACCTTAATGAGGGCTTTTGAAACGCAAACTTTGTGCACCAGAAAAAAGCATGATAATAATGCTTATGCATCATAAGCAACTCTTTTGATAGCTGAATGTGTAGCAGATCTGGTGCTCTTAGTCATTCATCAGGGAATGACTGGTAACAGAGAAGAACCACGCCAACAGCTCTGATCACAGATGATTAATAAAGTAATGGTCACTAGTGGAGAAGTACCATCTTCCATTGCACATCCCCTGATCTGCCAAACTGCTGCAGTATTATCTGGGGGCTTTGCTCATCTCTTGCCATCTGTGCTGACCCAAATATAACCATACAGCCTAAGGCAATTTTTTCACTCAGCAACATGACTGGTTAACCAATAGCTGTATTTTCTGAAAGAGATGCTTGCTGGACATAGGATGGGGCAGGAAAGTGAAGTCTAGGAAGAGAGAGCATAAAACAAGAATGGAGAGAGGAAAGCTGCAGAAATCAGCATGGTAATGATAACATGACCTATGTTCATCGAGGAGTTCTCCTTTCACTTTTTCTCACAAGATTTAATCTATTTTACAGAGGTAGCAGTTTGGTATTTATCTTGTATTAAAACTATGACATGTAACAGTTTTGCAAAGTCAGCACACCATAAATATGCCAAGTTTTTCAGAAATATTTCTGGCAATAAAGGACTTGAAGAGTTATAGCTGTGCATGAAGTAATTTGTGTATCCAGGACAGGCAGGACAAGTGGAATTACAGTTGTCATTATTTGCTTCCCTCCAATTACTACATGACAAGCAATACAAATTTCAAGAATACTGATCTTCCTTACTTACCTGACTAGTGTTGGAAAAGAAACAAGAATGTAAATGAGTTTTAGGCCCTTCATAAGCATTCTGTCTGTCCTTCAGAAGTCAAAATGAAAAGCTGATGATAGAGATTCAGGGCTTTTTTTTCCTGTAACTATTATGAATTTGTAATGTACACTTTCTCCAGTACTCACTTTGCTTCAGAACCAGAAGAAACTGCTCTGCAGAAATTTAAAGCTAAATGAAGATATTAAGTTTGATGTTCAACTTACCTGCCAAAATTGGCTGGCAAAAACTCAAGAAAAGCATCATTCAGGTACAGCTGTGTTAGGTTTAACAGTTGAGAAAATCCATCTGGCAGCCTACATGGAAGTAAAACAATATAGTACCTTAGTTTCAGTTATATTCAGGGCATTAAGTAGTATTTTCTTAAGCAACAGTATAGTACTGAAGTCTTACATATTGATAAAATTAAAATTAGGGGGCAAACTCCTCTAAAGTCACACTAGATAGTTGTTCTCCATAAGATGAATTTCAAAATTATTTGTTAAGTATTGAGAAAAATGTCTACATGCAATAAAAATGCAAATAAATGTAGCCTTGCTATGTACTTGTGATCTCCTGACACGTAATGTGAAGAAGGCATTCATTAGAAACAACAAGATAAATTAAAAAATTCTCAACACTTTTTTTTCCCAGAAGAGATATGTTGTATCTCTGGCAGTGCTACTTCTGGCAAATTAATTTTGTCAGTGTACCAGAAATGCATATTAAAGCAGAATTCATTTTTGTTAATAAGGAAGAAAACTCTTTGCATATTTCTTACAGTCACAGAGAAATGATGGTTTTTAACAAGCTGACAAAGTTACATGGTATAATGAAGGTTAGGCCGCATAGCCTATTAACTTCAGCAAAGCACTTTAATGAGATAGCTATACTGGATCACAGTGCAACAAGGTTAATGAAGATACTTCTCAGGTAACTCTGCTCTCACCTTCAAAGGCTGGGCAAATTCCAGACTCAGCAGTATTTGCACAAAATATAAAACATTGAAAAAATTTACAAACTTACTTTGAAATTGGATTCACGCTTGCCTCAACAACTGTCAAGACTTTACAGTTTTTTATATTTTCTGGAAACTCCTGTATGCCTGCAAGGCACAGAAAGAGGTAGAAAAACAGCCTTTAATTATTAGACTCTACTACATGCACAAAAATTATGCACATGAAACCACTAAATGTAAAAACTTTGATTCATTTAGCAACTAGTGAACTGTTTTTCTGATGTCTCATTTTGCATGCAGTTTTCATTCAAGAAATAGTATTGTGCAGTATCATGTTTTTTACTACACTACTCCTAAAGCTTTTCATGTTACAGGTTAGCAGGCAGCTCACCAAGCTACAAACACACAGTACACTTAAGTCCCACTGCTTCTTGCCAAATCTTAAAGTACTTGTACTTTGGAATGTACTTAAGATGAGAACCTCTGTCCCAGTATCATTTATTTTAAAAAAGGCAACCACTTGGTAGCATGAAGTTTCCAACAGGATCTGTTTAGCAAATCCATGCCTTGCGTAACATCTGAGTGAAACAGTAAGGCTTCAAATCTTAAATTATGTTTCCAGCTTCACAGTTCTTAACAGATAGCCCAAAATGTATGCATGCTTGCTGTTAGCTTCTAGATCATTTGAGTGAAGGATAAAAAATACTCCAGCACACTTATGTTTGAAAATTAAAACAGTAAGGAACCTCCTTTTTTCCCGAAGTTATATCTGGAAATGCCAGAGTGGAGCTGAATTCCACATATCTGCCAAATCTGTATTTGTCAGAAACTGATAAGGCAGGCCTTGAATATGACATGTATCCACGATGTCAGAAGGAAATCAGTATTGAATTGTTCTACCATGCAAGACCTTTACATCCATCTTTACTACATATACACTGCAAAAAAAATGCACCCAAAAAGCCACTTCTATCACAACTGCAGTTGTTCTTATACCGTGGGACAGGTGGTTTTATTTTAAATATATTTGTCCTAAGTACAACAACCATTCATATTGATATCTTTCTACTTGGATTAAGACTCCACTGTTGTTTGCAAGAAAAAAACCCCATATGCTAGTAAATAAAGATAGTTTAAAATTACTTTCTTTTCCCAGGTAATAAATCTTAGTTCTTCATCTTTGAGTTAATGCATGTAATTATGTTCGTGAGTCCTTTATCAGGTATGTGGAAAGTGCAACTGAACCCTGGGAACAAGACCACTAAGAAGGAATTATACTCTGTGAATGCATGTTTTTAGATGAGTGAGAGCATGAAATTTCATGCTGCTTGAAATGACACTGCAGTCCAGCAGCAGAGGGACAAGGGCAGCATCACTTCTCATTCAGGCTGGCAGGTGGGACTTGTTTACATCTCTCCATGTATCTGTGCTGAGAACACATGGTCAAGCATCAATTGCTAAGTAATATTTTTGCTTACCTAAAAATTTGCCACTATATGATGTTATCTTAAAGCTTGATTCTATGTTTGTGCAGTGACAAACTGACCCAGTATTTCAGGACTTAACAGATGACAATAGACAAGAAAAGTAGTGACAAAACTTTACATACTTTAACATACTTTAACCAATTGGCGATAATGAGTGGCAAAGTCACTGTGCTGACTTTTCCATGAATTCAACAAAAGTAGTGTCACCATTTCTTTCAAACTAGACTTTTAGGTCTTTCTTGACAGGAACTTGTTTGTCATACTACCATTACTTTTGACCCATAGCAGGTATTGTACTCTATTAGGAGAGGTAAAAGGCAAGAAAAAAACATTATGATATGCAGTTAATCCAGGTGATCAAACACATCTAAGTATCATGGATTTTGGGGAAATAACCTGTTAAACTCAGAAGCAGAAGTGACCAAGAAGAACTAAACCATCAGTGGTAAGACAGGCCAAGATTTCTGACACTTCTGGTTGACTAACATGCATGTTTTCATGCATATGCGCACATGTGTAAATAAAAACACAGCTTTTCATATATTTTTATATATGTGTGTGTGTTGTGTGTGTGTGAGAGTACATGTTCATATGTGTCGAAGTTCAGCCATGTGACATTTACTGGAGCTGTGAGTGGAGTCAAAGCAGAAGATGGCAACAGGATACTAATTTAATTCATTTCATTACTCAGTACAAAATCAAAACTAAAAGGGCAATATTTATAATGTAATAAAGTTTCATTTCTGTAAAGCAGTGGTTTTATTTTCAAGTCCAAGAAAGATTAGGAAACTGCCAAAGACAGACTAGAACTGTGCCTTATCTATTGCTGTCATATAGTCAGTACAAAGAGAAACACACTTCCAACAAACTTAAATATACATGATCTTAATTCCAGTTGTAGTAATAAACTTCTTTCAGCAAAAAGAATATCCATACATGGAAAGCATCTAACATGACAATACCCTGAGCCTGTACAGATAAAGTTACAGATGATTTGTATGAAGTGACCTTCTGGTGTCTCAAAAATAAATCAAGACCTCTTTATTGTTAAGGATACAAATTTACCTTCTTAAAATAAGCATTTACCTTAATTAGAGTAAACTACTGCTAAGCTCTTCCTTGGAGGCAGAGCTGTATCTCAAACTCACATTGTGCCCTGAGTTTGAATCACGCTGAGAGATTCTCTAAGCTTAGTTTTTCTAGAAGATGGTCACACTACTGGCCTCAGTTTGGTCCTGGGATGAAAAGATTGCTCTAGTTCAGCACATTAAACCTTATGTTTGTAATATTAATATTAGTTTCCACTGCTTGTGTCATGAACTCATGGAAGCACAGAAAGCTTAAATTTGAGGTAACTACATAAAAACCAAAACACATAGACGTATTCTAGAGGGGAGAACGTCAATGTAAGCTTACTCTCAAAAGAACAGCCAAATAAAATATTAGCTATCCAAATACAGACATGTTAAATCAGCATGCTTTTGTATATAATCAGAGGACACGACAGTAGTCTCCTGTTTGACTATGCCTTGGGCAAGAGGCAGCAACAGTTTTAACAACAAATTAATAACAGAAATTCAACTGATATGAGAAATAACAATGAAGGAGCCTGGGAACTTAATTTTGCTTCTTCTTCAAGCCAGAATTATTATGGTACATACCATCTTCACCAACCTCACTCAGCACTTCAGTACAGATAAATAGCCATCATTCAAAAGAGCACCATACTGGTCATTCAAGAGAATGACAGCATGAAATATACCTAATATTTGTAATACACATTCAGAAGCTAGGAAAAAAAAAAAATCAGGAGACTGATACTCTCTACCACATGATAGGAAGTTGCATTTACTAACTGGCTGTATAACTATCTTCTGACCACTCCCTTTTCCTCAGCTATACTCCTGCATGCTAGAAACATGCAGTTGCTGTTGGATCAGTATTCTTTCATTTCTCCCACTAAGAAAACAAATTTGAAAAGCAACTATGAAAGAAGAATAAATAAGGCAGAGAGACATTGGAAAAAGATATGAGGGATGGAAAACAGGGCTGTAAAGAGTGCTTTGTAAGAGGATTTGTTCCTTGTTTTTCTGCTTTTCATCTATCCTCATTGCTCTGAATCTTCTTCCTCATTAGGGAAACTCAGCAAATCAAGGGATTCTGTGACCACATATTTCTGCACTCATTTTTAACACTGTGCTAATTAATCCATTTGATAGCCAACTCAATCCTTCTGTGAGCCTCTCAAAAGTGAGTTCTGCAAACTGAGATCCACATTCCTTTCTAAATCCTATTTTTCTTTGGGTTTTTTTTACTGCTTTCTTGATACACTGATACTCTAGGATTATACAAGACAATGCAAAAGATCACCTGGTCTGTTGCAGCCTTATTCCACTTTTATCGAAGAGCATTACACTGTTCTTCAACATACCATTCATTTTGTACTTTACATGGTAACAACCACTATGCCCAACACGTTTCAGTGCTTAATTGGTTTACAGACCACACTTACTGTTTTCCAAAAAAATAGAAACCATCGTGCCTGTGGACATGAACACCTGCCAAGCATGGTAGGAGAAAATACGATTTGCTGTTCATCTTTAACGACCAGATCCAAACTGAATTGGGAGCAAAGTTCTTTATGTAGTGTAGTTAACCACTAAGGTTAGATTTATGTGATAGCTTTTAGCATTTACTTGTCTGCTCCTTTCTCCTTGTTTTCCCAAATTTCAAGCACTTTTAAACTCACTGGCCAGTCTCTATCAAAAACAACATCAAGCCCCTCAACAACAACAGGAAAACTCTACCCCAAACAAACAACCACAACAAACAAACAAAAACAAACAAAAAAAACCCTAGAAGAATATTTAAGAAAATTTGGCAGTAAGGTAAGGAAAAGGAATTTAAAATTCTTGTCTGGATTAAGCCAACAGCAAAAAGCATTCATTATTCAAAACTCTACCTGGCAAAACCTCACCATCTAACCTGGTAGTATTCAATCATGATCCAAGACCAGCTGCGGCGAAGGCCCAAAGGACATACCAAAAAGGGTCATACAGAGATTTCAGGTCAACAGACACAAATCTGGAGGCAATCAACATCAGCTCTTCATCACATAACGTGACTGAAATACAGAATTTCACCTGATTTACAACTCCTTGGAGAGCAATGATTTCTTTTTGGCATAGCCTGTCAGAGCAAGTGTGCACAAATGTCTTTCTGCCTGTATGAAGGACTGTAAGTATAATTGGGGTCCCCCTCACCATCTGGAGTTACACTCATCTCCTCCCCTACCACAGCACAATCCTCTCCTATCACTAGGGTCAGTGTAACTTGTAGAGCAGGAGAAAAAACTGAGACAATTTTTTCTCTCCATCAGATAAGATTTTTTTCACTTAAATACTGGCAATTCCATATCTATAGAAAATTGTGGAAGTCAGATCCAATGTTGGCAGAATCCTTTACTGCAATGGATGTGCTGACAACCCTGTATGCTACTGCTTCAGACCAAATGCAGATGGGGGCTTGCTCTGTGGCTCACACTGTGGTCATATTTTAATTCAGAAACAAATGCTAAAACCAGCAGGTCCCAACTTCATTTACAGAAACTACCACTGCTATACAGCAGTGGCAGTCCCTACCAATTTGTAGTACTAATGTAGAGAGTTACACTTCTCACACAGAAACATTTTAAACAATGCTTAAATAGAGAAAGGAAAAAGTATTGGTTCAATCCCTAAAAGGCACGGAGCAAGAAAATCACTAACATATATAAGACCTCTAGAAGCCACATGGGTGATGTTCCCAAAGGTATCTGTAGCTAGACCTCTCAGTTTGTGGACAATGTGAGAGAAAAAAAATTCTCTCCAAACAGGCACGCTAAAAAGCTCCCCTGGAACAAAATACATGAAACTACAGCCTGCTGTGCACTTACTCCACTGCACCCTTACAAGTATAAAGAACACAGAGGCAAACAAATAGATTCAGTTTCTGTGAATACAAATTACCTACTTTTTTCCCTCAGCTAGTCTGTTTATCCTGGATCTAACGTCTGGGCAAGTAGCTCCAACATAAAAAGAGGAGCAAGCTGTTGTTTGTGTTTTTTCCCCTCAGGCCTCTGCTTCAACTCTCCCATATGGATCTAACACAGCAAAATATTTTTAAGAATATATGCCATAAATCTCCCCAAAAATATGAAAGATCTGTTTGCAAAAGCTGAAATTTTAAACTGAAAACCTACAGTATCAGTCACAGTCTATATTCTTACATATTTATGTCTTTTACTTTAATGTGGGATTGCTGCATAACTTCTAAACAAAACTAGCACTTTTCATTATTCAAAGTAAGCAGTGTATTAGAACACAAACAATTCAATGCTCAGCACTTGCCCACCTACCCTTACCTTTTAAACTTTCATTCTTGTTCCCAAATTCTTTCCCTGTTGCAGCTGGTTTCAGACTCACCAGTATCTCAGGTTTACATGAGATGCAAAGCTCATCTGAAAGACAGCAGTAACCCCTTTCCAATACAGTTTCGGGGTTTGTGGTCTTTACTGCTTTTATACATGGCCTAGCACAGGTAAGATAGTGCAGCAAATGCATAAGAGTCTTCCAAGCATTTCTCTTCCAACCATTTGAAAGACCTTCAATTTTTAGAGTAAGGTCTCTCTAAACTTGTTCTAGCCACGTTTCTTATATAATGTAAATGAGAAGGAGTATGAGTAGCAAGACAGGTTCCTCAATGCCTGTTCTGCGGAAAAAAAAGGATAGCCAGTAATTCTGCTTCTTGAAGACATGCCTAACATACTAATTTAAATAAACCTAAACATGCCAGGGCAGGGTAAAATTGCAAAATGTGGAACACTAGTAGAGTTGCGGACAACAGTTGTGTTCATAATGCCGTTTTGGACATTTTCCAAGGCTACATGGTTTTCAACTATGTCTAATTCATGGATGCAGTGCCGTCGTGTGCGCAGAGAAGCACGAAACATAACCACCAGAAACTGCTTTGCTTTTCCCTGCCCTGTCCCCTACTACCCTGGACTGCAAAATCAGTGCCATCACCTTCAGCTGTTACATGACAATTGTCATTCAAAGCACACCCTGTAACAAAAATAAAGATACATGTTTCTTCTTCAGTGAATTGGTGAGGTGCATAGTGACAGTGGTGACAGCATCTCTGGCTACGGTAACTCCTGCATGGGCTAAGCACTAGGTTTGAACTGGGTGAGGGGTTCCTGCAGTCAGGAAAAACTGAGTAACAGCTGAGAGACCTGTCAGGACTGCCAGGAAACAGCCAAGTCCCAGCAGTTTTTGCAAGCAAGGCTGCAGTGGAGAAAGGAATAGCCGGGGCAAGCAATCACGGGAGACTTACATGGGTACAGTGAGAGACTGGGAGTGTGAGGAACAGGACATGTGGCATCACAAGGACATAGCACAGGCGTCTGCATGGAAGTTCATGAGGAAGGGCACAGAGGAGCCACTCCATCCTACTGAGTGGTCAACATGCAGCAACCTTTTTTCAGCAACAAAATTAGTGTCTACCCGTTGCAATGGCTGGGCTGAGGATGAAACCCAGACAAAGAGGCCACAGCCTCCTCAGGTAGATGCCTACATCCAAACAGACCTCCTGGATTCTCAGAGAGCTATCCAAACCCTCACCTGCAGGGAACTCCAGAATCCGGGAGCCCTGCTAGAACACAGAGTTGAGTGGCATGGGTGCAACTGTGCCGAGACAGAGAAGCTTCACTGCATAAAGTACTCACTAGGCAGCATACAATCTGGGAATCTGAGCAGGAGATTGATTCCAGTATTAAGCTCTCACACAGGCAGGGTGATAACCCTGCCTTAAATCCTTGGGAGCTGAAGGTAAGTTAGCATCCAACCCAAGCCAGCAGGCTCAGCTAATTCACAAGGCAAGAGAGAACAGATTCTAAGCTCAGATCAGGAGAAAAAAATGTTCCATGTGCTACCAATGCACCCCTAAAAAATAGATACGTTGTTCTGGAGCTAGAAGGAGAAGACTCTGATAGGTAGTCAAGACCCAGAAGAAGGGAACTCTACTAAATTCACACAGTCATCTTCAAGGTGACCTAATTAGGTCCTTCCAGGACCTGAAGGGCTGTACAAGAAAGGTGGAGAGGGACTTTTTACAAGACCATGTAGTGTTACAGGACATGGTGGGGGTGGGACTAGCTTTAGACTTGATGCAAAGAATAAAGTCTTTCTGTGAGGGTGGTGAAAACTCGCTGCCCAGAGAAGCTGTGGAAGCATCCTCCCCTGGAAGGACTGGCTTTGCATGGGGGTCTCAGCAACCTGTTCTAGGGAAAAATGTCCCTGCTCCTGTCAAGGGAGCTGAAATGAGATGATCGTTAAAGTCCCTTCCAACACAAATCATTCTGTTCTATGATCCTATTCTTTACTGTCTTTACATGTAAATCCACATCTATAAAGCCCCAAATTATTTTTACAATACCTTTTCTGTATTACAAAAATTTCTTTTGCATCCAGGAAGACATTTTTAATAAGCTTATTTCAGAATTTCAGATACATACACTCAAATCTCACATTTAAAACCTTATCTGCATTGAAATTTCATTCCATTTGCATCCCCTCATACACACAGAGATTATTTTACTGTGGACAGATTCTTTTCAGTACCTTCAATAAGACAATATATTTAAGAAAAAGTACAACTAACACTGGAAAAAAACCTTTAAATAGAAGGGCTGCCTACATTTAGGGTACATTTCTAACCTCTATACAGGGATATGCTATCACAGAGCTACATACTCAGAACTCTGCAGAAAATCAATTATCTTTTATTTCACTATCATAGATGATTTAAAAACCCTGCTCCTGTCTGCCCCTCTGTTAGTATAAGCAGAGAAATAGCAAATTTACAGCAAGTTATTTTGTATTCAGGATCTTCCTCTTTTACTTCTTCCTGCAGAAAATAAAACTTGGATCTGTCTCCCTCTATCAAGTAGAAACAATTCTCAATTCCTTCGAAAAGTCACATTCCTAAATGTACCAGATGGGCAACAGAAGACTGGATAGTTTCTTGAATTCTCATTCTCCACCACCCCAAATTCTGGTACACAGTATATTAAAGATGGTTTGCCAAATCAACAGATTATTTTAGAACAGTGAAGAAAACATATTTGATCTCACTTTGCATCTGTTAAAAAAAAAATTTTAAATTGCTGGAATAAGTTTACAGGCAGATATGCCTGGAGGTGAGGGTTAGAGGGAGGGGAGTTTTCTTAGGTTTAGTTAGTCTATTTCTCATGAAGATTCTTTGCAATACAAACTAACAAACTGACGTGAGTAAATTTACTGTACCATCACTGCGAAAGAAAACACACCTAAATATCTAAGAGACTATGAAGGTACTGTTATTTCCAAAGCCCCAGGTTACTTTTGGTGTTGCTAGTTATTTTCTCATCTTGCTGTTTAATTCTCTAAAGACCAGAATAATATGGAACTTAAAAATTCAATCCTTTTCTTTCCCTACCCGCATGAAGGGAAAAGGAGACAATCTCACTGCTTCCCACTAGAGTAACTCCACAGACACAAGCAATTTCAAGTGTGTTTCCCAGACTTCCAGAAAAGCCTGATTTTCCTGGCAGTCACCTCATCCTATGTTTCAGCCTTTCAAACCACTTGATTCTAGTAACCTGTAACGCTACTGCTTCTGTACATTTATATACGCCATCAGACACTGTACATAAATGCTTTCCTCTTCTTCACAGAGGAGGCAAAAATATTTCCTTGACAGTCTTCCACATTGCCCTAGATGCACGTTAAGGCTGGCATTCCAGAGCCACAAGGAAAAGTTAAACTCTGAAAGACACTGATTTAGGGGTGAAAAGTGGTGTGGCGGGCTTTTTGGTGGATGGAGTTTTTTTCCTGTACAGCTGTCAACATAAAAAAAAATTAGCCATACAGGATTAAAAATATTTTCATTTCCTTTAGCCTCATAAATAAAACATTAATTGAAATTATTTTTTCTACACTGGTCTCATATTCCATATGCTGCAACTTCTCTTTGAGAGGTAATTCATCAGGTTACAGGGCTGGGAGAAAAGGGATCTCTCAATGCTTTGTATAGTGCAAGATGTAGTTTCTGGTATAGGAATGCCGTTTATTTATTGAATCATTTGTTCAAGTGCCATTTCATCTTTGTGACTAGGATGGCATTAGGCTTGAGCTAAAAATTTCAGAGTTGAAGTGTATCTGGAAAGTAAGGGTTCACAGTAGACTTAGGAATCAGGTTAAAATGCCAGAAAAGGACAGTGGATGTCCTCACTACCAAAAAGGTACAGAATTTATTGATTACTACAAACAATAAAAGCAGAGTTAAGACTACCTCTAGCCTATGCTTGCTGCACATATAGCAGAAATTTGGTATTTTTGGGCTATACTTGCACCACAATCGCTTCAGTAGCCATGGATAAATACATTCCAACCACTGTCTTATACAAAGACTTCTGTATACCCCACAACACACAACCATTAAAGGCTGGTACTCTAACTCACCATATGTCTCAAAACATACATCACTATGAACTGTAGATAAACTGACAGGGAATCAGTCAAATGAAGATTTGTAAATAAAAAAGTCAGGCTGTCTGACTCAAGGAGGCCCAGCAAGAGAAGGCACTGGACACTGAGAGCATACAGGGATACATGCATGTCTCCTAGCCTTCGGTATTTCACTAAATTTCCCCTAGGCTTCTACTTTTGGTCACTGATGGAGACAGGCCACTAAATTAGATGAATCCTTGTTCTGATAAAATATTATTAAATATTCTTAAGTATCTGCATTTTCACATTTGCTGTGTCTCTGTTACAGAGTTTTATATACCATATGTATGAAACTGAACACATTTAAGTCAGAAATTAAAAGGGCAAGATTTTTCACAAGCTATTAAAGAACCATAAAGATTGCTTTCTTGGATTAACACCTTTCATGTAACAAATCTGCTACTTTAAAAAATTCCTGCGATTTTGACCTTTCATCTAAACATCAAATATTAAGCATGCATATATATATGCAGGTAATTCTACTTGGAGAACTGGATGCTTTCCCATACAACAGGTCTCATTCTGTGACCCAGATTGTAATTCATTAGGTAATTTGAAAACATTTTAAATCTGAAGCTAAGTTTTTCATTTTCTTACCAGCTCTTTAGAAAATTAAATACTTTGGACAATACATTTGATTACATCTGAATGAGAAACAGCTCAAATATTTTATGTGCAAGTCCTATCATATTTCATGTAGGCTGGTATTTGAAAACTAAAGTCGAACCAAATACAACATTTGTTTGCAAAAATACAGCCCCTAAAAATAAATGCATATTTGTTCTCAAGGCATGTGCACTTCATGATTTAGCCCAGTCCATCTCAGAAGGAAACACTTAATGGTATATCAATACTTCAAGAAGAATAGAGGAACTATCACCTCTCACTTTCCACAACCACAGGAATCTGAGAAACACACAATTATTTTAGAATTCAGCATCTGTCATTATCCTGCACTTCTGGGGACTAATACTTATATTTTTTTATAAACTAAAGGAAAGCAATTCTTTCCACTGAAGTCCACTGTTTCCACACTCTTATCTTTTGATATGTAACAGAAAAAGGAAGAACCGGAGATTTTGATACATTCTGCTACTCTTAGAAAACCAATAAAACACCTCCTATTTGGTTCTATTATAGACACCCATCAGAACATTGAGAAAGTGAGCAGTAAATTCTTACAAGAGAAAAACAGACACTAGGGAGGAGAGTAGGCTTGCAGTTGTCAAGAGAAAAATTTTCCATGGCTGCAACAGCAGAAAGGAAAAGAGAAAGGCAAAGGCACTTACGCCAACAAACTGAGGTCTCAAATAATACTAAGTATATTACAGAATAAACAGCACTATTTCTTTCTTCACCCAGCAGAAACAAACAGGGACTCTAATTTGTTCCTTTTAATATTGCAGAGGTTTTAGAAGTACTGGCAAACAAGTATTTCCCCAGTAAACAAGCTTGTAACCTCAGAATTATATTTTATGTTCAACACTAGTCAGAGAAGCTATCCAAACTGAGATAAATCTAAGAACAGACACATGATAACAGCTTAAATAAGCTTGTACCTCCTGCTATTTCTCTGAAGGGCATTTAAAAAAAACCCCAAGCTCTAGAAAACAGAGAGTCATAGTTTACTGGGACAGCATATCATATGCCTCAGAGGAACAAGTGCTCTTTCAGCACTTCTGTAGGCTTAGCTCAGGGCCATGTCATTTTAGACAGACAAGTAGCTTCCCTGGCTTCAGCCACCCATTTACACACATGAGCTACGGAATTTGCCCACAGCAGCCCTCAAATCCCTTTTTGCTGCTTTTAAGTCTTCTGCATTGAGAACTTGTGTTGCAAACAGTTAATATGTTCAACAGTTCAGTCCAGGACAAAAGATGATTTTTTTCTCTGTTGTGTGTTACTGTGACAGTAGTTTGAAGGCCAGTGTTTTATAAAAAAGACTATCAATCAGCTTGTACCAGGAACAGATCTGTGACAACCAGGCCAATTTATCACACTAAATGCTGTGTTTATTAAGGAGAAATAATAGAGTAACAATGTAAGTACAGATTGGGGTACAACAACCAACTAAGGAAATTCCAACTCCTCAACAACTGGAATGCTTTCTTAGTAAAGCAAAACTTACTTCTCTTTGTGGAGTCATAATTAGCTATCAACCCAAACAAAACTATAAACTGAATAACAAAATCTTTATATTTATGTAATTCTTATTTCAAGTATTATTTCAATAAGGTGTTCTCTTACTTAACTTTGAATTAGTAAGACAAAACTATTCTATTCTCCTCAATTAGTATGATTTCTTCTCTCTCAAATAAGTCACACAACTAAGTTCAATGACAGTGTTATTTTAATTTCCTCACAGTTGCACACATCTGCCAGCTTGCCAAAACAGCATCATGTATACAACAAAAACCCCATGTACCCAACACCTGGCTGACAGCATTTCCTAACTTATAAAAGTCTGACTTGCACAGAATGATAGATTTTAATAAATCAGACGAGTGAACCAAGTCATGTTTATGGACACATAAATACATTTCCCCATGCAACGGAAGTTACCCTCCCCAGAGCAGGACAGAAAAGCTACGTCCTACTATACTACAATTTTCCAACAGCTTATTAAAACAAGCCAAAACCAATTTTCATATGAAACAAATTATAACAATAAAATCCAGCAAAACTTAAAAGTTCTTGTGAAAACTCTCTTCAGTATAGTGACAAATGACAGAAGTTACTAAAAGTCACACTTAATCTTACGTATTTTTAGACAATTTAAAATGCCAGACAGCATTGTCTACAAACAATCAATGTGAGAGATACCATTAAATATCACAACCAGATCATGAAAGATCATCTTTTAGTGTAAGCAGGGATTTAAAATAGTAACTTAAAAATTACTAGCTGTATAGTTTCTTGAAATTATAGTTTCACTAGAGTCTTTGTACAGTCGATGGTGATTCGCCTTTTAGTTACATCAATATAATAAGTGACTTACCATTCTTGCTGACATCCAGTTCCCTGAGATTAATGAGATTTGCAATGGATGCTGGCAATGTGGTTAGATCATTGTCTGGCAAACTCAGCTTGTGTAGAGACTGACAGTTAAAAAGTTGCTATTGAAACAAAGAAAAAAGTGAATGTGATTTTTCTCTCAGTTCCCTCTATATAGCTTTTGTTTTTAATCCCTTTAAACGTCTGACCTCATGGTCTGAACACCAGGTTATTTTGAGTTTTTGATACAACAAATTTTTAACTAGTTTCATTGAAAATTGACTCGTATTACAATGCTTAAGAAAGCAAAAAACTGCAAATGGTCACAAGGCAGCAGCTATGCGTAACACTTCCTATAAATTCCTTCCAGTATCTCAGAAATAGCGACCGGTAGGTACAAACCCACCTGCAAACATTGCAAAATATTTTCTGTCACAGACATGCTATGTGACACCCAAGGGTAAGTAGAGTTTATTCAAGAAGGAAAAGAAAAAATTGATAGACACTTTTAAAAAAGTCAAATAGTTCTGGAACACAGGATTTCAGTATGTATTCATCTCCTCTATAAGTGTAAATTTCATGTTGTGATGTCTTCCAGTAATTTTTCCCTTTCATGCTTCCTTCCTTAAGTACATAAGAACTCAAAAAAGTTGAAAAAAACCCTGAAAACTGGTAAAAAAATTGAACTAGTGAAAAAAATGAAACTAGTCGAAGTTTGAGTTAGAAGTAAAACTGTTTAATCTCTTCTGTATACCCACATTATCATCTCTATCGAATACTAGCTCAAAGCCAGATCTCTTCCTAAATGCCTAGAGTACCTAGAGATTCTTCCTCAAAAGCTTTACAAATTGACAAAGTAAGGCATATAATCTTAATGTAATGGAGGAATAATCCTCAAATGATATGTGGGAAACTTACACATAATAAAAAACAAGTATCTCTAAGAAAGCAGTTGAAAAGATTAATCTGAGCAATTTATGATGATTATTCTTTTCATGACAATTTTGGAAAAGATCATTCATAAATACCTTGACTTAGCGATCATCTATTTTGAAATTCTGATAAAAGATCTTAAAAAAATCAGGAAGTGTTCATTAATGAAAAAAAATTTATCCCAATCACTATCATTAGCAATGGGCTCAGTTCAACCAAAATTTTTTGCGTCTCTCATAATTACAAGGCCATTATTTGAACCAGAGACAACAACTCACATTCCTGTAAAATTTGCATATACCACCCCAGAACAAAAGCAGGCATAAATTAGCAAGATGGACAGTTAAAGGAATGAGCTTTAACTTGTCAACTGATGTTTTCAAATCTTGAGAAATGTGTCTGTTAGAACTCATTTATCATTAAGGCTTTTAAGAATGAAAAGTCACTTAGGATACTTTGATGAGCTCAGGTGTTTTGGAGCCATTCCTTTACTTCAAGAATATATACTTCAAGCTCTTTCCCTAGAAAGCAATAATCTAGGCTCTTGGAATCATTAGAAATTTCTCTGATAACTCATGTCAAAGCACATACAGCACAAAGAGTTGCAAGATCTCCAAAGGAAAATGTAGGGGGAAGGGAATTTTTGGATCATGTTGACTATGCAGTTGTTCATTTTTTGTTCTTTTTACGTGTTGATATTCGTAATTACTAGTAGTAAATGCAGGAAGTCACTTAATTAAAGACTATTTTACTGCAGAATTCGGATTTCTTCCAAACATCAGAATGAGAGAGAAAAGTAACTGTTATAGTTTGAGCTTTTCAGCTCAAACGCACACTGGCAACTGGAGTAAAAAAGGTACTTTTTCAGATGCAATTTAGCATGTAAGATGAAGGAGGATGAAAGCATTTCCAATGCCCAGTCAGTTTTGAAGCTGAGACTACACACCAAAATTTCATGTAAAGTCAATCCCTTCTCTAACCACAACCTTTCTCTCCACCCCAGTTTGCTCATGCTGTGCCCTCGACCAGTCAGCTAAACTAAGGAGCTATACTGTAAGAACTGAGCTTTGAAATAAGCTTGAATTATGAAAAGATGTGGGGCAATTAAGAAAAACCAAGAGCCACACACATTCATCGGTCATTTCAGTGATCAGGTTGACAAGCAGCCCCAAACCAGCTGTGCTGTGGCATACAAAAGCCAGATCACAAAACACTACTGGGGCAAGGAGGAAAGGTGAGAGTGGGAATGTCTTAAGAGCGTTTCAGAAAACTAGAGAGGGCCTGATAAGTATCACAGCCATTATATTTGAAATGGCTCAATTAAAAGTCTTTTTCAGAGTTGGAAGACTAAATGAAAGGGAAAAGGAATACACAGCTTGAAACTCTGGCTCCATGCTGGCTAGGATCATTTCAAATATCAAATTTCAAACAGGCCTTCCCCTACAGTTCTTCTATGAAAGTTTAATTACCAAAATTTTGTTCAAATGAATAAAAGTCACTTTGACTATGTATTCCCTACCCCTAATCTCCCTGCTTGTGTTCTTTACCGTATTTGAATTTTTATGTGGGGGCGTTTTCTTTTGAAAATTCAAAGGGTAGCAAAAAATAATGACCAAAATTACTTAAAAGCTGGAAAAAATCTTTAGCTTCTCAGAAATATGCCTTTAAGTATGATTTATTCTAATACAGAAACACATTAACTTGAAGCAAGTGTAAGCTATTACATATCCCTGCAGTTAAGAAAAAAAAAAACAAAAAGGAACAAAACATAAATGTTCGAGCAATCTTTCTAATCATGTGGATAATCAAACCTTAGACTAGGCCAAGGCAAGTGCTAGCCTGCTCACTTCTCAGTGCACAGAAATAGATTTATTAGTCAGTCTTTTCTGCTTTGTAACTCTCTTGGGCCAGATCTGTTGCTTGAACAGTCTCATTCCAATTCATGCAACAAAACAGTCAAGCTGGAATGCATAAAGTTTCAGTTTACCAAGGCTGCTTCATGGCAAACTGGCCCAAAAGCTGAAGCCAGGCACTATCAGCTTCTACAGTGCTGGTGAAGTAAAGACATAGTAAGTGTACCTAAAAGAAAAACCATCCAACATACCTTTGGAAGCTCTTCAATCTGATTAGCATCTAAATACAGCTCTTCCAAGGTCTTTTCAAAAGTAAAAATCTCCTTAGGCACCTGTTCCAGGCTGCAGTGAGAATAATCGAGTGAAGTCACAGTTTCCTCCTCTCCACGCAGACAGCGGCATGGCACCAGCCGCAAAAACAAATTCCGCTTTGTTGTCATTTTCAGGCACTGTAGAACGGAAATCAGTCAATTTAAAAACCAAAACCTCAGAAATACTCACGTGCAGTTTCTCAAACTTACACCAGCCACTAAATACTGAAAAGAAGTAGCATATATATGTACTTGCACATATATTGGTATAGACAAGACACAGTGAGGAGCATGTACTTATTTTAAAATACAACAGATCTCTGATGACATTAAATGGGATTAACATACCTATAGATACCAGAAGATGAAGTCAAAGTTTAGCATATGATTTGTCACCAGCTAACACAGCCCTATACTGCACAGAACTTTGAAACAGCGTTTCTGAACTATCATTTGTGTTTTTACAACATAGCTTATCCCACCTTTACAAAGGTTAGTGGGATATTTTCGTTCAGCACAATAAAATCCACCCTCTACAGAGAATTAAAATGTAGCTATAGAAAATCTAAACAGGTATTTTTTCATACATGTAAATTCACATACCCTAATTTCAAATACCTCATTTAATGTCAGAATACAATAAAAAAACCCCAGTTTCTACCAACTGTTCTATCTGCAGTTTAAAAGGAAAAGTTTCCAAGTGCAGAGACAACAAAGTGACCTCTTTTTGCAACTTCATTCCCTTTGGAAAACTTCAACACGTCTTGCTGTACACACTGGAACAAGGAAACTTCACCTTGCTATGGGAACGCATCTTTCTTCCTTTAAACTCATTGTTACAAGAGTTCCCTCTATTCTCTACGACTTCTACAATATTCTGATTCAGCCTGAGAAGGCAAATCTAAAGGGTGCTGACTAGCTAATTACTGACAGCACACACCAGCCATGTTCGTGCCTCTTTTCTCCTGAGCAACAGCACAAGTTCAGGTCTCTTTCTCTAATTAGCAATGGATTTTCACAAAATCTTTAGAATGTCACCTCAGGTTTCAAGTTTGTCTGAAATTAGATGACAGACTCAATTTTTCAAGAAGGACCAACATATGCAGACCAACAACACGATCATGTCAGCTTCATTTCCTCAGGAAATTGGCCTAAAAATACATACTTCTCCAAAACAGCACTGTTTATTTTCTCAATCAAACTGCCAACACTCCAAATGAAAATATGCCTTTTTTATCTCCTTTTTTTTTTTAACTGCTGAAATTATATTTCAATTTCTGGATCGGTGACAGGAAACTTTCTCCTCCAAGTGCCAAAAAAATCTTTCAGACACATTTAGCAGACTGCACTTCAACTTTCAGACAGTATGTTAGTAATACAGAGAGAACATAAAATACCATGCCCACGGCACTATGTAAAGTCACAAGCTGCAAGACCCCTTTTCTCACTCAGACACAAAAACAAGTCCTTGGATTTTCCTCTATGTGCAGCTTAGCTTGCCAAATACTTCACAGTATGAATAATTCATATGGCAACAGATCAAGGGACTGCTATACTTTAGTGTTTTCACTAACCAGAAGTAGAATTTATCACTCAGACTGTGAACAGTCAGATTCTACATCCATCCAATAAAAAAAATGGAAGATAACTCTTCATTAGAATAGTGAAATGTCAAAACCTCAGTTTTTAACAATACTTCCACGTTGTTAGAATTTGGTAACAATGTTTATTATCAAAACACAATATTTCCCATAAAACTCCAGCCATATTATTTAAATAAAAAGTGATCCAAAAATTGAAAAAAAAATATTTAACTGTATTGCAGTACAGAGAGTTTGGAGACTGCAAATTTCCCACTGGGGATGTTCACAAAATGGGAAAGCAAAACAGATAGCATAATCCTCTTCTGCCTCTTCCACAGGAACAGGCTCAGGAACGACATCCTCCAGCCACCCACAGACAGATGCCAAAGATGCTATGGAAGCTGAAGTGCTCACTGGGTCAAAGTTACCCATGCCTTCTCCAAGCCACTGATGTTGCACATGAAAACACAAGTTGAATTTCCTGGCCAACATCTGAAAAAAAAAAGCCTTTGACAAAAAAAAAAAATTGTCTCATTTTTCTAGTAGTTTAGAGAATGGCAAAGCTGTGGAAAAACATGACACTTTTGAAAGAAGCATCAACAGGAGTCTCTTTAAACAGGAGTGTAAACAGAAGAACATGTGTCATGGAAACAAGCACTGGAAGCAGAGATTGTACATGTGAATTGATTACCAGAAGTCTGGCAGTGAAAGGCACACTTATTTCCCACCAGCTGCAGCCGTCAATAAACCCACTTTGTCCAGTCATTTCAACTTCTGAGAATTATATTTTGAAAGCAGAATATTAAAAAGTTTACTACAGCTTCATATAAATAACAAAAAAGATACTATTTGTCATTCAAATAATTTAAAAAGCACATCCATTACATTGTTCATCCCCACTTTTTCAATGGCTGTTCTCTTCACATGGAGTCCTACTTGACCATGTCTCTACAGTTTCTGAAGCAACAAAACTTATAAGGCCTAACAATGCAAAACCCACATATACCTGATTTTCCTAACTTATTTCTTTATTTTGTAAAAGAGATCTTGAGCTTTTAGCAGGTGTGGGGGAAGAAGGATCTGGTAAAAGTTCACATGCATCCACAGCACTGTAAATGGATAAGTACACAAATGCCTGTACAATATCACAGTGCTGAGTCATATCTCCTTCAGTTACTATGTCCCTTAAAGTACCTGAACTCACAGCTCCCATGTTAAGTCAAAATAGTCAAGACTCATCTTCAAGTATCAAATAAACAACTGTCCCTGCAAAGCACTGGTTTGACCAACCTGGATATATAGCTAATTATAACTCTTCAAAACCCAGAATGAACCGAAAAAGCTGCATTTAAGTAAAGGCAGGAAACTGCAACATGATTTAATTCAAAATTGTTTTATGTTTGTTTAAATTTTACTTCTACGCATACAGGAAGAGCTGTTTAACACACATGTTCTACAACAGAGATGGCTGCCAATACAAGGAAATGGGCGCGCCAGGATAGTGGCAGGAAATATTACCCACCACCACTCCTCTACAATATATGTTTTATAAACCAACAGTCAGATGTACACACCACTTCTTATCTGTCTCTCTCTACCTATCTTGTGGTCAGCTGCTCAAACAGAAAAACTGTAATGGATGAAAGGAATCAGGAATCAGAGAATCCAGTGTTAGAACAATCTGAGACAGGAAAATGTGATTTCACATACAACATGAGCTTTTCTTATACTGCTCCAAACAGGAATTTCTCCATGTTTAGTTTGAGTAAATACACATAATGTAGAAAGGAACAAAAAGGATAGCAGTTTTTTCCTGCCCATAGAACAGGCAAGTCTAGCAGGCAGAAAAATCTTCATTTCCCAATATACACATCAGACCACCTGAAGGACCAAATCCAGCAATGTAAAATTGCTTTGCAGACCTACAACGTTGTGATGGCTTATTTTTCTCCACCACTTAACTCCAATTCTTTATGGGGCAGATATAATAAAGAACTCAAAGGAAAAAAAAGAAAAAACCTGAAAGAGAAATAAAACTCCCTTGTTCGCTAAACCATTAGAGCCTTGACACAAGTCGACCTAAGGATCAGTGTTCACAGCCAACAGGAAAATTATGACCTTTATTTAGTTCTTGAGTTTTGGTTTTTTTCACTTCTGAAAGGAATAGGAAGGGAAAAACATCACTCTGCATGGGCTGCAGGTGGATATCTGCTCCACCTTGGACAACGGTCTGCAGGGGAATCTCTGCTCTGGTGCCTGGAGCACCTTCTGCCTCTCCTTCACTGGCCCTGGTATCTGCAGGGTTGTCTCACATGTTCTCACATACTCTCACTTTTCTCACCTGGCTATTGTTTTTAATACTTCCTTGCATATGTTATTACAGAGGGGCTACCAAGATTACTGACTGACTCAGCTTTAGCCAGTAGTCAATCCATTTTCCAAACAGCTGGAAGTAGCTCCAGCCAGCATGGGGGAAGCTTCAGGTAGCTTCTGCATGTGGTGAAGTCACACCTGTAGAGCCCCTGCAGAATCCCAGGAGATAAGAGGCTAATGTGTTTGTCTCAAACACCAACAGCAGGGTATCTGTGGCACCAAACAAGGACTGTAGGTAACAACAGCCAAGGACTGTTGGCAGTAACACGCTGTGAGAAAGAACAAGATGTGACTGGACTAGGGGCCATAAGGAGGTAGGACAGCACTTTTCTGGGACAAATGTCCTTATTCTAGCTCTTGGAGATAAGCACAACTCAGTACAGCACAAACACAGGAATGAGGTGGAGAAGCAGGCATGGATGGGGAGAGGGGGGCCAGGAAGGAACAAGGCCACCATTTCGACAAAGACCTGGAAGAACACACTGTGCATGATGACTAATTTGCACAGAAAATCCAAAATTTTTCTCCAGTCAGGGAACGCTTATCTGTTAAAAAGGCACCCAAAAACAAGCCCAGGTGCATGGGTGCCTTCAGACACTGGACATCCCACTGGCTGGATCAATGCAGGAGCCAGTACTGGCAATCTCTCTGCCTTCCTCTCTCTCCACCTTAAATTTGTCTCTCTCTTTGTCTCCCTTTATCCAAAGCCCACTGCTGTGGACTTACATTAGGAGGTATAGGACTAATATACCAACTTCCATGCCATGTTTAATTAACTAACAATATAAGTTTTTGTGGACTCTTTAATTTTAGTTACTCCTTCTGAAAAGCATCTACAAATCTTGGGTTCTCCCTTCCCGTTACAGGTGGGACACCATACCCCAACTACTAAATCCTTGCTACTTACACCCAATACAAACCATGAACAGTAAAACTGAATAGCATAAAATCAGTGAAGCAGAAAAGCAAAGCATTGATTTGAAGACCAGTGAAAGAAAACAGGATTAGCAGCAAGTTTGGATTGCTAAATTTTAATCCAGAAGAGACTAGCACTATTCAGTGAACCATCACTCTTCCCTTGAACTCTGATGATTCTCTGCTTAGTCCCATCACCCAACTATCTGTCAGTCCAACAGCATGTGTAAACCTGCCATATGTCCCATAGGACATTTTCAATTTAACCTCAAGTAGAGCTTAGGATCACAGTAATTTTGTCCCCAGTCTACATTATTTTGCTTTAAAAGCAATAGTTTCACTGTATCATTACTCCCTTAGATTTCCTGTCTGATGATAACAGGATGGGATCACTCTTGCTTGAGAAAGCACTGCATCCCCCTCCCAGGCCTCTTAAAAGGACGTTACAGCAGCAGCAGTTGAAAATGAAACCAGTTATCAAATGTTTATACAGAAAGGCAAGACAAACTAGGCACACAAAATACACAGTGAAGTACTCTTTAGTCCACCCCACTACCTACAAACTAGTGCAGAATTACAGAGCTGAGCATATGTAAACACAAGAAAGGGCAAGATTGTGTTGGGGAGCATGTAACCTAACATGCTGCCTGTCAAATACAAAAAGTTGAAAAGATTAATTGGCCAACTGACAGAAGTCCCACCGTATTCATGTCAAAACAAAGAACTATGAAAAAACTTGTAAGGGTTTTTCTCTGCCTAAAGCAGCAATAAGCACCACAGCAGACATCAAAACACAGGCTTTTTGGTTTCTCGATGGGAGATGCTGTATTGTGAAAAGTAACACACTTTACATGAACATCTTCCAGTTAAAAAAAGCACAAACGCTCATGAACTTGGGAAAATTATGAACAACATTGTACTTCTAGAAGGAACACAAAACATCCTAGGTTTTTACAGTAAACGAAGCACAGAATTATTCATTCTTTAAAGTACCTGGCACCTCTTAGTCATCCACAAATCATGAGGGGATGAGGGGAAAAAAAAGTGTGTAGGGGGTGGCACGAATGGTTGGTACAGACTTCCCCTAAAATCAATCCTGTCCTCTTGGGAAGGAAAGGTGAACTCTTAAAATAACAAACTGCAACCACCATTTTGCAAACCCTAGCTTGAAAGTGTGCTTCTTTCCAATCTTTCTTGTCATCTTTCGGAAAAGAAAGATGGCTCAAACCTGATGGCCACTGACAAGGACCTGCATTGACAAGAAACATGCAAAGACAGCCTGCACTGAGGAGAAACTATCCCTTTTTAACTATCACTGACATTTGTCTGGTCGAAGTGGTGGAGCCTCATCTGGTGACAATGCCAACTTAATGTATTTTCACTTCCTTCTTCCTTCCTTCTCATCCAAGCTATTTCTTTGTGTCTCTTCTAGAAAAAAAAAATCCCCAAACTGGACTGGTTATGTCATACATTTCATTGAATAAGACAGGCAAACATGCCAGTTTCAATATGTACAATGTACATGTACAAAAGAACCAAAGTACTGCAGTCTGGAGAATGAACAAGTGGTTGGAAATAAAACAGACACCATTTTAATATGAAGCTATAGTCCAAGGCTCCCCTATTCTGGCATAAAAACAATGCTCAACTGCATCCATGGCCACATGTCCTCATGGAGGCAAGGAACACCAAAAAATACACTGTGCTTGCTCACAGACAGCATTCAGAGAAAAAGAAATAAAAGGCGTTACTCTTGAAACAACAATAGTGAATGGTAACAACAGGAGGAAGAACATGTTAGTAAATACAGTGAATAGCCAATTGTTAAATGAAAAATATTAAGGATGTTTGCTATATTTTTCTGAGAAAACTAAGGGAACAGAGAGTGCAGAAATCAGGGGTATTTTACTGATCCAGAATACCAGCATATAACCAAACCCAGCCATTCTCTACTCCTTACCTGCCTAAGTATCAAGTTCAAAGTTCCTCTTGGGGTTAACTACTTTGCAAGTTCTCAGTGCCTCTATATATTAAAGCAACTGAAAAAAAAAAAAATCAAACCATCCACCCATCTCCAAGAGCCAAGGCAGCAAGACAATTTCGATTAACTCCCAGAAAAGCAACGCCAGGTATGAATTATGAATTCTGGAGACATTTACTTAAATTATCTCTTTCTCGCATTCTATAAATAAATTCTAACCAGATTTCAGTTTATTATTTCTATTTTGTTTTGCCTTAAAATATTCAGAAATCCTTTACACAAGTAGAATGTAAAACTTGTCATCAAACTATTATATAAAACCTCTTTACTTGTTGCAGTTGCAGTGGTGTTACCCGCATTAATAACATTTTCTTGGTTCAACAACAGCATTTTCCTGTTCTACTGGAACTAAAGAATTTCTGACTGGGTATGTGTTGAAACAGATTTTTTAGCTGAAAAGTTAATCTAAACTGCCTATGCTAAAACAAACATCAAGAGTTAATTTTGACAAGTAAAATCCACCCTAAGCAAAAGATAAATAAAAAGAACTCTCCAGAATAATTATTTCTATAGATTTTCTGCAACAAACTTGGCCTTATCATGGCAAAAACTTAGCAATGACAAAACCAAATGACTTTGTCAAAACAAAACAGCAGTATTATTTTTAAACTGAGAAGAAAAAAATCTCTGGCAAATAACCTACATAATAAAATATTCTATTTCAAGAGCAGCCTTTAATTGAAATGCAGTAATGCTCAATATCCTTATAAGCCTAGACTGAGACATCAGTAAGTTAGAGGTATATGGGAGTATATATCTGTAATTCAATCACCCTGTTTTTTGGAGAGACAACATGACCCAGCACACAGTCCAAGAAGTTCCTGCAGATCATTGAAGGTAACTTTTTGATGTAAATGGCAGAAGAGCCAACAAGGAAAGGCGTGTTGTTGGACCTTGTACAAACAAAATAGGACACACTGAGAATGTGAAGGCTGGAGGCAGCCTTGGTTGTAGCAACTAGAAGATGGTGGAACTCAAGATGATCCTGTGTAGAGGGAGCAAAGCAGCAAGCAGGAATGGAACCCTAAACTTTGAGAGCTAACTTCCGCCTCTTCAAAGACCTGCTTAGATGAATCTCATGGATTAGGGCTCTAGAACAGAACGAGGTCCAAGAAAGCTGGTCAATATTCAAGCATCATTTCCTCCAAGCTCAAGACCAGTGCATTCCCATGAACCAGAAAGTAAGCAAAGGGGACAGGAGACCTTTATGGATGAGCAGGGGCAGGAAGTTTCTAAAAAATCTCAAATAGAAGAAAGAAATTAAAGGAATGTGAAAAAAGGGACAGGCCACATGGGAGTATCACAGGAGCACTGTCACAAAATGCAGGGATGCAACAAGGAAGGCCAAAACTCACTTCAAGTTGAGTCTGTAATGGAATATCAAGGACTACAAGCAGGACTTCTACAAGTACACCACCAAGGGATGTACAAAAGGAATACTAGGGAAAATGTGGGGTCACTCATGAGTCAGATGGGCGTCCTGGTGATGGAAAACAGAAAAGTCAGAATTGCTGAATGCCTTCCTTGCTTCGGTGTTAACTGCTGAGGCCAACCCTCAGGAACCCCAGATCTTAGGGCAAGGAAAGGAAGGCTGGAGAAAGGAAGACCCTCTCCTGGTCATTGAGGATGCAACTACACAGGCTTAACATTCCTAAATCCATGGGCCTTGATGGGATGTACACATATGTGCTGAGGGAGCCAGTAGATAATGTTGCTAAGCCACTCTCCATCATCCTTGAAAAACCATGGAGAGGTGCCCAATGAGGGGATGAAGGACAATGTTACACCCATCTCCAAAAAGAGCATGAAGGACCCTGGAAACCACCAGCCAGTCAGCCTCACCTCCATCCCTGGAAAGGTGATGGAACAGAACATCCTGGAGGTCATCACCAAGGATGGAGAAGAAAAGGTCATTGGGAGCAGTCAGCATGGATTCCCCAAGAGGAAATCATGCTTGACCAATCTGACAGCCTTCTGTGACTGCAGGGCAGGATGGGTCGATGAGAGGAGAGCAGTGGATGTTGTCTGCCTCCACTTCAGCAAGGCTTTGGACACCGTGTCCCATAACATCCTCACAGGTAAGCTCAGGAAATGTGGTTTAAATGAATGCACAGTGAGGCAGATCAAGGACTGGCTGAATGGCAGAGCTCAGAGGCTCGGGGGAATAGAATCCACCTGGAGGCCTGCAGTCAGTGGTGCTCCCCAGGGATCAATGCTGAGTCCAGTCTCACTCCATTTGTTTCTCACTGACCTGCAGGAAGGGACACAAGGCTCCCTCAGCAGGTTTGCAGATGATACAAACTGGGGGGTGGCTGATACACCTGAAGGCCCTGCTGCTCTCCGGCAGGACCGTGGTAAGGCTGGAGAGTTGTACGGAGAGAACCCCAGTGAAGTTCAACAAGGGCAAGGGCAGGGTCCTGCCCCGGGGAGGAATAACCCCAGGTACCAGCACAGGCTGGGGCTGCCCCACTAAAGAGCAGCTCTGCAGAGAAGGACCTGGGAGTCCTGGGGCATCACAAGGTGGCACTGAGCCGGCAGCCTGTCCTTGTGGCCACGAGGCCCGGTGGGATCCTGGGCTGCGCTGGGAAGAGCGTGGCCAGCAGGTCAAGGGAGCTGATCCTCCCCCTCTACTGGGCCCTGGTGAGGCCACATCTGGAGCACTGTGTCCAGTTCTGGGCTGCTCAGTACAAGAGAGAAATGGAGCTTCTGGAGAGTGTCCAGCAAAGGGTCACAAAGATGATGAGGGGTCTGGAGCATCTCTCTTATGAGGAGAGACTGAGAGAGCTGGGTCTGTTTAGTCTAGAGAAGAGCAGACTGAGATGGGATCTCATCGATGCATATAAATATCTCAAAGATGGGTACCAAGAAGATGGTGCCAGACTTTACAGTGGTGCCCAGACACTGGAAGAGAAGCAATGGTCATAAATTACAACACAAGGAATTTCACCTCAAGATAATTAACCTTCTTTGTGTTGAGGGTGGCACAGCACCGAACACACTGCCCAAGGAGGTCATGGAGTCTCCCTCTCTGGAGACATTCAAAACACAGAGACCTGCTCCTCTGTAACCTGCTTTCGGTGACCCTGACTTGGATAAGATGATCTCCAGTGATCCCTTGTAACTGTAACTCTTTCCATGATTCTGTTAATTTAAGACAAGATCTATTATAGCAATATCCTTACCAAAAGAAAGAGAGAAAAATTACAGATTAAGTTTACAGGAAAAAAATAAATTTTAAAATATTCAGATAACCAAGCAACTGTATTTTTTACTCTTTTTAAAAATATTTATACTGATTTTCCATATTAACACTACACAGCAACACACACATTGTCACAATTTCAGCCCAGGTAGTTGCAAGTATGTTCTCACACATTTTCTTTTGCTCTTTTTCTGAGACAGCCCTAGAAAATAACTTCCATCTGGACAGTAAATCTATCCAAGTGCCAGTATAACACTTCCACTGAAGAATGGTTTCTAATTGGATACCATTAACAACGCTGCTGAGATTAGCATTAGATTTGAGCTTCATTTCTGATGTTTCACTTGATTGTGTATTCTCTGGGTGTGTATTTGTCGTGTTACTAAGAAAAACTTAAGAGGGAGGAATAAATTGATTTTTAAAACTACTGTGTTTGAATCTCATCCACTTCTCTTCCTCAGATTAAAAAAAAAAAAAGCACCATATAAATGCAGTGATTTTTACTATGGCAAACTGAAGTCTAAAGGAAACTGCAGGAGTCCCACAAACCTTCATGGAATACATAAAAACCCAAGCTTTTTTAAAAGCTGTTGACATTGATAATTCAGTATTACCACACTGATGTTTTCAGATGGCTAAAGAATTCCTTTACATTATGGAACTGACACCGTTCAGATTTAATTTTTCTCATTTTTAAGTTAATATATAGCCAGGAATATGAAATACCTATCCCAACAGGATACTGAAGTGCACTCCCCCACTATCCATATCTCCTTTTTTAAAAATATGCAATAGAAATAATCACAGCTACTATATACCTAGTAATCACAGCTATTTGGTACAGCTGACTGGAACCAAGCTACTTCAGAACTGCTTTGCTTTCCAAATCCTCTAATTTCTACATTAAATAACCTCATTTTCTTTCATTGCTACTGCAAAAAAAGATCCATGGAAACAAATTCCTGACTTTCTATACAAAGAAAACAATAAAAATTAAATACACATAGCAACTAGACTAAAAAATTGTAAGCTTCTGGCAGAAGTAAAAAAACATAATATGCACAAAGCTTATGCTTCAAGTTTAGTTCTTTGAGGGATTACATTTGGATCTACCATATGAGAAAATACAGTGTACTGCATACCATCAACACCTATTCCAGCAGAAAGGAAGAGACACTGTCTTAATTACTGTCTTAATTCCTCTGGTTATACCACCACAGTCAAAAGAGATGAAACAGCACAGGGCAAGTGAAGGTAAGAGGCATTGCTTGTCATTTGCCCATAGGAAGCAATAATCCTTACAGTGCAGCAAGCACAGATGAGGCAGTGCGGCAATAGCACAGATTATTAGCTCAGTGGAGAATGCCAAAGCACACAAAGCCTAGAGCATTGTAGGCTACACAAAAGGTTAGAAAACACAAGCATGTGCACATGCTTCTATCTACTTAAGCATTTGCTGTTTATAGAAATGCCAGATAAAATATGCAGAAGATTTTGTATCCTTTGAATCAATATTTTATAGTCTCAAAATTACAGTCATTGAGGAGTCAATATTTATTAGCATTTCCACAATCTGAGCAGCACTATTAATAAAATCAGAGCAGATGGAAGCTGCTGTCATACATTGTTGGGTGTTTTTTTTCTAGGGCAGAAGGGGGACTAGGCAGTAACAGTTTCTCCACAGGAATTCAAATAGAATTTCTGATGACTAAATATTCTATTGGATACTCTTTTTATTCTTGAAAAATACTTGCCTCTACAAACCCTTACAATATGAGGCAAAAGCAAGTTAGTACCATCTGCACTGGCATCATTTAATACATAAAAAAGCTGATTCTGAAGATGTATTGTTTTTCCATAGCGCTTCAAAAGCAAACAAAACTTTGTCTTGTTAACATTTTTTCACATTTTATATATGCTCTCTAGCTAAAAAATGTTAATACACCAGTAAGAGAGAAATATATGATATGATATGATGCATGTTTAGGCTTTAGAGCAGCAAACAAGGAAGGACACTAAGAGATCCAACAAAAGTTTTAAGCATTTTTTCAAGTACTTTTTATCCACATTTTCAAAAAAAAAATTGTTTATCATTTCTAAGAACTGAAAAAAAAAAAAAAAAGAAGAAATTACTCCAGTATTCTAAAGCTCTCAAGACAAAACACTTAATAATGGCCACTGAGCTTCAAAACAAAATTATTTTCCTTTTTCATCTATTCCCCTTTTTAAATATGCACACAAACACATGTAAATAAATGTAATTTACTAAGGTTTTCAGCAGATATGCAGAGCAAAAAAATTTCCATCAAAATGACATGAGAGATTATGCAGAATAAAATTCAAGTGCTTTGAAGGCAGTTATAACAAAATACAAATAAGTAAGAGGATTTCTATTTTAATACATTAGGCAGCTTGTCCAGAGGAAAGAAAAATAATGTACTTACCACTGTGTTCCTTTTTTCTCCCTGCTGCTTCTTCCCTGAGCCTTCAAAGTCAACATTCTGTTTAGGACAAAGGGACAAATTTTAGTCAACCCAACTAGATAAAAACAAACTAATATTTCATTGTAGTGGATATTTATTTGGCTTTTATAGTTTTGCTTTTGTTAAAAGAAAAGCTGTACACGTGTGTGAACAATAGCCTGAATATTTCACGGTACTTGAAAGACTTCCAAGACAGCAAAACTGCATATATACTTTCAAAGGAGATAATTCTTTTGTGTATAAAACATTGCTTTTTATCCTACTTTTCTTTTAAAGCACTCTGTCTACAAAGTTGTTTCATTTTTACTCCTTTTATAGTTACTATATTGAAATATTAAGTATCACACAGATATTTCTCTTGCACACAGTTCTGAAGAATTCTAAGAAAAAACACATCAAAAATTAAGCAAAGGCAAAAAGAGTACATTTTTGCATTGTTAACTTTAGGAATTTTTTGAAAGACATTTTATAAGGCATAAGAGCTCTCTGATGCTAATTTCACTGAAGTAGAACAATTAAAAACAATTTAAAGCATCCAGTGTATTGAACACACTCAAAATCAGTGGCTGGGCCAATGAGAAGGATCAATTTTGCCTCCAACAAAGGCAGAAGTAAAAGATATCTTCAGAGGGATTAAATGTCACTGTAGTCCAACAGATCATATAACTGAGCACAAAGTTAGGTAGAACAGATAAGAAGCTAAATCAAGCAGCATATAATCTGTCAAATTTTCAATACCTAGAAAAGACTTTAAATTGTAGGGATCACAGGTAGCTTCTTTCAAAGGATTTTCCTATAAACGGAACTATATTTCATTTATTTCCAATAAAAGCAGAATCAGGCCACCATAAAACAAACAGATCCTGAAAGAGATTTAAAATCAACTTGTTCCAGTAGAAAAGCAAGTTCCTTATTTTGGGGTAAGAAACAGGACAACGAACTCCAACTCTCATAAGTCAAGACTGCCACAGCAGGATTGTATTATAATCAACTTTTGCATATTGCATGTCCTATTCCTCATTTGGGAGTCACTGCTGTCAGCTTCTGCATTTGTAACAAATGAACTCCAATGCACTACACTGCATGCATCTACTATTCATTTATTTTCAACAGAAGGATATCCAAGACATGCAAATAGCAAGGGGTAAAAGTAGTATTAAAGCCTCAAGCCTTTCCAGTTCCCTACTGAAAAAAAAAAATTCTCTATTAGTTTAGCCAGCCTCAGAAATGCAGAGCAGTACCACTCAAGACAATTAAAAAGATCAAGAAAGACATCAAGGATCAAACCAGACTCGGAAACTTGGGCTCTTAGAAAATTCAGTCAAACTGCCAGGGTTGCATGACTCTTTCCCACAGCACTTTGGTCCTACTGCAAAACTGTTTAATCTTTACAAAAGCTATTTCAGAGGCACTGTACACAAACTCCCAAACAGAAGAAATGCAGGTCTGCAATAGTTTTGCTAGGATAAGCAGAATTCATCCAGAGAACACAGATCCAGAGCCGGATCTGACAAGGAGACAGTCAGGTGATTGTGCCTCTGAAAGATAATGACCTAGGGTCAAGAGTCTGCAGGCAAAGCATTCAGATAAGAAAAATTATGAAAGAAATAGCTAGTCCCATAATCATCACAAAAACAATAAACAGAAAGGGATTACTCGTGCATCATTTCCTGACACCTGTTAGGCTGCCTCTGTTGAAATGCCTAAAAGAATAAAATCCAGTGGTAGGGAGTCATTACCATTTGAACTGTTTGCAGACTTCCAACCGAAGCAGAAGGAACTCATCCAATCTCAAACATCCTCTGGCAATAGTACAGCAAGTATGTGCATGAGGGGAAGAATACACAATGCTACCTGGACATTTTAGGTCATTCTGCTTTAGAGACTTAGCAGCTACGTAGGTCTCTGAACAAAAGACAACAGTTACAAAATCAAACCAAAACAATTAACTCAGTGCAACTGATGTTTCCACAATGTCACTTGAAACTGTGACATTGAGTCACAGAAACTTAAGCCTCTATCAGAAGATGATAGCTAAGAATGTGCTGTAACTACAGTTGCAAGCACTGATGAGTTTCCAACAGCAAGGACCTAAAAGGCTTACACATACTCCTATCACCAGGCAATTTGCAAGAAAGCACAACAAACTCTCTAAGAAAATAAACCAGAGTATTTGGAGGTGCTCAAAGTAACCATGCACCAGAACTGCAGAAGTCTAGAAGACAAGGGGTTAATGTGTTTGTCTCAAACACCAACAGCAAGGTATCTGTGGCACCAACCAAGGACTGTAGGTAACAACAGCCAAGGACTGTTGGCAGTAACACGCTGTGAGAAAGAACAAGATGTGACTGGACTAGGGGCCATAAGGAGGTAGGACAGCACTTTTCTGGAACAAATGTCTTTTTTCTATCTCTTGGAGATAAGCACAGCTCAGTACAGCAAAAACAGAAATAAGAAACACAGAAATAAGGTAGAGAAGCAGGCATGGGCTATATGGGGGGAATAAGACCACCAAAGACACCCAAAGCCCTCTGACCCATTTCCAGAAAAGCCTGGAGAAATGGACTTCGAGTGGTAATTAATTTGCATAGAAAGTGTGACACTTACCTCCAGGGCAGGGAAAGGTTATCTATTAATAGGTGCCATGATGTAAGCCCAGGCAGTGGCCCCAGGACATGTCATCAGCTGGACTGATGCTGCAGCTAGGACTGGTAATCTCTTTCTTTCCTTCCTCCTTCCTTTTCCCTTTTGTCTTTAATTCATATCTCTCCCTCTGTCTTCCCTTAAACCCTACCCCTTTATCCAAAATCTACTGCCATGTGCTTATATAAGAGGCCAGAGTACCAACATACCAATTTCCAAGCCAAGTGTGTAATTACCAGTGAAACTTCATAAGCTTTTGTGGATCATCTGACTTCTCATTCCTTTCAACCAATGAATGTCTACACATCTTGGGTGCTCCCTTCCCTTAAAAGGTGCAACATCATAAAGACCTCAGCTAGTTCAGATCACCACTTTTCTAGTTGTTTTGCAGAAGTGGTAACAGGTGCTTTAGATGACTAAAAGTTACCCTCAAGCTAAAAATACTTTACGAAGTCTTATTTAACTATGCTTTAGTACATGATATCAATAACATCAGAATAAGCCTCAGTATGTTTCTCTAACCAAAAAGCCTTAGCACTCAGTTTTATGGGGAGAGTACTTGGGGGAATTAACATATGCGTCCATCCTGTTCTTACTCTTTCCTAAGTATAACCCAAGTGCTACTAGAAAATGCTTGCCAGACAGACTGCCAGTCTGCCCAGAGCAGCTGTTCCAATGACTGTACTTCAGGGGTTGCCCACAACTAAGTGAGCAAGTATTTCTCATTCCACTAAAGTATTTCACTTCCATCTTACCACAGGCTTTAGCTTATGAAGGACAGATAGCCTAAGAGAAATAGAGGAAGATTGTCTGAGCAGCCAGGGATCAGGTCAGGAAAGCTAAAGAACTGGTAAAATTAAATGTAGCCAGGGGCATCGAGGGCAACAAGAAAAGTTTCTATAAGATGGCTTCTTTGCCATCCAGAGGGAACTGGACAAACTTCAGAAGAGGGTCCATAAGAACCTCAAAGTTCAACAAAGCCAAGTTCAAGGTGCTGCACCTGGGTCGGGGCAGTCCCAGTAATGAACTGGGAGACAAACTCAGTGAGAGCAGCTGTGTCAAGAAGGACTTGAGGGTTCTTCTGGGTGAAAAGCTGGACAACAGTGCATGCTCACAGCCCAGAAAGCCAACTGTATCCTGGTCAACATCAAAAGAGCAGCAGAGGGAAGTGATTCTGCAACACACCCCCCCCCAGGCTGTTGTAGCATCCTACCAGAGTATTGTGTCCAGCACAAGAAATTCTTTACTACGAGGGTGATGAGGCACTGGAATAACATTGCCCAGAGAAGTTGTGGATGCCCCATCCTTGGAAGTGTCCACGGAAGGAGGGTGAGCACTTGATGATCTTTAAGCCCATGATTTCTATTATTTCTATAGGTGCATGGGTGATAAAAGGAAGACTGTGAAAATGTGACTCTCCAAAGGAAATGGGAGAACTGGTTACCTGGGACATGGAAAAGGCCAAAGTACTCAATTACTTTTTTGTCTCAGTCTTCACCAGCAAGTTCTCCAGCCACCTCACCTGAGCTGCAGAAGGCAAAGGCAGGGACCAGAAGAATGAAGAACTAACCATATGCTGTAGGAGAATATCTGGTTTGAAACCATCTAAGTAACCTGAAGGCTCACAAGTGAATGAGACTTGATGAGATACATCTACAGATCCTGAAGGAATTGACAAAGGAAGTAGATAAGCCACTATCTAATCATACTTGAAAAGTATTCTCAAGAATTCTCACAATTCTTTCAAGTGCTTTTGGAGAACAGCTTTGAAAGAATACTGATGTACCCAGAACACTCATTGCAAACTTTCGCACAAGAGATCAGGATGCAGGATTATACTTCAGTACAATGAATGAGGCCCAAGCAGTTTTTACTTTCTCCAAACAGTTTAAGGAAACCAAACTTAAAAAAAAAAAAAAAGGAGAAAAGAGAGAGAGAAGGATTGTGGGTAAACCACAACATGCTCTTCATTTCAGGAAGAGTTGGAAATAAGTCTTAAAAATTGCTTGCTTCAGAGACACTTCAGGCAGCCTTTACCTCTTGATAACTACCCTCCATATTAAATACTGAAAACAGTAAAACCAACAAAATACTTATTTAAATAAGTCCAGGAGAGTATTGCAGAATCCAGATTATCTGTGCTTGTCGCTAAACATCTATTCATATTCAACAGAAAAGTACATTCAGCCAAAAAGACTTTAGATTGATCAAAATTATCCATACCAGAGACTCATATTAAGCAGAAATAGATCCCATACTGAACCACTAAAATCTGTCTTGTAAACCAAGAACAATTTTAGGGCAAGGAGATTAGTTGGTTTTTGGCCCTTTGAAATGGGTATGAGGAAGATGAGGGGTTCCAAAGCAGACTGAGGAAGAGCAACCGTATGCACCATCAGTATCACTGTACTCGATCAAGAAGATTTTGCCTGCCCAAGGATGAGGGGAGTACATGCAGATGTGCATAATCATTTCATACACAATGATAATAAGTAAGTTTTACTGTCAATGGTTACTGGCAAGATTCCATTTCAATCACAACCTGCCACATTGGTGGGAAATATGTGCCTTACAGTGAGATAATTTGTACAAACAAAACAACATACAATTTTGATTGAGGAAACAAAAGATAAACACAGCTGAGAAAATACTTATCTCTAGACAGTATACCTTTTGAAATTAAACACATATTGCACAAAGTAGAAAGGCCTGCAGACCACAGACAGCTTAGCTCATCTCAGATTCCCAGACTGGGGAATAAAGAGGAGTAAGAGAGAAGAACCAGGGAGACACAAAGGATTTAGAGACCATTCTCAAAAATGAATCCATCTTGCTTTTCCTGGAAGTAGACGCCATCTTCCTGTTGCACTGCATTTTGTTGTTTCAGTGTCTGAACCAAAGACAGACATTTAGAGTGAAGCAAAGAAACAATTAACTGTCTCACTGATAGAAATCTAACAAGTTTTAGGGAACAGAACTATCTTTCTAGTGATTTTGGGTGGTCAAGTCTAAGATGTTAATAATGAAATGTTACCTCAAGCAGCATGAGACTGACCTACTTGAGGATTTGTAACCTCCTACTACCAATGCTGTCACAGCTGCTGACAACCAGAATCCTTTAATGCAGGAGGAGGACAGCTGATGGCACATTCTAAGCAAGCACACAAAGGTTCACATTTGCTTCCAGAACGGCCCAAAATAACCTGCTGGTATACTGCAGAGGACATGCAGTTCAAAAGTGTTCTGCCAAGGGCTATGGGTATGCTTATCAACACAGGGAATGGAAAAGGCACTAAGATAAGTCCCTAGACTGGCGAACTTGTTACATGAATTATATTTTAATGTTAGGAGTTTCATTGTTCTGCCAGATTATCTACAATTCTATTAGAGATCTTTTTAATTATCTTAAAACTGAATGGACTGCCTGGAGTGCAACAAAGTGAAATTTTGTTATTTACAATATCACAACAGCACTTTTGCACAAGACAGTTAAGGAAACACTTTCATACCCGTGCACACACAGATAAATCAGAGCTGCTGAATTTTGTGGTTGACTACTTTCCTTTGGAGACCCTTTTTTTGACCAGCTTCCACAAGGTAAAAATGAAGACTGCACCTGTGACCTCAATTTTTTTAAAGGCAGCATTTCCACCTCTGTGGATATAGCTACAAAAACTTTCTCGAAGTGTTCTATGGGCAAATAGTGGTTTTGCAACAAAACAAACATACTTAGAGAAATTGTCTGGGGTTCAAAACTCCCTTTTATAATAGTGCAGTTAGTGCAGAAATGATCAGAATGTCTGTGTTTGATCTCACCAGTGAAAAACTGCTCCAATGCACATGCACCAGATTGGAGAAGTTTCAGATCTCATCATACTGCAAGGAATCATTTATGAATCGAGATGCCTGTTTCCTGAAGCATAAGCCTCAGCACATGCTCTGGAAAGTTATTCTATATATTCAAATAAAAAGAACATAATCCATGTTGTTATTAAGCATAAACAGTTAGATCTACAACACCTTCAGAAGGCATAGCTGTTGCAGGTAAGACTCACATTGTGACTTTTAACTGCCTTTAAACCCCATATTCTCCAGAGGAGCAGTAACATACAGCACTATTTTGCTTCCTTTCCACAAGCACTGAGAACTGCAGATGGAGGTTATTAGGCATCTCTCCAGATCATGTGGTCCAACCCACCACCAACACCACCACATCAGAGCAAACTACAATATTAGATGCTACAAAGTCAAACTTCACTTTTGAGTTAAGGTCAATGTCAGTTTTTACAAAAGGAAGCAGATCAGTTGGATTATTTGGAAACATTTCAAGGGGACAATGCTGAGACAGTGTTTTTTCTTAACCATGGAGATACATGTTTCCGTGCCTCCACTCTAGCACAAATGTCTAGTCAATATAATTACTATCTTAGGTAGTTGTTTTCCAAGTCTTACTAAAGCAACTGAATAATCACATGTTGATTCAATCATTTATGAATGCATAATATAACATGCGCCCATTCACATTAAAAAAATGGTATCAGACAAATCTCCTTCTAGAACAAAGACAACTTAATATCAGTATATCCTGCTTTACAGGAAAGCAGACCTGGTGTTCACAGACTTACAATTTATTAAAATCTATAAACCAAAGTTGCTTTCCAGAATGGTAAATGTGAGGGTGATTAAACTATTTACTGTATGCTGTTCCTAATCATTCTACTTAAGGCACTAGTGATGTTTACTATTTCTGCTACTCAATGCCATCACATTAGCTCAAATAACCAGAAACCAAGACAGAAATGAAAACACAGAATATAGAATCAACACTGGCTTTCTATTGCCAACTTAATGCTAAAAATTAAGAATTTTAGGAAGGCTTTAAAACATTAATATTCATAGCACTCTTAAACACTATACTTATTTAATATATACTTTTTAACAAAATAAACAAGTTTAGTGATCTCTTTATAACAACTTGATTCTTGTCTTTGAAGCACACAATACAGCAGTAACTGAACTTAATAAAAAAACAAGAAATAAACCATCGCAACAGAAAACTATCTGACGTCGTTCTGTAGACTACTTATCTTGGCCTCACAGATCATTCTTAGGGACAAAACCAACACATTTCAGAATAGCAACAGTGTACCCCAGGCACTGTCACAATTCTTTAACAAACCTTTTTTCTCTAAGTGACAGTTGTGCTACCTCACTGACTAAAAGTGAGCAGCTGTGCCAAGCTACATACTGAGGTATAGTTAACCCTGAGGAAGCTTTGTTGTTAGTGAGAACAGAAATAATCCAACTTGATTCAATATAGCAATTTAAAAGGAGGGGGGAAAAAAGTGGGGTTTTTTTCAGGTTACAACACCTTTCACACAAGGTTCAGCCATTTGAAAGATTTCCACTGCTGCAACAGAACTGACATTAACTTTTGAGGGAACTGAATGTACCTATGTCACATCAGGAGGCCAATTAGCACCATGAACAATGTGACATGAACAATGAGGATAACAAGAGAGACTGCAAATCCAAGAGAAAACTATTTAGATCCGGTGCTCTCACCCTTTGCTCCCATGTGGCCCTGTTCCTTTGCACCCTTTCCCTCTTCACTCTTTAGTCCCCCATCAGCACATGGATCCTAGACAGTGACCCCTCCAAAAGGCCAAAGCTTTTTCAGTCCTATTACTGTTAGACACCTCAAATGTGGTCAAAACTCAGCCTTCTTTCACTGCAGAACAAGAGAGACTGATGATGGGAAAGATGAAGAATGTGGAAAATTTGGAAACCAAGTGACTAAGAGAATAAGAATACATAAGAGACAGATTATACCAATTGAATCAGTAGTAATATTTATAACTGAAACCATAAAACTCCAGAATGTATACAACTGTTTCTAGAAAAGACATACTTGATCTAAATTAAGTAGGTGGTTAACTTGGATTATGCTATTATCCTGATCCTTATTCCTTTTGCCTACTGCCATTCACCAGATAAATTCCTTTTCCTCCCCCACTTCATCACACCCACATCTTTTATTAGATATTGAAATACTTTAGGGAGGAACATATCTAATTTTATTTGTGCAGTACTTCAGAAATACGGCATCAAGTCTTATAGAGACCATGGACATGTATAAAATGCTGGTGGCAGCCAACACCCACACTTCTGTGTGCAAATACCACTTGTCTAAATATTGCATTAAGTAGGTGCTGACTCACTAACAGATAACAGATTCACTACTTAGTATGAGGAAAAAATAAGTGATCTAGACAATAAAGCAAGTATTACCAAGCACGAGAGAAAGAGAAAGCACAGGGAATAAAAACCCTGTATAATCAATTCTCCAATAACAATACGTGAAACCTAATCAGATAAATCCTAGGATAATTCCTAGAATGAACCCAAGATTGTCACAAACTGCACATTCCTGTTCTGACAGACAAATGACCTAGGGTTCAAGTCCTCTTGGACAACATTTAAGTGCAGATTTCCAGTCCTCCAGATGAACAACCTACTGTTTACATCCCAACAGTAAGACAAATAAAGACGGTCTATTTATCTCCATCTAAAACCTAGAAAGCCAGATTCACTTTCAATACGCCTCCCATATCAAGTGGATACTCTGCACGTTATGACACAGCTTATGCACAAAACCGAATCCTAGAACTGTTTCAAACTTTCAAAATACAGATGGCCATGACAGACCTCAGACTACAAATTTTACCAATTCTGTGAATGTTTGTGGCATCAAACGTTTGAATTCATCTTGTGCCTGTGGCCTTTTATCACTACTGGCTGGTCCAGGAGATTCTGCAACACAGTTTGAACTGTTAAACAGCTGAGGCTGTATACTTGAATTTATCAAATTATGCATAAAATTCTTGTAACTAGTAAGACCTAAGTTGTCTTAATATGTTATGAAATTGATATTAGGAATTGGATGAATCTTTTACTTTTCACATAGTTTAGAAACATAACTTTATAGCATAATGGAGATTTCAAATTTAAATTGTTTCAAAAAGAGAAGAAACTAACAGCAAACAGTTGCTATAATTGTATACTTAATTATAGATCTCACACCAGCCAAGTCATTGTTAAGGTATGTAAATTCCTGAGTTCTCTTTCCTTTCAGGGCAGAGGTGAGCAGGGCTAGTTAAGCAACACTTAAAGCTATTTTTAGATGTCATTTCCCCCTCACACATGTGTACAGGCATAACTTTCCAATTAACAATTGCTATTATGAACCTTTTACTTCTTTCTGCATTTATTTTGTTCCTCCCTACTTTACAAAATTGAATTAGGAGACATCACTGGCCAGTTTGATTACAAATACAATTAGCAATCTGACAACATGCTTGCAAAATTACTAAATATTCATAGCCACGAAGGAAATTAACTTCAGCTGTGTTCTTAACATGCAAAGTGAAACAAAAATATTTGTGTTACTGCTTGTCTGAGTGGTTTTAAATAAAAAAAGAACTACCAGATACTTGTTACAGCTTCAACCATCAATTATTGCACACACCAACTTGAATGTCAGTGTTGTCTATAAACAGTAACAAAGACACCAGGAGGAATAATACACTCCTATATTGAAAACAGAAATTATATAGTCATGCAGCAACAATGTAGAAGCAGAGATATGAATTTTTAAAAATACACTGATCTGAAGTAGAGATATACCCTGAAGGCAAATGTTCAGTATTAAAACTTTTTTTGTAAGCTCTGGACAATTGAACAGGTGTCTTCCTGGAAACTGATGTTTCCTGTTTGAATTGATACTAAATTTTTAACTAACTACAGCAGCTACTGATTATGACTAAACATATAAAACATCAAACTGAAAAGTATTTTTACCCCTACTACACTTCACACAGGCATGCACCATCTGTCACAGAGGTATGATTTGTAACTCTGTGACATTATCACATTACTCTTGAAAAGACTAATGCTACTGCTTAATCTCACCGTTTGAGCCAATTTCTAAACACTAAGCCTTGGCTTGCTGTCAGATCTCCCTACCTGCCCGCGAATCAGTGGTGGAGCACAATTGTCACTTTTTACCATATAATTTAAATCTACCCAACCCCTTTGTTGCAGCTAATTTATATTCTGCAAATACTGTTAGAGGTGATTTGTTTCACCGATGAAAAGAAGCTATAGAATCCCCCCGGACTTTAGCTACGTAACACAATAACAATCCTCCTCTAACATATAAAACAGTCCAGACCCGTAAGCTAACTGAACTAAAAGGAAACAGCTCATTAAGGTAATAAAAAATTTCTGTCATTTGAAATTGCAGAGCTGCAAGGTAATTAATCCCCAGCTCATATGAAAATTTAAGGAAATTAATATGCTGAATTCAAGAGATTGGAAAACAGTCCTAGTTGTTCCTGTCTAAAAAAAATCCCTCTGCTGATGAAGAAACCAACGCAGACATAGCCTCTCAATCTGAAAAAAAACCCAAACCCACAACTGTTACTTAAAAATCATGTGTGGATGGCAGACACTGGAAAGGAGCAGGATATGAGTTTGTTATATTCCCTCCAATAATGAGATTGCAGTGAGGGTTGTTTTGCCTCAACTCTTACCCTTTTTTATTAAATTTACTTTAAACCAACAGAACAAAATATACAGAAGCAGCTGTTTGTGTGTAGTCTGCAAATCAGTAGGTTTCTCCTCATTCCCAATTTCTAAGTCTTTGCAGGGTTGTCTTGTAAAAATATACTGCCTGGAGGAAGATGCCCTTCATATACTGATAGGAGCCCTACCAAACTGCATGCCCTAAAATGCATTTTGAAGATTATATCCATACATCTTCCAAAATCCTTTCTACTGTAGTTTCCCATTACAATTCAAAATGCCTTTCAGTAATAACTGAATTGCAGTATTAGATCTGATAGCCAAAGAATGGAGGTTCTTAGGGGTTTCTGGTTTCTAGATACTGTTCCATTCTGACTTCTGAGTAAAGATAAAAACAATCAGATATGAGCTTTAAAAACAACCTTACATCTGTTTAAAATTAATTTTTTGCCGGATTATCCAGATCATCTCCAACAAGCTAGTACAAGACCTGGGAAAATAATTAAAATCTGTATTTAAAGCTTTCATAGAAATAAAGCAAGTCACTTGTTCATCTGCAGATTACTGGATTCCAATTTCTAGGAGAAAAACCGTGTTAGATGACACTTCTATGCAATATTCTGTCTAGCAATAAGACACAGTAACTAAAAAAGAGAGTAAAATCAATCCTTTCCAACAGGTTGATTTCTAACATGTCAGTCATCTTTGTTAATAGTTGAAAAAGCACTAGAATATTTTCTAGTATGGAAAAAATCTCAGTAGTAAAGATCAGTAGTGAGATTAATGTACTCACTTCATTCCAGATACCAGCGTTCATTTTAATACCATTAAGGGATTACAATTTAGACAGACTTAAAATGATGGATAAAATCATTCAATAATTCTAATATATGTACTCTATGACAATGCACATAGTCCAGTCTTCCCATAAAATTACAGAAATCCAAAAAGTCATGCATGTGGAGTTAATCTTTTCTGGTGTTCACAACAGTAAGAGACTGGGCTGAGAACAAACTCTAACAGTATGACACATGAAAACAGAGACCAGAATGAGCATTAGCAGTTAGACAGCGGTAGTGTTATTAGAACCTCATTTAAAAAGAAACATTTTCAGCAGCTTTGATTAGACTGACAGGCCAGCACCTATATCTGAAATAGCAAATACTGAGAGAGCTTAACCAATTTATCTAAGACCTACTCACTAGTTTAAGACTAATGAGCCTTAAATTTAAATCTTGCTAGATGTAAAAATGCCTGGGTAATCACACTGATATCAAGTCTTCATCTCCTCTAGTTATTGTTTGCTTTAAATGCATGTGAAGCAAATTACAGCTCGCACGCTGGAAAATAAGGGAAATTTAAAAGAGAAGCCTTGACCCTCAGTCAACTTTTGACTCTTTCAGAAGTATGGGAATAAAAAGGAAAAAAAGGAAAAGAGCAGTATCAAAATATAAAAAAGGGAAAAGAAAAGCTTGGTCAGATTGCTAACATCTATCAGTCCAAGACTTCTCAAGAGACCTAGTACTGCTCTAGAGGTAATCCTTCCACCGACAAAGTGAAAAAGTCCTCAGTAATGGTGAGAGCCTCTGAAGCATCACCTCTCTTGTTTCCTCATCTTTCCATTGTGATTTCTTCTGCTGTTGGTCATCCTATTGCTCTCCACTCCTCTGCTGTTTCTTCTGTTCCAACATTGTTTTTTCAACCCCAAGTTGCTTCCCTTGCCTTTCTAATACTAGTGTCCCTGACATGCTTCCATCTCACAGAAATGTTCCAGATGACATGCCCATCCGGGGACTACCTACCTAAATTCAATGCATATAAAACCAGAACATAATCTCAACCACCAGCAATAATGTTTTTATCACATTCATTGATCACTTCTGGAAATCACCAGTACCCTGTCCATTACTTTGATCCACAACTCTCCTTGCTTCTTCATCCTTTGAATTCCTATAGTCACACTTGTCCCCAGCCCCAAACACCCACACAAAACCTTAACCCCACAAACTTGTACTTATTACAAAAATAATTTCTAGGACACTGCTTGCCTATACTGCTGGTACAGACTCCTATTTTGTTCCTTTTCCTTTGAAGATATAAGCGGCTTATTTTCACTTATTTTTCAAACTATTTTCTCATTCAAAATCAAAAGAGAGACTCTTCAGTCAATAAAATTAGCTTTCTATCACCATCTATCTAGCTTTGTCAATTTTTCAGAGCAATTATCGACCGCATTCCCACACAGATATATAAAATTAATTCACTGTCTATTCCTTCATATTTTCCTTGTCTCTTCCCTTCACAACAATGCTTAAAAATAAAATCCTGACAGCTACCAGGCTGCTGTTGTGCAAATACTAGTGCTCATCAAGCTAAAGTGTTTACCATCACCATCCTCCACATCATGTGCTCCTCTACTGAGCTAAGTCACCCTAATCTGTTCTGAAGGACAATCAACCTGTTGTCTATCCTACACTTGTGTTGAAACATGAGAGGCAATTACAGTTTGTATACTAAAACTCTTCAGGTTACACAAAGGGTAATCATAATGCTTTGGAAAATAATTGATTTTACCCATCCTGCATGAAAATGCACTACATATGCTACACCTGTACAAATACATGCATAAAAACCATATAATGCAGTTATGCTGGTACAAACCTTTAGGGTTTCTAAGAAGAAAATTTAAAGCAGACATATCTATCTTGTCTGTTTCTTTACTGTCTCAAATTGTAGTAAGCAGAAATATAAATGAAGTTTAACATAAACCATAAAATCCAACAGAACAAATACTTTGAGTCCTGATTTTTCCATTCAGGGAGAAGAATGAACCCACAATTCTACCCTGAGAAGCAGCAGTCAAGCAATTTCCTTGGTATTTGAAATAATGTTGGGTTTTTTTCCCCTTGTGTGCCAATTATCTCAGCTGCAGCTATAAAAACTACCTTCATGCTTTTATAGAATGGTTGGTGTTGGAAGGGACCTTAAAGATCATTAGTTACAACTCTTTTGCCCCAGGCAAGGCCACTTTCCACTAGATCAGGTTGCTCAAGGCCTGATTTAGTCTGAGATGGTGCATTCCCAGCTCCACTGGGCAACCTGCGCCAGTGCCTCACAATCCTCACAGTAAAGAATTTCTTTCCCATATCCAATTTAAACCTACTCTCTTTCAGTTTAAAGCCACTCCTCTTCATCTTACTGCTACATACTCTTTCAAAAAGTCCCTCTCCATCTTTCTTGCAGGGTCCCTCGAGGTACTGAAAGGTGCTATACAGTCTCTCCAGAGCCTTCCCTTCTCCAGGCTGAACAACCCCAACTCTCTCTGCCTGTCTTCATAGGGGAGGTACTTCAGCCCTCAAATCATTTTCATGGCCCTCCTAGGGACCTGCTACAACAGGTCTAAACTTTCAGAAAGTTTTACCTCTTGTTTAAAGGGAAAGTATTTCAGCTCCAAAATAAATTACAACATTTGCTGTGAATAGAGATTTAGAATAATTCTGGAATACTTTTTACGTGAAGTCTGAATTTTAGCACTAAAGGTAAGGAAGGATTGAAGCAGCAACCATATAAACACCTAAACTGAGCAAGAACATTCTCTTGGTTGAATTTCACATGGCTTAGCAACAGCAAAAAAGTCCAGAGAGCCTTCTCCATCTAGCCAAGAGTCAAATCAAGCAGTTTTGTATCCTCAAACAGCAGCCCTTAAATGCAAAACATAAGCAGTGCTCCTTTCTCACTTACGCAACTAGTTCAAGGGGGAGAGAAAGGGAGTACAAGAGTAAAACGTGATTTTACATTATATTCTGGGAAAAATAAGAATCCTCTACCATAAAACCACATTGAACCTAATTAGTTACAGGAATACAATCAAGCAATTTTCTGACTGATCAAAAAATTTAAAATCTGAACCATTTGTCTGTTGAATAAGCCTACTAACCACTTTGATCATCAAGTTCTTCTCAACTTTCTCAATTACAAGTCTCCCATTTTGTCAAGCAAATTAAGCATATCTATTAAATTCATAAAAAATAAAGGGTCGGTATATTCTATCTCATTCTCACTCACTTAAGTGGTCCTAGATATCTTAGATAGACTCCCTTCATGCTTCACTTTCTAAAGTCTTCAGCTTCTAACCCACAATTCATTGCTATAGCTTTTCCCCCTCTTTGTTTAATTAACAGATGCACACTTCTCAGTACTATATTAGCTGGTTTTAGGTTTAATGTTTTCTAAGCCTCTTGCAAAACATCCTTTAACTGATTTCCCTTTAAAACTGAGCAGAAAAGGAATTTCTATACAGATGATTTCACTGAATGGCTTCCAACTGATCTTTACAAAAAGGAACAAATAAATGCTGCTGATTAAACTTCATATTTATTACGTACAATCAAAGTCAATTCACACTCATTTATACTTTCTCAACAACAAGAAGGTTTTAAATACACTACTGGTTACTTGGCTCCTTTCAGTAATAGGTGTGACTCCAAATCCTTCTATAATGACTTCTAAAAATACTGCATCCATCATCTTTTTTAATGAACATTTTAGTATTAGTAGTACAAGACCACCTGCACATAAAATTAAGTTTCCTGTACTTAAGGAGTTAGTCATCCTGTATGTGCCTGCAATTTGATACTCCATAGCAAGCTAATTCTGCTGTGGCTTACCACAGAGAAAACCAATTGATAAGTGTTATTTTTTTTCAGTTCTCATCAAAATAGCATTGTCCTTTTCCTTTACTTTGTCCTTCCTAAATTGCAAGCTGCTATTTTAACCATCAAACACATCACTCCTTCTACCAAGGGTCAGAGATACTATGCAGATTAACCACAAGCTTTTTCTATTTTCCTTCAAACTGAGTACCCAACACTTTTTTCTTTATAAACATTTCTAGAATTATTAATCAGTCTTTTATAAGCAGTATTTCCAATATCTTGTATCTGTATTAGAAAAAAAATGGGTATTTTTCCTTCTGCACATGTTTTAGTAGATGTTCTGCTTGCATCTCCTCTGTCACTGATGTTTACTTAATTTTTTTTGAGGAAAATCTATCATCTCTTTTCACCTTAAAATCAAGCTAGTGCTACCTAACAGGAAAACTCACTCCTTTTACAGGACTTATGTAACCAGCTAGCTCACTCTTTTCATAACCTTTGTCCTAATTTGCTAGTAAGCGGAAGTGTCTGAAGACCACTCGGACCTGTGGAAACACTATGCCATTTGTCCATTTATACAAAAAATGACAGACTGTCTGTCTTGGATGGCTAAAAATCTTCACAGATACATAATCTGCATCATTACATCATCATGCCAACATAGCATTCCAAAACACACAGCACTTCCCCTGCTACTCCTTCCCTGTAAATCAAAAGTAACTAATTCTTTTTGCTTCCTGTGCACTGAACTCAATGGAGACTGGCTAGCTTCAAATTTACCTGATCTTATTTAGTGAAATCCAGTATTTCTCATCCTGATGTGGAATTCTCTAAGACATCAATCTGTACAGCTCTCCACATCACTGTTGTATGATCCTCCAGACACAGCAATGATAGAGGAAGAAAACTATATATAAGCTTGTGCAACTGAATCTGTAAACTTGTACAATTCTTCATATAAAGAAAAATGTTGTGGCAGAAAACCAAACTATGGCAAATCCATTACAGCTCCCCACAGTTGCTTATCGCATAGCTGAAAGTAAACCATTCTATTACACATTTCTGTCTCACCATCATTTCTGCCCACTAGGAGGAAAATATACTTTTGTATTATAATGTATACAATTAGATCCATAAGAAAAAATATCCTGGGGTAGGGGGACAGCAAGAAACTGAAGGAAAGGAGGAAATTTTAAGTGAGGTCTGTGAATGACACAGAAGCAAATCTTAACTGAAGAAATAGGCATTCAAAGACAACTGTCGAAAGGAAGTTTACTTGCCTACATTAGCTAGCACTTGATTCTATCTCCATGGAACAATGTAGATGGAAAAGACAAGGAGAGAGGGAAGAGGTAGCCAGAACGTGCCATGCTATTTATATATATTAGAAGAATTTTCTGCATACTTCCCCTCTGACACTGCCACACATTCATGACACTATTTAAGAAGTTTTTTATTTGTGAGATACTAAATTGACAAATAAGATTCAAGAACTGCCTACATAATGTAAGCGTGAGGTTCCTCAACATCTAGCCTTTGCACAGAATTAAACAAAGTTGCCTCTGTGGAGACAGGATGTTTTCCTTACAATACCCAATTCTGGCCGTGTGAGCCAGCAAGCTCATCACACAAGTCAACCCTATGATAACCTAATCCTGTTTAGACTCTCTTAGGAGTGTACACATTTTAAGGGACAAACTACCATTCCTCATGAGTCCTTAAATGAAAGAAACATTCAACAAAGCAGTCTAGAATATGTTAATATTCAAGTGCCCATGGGTCCAAGAATCATTTCAGTTATTGAGACAGCTTCTCCATACCTCTCCTGCACTACAGGGAACACCAGGCTGACAGAACAACGAGTTCCCCAAGTGCACTGCCAAGATAAAATACATCTCATGCTGACAAGTTTAACATTCACAGCTGAAACACCTGAGACATGTTTGAGCAGGCACTTCATGCCAGAACCTGTCAAATATAACTAGGAAGGGGGAAATTTGGGGCAGCATCTATTGCCATGAGGAGAAATGAATCAGCAAGTCAAGAGGTCTAACTCACAGATTAAATATGCAAACCAGAGCTTATATAAGAATCTTGGAACATGTCCAAAATAAAGAAGTCACAAGAATACCGAAGGGATGGGACACAGGGGATCCTTTTTAGCCACTGTAGTTTTCTTTATTCAGGTGGAAGTCGTGAGAGTAAGACAATGAAATAGGAATTTTCTTAACTGTAATTACACAGCTTCAAAATTGCATCCTTAAATAAAGCATTGTCAGAAGATGAAATACACTCCAAATACATTGCAAAAGAACATGCAAGACTGTGTAACAGTGAAGATTTCAGAGTCTTGTCGAATTCAGGCAGTGTATGGATTACAAACAGTTTGGAAAAAAAAGAACTCTGATGACTTTTAGTCTCGTATTTCTTTCATGTATTTTGGCTATTTGCAAATAAAAACTCATTTATGGTCTCTGTTTCCATGTAATTTTTCAGTACCTATAAATATATGTTGATACATTACCTTCACATTGGACCTAAGCATTTAACACTGTGCTCACTGTGAATTTAGCAGCCTGACAAATTACAAGAACTTTTCCAGAAATGTATTCGTTACAAAACTTTTGAGAAGCTGGGGAACATACCCTCAATTGGCAGTAAAAAGCCTCTATCCAAGATGATCACAAAACATCAAGACCCCTTACTAGGCCTTTTGTAATGCCTACAGCAAATATTTCATCACAACATGCTTTGCAATTCAATTACTAAAGACACATGTGCAGCCACAAGCTTATCAAAATGCATTTGCTTCCCAATCCTGTTCTTTTTAGTGGGTAGAGATTTTCTTCCCCCAATAAAAGCTCATTAATCAAGGCAGCTAATGAATCAACAGTTAGGAGTGAAAAAAGGGACTAGAATTAAGAGCAAATTCTTCTTGCTGCAAAGCAAGAAGAAAAACTCCAGATTTAAGCATACCATTTGAATTACCCCAGTAAGACCTAAGTGTTTCCAAGTAAAAACAAGCAGATGCACAATGAAACTATGATTATAAAACAATGTTCTAATTTAACATAAAATTATTATCAACATTCAAATTAATGTATTTGCCTATTATCTTTCATACATTCAATGTTATTGAACAATATTAGTAGCATAAAAAAAGAAAGAACCTCTTCTAAATCCAAGCCATGCACTGCTGCTTGAACTGTCCACTTTGTGGTTATCCTGGAAGTAAGTAGGACAGTAGCAGCTTATTAGAAGTCTCAGCCTATCCAAATGATAAAATTGTTTCTCTTTTGTGACAATTTTTTCTACAATATCACTCTCTAGTCATAACTATGAAAGAAACCTCAAAAGTTTAACAGAAAAAATGGCACTTTTTCAAATTCTGTAAACAGGGATCTACAGAAACAATAACTGCAAATCCTTAACACAGAGTATCAAGTACTTTTAATATACATGTATTTAGGATCCCCCTCTCAAAAAAATAATGTGCTCCTCAAAATCTAACTTTTTTCATTAAAACCCAATCTTTCCCCATTAGCTCATTTTCAAGCAAAAGTTCATACACTTGGTACTGGTTCTTAACAATTTTTCCTAATTTAAATATCATGACTTCTTTATTACCAAGCACATAATTTCTGCAACGATTAAGCATTTAAAACATTACTTTTGCCATTAAAATATTTCCCCTCTCAAAAGTCAAACATTTTCTGTGGCTAGTTACACATATTTGTGGGAGCATTTTAACTACATTCTTGAATCAGAGCAAGAGATGGTGAGAGCAGAATAAACAAAATGCATTTGCTCAACAGTGCTTATTAGGACTGACAGTAGATTATCCTACTCCACTATATACTGTAATCTACCAAAGATTTTTGTGGCACTTCAGTTAGAGACGAAATTTTTTTTTACAAGGCCACATCATTCTAGTTATTTTTTTTCACTATTCCTCTGCGACCCCTTTTTGAGAATCTATGTGCATCTGCTATTAAATAATGGGATAAAAAAAAAAAAGTTTTATAAAAACAACTCTTCAGTCTTAGTACACCCTAAACATACCACTAACAATATAACAAGTATACACAATCACAACAGTACATGCATGCAACTGAAAAAAAAAAGCTGATTCCCCCAAAACAAAAATAAACCCAACCCAAATCACTCTAACCTTTCTCGAGATAGAATAACAGCACCTAAGTCAGCTTATTCAGGGCAGAAGTATTTGTTTGAAACTCCTTTTCTTTTTTGCACAAAGCTACCTGAATACATTGCCATAAAATGGGTAATTAATTCAAATAATGCAGAAAAATGGAGCAGAAGCAATGGAAGTCAGGTTGCCTCTACACAAGTGCTCACACAGAGCTGTACCAACTTTAGAATGCAAACAGACCATGCTCTGTGACCCAAGTGCACCAGACTGCCAACCCAGTGAATAATCCCAGCACCCCTTGAGGGAAAGCAACCCCAATTCATATTTATTAATCATCATCCCTACGAGCTACTGTAATATAAATTCAGCAGTTATAAGTTTGTCATTCTTACATGTGTGGGTGAGAGAAGATGTTAATAGCACACTTAAGAGAGTAACTGAAACAAAAAGTGTGCCCAAAACATTTATTTCACCTTATCTCCTTTAACATATGTGGACAGTCACCTACCCAAATCACTCCACCACTGATAATTTACACCATAGGAGCCTGAATCAGTTTCTCAACTGGCACCACAGATTCACCAGGACGTCGAACAGTTTATTAAACCATCCACATGGATCTGTGAAAGAGAATTAAGAAGTGTTTTCAAAATGATGGGTGTAAGTGGCCTTGCACAAAACTAAGACAGTTTCAAATCCACACATTTACTTTGTTCTACACCAGAATCAAACACAGACAACAGAGAAGCAGTAATATGTAGCTTACCACAACAACCACCATTCTACCAACATTCATTTTTGTTCTTTGTCAAATCTGAACATAAAGCAAACAGAAAAAGCAGTGTGTCAAAACACAGAAAAGGTACAACTGATTATCATTTCCTCCTTCTATGGCAGCCAAAGTGAAACATACACACCGCTAGCAAGCTATAGGTTAGAACAGCTCCCTGTTATTTGTATGAATGGAGTCAATTATCAGATTACTAAAATGTAACCAAAAGCAGCACGAAGTTAAGCACAGGACGTCAAATGAACAAGCTCCTCTGAAAGCACTACAGTTGCGGTGAATCTCAAGCATGTTCTCTGAAAGAGAATATATAGAAACAATCTATACCACCCACACAGACATAAATGCTCCCACAGTCCTCATGGGGAAATAAAACTCACTGCAACAGGTGAGTCTTTACAAAAAGCTTCAACTATTTTAACTAAACCTACCAGCTGCCTTTCATTTAGCTTAACATGAGATTTTATTGAAAGTCTGCAGCCACAGCTATTGGAAAGAGTGGAGACAGTTGCTCACAAGTAGTTGGATCTGTTTCTCAGCAGCTTACTCAGAAGCCTGGTGAGATTTGTGGAATATTGCCACATACTCTGTATGTTGAGCATACAAAGTTTTATTACTCGGTCTTGTATGCAGTAAATATATGATGCATGTGGAACACACCCATGGCCTCTTCTTGGTGACATTTGCTGAAGCCAGTTGAAGTAACGTGCCAAAATACAGAAGAATGGTTTCTCATCTGTTTTTAAAACAGCAAATACATCCCACTAAAAAAAAAAAGGTCTAATAAATCTAGGTTTCTATGTTGACAAATGGAATCTTTCCTGAAATAAACTGCTCTTCAGGGGATCAGATCCTGATTAGCACTTAATATAGTCACAAAACCATGTTTCATATTTCCTGGAGGTTTGCGATTCCTAAAGTTTCTAAGACAAACAGCAGCAGCAGAATTGTCAATAAAAGAAGTGTTTCTGCCACTGCCAAAACACTAAGAATTAAAAAACCCTAAACAATCCATACTAACGCAGCTGTTTAACAGATCTTCGCTACCTTTTCCAAAATGTTGCTTGTTTCAGCTCCTCATGGTGCCATGGCCACCCCAAACAGAAACTCTAAAGGATGCCACAGTTGATGACTGCACTGCTACTTTCCTGGCTATATCAGGAATAAAAAAAAATAGGTTGCTGTCCATTCTGGAACTTCCCTTCTAAAATTTTCCTACTGCTTTCCCACCTACAGCCAAAATTCTTGCATGGCTGAAAATACTAACGAAAGTATCGCATTAAATCAAGTATATATCTAGCCAGCAACTCCCTTCATACACACCCTTTTCAGGAACTCACCATCTATGATGTAAAGCCTGGAACAGCTTTCTCAGCTCTTAACCAAGGAGAGAAGACTAACTTCCTTCTTTCTTGTCTAGCAATTTTCCAGGGAAGATTCAGCTCAATTTGAGATGTAAGGGGCATCTTAATAGATAAAGAATGGACTGTTGAACATGCTGTCTCTTCCAGATCACCGGTTCAAGTATTTGACTACCTGGCATCCATGATACAAGTGCTCAGTGGTAAACTAGACTCCAAAAGTTAAGGGTTGAGGAGGAGTAAGAAAATAAGAATTTTACACATTGTTAGAAGAAAGACCTTTGACACTTCTTCTCCTAAGGCCAGTTTTCCCCACAACAGGGTAAGTTAGAAAGTAAGCAGAACTAAGGCTACACACTACTTCTAGCTTTTTCATTATCAGAGATGCGTCATTTTTAATTGAAACACCCTACCTAATTAATACCAACAAGCCATTTCTACCCAAACGCCTGATGGGCAGGTCACTATATGAAAAAGGACTCATATTACATTTGAGTTATAAACTCCTTTCACAACAGTTAGGAACAACCAGGACTTTCCAGAACTAGACAGATTTGTGCTGTTAAATACCTAAAATCACCCCTTTTGTAGTCACTCCTTGGAGCTTTTGTGGCTGCAAAGACAATTAGGAGAAGAATCAACTTCAATTTTATTCCACTATGACACTTGTGAAAGCCATGCTGCATTTCCAATAAAAATGTAACTTAAAACACAGAACAATTTTTTTCCATTTTATTATTTCCAATAATAATATTCCATTTTAATATTTCCAATAAAATCCCCTGCTACTGTTATTCAATTTTTTCAACATATGATATGAATGATCGGGGTCTGCTTATATATATGAAATTTTGTTTAAGTACTGTGAAAAACTAGGTGCAGTTAGTACTTCTATTAAGCACTTTAGAAGAAGGTATCCTAGAGATACACACTTTGCAAGAAGGTATCCTAGAGCCAACACTAAAATGACTGGTAATATTACATTATAAACCAAGGATATCTATCACTGTGGCTAAGCTTACTGGAAAAAGATGCAAGATGGAACATCTCAATGGAGGCTACTTTCATTTCTACCCAGAGCCAAGAAGCATCATCATATCACTATCTTAGCAATGTAAGAGCAACTACTGATAGCAGTGAGCAATGGAAAAGATCGCTTAAAGCAGCAAAATTAAATTAGAAATATTTACTAATCAAGCCTTAATATAGTAAAAAAAACTATTTGAGATATTTATTAAGTCAGTTCTACTGCATCAGTAGATCTGTGCATAAAAGCTAACATTTTGCTTTCACAATAAACAGGAAAAGAAATCATTTATTACCACAGGATTCTTCCCCTCCACTTTCTTCATCTACCATGACCATCTTAAAAATGCTACTTAAATTTTTGTTAAGCGAGGTTTAGCTGAATTCAAAGTCCCAAATAATAGAAAAATACGAACTTACGAACTCATGAGCATAATTACTAGCAGTGCACACACAAAATCAATACTTCAGCAACTACATTAATGCAGCTGGGCATGAACTGAATAAAAAGCTCTCCTCAATTGCTTTCTGAAAGCAAGCAAATACTTTGTATGTTTTTCCCATTAAGCTGGACAAAGAGAGGATGCATACAATTACAGATAACATATAAAAACTAGTTAGCCTACATTACAAGAATTTGTTTTGATATGCATTTATTCCGCTTTAAAAAAAAAACTGTAACAAGTGCTTAAATACACTTGACAACTATCCTTCAAGTGTTAAAAGATGATCTAATTATTGGAAGCTAAGTGATTGGCAGGAGAGGGCATCAACTTGCAGATACTTTGTGAGCTTAAGTACTTGATGTTGAGTAGTTGACTGATTTGTACCCAGCCTTAACACTTAAATTATACCTTGGATCCTAAATTCTTCTCTAGATCCATGACTCAAGGAAAAGGGTGGAAAGGAACCCTCTCCAGCAGTACATGTTAATCTCACTAAGATCAGCCTTACCACTGGCTATTATTCCAGCATGCAAGACTCACAGTTCCTATCCAAGTGTCAGGACTGATACCCGAAAACGCATGATTGTAGCAGAGAGAGTAATTTTTATGGATCTTAAAATATCCTCTCCTCCACACTCCTCCTTACTTCAAGATACAGAGATATAAATATAGGCAAATAAACCTAAAAAGCAGCGTTCAACTTGTAATCTAATCATACAGCAGAAGAATTGTAAAAATACATACAGTTATCTTTCAGACACCTTTTCTGCCCAGCATTTTAAGACATGCCAGATGCACTGAAACTACACACCAGTCTCTCAAAATCTGACTCTTCCCCAAAATCCCAAAACTGCAGCATCAAAAAAAGGAAAAAAAAAATCTTTCTGTTTTAAGTAGAAAAAAATGCATGAGAAAGATAACTTTAAAAACACAGAAAGTGAATGCAGTTGATAGTATTTCAGTCTCACACTCATTTAGAAGGGGAGGAATTAAGCAAACATGAAACTGTACCAAAAAAAGATACACTTGCCCTCAGGTTCAAAGTCAATTCCAATTTACCACACTCTAGATTCTTAATACAGATAGACTCTCACAAATGAAATAACAAATGAAGGAAACATAAAATGAGCAACTTTTTCCACGCTCATTTGCAAGGTCAACAGTCACTTCAGTGTCTTAATAACTAACCAGACTAGGAATGCATTTAAGAAAAATTCCCAGTGTATTTTCAATCTGAGGATGAGGGAAGGTAAAGAAACAATCAACCTCTGCATCGCATTTTCAAAATTCCAGTCCCAGAGAAGTTAATATCATTATACTAGTTACTCTCAAGTATGCAGAAGATCATAATTTAAAAACCACCTTCAGGAAGACTTCAGTATCTTCAAATCCTGCACAGCTTAATCCTTGTACTACGTAATTTGAAAGAATAAGCCTAAGTTATTTTCCCAAATATAATATTCAAGATAATTTGGGACTTAATATATTCTGAGCTTTTCTTCTATCTCTGAACCCCAGGAAAATAAGTTATCTTACAGCAATCATTATTTCCCCTGAAACACTACATCAAATACTTACCAATCAGCCAGAAGATAAACTGTTATTTTACAGATTAAAGAGCATGACATACAAATAGACAACTGCTGTCATGAGAAATACCTTAACTGCTTAAGGATGTATTGAGAACTATCCATTTGATGCCTTAGTATTCCAGTAAGTAGGCAGTATTCAGCTAAGCTCTCTCACAGAAAAATTGCTACTAACACTGGTGTGCCTGGATAAGGAAAAAGTCCTCACAACTCAATTTAAAGGTTTGTCATGTGATGACTCTAAGAAGCGCATTGTAGAGAGCAATTTAAACTCAGATAACAAGAAATACGTTTTAAACTCACTAGTGCTTTAACAGATCACTGAACTCTCTCCAGAGAAGCAGAGATAAGGACAGTATCAGAGAGTCTTAAAAAGTGGGTAACAGCACAAATACCAGCTTGTTCCTGTTTACCTCATGCCCATGAGCGCCATCTCCTCCCTGACATAGGGGCTTGGCCCTTCTGGATAGAGGAAGGAAAGATCAGAAGTCACCTCCACTTTATGCATACAGTACAGGCAAGTGAGGCCACTACACGCGGCTCCTTACTACAGCCCTACAGCACCTGCACACCCAGCTGGCAATCTTCCCAGAAGATCTGAAAATTATCAAGCTAAATGTCTTCTATTCTTCCATCCCCTGCCCCCTAAATTACCTTGCACTTTTAATTCCTCCTTGAATAAAGTTGATTCTACCCTGCCCACCTGAAATGAAAAAGTAAAATAAAGGCATTACACACTCTTAAGTGACAGATATTTCTGAGTCCATCATTTTGTTATAATACATAACATATGAACTTGTTTATGAATCACACCAACATCCCATCACCTGTCAGTTCTCCACTCACAGTAGCCTTGAGGTCTAATCTGAAGGCAGAGCATGACACATTCAAATACTGTTGACCTACACATTTCAATCAAGAGATCCCTCTAGATAACAAAACACACAAAGCCAACAGAAATCCCAATGAACTAAAGAGGCTAGATATACAAGTCTCAAAAGCAAGTGCTCTGAAACAATCTTCAGGAGAAAAGGACTTCATTGTTGCTTCTCCTTTTCAATGGTGAATTATTTCACATTCCTGTAGCAATTAAAAACCATTTTACAGAGAAACATTAAATTCCCAGCCTACTGTCTCAAGTCTAGAAGTCAATCTATGGCAAGAAACAGTAGGAGAGATTGGAAGTGGTACACTTTAAATCTGCCAAAAAGGAGATGTAACTGGGTAGGTATCCCAGTTTTTAATTGCACTCCTGACTTTTATGTATGTATTATCAAGGATCAAATCACTGATGATGAATAGCAACATTTACATTTACAGTGGGTAAGCAGAAGACTATTCCAAACCAGCCATTGGAACTCAAAAGGCAAGTCAATCTCCATTGTGCAAAATTCAAACTAGAGCCTGCTGAAGCGAGAGTAATCCTTGCTTTTCTCTGCCTTTTAACCTGCCTTTAATAAAACCTGCCTTTTATTACAGCTAGGGTTTGCCTAATCACATTGGAAGTCCAATCAGTAACTGATCCAAAAAGCCTAAACCTGTAAGACATCGGGAAGAATTTTTTTTTTTTTATTTAGATCAGTTTGCTCAACAACTCACTGACCTTCAGTACCACTTCAATACCACTCCTGCACCTTCAATACCTTGTCTTCTTTCTAATGCAAAGAACCGCACCAGAAGCAAAGTGGATGCATGCAGAAGAGCTTCAGCACAATGTAAGACTAGGCATTTAGTCACAGGTTTTGTAAACTAAGACTCCTTTAAAGTAAGGGTGATAACTTCATTATTACTGGTATTTTTCTTTTAATACAAAGCACATGTATCAAAAGCCATATGCAAGCGTACTTTAATGGTCACAACAGCACAAGTTGATGGCAAAATTCACTCGTGTGTCATATTTATAATTTAGTCTGCCTTGGATTCATAGTTTTGGTGGAGGTGGTAGGAGGGAGGAATTAAAAAAAGAAAAATTAACCATGCTAAATATCTACAGGCAGCCAAGAAGAAACAAGGATGTTCCATCAATCCAGTAAACAGTTTGGTCCAGACACTGACTGTAACAGCAAGCTATACTGTACAGAACTGAAAGAAATTTTCACAGGATGTGGTCTGAACCTCAAGACATTGTTGCTCAGCATGTGCTGTGCATATTTTTGCAACAAAAAGTCAATTACTTGCCTACAAAGCAATGCTTTCAATTTACAAAAGACTTGAGGGAATGAGAATAAAGCACACAAAAGTATACAGACCACCATCCCCAACATGGTAAATTCAAAATTTATATACACTTACTTTCTTTTAACCAAAGCAAAAACCCTTTTTAAATTCCAAAGTGACCAATACAAGGAAGCACTTTGTAAAGAACTGCTATTGACCGAAAGTCTCACTTTTTCACTTCAGGCTAGTATTAACGTTAAAAAAATTTAGAAAAATATACAATTAATATCAACCTGTAATGCAGACCATAAATAGATACACTGAATAGATTTACAAAAATTGATATTTATATACACAACAGTGTCACCAATCTAGATGTATCTTTCAGATGCTCCACTGTTCTTAAAATATAAGTGAAGATACACAAAATGCAGTTCTTCCTAGAGCATCAGAAAGCCGCCTCTTTATAATAAGTGATGCCCATGTCTTAGAGCAGAATGCAGCTTATTTCCAGTCTTGATGGTAAAGATGATTTGACCTAAATCAAGCCCATGAAATAAGACATTTTCTATTAACCCTCAGATGTTTGGATATAAAGCAATGCTAGTAATTGGTATGGATGAAACCAGTCTCTACACCAGTCTGCACTCAAGCTTCTCATTTAAATTCCTCTTCTACATCCCATCCTACTAACTGATTAACTTACAGCCACCCACACCATGCACCTCAAAAACAGACTTAATAGTAAATATTGATAAGAAGAAATAGGTTTTTTCATTTAAAAAAAATCCTTCAATGATGTTGTCTTACTGGTCTGCTTCCAGATCAACATTACCAAGGTCTTGGAGAACCTAAGGAGAAGGGACATATTCAGGGAGAAACCACAAGAAAGGAAGAAACAAAGCATAACAGTCAATATGCTTTTAAAAGTCAAAACAGTTGCATGTCATGGTTAATTAAATCCGACAGTAAAATTAAGTTACACAGTACCTTAAAAAGAAATAAAACAACCAAAGATAAAATAACTCAACTGTTTAAATGGAGAGGTATAAAATAGATATTTACAATGAACAGCACAGAAAAATCTTATAAAAAAATTTTGGAATAAATGCCAAGGAGGGGAAAAAACACCCTGTAGAATCCATAGCATTATTTGCCTATTAAAACCAGAAATGACAAATGCTTTGATGACAGTTCCAGTTGGTTAAAGAGTGAGAAAAGACAATATAGTATCACTGTTGCAAGTACACTGCAATTTGTACCCTTTACATGTTCCAAAAGGCAAACTCTCAATTTTGTGTCAAGATTATGCTTTGTGGAGAACTGCATCAACACTATGATAGTAGCCCATTCAACTTGAACACAGGCATGTGAACTTATTTCCAAGTCTGTTTGAAAATTAATTCCTGCTGCTCATGATGACAAGGGCTAAAGTCCAAGTAAGATTTAACTTGGTATTTCAAATTGAAAACATCAGCAAACCAGGACAGACTCAATAGAATTAACAGTTCTAAGGTGCAGGGAGGAGAGGGATGCCCAGATATACTTGCTTGTATACCTGAAGTACATTTCAGATACACAAAAGAACAAAAGGAAAATATAGACCTGAGAAAACATTTCTTTGTGTTAATACTTCTGGTACTTCCTACAATTCAATAGCTACGGAACCCTCTTGTAGCCACTGATAGCTGGGAGACAAGCAGAAACACTGGAATTAACTGTGCTTGAACAGGTCACACCTCTCTGTGGCTGTAGGACCACTACTCCTTCATGAAACACAAAATTTGGTGACTAGCATGAAGATAAACATCACACTTCAAAGAAGAACAACGGCTGAGGAGGAAAGCTTACATATACCCAAACATGTTTCTATACATTTTCTCATAACTATCGCAAAAAAGGCTAAGACAATCAAAATAACACAATCAAGGAAGGCAATTGGGCTGCCAGAACAAATACAAAAGCCAAAAATAAACCAGTTGACTTGGTCCAAAATACAAACAGGTAACTCCAGATTTGCCTCATCTCTCAACAGATAAGCACATCTTTAAATGGTGGTACCATTCCACTCCCTGAAAATCTCAGGGAGTGGAATTTAAGCCAGAAAACAAACACACCACCACCTCCTTTTTCAATCCAAGAGATAGGAACCTATCAAACTTCCAACACTGCTTCACAACTGATTTATTACAATCACCCCAAAAAAGCACAGAAATTATAGTAGTTATGGCCTCTGCTATGGCCTCTGCTTCACGTGAAGCTACTTTATTACTAAATTTATTTTAAATAAATCCATGCCTTCCACATCTGTGGAAGTAAAACACTTGCCCTCTCCTCTCTTTCAGGGACCTCTCATTTCTTACACAAGACTGAACAGCAATTAGGATGTTACATAAGTTAATTTACTAAAGTTAAAAATTAACTCCACTTCTAATCATAGTAATTGAACAGAAAGAACAAATGAGAAAAAACAACATTCAGAAAGAACTAGCAAAATTTCTTTAGAAGGTATGTGCCTCATTCCTCTGGCTTAAATAGACTTTTAAATTATTTCAGATACATAAAAATTGTGCAATATACTAGTTAGAAACTAATAATGAGGAAATTACAGATTCTAGAGATAGATGTATTTTTCTGTCTACCACCTACTTTGCCAATACGGAATAACAAGCAACAAAATGCTAGGCCTTGGGCTTGTGTCTCTACAAATTCTGCAATATTTGGAGCTATTAGTTGTAAATGTTCTTATTCCTTGTCTGGAGAACTTGTTGGAATTAGACACTGGGCAGAAGCAAAATCTTTCGCTGCTTATTTCTATCAACCAGGGTTTCCTACCTGCAGTATCAAGCAACTACATATTTCTCTCACAGTGCTGTAAATAAAACCAAAATCTCCAACAAACAAAATACACCAAATTACCCACCCAAAACCTGTATACTATGCACAGGTCTATATATCCAAGGAGGAAAACATCATTATCTTTTTCCTCTTTCTCCATCCTTATTGACAGACTCCTGGTTTCAACTTCCATCTATGGCAGATGTAAAACAAAGGAAAAATAGGGGATGGAGAAACAAACAGTAGTGAAAATGCTAACAGCATCAGCAATTGGTATTTAACACCATCCTCACTGTTAAAACTCCTTTTTAAGCCCTTAACTCAGGAAATAAAATAGGTTTGAAAAACATAATTACCACATTCTATTTCACATGAATATGATATTTTTATTCATTTGACATATGTTGCTTCCTGAATGGATTTAATGTATTTTGGCATTCCAGAACAAAACTGCTCTCAGTGTTTGGCACTTCACGTACAATGCAGCCAGGAAGCCACTCCTTAAGACTATGCAGCCATCTGCAGCAGATACCAAAGGTTTTTGACAAGCAAGCTGCACTGCTGTAAATATGCAGTATTTCACTATAAAAGTTCTTATCTATTAATCAGACTCTGCACATAACTGGCTGCAGATAAATTCAGGTGATCTGCAACACAAAACAGGTCAGCACAGAAAACAGAAAGGGGAAAAGATCATTTAAAAAAGAAATAATTTCTTATTAGAAGATTACTTGTTATTTAAATTAATTACTTTGTTTACTAAATTGTGGATCCACACATAAAACCCCAGCCTCTGATGCCCTGTCTTACATGCATGCCCCCTCAAAAATGCAACTGCCAGAATTCCTGCCTAAACCTGGGACAGATCAAACAACAGAGGTCAGAAGAGCACAGCAGGCCCAGGACACCTGAGATAGAAAGTAAGCAGACATCGGGTCCATGAGAGGGGAAGGAAGAACCACACTCAAAATCCTCAGCTAGTAACTGCCCACAAAAAACTGCAGCAACAAATCCAGGTTATATAACTCAATCTATGGTAACAGAAAGATAAATGGAAACACATTCATAGATCAGAGTTCAAAGGACGTATATGTGGGTATGTATGTTCATTCCCCATTTTGAATTTGGTAGATTTCAAACACATAATATCCTACCAAAAAACACAAATAAATATGCACTCCAACACTTAAAATACTATGCAGTGTCCTAATGGAATCTACTGCTTGAAGAGAAATTAGTATATAGAACTGGACTTCCATTTTACTTTATAATTCCTCCCCCTTTAAAGAACATTTCTGTCTCTGTGTTCTAAGTGTTATCCACCTCAACAAGCTGGTTTGGTTTTTGTTCTTACATGTTTAGTATAAAATGCAGTACTAAAACCAGAAGCTTTTATTCACAATGCAGCTTTAAAAATACTTTAATACAGCTTTTTCACTGCTACAATAAGGAGCAGCCACTATTTTTAAAAAAAGCAAAGGTTCAAAAAAACAAAATAAAAAAGGGCTGTATTTTCCAGACTCTAAGTATCTTGTCCCTCTAGTTTATACAATAATTATGCCATATATTACCTCAACATTATTCTTAGCAGTTTTAAGAGTTACTGTCCTGGACATATAAAGGAACCCCTGAACCTACTTAGCTCTGTCTGTTGTTTTTCTTTACATTAATTTTACAACTTGTACACAGATCCCAATACATTCCAATTAGCTGTTCGCAATGGTGACGCAGAAGAATTACTCCTCTCTGCACTGGCTGTGGTTCTAACTACAACACTCTTCAACCTTCCATGTGCATCAGTACCATTATTCTTGTCCTCTATTCACTCAGCTTTTTTCTCACAATGCATATTTCATTTTTGCCAATTTATAATCTCTTTCCATTCCCAACACAGTGATGAAACAGTTAAGTTAGTATTTTTGTACTAAACTGTTTTTTCCTTTACTTAGTGTTGCATTCCTCTAAGTGAATGGATGATGATTAAAGAAAAGAGAGCTGTAACGTTGTTTTTATTTTAGTCTATCAGGCATTTTGCAGGTAAGATAAGCAATTGATACCAAAAAAATTAGAAGAAAGCTATTCTTGAATGCTTTCTTAAGTATTTTGCCTCTTTAGATAGGGAAGAACAATAGTTTACTGCTTACAACATATTTTTTATGCATAACTTAGAATTTAGATAATAATATTTAAGTACACTTTCTCTTAAAAGTGTTGTTTTCAATAGAGACAATAATTCACTATTGGAAGCCAAAACCAAATTTTTCACCTGACAGGAGATTTAAGATGAACTTAAGAGTCTTCTTTCTCATCAAAATGTTAATTAGAGCCTCAAAACTGAATTCAAAGTTGATTTAATAATAACTTAAGTATTACTTAACTTCAAACACACTGTGCTTTCCAGCAGAACAAAAAAATAGAGGTACAACACTACTTTGACACTACTGCAGTAAAAAGTGGGACAGCGCCATATTGATTTGCTATTACTATGTCACCTCTTCTCTCAGAATAGGAAAAAGTGACTGAAGAACACAATGTAGGAATTTCAGAGAATTCATAGCTGTGATTTCCAGTAATTTGAACTGTCCAGTATGTACTTCAGCCTTCCCTAAGATTAAAATCAAGTTAATACAAAACTGGGGGAAATGAGTAACATTCTGATTTTGAGGGAAAGTTATTCCTCTGTAGATATTTCATAGCCTGAAGCTGAAATTGAAAATTTGGTCAAGATTCAACACCAGTGGAATGATGAGTGAGCTAGGGATCTAAAATGAGCAAATACCTATTTAAATTCAGTGGAAATAACCAGGGACTCACTCCACAGATGAGAGGAAGTACTATTTTTAAAAGGTTAAGGAACAATTTTGTTAGTTCTTCATTGGTTAGTTTATGTAAAGGGAGAAGCAAAGTAAGAAAGAGAATAAGAGAAAAATATTGATTAAACACATTTCTCTCCCACGTTTCTCTCTGCAACACTTTCTTCTAACCTGCTCCATTGACAAGGCCATAATCTTTCCCTTGATGTGTCACCATTCACTTCTGCAAAACTAGTTCAGTAACTGATGTCATGAAAGACTACAGGACATTTGAAATCTTCACAATACATCTCCAACAGACCCCACAATTTCCCACAGAAAAAGCCCGCAGAAATGTTTGCCTGCTTTACCATCTTTTTCTAGTAAAAAAAGCATTGCAAAACCACAAAATAATGCCAGAATCCTCAGTATTTCTTCTGCTTTGTTTCAGTAAAGCAAAACAAAATAAATGCTCCGTGAAAAATTGATGAACTCACCCAGATAAATACAAATGAAAGAGTAAATTAATCTCAAGTCTATTAAAATCTGTTTTAAGTATATCTTGCTTTTCTAGTACTTGTATTACTTTCATTTTCATTTTGTTAGATCAAGTACCTGGTATCAGACCTGAAGCCTTAACATCTAAATTAAAAATAACGCACTGGAAGAACAGGATTGTCTAATAGTCACACAAAGCCCACACCCTCGCAAAACATTGTTCAGGAAAACAAAACTCTCCTAAAAAACACAGATATGATACAGATAAACAATATTACAGTAAAATAGTAAAGCTCTGAAGGCTTTTTCTTCTACCATATCAATGTTTCTGATCTTATCCGTCAGGATCAGAGCCAGATGCATTTACAAATTTTGAGTTCCAACTGATTTTCCCTCCCTGTCACATTCCGAGAAGATGGTTTAACATGTATATTTTCATCCTCTTTCACTTCTTCTTACTTAGAGTCCTTATTATTTGTCACCTTGTTTTTAACAGTTTCCTGACACCTATATGTGAACCAACAACAGTGACCTGAGGAAAGTCACAAGTAAAATTGTAAGTTTATTCCAAATACTATTTTCTAGCACTGTACACTCAATTCCTTTTGCCTGTAACTCCTCCAAGTTTAGAGAACTCATTAATTACTTAGAATAAATCACTTTGTGTAAGTTTACTACAGCATAGCAGATATAAACGGTATAAAAACTGAATAGGTACGAATCAGGAAGAAGTGAACTTTTGCATTTTCTCCCTCAGTGATAAATTTTACTGCCAATCCCAAAAAAATATAGAGCCGTTCAGAAATTAAATAACCGACAGAGCTCCAGGGTTAGCACCACATATGATTTTGTGACCAGAAGTAACCCAAAATTAGTATGTTCTCCGAAAAGGAGCTAACTACCAACCTCACATTCCAGGCCACCACAGACAAACATGCCACAGCAAGCAAACATACCAGCAGCAGGAGATCAGTGAACACTATCTGTTGTCAGCAAGTTCAGTTATCCTCCTTCAACTAGACCTACCTCAAAGGCCGAAGTGGAACCTTAGTAAATTAAACATCTAAATATTATACTCAGTAGCATAAGCATGGAGACTGAGCATTTACAAAGCATTTAAGTTACAAAAGATTTAGACTGCTATGTTGACACACTTTTCAGTTTAATTTTACTGAAAATACAGGCCTCAGTCTTCTAAATACTACTGCAGCCAAGCTTTTTGTTGTCTTAACCACAAGCGTGCATAAGCACATACAGATTTTTAAGCAACATCTTTTCACAGAAAAAAAAAACCTTGTAAATCACAATAATAAATGTTCTCTGATACCCAGCTTCAAATATAAAAATCCATGTTATCTTCAGGGTTACTTGTAAGACAAAAGACCTGCTGTAACTATCTCAAATTGCTGACAATTGGATTGCTCTTCTAAACTATTATTTCTCCTCTCTGGTAGAGTAATGCCAGGAAGACAACAGTCACATGGGGAAAAAAAAGCAGCTCTCAAATCTTAGCAGTCTATCAAAACTCTTCTAGACAAGCCTGGAAACACTTTCCACCATTAAAACACTTACAATGCTATCTACAGTCATTCTGGATGACCAAACTTGTGAATGACTTTCACTCATCTGGCACCACACATAAGATGTTTCTCTACATTCACTGATGTAGCTCTTAAAGCATCTATGCCCTCTCTTCTGCTTCTTAAAACTTGGAAGTTTTGAAAGATACATACTGAAAAACTCCAAGGACAACGAGGGCAAAGAAGGCTGAAGAAATCATTTCTGCAAATATACTAATCACATACCCCACATCATGGGACAGAGGAAGAACATGAAACTTCCATAACTGCCTAGGAAGATGCAACCCCTTATGCAGCTGCTACAGGAACTTCTCATGCCAACTGGATTTGAAAACTGGTGAGAAGACTCCAAAGGCAGCAGTAAAACTCCAAGCACCACCAAAACCAAGACCATCCTTCTGCATCTGCTTTTTACATAACACCAGAACTTCAAATATCTTGAATTTATTTATTTATTGGGATTGGAGCTTTCTTCAGCAAGGAGAATAGACCCCTGACCACTTCACGGGAAAAAAACCACCCATTCCAAATTAAGACTTAAATTACAAGTGTTTCACTTCAAGTACTTATAACTTCTACTAATACTTCAAACCACCTGAGCTTCTTCCATTCCTAAAGCTGGCCTCAGACAACTGACACAAGTAGCCCTTGAGCACATGACAAGCTCACAGCAAGACAACTATAACCCAACCTATACAAACTATCTTATCTAATAAGATTGAGCCTTATGAGGCTTGTTTACCTTCTGACATTATTACTAGTATCAGGACCTCCACAGCAGCCCAGATGGTTCAGACTGTCCTCAGACTGCTTAATCATCACTGTTTGTTCCTACACATAGTGATCGCTTAGTCTCAAGTAACTACAAATTCCTTCCAAGAACAGAAAGAAACGAATCTACTTTTTAATTTAAACTTTTACTTCTAAACTTTTAACTTTTTGTACTAGGCAAGACAGTTGCAATGCTGACGTTCTCCAGCATAAGTACACTTCAGTTTGGTTTCCTTAAAACCAAAGGAAGAGCTTTGCTCAGTTTTATTTCTCAATTATGCAAAGTCACAATGTACTTTTAAAGGTGGAATTGCACCCTAGTGTTGAAATGCCTTGCTTCTGCATCCCCTTTAGGGAAAGTTCAAAGAGTAATAATTCAAATACCTGTACTGAAATTTAAGCATCACAGAAACAAGTATCTTAAAAAGAATTGGTCACTAATGATGGTCCTTTGGATCCACTGAAATTCAGGAGCAGGTCCCATCTGGGTCACCAAAACTTAACAAAAATCGGTAAAAATAAACAACTCCTTACCACCAATGTGGCATTAAGAAGCAGACGTTCTTTATTTGGCTGGATGCACAAGAGGATATCTCCTCCTAAATACCATGCATGCTGAGTACAGGAAAAGCTCCTGTTTATATACTGTATTTTACATAAATATTCATTGATTTTCCTGGAATAAACACACATATGATAATCATGAACATATTTTCCCTCCCCTTTACACATGCATTCTTCTGCCCTAGAGGTCTCTTTGGGGGTCCCCGGTGGTCAACAACCCCAAAGTTATAGCTGACTGCTTGGGAACTGATAAAGGTTGGCACAACTGGGCTGGCTGCTTTCCAGTTCTTCTTCCTAAAGAATAAGCATTGTGAAGTTCCATAGGCCAGTGGTTTTTGAAGAATAAGTATTGTATTAGCCCACCAGGTGCAAACAATTTTTCATTGGCAACAATGAGGGCAAGGCAGCAGAAAAAGCCCAATTATCCTGAGATTACTATATAAGAAAAATACTATTGATTCCAGCATAACAAATTTTTCCATTTTAATGAGATGCAAGATACATAAATCTCTCCTAAATCCTTACTTTGAAACTGTACATTTTTAAGATTTGCCTCACAATACCTGAACATTGTATTCTTAGTTCAACAAGAAAGCTGTATTCCAGTGAAGTAATCTTTTTACAACAAAAAAAAAATCCTTAAAAAAACTCCCATACCCTTGGTTAAATACCGACTATTTACTACTCAATCTTCAATGTTTTCATTCTGATATGAGAAGTTTCCTCTGGCACATTGTTCTACTTACTCGAAAGCTGACAAGGTAAAATAGCAATGTTTATAAATCTTCCTTTTCCAGATAATCTTAATTTAACTATCTATTTCAAATGTCATCATCAACATTTGCATGTTCACATAGGAATACAATCCACTATTTTCATATCTGTGTGAGTAACTCTTCCATCAACTCAACTAGTAACTCATTTAGAAAAGGTAAGATTTTTAATTCCTCTATGTGGATTAAATGTCAGGCACTTCTTCAGCAGATCAGGTTATTCTACAGGGAGAATCTGCTGAAGGTATGACATACCAACTATTTGATCTTTACACAGCATTTTCCCTGAAAGATTTTTGTTTTTGCTTGGGAGCAGGAAGGACAAAAACAAAACAAGAACGCAAAGCAGACAGACAGTGATTCATTACAGCCCTACAGGAAAGCCAAGCTGAGGAATTTGCTCCCATCCCCTTCTATTTCTAGAACCTACTGCTAATATACAAGGTATAATGTATGTTACACATGTGCAAGCCTTTCCTTAGCTTTGATCTTCCAAGCATGGCTCTTAATGCCTGGAACTACAGACTCTCAGCAAATTCCACTGAGAACAAATCGTAATACTGTTTACTGAGACCATCAGCTTAATACACTAAGAAACTATCAGTCATTAATATTTTCTCCACAGAGTCCTCTCACCCACTCTATATGAACATGACGTGCAAACTGATACCCTACAGAGCTTTACATTTACACTAAGCATTATCTACGGCACAGCTTATACATAAGACAGCGCCATTCATATTTTTATTAATATGACAATTATCTTAATGATAATCACGTTCCATAGGATGCCATATGCTGCAACTCCTAGCTCTTTGATTGCAAGCATACCTTCTTAAAATTAGCGATATTTACTTGAGCTTAATTTAATTCATGAGTAAGAACCAGCCAGGTCAAAAGAACATTTCCCCAAGCCACCAACACATAGTTATAAAAGTGCTGTTTCAAGCACCACGTGTAAGCTTAAACAATTTTGTTCATAATAAGAATATCAATGTCAGACTGATTTTTAGTTGTGATCGTTGATCTCAAGAAAGAATACATCCCTTCATAATTCCCAAACTATGTTAATGACATGAATGGCATTCGATGATATAACCATGAGCTGTAAGCAGTACTGAATTGCACTTTCATCATTAAAAAGGGCCTTATCCATAGCTACCATGGTGACAAAACACTAGCGTAAAAAGTTGTGCCTTCACCACAAGGAACTATTCTTCTAGATGGCATTGAAAAATATCAAGTGCATCATGAGAAACACAAAAGGGCTGAAAAGAAACAGAATTGCCTTGATTACGAACATAGTGGTTTACAACTAAATTTGTCATGCACGGCTACAATTCCTCACCCTCCCCTCAAGAATCGCAAGTCATTATTGGGACTGAAACATTGCTCTGGAAAGGGATGGTTCTTTGTAAAAGGATTACTCTATTCAGACTTTCTGCCAAGCATCAGCCACATAAGGAAAGCAAAGTTCACTGCCATTTATTTTGTCCAGACCTTTCTGATGCTTAAGAATAACCCTTATTGCTGCCTGGAAAGGTAAGTCTAGAAACTTCAAGTCAAATTATGTATTTGTTATCAGCCTCTGAACCCACTTTAGGCATTGATAAGTTGACATTTTTCCTAACAAACAGATTTATATCAAACAGATGGAGCTGGATTGCTTTTTCTTACAGCACTAAATTACTCCATGATGTTAAAGAACTACATATGTAGGAGTGCTACAAATTTTGCACAGAAATTACTTTGTCCAGGACTCCCAAATACCAATACATGTCATACACTGGCAAGACTGAAGCATACACATCCTATCTGACCAACATGTTGCTTCTGAGTTTGACAAATACGAACAAACATTCCAGAGGTATGGCTTCTACCTCATACTGAACATTCTCAACATGAGAAATTCCTTGCCTTCACGAAAGAACTAACCTATAATTAATTACCTCTTTGAGGCATGTGAAATAAACATGCATCTAGTTACTTGGCAAAACAAGCAACAGAGGTACAAAACCATACATCAAAACTTCAGTTTCCCCTTCAACAGCTTCAAAAAGGAGTTCTTTCAATAATTAGAAAGGGGAAAGTGATCATCAAAACCAAACAAGGCTACATTAACAGCTTCGATTGCATGCACTTAAAAGAAGTCAGACAAGTGGCTATCTGCTTTGGTATTGTTTTGTATTTTGTTTTAAATTAAGGTTCTTAAGGAACTTCAGAAGGATCAAAATGCAGGAGAGACCTCTGCTATACAAGCTGAAAAACAAGCAGTCCCAACTCATCGCTTTGAGAACAGAGAGGGCAAAGGGGAAGAAGACGGGTGACTGCAGCAGTCGAGGGTGGAAAAACTTCGACATTTACAGATGACCAGGAGGGCATTTTTTATAAAGAAAATCAACAGCAATGCTGAAGTAGTCCGGCCAGACACTAACTGATATTCCAGAAAACAAGGTAGACATAAGAAGCACGAAGCCTCAAGAGCTTTCGATCAAATAAAAGATACTATGTTCTTCATTACTTTCCCATTTCCCGATAAGTTAATTATTCTCGCAGAGTTACCAAACGTTTCGGAAGGCAGGGAGCTGAAGCAGCAGTTACGCAGTCGAGCAGCTTCAGCTCAGTGCCTTCTCGGACCGAACAAAGAAACTTCTGTGTCCGATGAGATTAAAAACTTTCAGTCTCTCAGATTCTTTCCTTGCCTCCATGAAACCAGCGCCTCGGTTCACACGTTTAGGCGAGACGGGGGGAAACACAATGAGAGCTAAACTATGCAGGCCAAGGCGGAAAACACAGACTAAATGTGAAGGCCAAAAACAGGATATAAAACGATACGTGAACTCCTTGGTTTTTTTCTCCACCCCTTCCCAGAGGAAGGATTTTTCTGCTGTTTTGTTGCTGCTGATCCCAAGCCTTCCCCATTTACCTTATGTGGCGGGGCGTCTAAACCAAATCCAGCAGGCAGGAGTTTCTTCCGACCCCAAGTTATATCCAATCGAGTTTTCTTAAGGGAGGAAGAGAGCAGAGGCCGGGGGAAGAAAGAATGTTACCAGCTTTCGCCGAGGACGGGGGAGCTCGTGTGCACGGGGAGAAGGCAGCAAAGCAGCCGGGCTCCTCCCGGCCCCCGCCGGGGTCTGCCCCGCGGGCGGCCCCGCGTCGCGCCGGCCCCGCCCGGCGGCGACACCG
>JACBWW010000008.1:16166183-16532074 GCA_020086605.1 Lanius collurio
CCCCCGGCTCCCCACCCGGGGTCGCGCTGCCCGAGCGCGGCCGTCACCGCCTAGGGCTGAAGCGTCTGCCTCACCTGCCCGCCGCCGCCCTCACTCCCCGCCTCCTCTTGCACACTTCCCCCTTCTCTCGCTGCTTCAGCCTCCCGCCCCCCTCCCCGGCCTCGGCAGCGGGGGCCCGGGGAGGCGGCAGAGCTGTGGGGAGGGGTAATGAACGCCCCGGGCAGACACGCGACGGGGGGAAGGGGAGGTGGCCGCAGGCGAAGCCACCGCGCCCCTGCTGCTGCCGGCGCCGCGCACCGCTGGCCAGGCGGGGGAGGCACTGCAGCGGCACGGGGGGCGGAGCGGGAGCAGGGCCCGGGCCGGGACCTGGTGGAGGCGGAGGCGAGAGCGAGCAGGCGGGAGCGGGATCAGGCGGGCGCGGCGGGCGGGAGGAGGGACGGGCGGACAGCGGCGGGCGGGGGGCCGAGCAGGGGGAAGGCCGTGAGGGACGGGCGCTGCGGCCAATGGGGCCCGGCAGGGGCGGGCTGTGCAAGAACGGGGCGCGGCGGGGCGGGGGGCGCTGGCGCGGGGTTGGGGCCGGCGCGGGCCCGGAGGAGGCGGGAGCGGCGTCGGGCGGGGGCTGTGTCTCGTCGCCGCGGAATGGCTCCTCCCGCCGCTGCCCGGGCTGGGGCCTGTCCTAATTTGTCTTCTGGAGGGGAGCGTCACTCACACAGGCAAATTCAGTCCTGATAGAAGTTTCCTCGTTAGCAACTGAGCTTCCTAATTTAATGGTTGCACACCCTCTGTAGAAAGCGCTGAGGTGCCGGCTCACGCCATCAGGCGCTGGCCGTCGCGTCTTCGTGGCCATCCCACCCCTGCTCCGTCGCACCTTGTGCTCCCTGAGTCGGAGTTACTGGGGTCTGAGGGAACGAACACACCCAAGGGGAAAACTGACAGCCTCCACCCACGCTTTGGTGTTTGGGTATGCTACATTAAACTTGGATGCAAACAACAACAATTAAAATAATGCCGCACATATTGTCACAATGTTTCACGCAAACCCTGAAACACTGCTGTACTTTCTTTTCCAAGTATTTCAACAGTGTCAATAAGATACAATGGTACTGAAAAATGCGTGCTGACTGACAGAGTCATGTACAAATACAGGTTTGAAAAGCAGGCAGTGCACAGGTCACACGGCTTTGGTATCAGCTGAGTTTGGATTGCAGTAGTACAGTTGTGATCCAAACAGAAACAGTGAGTTTCTGTTTAATTTCCTGGGTTGTTTGAAATGGCTATTTGATAACCCATTGTGTATGCAATATGCCATTTTAACAGTCCTGGAGCCTGCAGTTCTGCTCAGCCACAGCACAGCACATGAAGCTGACAGCAGGGTGGATTTGTACACGCTGCTCACCTTATGCTCCTTAATTGTGCTCAGCAGAGACCAAATATAAGGACAGAGGTAGTTTTGTTTTCACGCTCATTTAATCCCTGGCTACTCTACTAGGACTGCCACCAACTAAGATGGAATAGTATTTTATTATGATAATCTGTTTACCGAGAAATTGGAAAAATGCCAAAAAATGCCATGTTATTGAACAGCAAAGGAAAATGGTATGTCATATTAATATTGAACTGCCCCTGATTTTAACATATGACTAGATGTGAAAAGTCCTTTATACCCTTACCAGTCCTTGAAAGTGACTCCAGTTGGTATTTCCTGTTCAGGATCATTGTTTGCATCATCCACTTTCTTGTAGGGCTTTGCATGAAGGGTTTAATCTTCAGCAACAAAACATACAGATAATCCCATCTTTATAAAGTCCACTGTGTTTAACAATCCTTTTATTTATTTTAAACTTCTTGCATGTATGTCATAATTGTATGTTCACGTATCCAGTTTGTATCTAGGTACAGAAAATAACTATACATTTCTGCTAGGACATTAATAGTCACTTACTGCTTCTTTACTTTTCTCCATCTTCACAGAGTGTACAACCCTACTTTGAGGATTGCATCTATGCCTAAATTTAAATAATTAAACTAAATAAAATGTAGTCATCAGAGTTTATAAAAAAGAGAATTAGAAGTGTATATATACATATTTCCCAACACATTCAATCACTTCTATTTCTTCTTGTTCAGAAAAGCCATTTTCTTTAAATGAGTCAGGTTTGGACTAAGGCCAAGCAAGTGAACTACATCCTCTGACAACAGATTTAGAATTTCTCACTACAGTGCCCTACTCTGGTGCCCTACACTGATGCTGTAATAAAATTATTATTTTTTTTTAATCTTTTGAAAATGATTGATCATTCCTGTCCAATACCAAATAATGTCCTTGTCATAATTAATGCAAATAGGTCTCTGTAACTGATTCCCTCCATCATGAACTCTTCAAGGCACTTTTTTATGTAAATTATCATAACTTTTTAAATGTGAAAATATTCTTTGGAAATGTTTACTGCAAATTGCCTAATGCATTCATTAATGCAGCAGAGTAATATATGGGTATGAGAATTTATAGTAGCTGTTGCTCAGATGGTGAATCTCCCATAGTTGTTAGTGTTAGTTGCAATGTATGATGTTGTTTCACTTACAGTTTTAGCCATCAAAAATAGAAGCCTAGCCAATGTCTGCTGAAACTACAACTAACTGGAGCACAACTACATTTTGCACAGACAAGATACAGCTATACAAATTAAGAAAATACCAGGAGTGATCCCAGAGATCTAAAAGTGCTATAAATATCAAGACAGTATTTAGATTACAGCTCCAACAGAGTCCCCAGCAACATTAATTCCCAGAGTTGGTATCCCAGTTACCAGATAATTACAGATTAAGTGCACAAAGTACAAAATACAGAGTTACATAATGAGTCTTTCAAGTGAGACTATGCATCTGATCCCACTGAACATTTAAACAAATCCTTTATACACAATTTCATGCTGGACATCAAGCCCAAACTCCTCTCATTTTAATTTCTATTTTCATATTTGAACAGGAGTACTAGTAAATACTGAAACAACATGCAGCTGAATCAAAAGAACATTTGGTGAAACAGTCACCAGTATGTTTGTCTCTTTCAGGAGTTACATGGCCTGAACAATTACTACAGAGTTTCTTCTGAGTAGCAGAGTTTAATTGCTCCTTTTCCCTATTCTTACTACTGTTGTTCATTACGATCACATGTTTCCACTTTTCCAGGAAATAGATTGAAAGGCCTCTGGGGTAAGCGCTTCTGCTTATTAAATGCTCAGGTAGTGACTTGAATGGTGGATTTCAAATTGATTTGAAGTGAGACTTCTGGGCATGATTGCAATTTAAATATTAAATAATAATTAGTGGTAGTAATGACCGCCTGAAAGACACAGAGGCAATAAGTATTCTTTTCTTTAACAAGTACATATTGAAGTTTATTTTAAATATTCCATAACTTAAATTTGGCAAAATGTCTTACTGTAAAATTTTCTGAATTTATGTGGTTCACAATTGGATGACACCACATTTATGCTGGTGAAATTAACACAAAACTGGTATAATTCAGTGTCAATTCAGTCTTGGAAGTGTGTTGCTGTAACTTCTAAATGCATAATGTATATGTACTGTATTTAAAGAGAAGCTAAGTAAACAACCTCTGTCACTCTAACTTGAATACAATCCCAAATTTACACTGCCTAAATAGATGCAGATAAGTTTTCTCTATATTTGGGTGCTTTATTTCTTAAATAGTAAAATCAAAGTGATGAATGTAAATGCATTATGTGACTAAGTTTTGTAATACTATGCAAGTACCAATAGAAAACCTTGGTAACACCACAACCTATTTTGTATATTCTCTGTTCTAGAAATGGTTAGGAATGTTTTACAGTTATTTTTAAACATTTTATTGTGACTTTTTGTTTGTATTTATCTTCCTTGGTTACCATGAGAGAGCTGGTGAATTCTGAGGAACACTTGGAACACAGAGGAGCATTTCATATGGGGAGGAAAAGAGAAAAAGGTAGTGTTAAGGTACGTTTACTCTTGCCTGATTTGGACTGCTGTGTTCCTGGACAGGCCCCTTAACACTGATTTTAAGCTATGCTGCAGCCTCTTGGCCTAAGGGTCTGTTTTGACAGCTGACACCACAACATAAATCCTGTGCTAGTGAAAACAAAGAGAAAGGAATGAAAATGAAGCCATACTGTGTGAGGACACTGACATCTGTAGATCATAACCACAAATCCTTTGCTTGCAAGATCAAGACAAGGAGTTACACATGAAGTTGGCAGAAAGAGCCAACTGCGAAGTTACCTAAAATAAGCCACGTGCTCAGTATGTTGCCTATGCAATGATGGTAGTTGTGGGCTGCCTTTGCTAAGTTCTTGGATCCTAGAAGGGTAAAAATTAGTGCTGTTGAGGATGTTTGTGTCCAAATAAAAATCCTAAAAGAGTACTGTACCAGCTTCTAGTCAGATCTGGAATATTTTCTACAGCAAATCAGTTATGCTAGCTCTATAGGACCCATCAACACACAACCATTAAATAAAACCAGATTTCTCTAATTGTAGGCTGAATTGCATTTATTTCACATTTTATGGCTTACCTCTATTTTGACAATTATTTTTTCTTAGAAGATGCTATGCTGACAATACAAATCTCTTAGTAGTCTATAGCAGTACTGTTGTGTGAATGGACACAATTTTTTTACCTTTCACTTGTCTTTTTTTGTGAATAATGTCAGTCATGTAAAAATAAACGCTAACAATGTGTGAATTCTTGGCTTTTGTATTGGTTCAATGATATTTCTAATTGAATTGCGTATGCACTACCATGTTTGGAATCACACGGTAAATCCTTTTGAAGCAACGAGATGCAAATAGTCCAGTGAGATGAACCAGCCTGTCTCTGGGCAGGTTAAATTCATAGAGTGTACCTTAAGAAAAGAGTTTTTGATTTCTAGAAAAGCCACCATGGAACATTTCCAGGAGAGTTTAAAAAAAATCCTCTTTATTGTTCTCCACCTGCAAAATATGGTTCATGATAAAAGAGTATTTAATTTGGGGGAAAATAATTACTTTTTTCAGAATGTGTTAGAGCAATTGCAGATTTCTTTCATTACATCTGAAATTCAATTCTAAGTTCAATTAAAAATTATTTTGTCTTCCCCATTTCTTTCCTTTATGAAGTCTTCAGTTCTCCTTTTTTTTACTTATTTTTTTGCCTTTTTCCTCCCCACACAATAGATGTAAGTTCTAAGTGCTAAAATGTTCTTCTTTTTCAAGTATTTTATCCATTCCCCTTTGAACAAACTAAATATCAAAAATTGCACTTGCATCACTAGTATAACTGAAAACCTTATAGAAACATTGTAGGTATTTTTAATTTTCCTTTGACAAGAATAGTCTCAAAGTATTTTTTAAAAATCTAAAATAGGTATTTTTTCATTTATATCTGTCCTATGTTCTAAGCCATGGTGGAAGCAAATAATTTTTAAACGTATTTTTAATTCACAGGTTTCATCTACTGTTTTCCTCCATCAAAGGATATTTTTATGCATCTTTATATGGCAGGTATATTCTACAGTATTATTCTACATCAATAAGGAAATAGTGACTTTTCAGGCCAAAAAAGTGAAAAAGTTGTTTATTAACTTATTTCTATTCCTGCAAGCAAGCAAAAGCACTAAACAGAAAACTTGGCTTTACCAAGTACTTTGAGAAGTGCACTTTAGAGATATAACTATTTCTATTTCTAGAAAAAATATTTTAAATATTCTAGTTTGTTAAACTGTGGGGAAAATTCGCAGCTTCTGATTAACAATGCCATTATCAATGTAGCAGAGATTACATCTGAGCATCATGACAGCATCCACTCAACCCATTTCCACATATTTCTAATTGCTGTGATTAGACAGCATACATTCAGATTAAACAGACACATAGCTCAGGTGACAGAGACCTTCAATGAATTTTGACACTGTGGGATATAAATTAGACAAGGTCTGTAGAAGAGGTGATATTTTTAATTAGATCAAGTGATAGAAATGGAGAAAACAAAGGTTTTGACTTAACTGTTGCTATTAATGAGAACTGAGAAGGAGGAAAACCCAAACTAAATACAAGTGGGATGTATTGGTTTTAGTATAATAAAATTCTTTTAATCAATTAAACACTGGTGAGAAAACAGCTGCTAACCTGGATGCACAGAGGATGAATCAGCAAGAACACTGTCAGCTTTAAAAATAATATTGCTACTGTCTCCATTAAGAAGGTAGTTCCCAGGATTATTTTTTAAATATGGCTTGTAGCTCCCCTGTTAGCCTCTGCTCTCTGCAAGAGATGGACTATTTTTTTAATGAAAGAAATATTCTCTTACCCTTTGCTGTGTTTTGTGTATGATCTGTTATCTGTGTCAGTTCATTGTAGTGAATAATGGTTGATGAGTTTCATGCATATAATTCTCATGAGGATGTGTGATACTCAGTGTAATATATCACATTTTAGAGAGTGTATGAAGAAAACCCATGGAAATTAATGGTTCTTTTGGGCACTGATATCAATTATGTTAAATATGTCAGTATTGCCTTGTGCCAGCAAGGTTTCATCCTAATGAGTGTTTGTTAGTACAGGGGAAGTCTGCTTTGGCCTGTGAGTTTAATACTGGAACCGTTGTTTAAAAAGAGACATGGGAAAGAAGTCTCAAGAAGGTGTTTTAGTAAATGCTAACTATCTAACAATTTTTTGTATATATACTGGCATTGAGTGTTATGCAATAGACAGAAACTTTTTATCAATAATGGCTTCCATTTTACATGAGATTGATAGGTGTATTTGGGAGGTTAATTCAAATGCAAGGCCTGCTCCTTGCAAGGGAGTTCAGAGACATTTTTCTAGTGTGCCTCTCATAGTGGCTAATTTTCAAGTTTGTTGATTTGTGAATTCCTCTACAAAGTATTTTGCATGCTCACTTTTTGCCACCTATGTTATCTAGAAAGGTGATGTTCATCTTCTAGTACAGGAAAGGCAATAAATTCTTAATTTAGCAGTGGAGAAGTTCAGGTGAGGTTTAGGGGCAGAGTTCTTTGAAACACTTGCCCATGAGTAGTTCATGAACTTGCTGCCATTACTGGTATGAGGGACACATTTTAAAATATTTTCAAGCTTTGGTTGCTCTCCCCTACTGATTTCCACAGTTCTTTATGAGTAGCAGGCACCTTCATCTGAAAACTACCAATTTAGGTGTATCGACATTGTATTAAATGAGAGAAACGATTGTTCTGGTTTTAAGTTCTCTCTTTATCTTTGACAGAAACCATCTTGGATTAATGTGGAGGTGGGTCCCTGTCCCTGTCCCCAGGTCACGTGTGCCCCATACCTGTTCCTGATTGGGTGGTTTGGCTGCCTGGGAGCTTCGGGGGCAGGAGGTCCGAGGAGTCTGCTTGGAAATTCCGGCCATGGGGTTGGGGAAATAAAATCATCCCTGAACATCTACAAAAATACTGCTTCATCTGTCCTTCCAACTCCCATCGCTTCATATATATTGTTGTAAGGGTTCCCCGCACTGCAACAGATTAAGCCCCTGCACAACCAAGAGATCTTTGGGAGGGAGATCCTCTAAGATGTGAATATTCATAAACTGCTTTTTAAGATACTCAGATGTAAATGGCACTGCTCTTGTCCAGCTGCTCAGTATTTTAGAACTATGCAGATATTTTCTTATGCATACTCTGAAGAAATCAGAAATTTCCAGGGTGTGGTTGTGTTCTTTTCCATCACATATCTATTTTTACTATATAAGCTATTTTGTCTGTAGTTCAGCCATGTCTTTATGTGTTAATATGATCATAAAACAAATAGAGTTCTCTGTGTATACACACACACACACACACACACACATATAATTAATCCACAAAGGCCTAAATCTGAAATATTGAGATGTATATGTATATAATCAATATGTGGAATTTACATATATATGTATGTATATATATATATATATATATATATATATATATATGCATGTGCACAAATATTGAAGTGAAAGCATTCACCCTTACAGTCTAAAATTCTTATGGCATAGATTTAATTTCTCTTTCATTTTAAGACAGATAAATATCAATAAAAATATACAGACACAAAAGCAATATGAACCACACCTATGTAGAGAAAAAGCTAGAAAGTCAGGTAATTTACCAGGCATACTACTGTCACAGAGATTTAAACTATAAGGATCTGCCTTTTCAAATGCAGAGATATTTTTCATAGGAGTAAGCTTATTGCCTTCACTGATATTGCTAATTGAAATAAGATGCTACACCTGTCTCTAGATCCATTACCTAAGGGCTTGTTTACACTGAATCAGAAAAGTACACTAACTCTGTGTACACTAAAACATTTTAATTCCATGTGATGCAGTTTTAGTATGTACTCACTGTTGAGATAAGGCAAAGCCTACATACCCATGTGAAGCTTATTAAATGAGGCATGCATAATGTTTGACTGAGCTACTGCCTTCCTGTCTTTCCAAAGCTGAGAGTATGCTGGAATGGTTAGGAAGGTAAGAAAGGCCTTACTTGCCCCTGAACTTCACTTCCTCATTACATTGCAGGCTCACAACACAGCACAGCAACCCCTTTTCATCTGCTCGTTCTGCAGAAATCAAATCCAGAGCTTCAGAGGGCACTTACAGACGCTCACAACACCCTCCTTATACAGTGGAAGGAGCTTAGATCTTGTTGAAATCAAGACTATGAGGACACATGACCTGTGCTGCTCTATTGCCCTGCCAAATAAAATATCATAATCCACTTCCAGAGATCAAATATAGGTTACCAGCAATTCTCCTTTTAGCTGCTTACATTCAGAGAAGCCTGACTGGGTTTTGTCAAGGAAAGACATACCGAAGTCAGTTTGCTATAGGCAGTGCTGATGCCAGTGTACACAGTGAGGACTCTGAGGCTGATACATGATGTTGTCAACAAGGCTTCCACAAAAGCCAGGACCATTTTGCCTGAGTGGCTGAGTGTCTTAGCTGAACACATGCAAGGGGTGCAGGACAGGTGTTCAATTTGCCCATTTTATGGACTACTTGTGCTTGCAATCCTGAGAAGGGAGCATCAGCCAGTAAATCTCCTTGTTTTGCCTGGTTAATACACCATTAATGTGATAAGTTTTGGAAGACATAGCAGTCTTGTAGTTCTCAGGTGAGGGAGTATGACTTGCAGTGTTACTTGTAGGCATTTAAAACTCTTCTGCTCCTAATAACCAGTTGCATTCTGCAGATCTCTTCTTTCCCTAACTGCTCAGTTCAGTTGCCTTCATTTGTATTTACCAGGCAGTGACCATGCTAGAAGTTTCAAGAGCTAGTTGGAAATAATGATGTCTCAGCAAATGCAATAGTTTAGTCACTCTGGGATGTTCAGTGGAAAACATTCCTTTCCATCTCTTGCTTTCCACCCCCACCATACACACCTTCTCCTTCCTCCTCTCCCTCTCAACTGCTTGAGCTTAGAAGGGAAAAGTGGCAGCAGATGTGTCAAAGTTCTCTGCCATCAACCCTTACCACTAAGAGAAGAGGCATGAACCACTGTTAGCTACTGAAGTTTTGAATAACCAAGCTTCACTGGAAAGAAAGCATTTCTTAGGGGAATAAAAACTGAATTCAAGATGCCAAAATTATTATTTCATAGCTGTCTTGTTCCTTATTTCAATATTGAAAGCAGTGACTATGCTTCCAGACAAGGTTAGACTGCTTCAGTTGCACTACATATAGAAAATGTCCTATGAATCCTTTATTTCTATAATGATTGCATAAAGAGGGAAATCACCCGGAGCCAGTGCTACCTTCTCTCTCCTTTTTATGGGACCACAATAAAAGAAGACTGTTTAGCTGCTAAAGAATACTGAAGAGCTTCCTGGAGCTGAATGAAGTAGTTCAGCTGTCATTCAGAGAATGACCAGCCTTTGAAGGGTGAAAAACAGAGTGATAAACAGAGGTGTTTTTGTCTCTGGTGAAGAAGAGTGCTGCCTTGGGAATAGGTAAGTCCAGTACCACTGTGGAGTGAGTGGAGAAGAGGCCAGTTTTACCACATCCAAATATCATGTAGGTGTCCCAACAGGTGTTCTGTTTTCTTGTGTGTAAAGTAGATAAAAGTCCTGACAAATTCCAGTCATGCTGCCTGTACATACAGGCTTCTAGAAATGCAAATGTTAGTTTTCTTGTGATGGAAGATTACTGTAGGAGTAATCCTTTAGGAAAAACTGTAAGTACAGATTTGACTAAGAAGGCTACAGTGTAGGGAGCAGCTGCTGACATTGAGAAATATGAGGAATAATACTTAAAAAGTAATACCTGTTGGTCCCTACAGAGAAAATGGATGTAAGCAGTTAGTATGTACTCTCAATGTAATGTACAACTGTGAAGAAATTAATGATAAAAAAGAAAATAAATATTATCAAATAGAACAGAAGGATATTCAGTGGTCTTAGTCTTGGGAGAACAGGGAAGCTGAAAAAGGAAATGAAAGGAGGTGAACTAATTTTCAAAATTAGTATAGTNATTTAGATTGCAAGGCTGGAATGGAGAAGGAATGTGCTTTTTTAGTATAATAAAGCCAAATGTAATATAGTGAAAGTATAATTACATTTGTTTAGAGTTCTTTTGTGACATGCATTCTGACTGTAAAATACAGGCTAATCATTCAGATGTTAGAGGTGCTAACTGATATACGAAAAGAAGTGGAGGCAATTAATTACTTAATTCCATTCAATATGTTTTTAATTTTTTTTTTACCCAAGAGCCAGTATTATTTTCTCCAGTAGAATATTTTTTCTGGATGCACCGACCATTTAAGCAATGTTTTACTTGAAGAAATGAAAAGATAATACTTTCACAGTGGCTAAAATACAGTTCTACAGGATCTATGTTAATGCAACTTAGGTAAAGATGTTAAGAACAGAAATTCATTTTTTGGTCAGCTGAAGAAAGCAACCAGAACAAGTAAGGGTTTTTGGTTGTTTTTTTTGTTGTTGTTGGTTTTTTTTTTTTTTTTTTTTTTTTTTGCTTGGCTGGGTTTTAGGGTTTTTTGTTTGGTTAGAGGTTTTTTTTTTTGTAATTATAATTAATCTGATATCTTGAGTGATTTAAAAAAAAACTGTTTAGAACACAGGAAAGCAGGTTTCATGATTACAATAAACAGCCCCAGTTCTGTTCCAAATCTGTGATGCCTGTACAGTATTCATTCATGCATTGCTTTTAGAAAATGCTTTCAGGAATAGCACTCTTAGGCTGTGTCATTATTTCAGATGTAAAAGAGATACAATAGTCTTTTTCTTGGTCATTCAGCTTCATTAAAAACCTGAAAGCTCACCTACAAATAAATTCAAGTAAATTTTTTACAGTAAAAGTATGTATCAATAGTTTACTACTTCTGGCTTCAGTTCAGGAAGGACTGCAGTACTAATTTAGATCACCATTACTTTTATTAATCCTCTGTCTTTGGTAATTGTTTTTCTTCCAAAACCATTCTTCTGCTTGATTAACTGCTAAGCAGGATTGCATTGGTTCCACCATTACCTGGACCAATGATGCTACACTTAAGACTCATAGAAAAAATTGCAGACTTTTGCAGAGGCCACAAAGATCCAGCAAAAGACAATAATGAACACTCAGGATCACTGACCCTGTTCTAACCATATTATACATAGAAACTTTTTCAATTATCCAGTGCAGACACAGTTCAGACACAGAACACCATAGTGGCAAGAGGAGCCGCCCAACCCCAGACCTGGAGGAAGACAGCAGTGGTACCCTGGGTAAGCTGTGCTCCTGTGACGGAGTGGGAGCAGGGTCCTGGCAGGACGGACCCAGCAATGCCACAGTCAGGGCCTCCAGCCTCACAGGATAAGAAAAGCAACAGGCATATGCTGCCTGTTCCTGACCCAGGTTTGCACTTTGGCCCTGACTAAGGTGTGAGCTGCAGCTCAGCACACAAGTGACATTTACTCTTCTTGGCCAACAGACAGTGGCAGAGGCGTGAAACAGCCTGAGGGGAAGGCTGATGTTCCACAGCTGCTCTGCTACAGCCAGACCATGCAATGTGTGCAGCAATGCACTGATTTCTAAATCTATAAAATCCCTTCCTGTAGCACAGACATTCCTAAGACAGTCTTGATATTGCATATTTCCGATTTCAATATATAGTGGATTTCATACAAATTATAAACCTCAGGAAAAATTAACAGAATAATACAATAAAAATGTGTATTTAAACAACTAAAAATTGATTTCATCAGGAAAGTGGAAATTCCTTGCTTTGGGAATATGGCAACACTGGGAGCTGGCCATTTGCCATTGGTACAGCTCTTCTTTCCCTCATTATCACGGCCTGCCTGAGTTTTGCTGGAAATGCAGATCCTACTAATAAACTAAATGATAGAGCAATAAAATCCCATGGAATTGGGCTAAGATGTATTATTGTTATTTTGCTGTTGCTGGTATTATAATTATTATTTTACTGGATAGCATGGATTTTCTTTCTCATTGTGACACATACTGATGGGAGGACACAGATCCAGTTCTGGAAGCATGTTAATGGTAGTTTTTCCATTGCTCATATTCTTAACGCACAAGTTTCAAGCAAACACATCTACAATTAGGTGATCTTTTCTCCCCTCTCCCCTCAAGGCCACACTAGGCAGTCCTGACAGCTTCTGGGCACAGCCACCATGGTACTCAGAAACTGGTGTCTATAGCTGAGAGGAAGCACTCTGGCATCAGCTCAGAACAATGGAAGCCTTTTAAGGGGGACACTGAAGGGACACAGGGACAAAGTTCCTTCCATGATATGTACTGAATTTAAAGCTGACCTGATGAAACCCTTCATAACTCCCACCAAATGCAGAGTGCACACCCAGCCCTGTGACAGGGGACATGGCTGGATGTAGTTTTTGCCTCCACAGAGGGTACATATGTAGCCTCTTGGTGGGTATATGAGTCTCCCCAACACACAGCAGAGTACGCTGCTGTGTCATGCTAACAGTGACCATCCACAACGTTCTGCAGTGAGGAGAGGAGCAGTCTGGGTAGTCTGACACCTCTGTTATTGCACTGAAGTGCTGCCATGGTTTGGCCAAAGTGTGTGGGAAGGAGCCCAGTGCAGGCCAGGCCCTATCACAGTATCATAGAATGGCTTGGGTTGGGAGCAATCTTAAAGAGTATCTAGTTCCAGCTCCCCTGCTGTGGATAGAGATGCCACCCACTGGATCAGGTTGCTCAAGGCCCCATCCAACCTGGCCTGTAGGAAACCTCACACCACTCACAGACATGCACAGGCTGTGACTGTTGCAATGTTGTTATACCTGCAAGAACCTGGTCACTGAGGGGCACTCTGTTTCTTCCTCTTCAAAAGACCCCAAAAAACACAGAGGCTTGTTGTGGTGGACATTGGGACAGGGATAGGGACAGGCCCGTACCCTGCAGGGTCCCTCCCCCCAGGACTTCAGGGGAGAGGCACATCCACAGAGGCTGCAGGTGGCAACACTGTAAAGAAGGGAATTTGTGTGTTGGAAAAGGTGTGAAGAGGAAGGAATAGAAGAGGTTCACGTCTGCTGCAAGAGAATCTAAGGAAAGTGTGTAGTTGGATTTTTGTAAAAGATCAGCTGAAGGCACCTTTGGATTTATAGGCTTCTTTGCCAAAGATATATTTTAAATTTAAGATTTGTCTATGACTTCTTCTTTCCCTTAGACAACCCATTACTTTGGCCGGGCTGCAGCTATCGTGCTTGGGTGTAACACAATTCTTCATATAGACATATCATAAATGTCATAAGAGGGTTTATAATACAAATGTGGAGAGAAGCATATGCACCCAGGAAGTTGCTCTGCAGAACTGCATACACCCAGCACTCCGTACAAAACCTGGCCCATAAAAAGTTTTTTTTATGAGATACCCACCTGTTCTGGCTCTCCATGGCATCTAGGATATCAGCAGAGCTGTTGATCAGGACAAACTGCTGCTTCTAATACCATTAAGCAGAAAACTCAGGCATGGCAGCAGCATGTATTTAAGTACTAGGACATCTGCTCTTTCACAGAAAAGGTTATTTTCACTATGAAAGCATTCATAATGTCATGGGAGCTATTAAAAATAAAAGACATGTCAGTAGCATAACTTTCAAACAGCCTTGCAACTGACATGTGCCTGTATCTGTATGATCAAGGTTGCACTTTTGCACTTTACCACCAGAGTTGTGGGTACACTGGTTTTTTCTTAAGCATAAAATGTAAATGTTTTACAATTCCAGGCAATTTAATGTAAATAGTTTTTGGGTGTTATCAAAATCTCTCTCAATCTTGTTTTCAGAGTGAAAGGATAATCTTGTTAATTCGCTAATCTAGGATTTAGAAGCTCTGAACTCTATCCTGGTCTGCCACAGACCACGGGCAGCAGGAGTGCTGCAATCCTTCCAACTTTGGATGGTACACAGCCTGGGAGAGGGAACCTCCCTTATTTAGTATTTGCAGCACTTGGTACGCCATTTTAATACAAATCATAGGTGCTGCAGTGTGGGAGGAAACCTGTCAAAGTCACTGAGCTGTTGTTGGTTGTGTGTCAATATCTGCTCAGCCGCCGCAGGAAATGTGGCTGACAGACGCAGCGGGGTCACCCAGCACAGGACTGCAGCGGTGCTCGGTCTGCAGGGTTCTCTGGTGTCAGTGACCACTGGAGTGTGACGGGCAGCACAGGGACCAAACTGAACCTTCTGCTTCTGGGATCTGAGGACCGAGTCCCCCACAACTGCTGACCAGCAGCAAAGCTGCCATGCTCCTCCTCTCCTTGCTGCTGAGGGCCCCAGGCAAACCACAAACTGCTTACACCTGGCAGGGGAACAAGAAGAGATAAATCAATTTAAAAAGCAGTTCAGCTTGATATACCGGATAAGTTTCTACTCTTGCAGGCTTGTGACATCTAAACACTATGGTAATAGCTTACCAGAAGAACAGCAAAAGTGATCATACATGTTTTCTTTAGCTATTCAAAACTCCCAGGGTCGGCACAGCCCCTGCGTGGACTTTGGCATGCCACCTGCCTTACAAAAGCTTCCGATGCTCTGCTTCATAGCTCAGGCGTGGTGAAGGGCACAATATGCTTGTGTTTTGTTGTTTTCTTCTCTGTAAGTCACCCTCAGGCCTACAAGAAACATTTTGCCAATTTAGCCTGCCAATAAGAACAGGTGGTTGCACAGCTTCCTCTAAAAAGTGCAAAAAGCCATATAGCCAAGGACTCGTGAAGGGAATAAATAAAAGTATGTAGCAAAAAACTCAAGGTCAGGAGCAGCCCAGGTGAATGGTTCTGCTGTCAGCACAGCAGAGCCCAAGGCCTCATTACTGAAGGTATGAATGAAGACAAATCCAAACATGGGAAGCACACTTCAGTGGGAAACAAGCTGCAGTGTGACTAGAGCGTGATTCTCTCTCTAATAGAATTTATCATTTTGTTTCTGCAAAGTGGACTTAAACATGAGTGCCAGCATATAGAAATGGTACTCCAAAGCACCAGTCTGAGCCATTTGCATCATGTGCAAATGGCAAAAGTTTACCTTCTCCCACCCTCTCCAGGTTTTCTTCTTCACAAAAGCATATCCATATTTGATGTTCACACAATTCTCTCTACTCTCCCTCCTGCTTTTTCCCTTCTGTCTCCTTTAGTTCTGCTTCATAAGAGTTTTGCTTTCAAATACAAATGGCACTTGGAATGAAGTAGTCAAATTATTAGATATTCTGCATGTAAATTTTAAGTGTCCAGCAAACCAGATCAACCGTCCCTTTCTCTGACCCCGGAGTCTGCAGGCTTGCTGTGCTAGATTCCCCATCTCCAAATGCCAGTTCTTTGTCTGCTCTGCAGAACACAATTGGAAATGAGCAGAGTATGCCATTGGATATTCAGAACAGCTTTTCATTCAGTTTTTCACTTTCAGATCATTGTTACTTCTGTGTAAACCGATTAAACATCCTTATCTCTGCTATTTCATTTGCAGACATTTATGAGTATTCTATCCCGGGTTCACCTACTAAATTTCTCAATGAGGAAAATTAGTATGATAGCCATCTCTCTACCAGGATGCAAAACAACATCATATGCTCTCATTTAGCCTGCTTGTTTTCCCGCTGCAGCGGCCTCCGAGTTTTTTGGGGGATGGGACGTCAGGGAGATGTAGCTGGCTGCTCAGAGGCAGAGGAGATCATGAAGAATTGGTTTTCCCATGGTTCTCTTCCTACTTGTCTTTAAAACATTATGACAGAGACAGGTGAATGAGATACCTTCTCTGCTTCATTCCAACTCCTAGGGGGCTGGAATATTTGTCAGATGTGTTGCACATGACAAAACAATTTGTAGCTAATGTGCAACCACACAGAAAACACAGGAGAAACATGTTGGGCCTTTAACCCTAGGTATGAGGACATCTAAAATAATCATAAGCCAAATGAGGACAAGAGGACAGCACAACAAGTCTCACACTGTTGCCTTTGTGTAAACACTCTATCAAAACTCTGATACTCAATAACAAAGTTTGTGTAAGTAGAAAGATTCAAGGAAAACACAGAATCCCTAAGGTTCATAGAGTCCTACTGTGAACCCAGCACCACCATGTTCACTACCTCAATACAGGGACTAATTGTGGTTAGTAACTATGTCACCTGTCAGTAAAATAACAGCAGCACTATATGAATGTCATTATCAACAATTCTTTTTTATTCCCCTGCTCTCAATTTGCTAGCCATCAAAAACCAATTTTTCTCAAAAACAACTTTCCTTTTCCTTTTCCTTTTCATTTTCCTTTCTTCAGGTAGACCCATCACTTGAAATTTTTTTCATTTGCTAGCACATTAAGAGCCTTGCCAAGTACAGAAATGTAGAAGGTATCTCTTAGCATGAAAAAGTCCTATGAACTTAAATTACTCTCTCCTTGCTTGAAATTAGGGAAGATAAAACATGCCCAAATATTAATTCTCACTTACTTCAGGTATGTAAAATTAGAAAACTGATCCTGTGTCATAAAAGCTATGCCAAGAATAAAAGGAAGTAACTAAAACAAATGCAAATATTTAATATATTGGATATAAATAAATAAAGTGCCCTGATCTTTATTGATGATCATCCAGTTCCTCCTTAAATCTTAACACACCATATATTATTTATCTCTGTTTTCTCTATTGTTCTTATTTAAGTAAACAGGACAGGTATAATGTCACTGTAAACAGATTTGCTTAGAAGTGAAATTTAGTATGAAATGCAGAATTAAATAAACTTTATTTAGCTAAAATAAAAAGAAATGTATTAGCTAACAAAGAATTTTCTTTTAAAATGTATCAGTGCTAACACCAGAAAAAAAAATGTTTCTGGCTGTTAATATTTCCAGAATATTCCATAGGAAAGGAATTTATACTACAGAATCTTTATGATCCTTATTGAATTATGATGTAATTTAAAACACCCTGTGGAGGAACCTTTCTGTAAAGCCAAACACTCTTGAAGTGACTTGTTGAAGAGCACTGTTGAACTGCGTTTGTTGGAGCTGCTTTTGAGCTTGGAAGCTCATTGAGACAAAAAGCAGGATACCTTATGATTTTCTCTTGCTCACAACTCCACTCAGATCACGGCAGGGAAATGTCATACTTAGCTTTGCTGAGCACAATGAATTGCCTGGAATCTGTGCTGCTTCATAAAGAAAATGTTAATAATTTGCATTTACAACATTCAGGAAACACTGCAGTAACACACTAAAAGCCTTAGTATCTAGGAAGTTCATGTAGCTGATGGCAGCTTAAATGAGTTTAATACTGACTGTCAAGTCAGTGACATAAACCATTCTAAATACAGTCCATTTACAAGCTCAGATACACTCAAAGCACCAGTGGGAATTTCCTCCTTGAAATTTGCCTAGTAGACTAAGCCCACGAGTCAGGAAGTGGCAAAGCTGTTTTTCTCAGCCAGGAGGCTGCAGGAAAAGATAGTTGCTGAGTCAGACAGAATTTCCCTTGAGGACTCTGGCTGCAGACCAGCCTCTAGAAGACCTGCCAGCTCACCTAAGGATAAAATCAAAGCTTTAAAAAAACTGACATAGCCCATAAAAAAAAAAAAAAAAAGAAAAAAAAAATGGGATAGCTTTTTTTGGTATTTTAAGTTAAGACTGTGGCAAAGAAATCTATGGAATCTTGGAAAATCTGTACGCACAATTTGTATAGTGCCCTTCCAGCCTCAGCCACTGTTGACATAGCCAAGAGCTCTGAGTGCTGCTTGGCTGAATGCTGCTGTACCTGCTCCTGTTACCATGGGAATGGACACTGGCAAAAGTAGAATAAGAGCTTTAAAGTAATTACCAATATAATTAGCACTTTCACCTTTCTGGAGATTGCCTTCTCAAAAGCTACCCAATAGTGAAACCATCCAATTCAGACTCATCAATATAATAATTACTGTCTAAAGAGGCATCAGTTAACATGGTCATTGTGTGAATGACACACAAAAGGAAGGCATTGTTGGAGCTGGGAAGCAGTGGGTTCCTGTGGCCTTCTTTGCTTATTACTAATAAGGAACTCTGCTTCTTTGCTATGAGTCACTGTTCCAGTTTCATCCTTAATTAATTCAGCGTCAAGAGAAAGGGCACCAACATGACGAGAAGCTCCCAGAGATGGCTCAATGAAATTTGCAGAAGAGGGGGAGGGGAAACAAGACATTATAGAAACAAAATCTGAGATCACAGAGAGAAAGAAAAGTTGTGGGGAAATCTAAGTACCACTGCCAGAATGAAATATAGACAAAGAAATGCTCATCAGAGCAGTGCTACCTAGTCCCTGTGCACGAATCTTTCACCCAGGCAGTGAGTGCATCAGTTAGTACACCGTGATCTGTACTGGTTTCTACAACATGGCAAAAGCCCTCAGTTTTTCCGGCAACATTTTTAGCTATGGAGGGTGAGAAGGGAATTTTGGAATTTGGTACTGTTTTATGCTTCTTCACTTCTTCCACAATAGACTGCTGGTATTCAGGTTGAATACAGAACTCACCTTCAGTGACCAGTGAAGTGACTCCTTGCATAATAATCACTGCTTCTAACAACATTTGACATTTGGCTAGATTCAGCCTGAAAGGTTTTGGCTGTGGTTATTTAGCAGAAAAAGATGCGCTTTCAGAAGGAATTGATGAACACCCTGAAGAAAGTTAGGGCAAGACAGTAAGTAAAATTTTGTGGATTTATTAGCTTATTTGTGGACCTTGGCAATCTCTAAACATATATTTGTAATTAAAAAAAAAAATACTAATTACCTCTGTTCATCCCATACTGTTCTTTTCAGGCTGCCTTTGGGCAGGGCTGGGCAGCAGAGCCAAGCTCCAGGCAGAACCTGTGAAATGAAGCTGTGTCCCTGGGGATGTCTTTTGAACAAGTCCTATTTGTTAGTGTGTTCATATACTCCAATCTCTTCCCTTTGGAGTATCTTGTTACTTAAGCGTTATCACACAGTCTAGTCACTGCACAGCAGAGCAAATAAAGTGTCTTTGTCCCTCCCATCCCCATCAACAGTGATGTAAGTAGCACAGTGAACTTTCACTTTGTTAGCTAAATATAGGGGGCTACGGGGTGGAGGGGGAAGTGTGTTGCTTTAGGCTATGTGTTGTACAGCTGTTTCTCATGCATCTGGATTTTCAGGACCCTTTAATCAAGTATTTCCTCCTACTTATTCAGTGCAGAAGGTTTTTTTATAAAGACACAGATATCCAGAGTTACTGCTATTCTTCAACAAAATACCATTGAGACAAAAGATTCTATAGTCCAGATGCATTTGTCATAGTCTGTCTCCCCGCCTACTGCTGTTAAACGCTTTCGAATGAGTGTGAAGTTAGGCCAAGTTCTTCCATTAAGGGCAAAACACTGCTGTGGGTGGAACCCTTCTCTGCTTTCCCCATGACTACAGAGACCTAACTGGCTGGACAGCTTTCCTACAATAAAGCACCCTTGAGACGTTTGTGCATGTGAAAGACACATTTAATCATGGCTCATTTCAGAGAAGACTGAGGCTTTTTCCCAGAAAGAGAGTTAGGTAGAGGCAAGAGTGAAGATCACTGGTGAGGAAGGAACTGTCACACCATGTGACTCTGTCAGGAGCTAATGTGGCTGCTAGGCACTGTGTTTTGCTCCAATACACAGTTTGGACAATTTCCAAAATGATGCTGTCTGTTCCAGATGCTCCAAGATGCTTCCAAGATTCTTAGGCTCCCCAGCTGCTACCAAGAGGCCTCTCAAATAGCTCTCACTCTCCAGAAAAACAAAGCAGACAAAGCCCTCAGTAACAGCTTTACTTTCTTCACAGCCTACTGCCAAATTTCTTCACTAACTAGCTTAAAAAAGTTAAATAGATAGAGAAAACCCACTGATGTTTGTATTAGTCAAGTAACTGTCTTTAGCTGTAAGAGGGTCACAATTAATACAACCCTGGTGTGTTTCATGGGTCAGCACAGTTACACCAGACTGAGTTTCAAGGCAAGCATGCAAAGAGTTAGGAGGTGCTATAATTAAGGAACATAAGGTTAGGAGGTGCATAATTATGTTCAACCATAATTACACCCACTGGTGACTGTGCTTTATGATATAGTCTTCAATTACATGACCACCTCCTTTCTTCTTTTCCCTATGGGATCTGCGCCTCTGTCAGGACTGTCTACATAGCACAGTGCTGTAGGATTGCCCAAATTGCCATTAAACATTCCATTTAGCTTACTGGGAAGTACAGTAGCATTTGCATTGCATTCTGTTCAGGACACGTTACCTTCTTTTGCAAGAGATGTTTGAGGCATAGGAAGTCTGAGCTCACAGATTAAAATGTTCTCATGCAGATTTGAAAAAAAAATGCAGATTTGCATGTCTGGCTTTCATATTATTAAAGCCTGAATTTATAAATAACTTCTGATACACAGCATCTTTATGAGCTGCTTTCTTAACTATAAGAAAAGAAGCTACTTACCAGGACTGGACTTTTTTCACACAAAAGGCCTTACCCAGCCTCAGTTTCTGTAGTTAAATTCTTACTGACTAAAATGGGAGTGGGATCATGCCTCTGGCACCTGTTATCCTGCTTCACTCCCAAAAATGCATTGTTCAGTTTAGCCAAACCAACAGGAAAAACTGCAAGAGTAATTTCTCAAGTCACAGCACAAATACATGCACATAGCGTGACAGACTGGAAGGCTATTACTATTGCTTACACTGAAAAAATGAGTTGGCTCTTCAGATATATCTGGGAAATCTTTGTGTGTGCATGCTGAAAAGCAGAGTGGAGCACTCACCTTTTACAGGCACTCACATGTCAGCATCATGAAGAAATATTTATATTGTGAGCAGCTAATAGCAATCTTTCATAATTGCAGCTTATTAACATCTCCATATTTCTGAAGCATGGTAGAATCATAGTTTCAGTGATACTTTGGAAATAACTAATGCAATGGAAATACAGAAGTGTAACTATTCATAATTTTAGGGTCTCTGTCTGAAACAAATAATCTATATAGCAACTATATTGGTGGTACTAAAACACAGTTGCAAATGACAGGCTAACCAAAATCTGATTTTTGAAAACATACCATTAAACTATAGATCTCCTTGTAATGCAAAACTAGACAAAAAAGTAATGGAGCTTGCTCTAGAATAAAAGTGTACTTGAAAATTCATGATTACATGCACCAAGGAAAGCATAGAAAGACTTTGCTTTAATTAACAGTATAACTATCTATCCTATGAAATAGGAAGAACTGCAGAAGAAATTAAAAATATTCCTCTATCAGAAAAATATGTAAAGAGGTACAAACTTAGTAAGGGAGTACAAAAAAGAAAAAAAAAATCAGAATTAATTTATTTTTATGTGCTGTGACCAACCTGGGAAACCATTCTATGAAACAACTCAAGTGAGGCTACTTGCTTTCCTCCAGCAGAGCACTTGGCATGGCATTCTTGGCACCACAAATTCCATCAGTAAATCTCAGTAAGATTTTTGGCAGCAGGAACAGAACTATTTCTACCTTTCTTTAATCACACTGGACAACCCAGAAGTGTTATGGTTCAGTGTCCCTGGAACAACTGGAGAATGTTTTTTGATGTATTACATTACACCAAGATAAATAAGATTAAAGATCTTTTTATATATCTGGAAATGAAACAAGTGTTTCAATCAAGTTGAATTCCCTTCCTCCATCATCCCAGAGCAATAAATTTTTTTAACTTCAGTCTGTTAGTTACATGCTGTTTATAAACACACAGTCTTCTTACCAATGCCTCATTTACTCTAGTTCATTCTCTCAGTGAAATCTCTCCATGTTCCCACTTTCAAAAGTTAAAATATCAGGATGTCAGATTTCATTATCAAGGAAGAATTAACGCTGAAGCTGAAGATTACAGCCACCTTCTTATTTCCTCCTACAATTACTACCCACACAATCTTGCTTTGAGTTTCAACACATTTTCCAGTGAAGCACATACATATTGTTGTCATTTGGCAAGTTACTCTCCTGCCCTTTATTCCTTTCTTAGTCTGTGACATCTATATTTGTATGTCAGCCTGACATCCCTTTTATCCACATATCCAAGTGTTAGGCACAGAGAAGCAGCCACATGGATATCTAGCCCATTCCACTTGCATCAGCAGCCTTGTCAGTAGCTCTCACCAGAACTCACAATTCTGGCTTTGATGACAACCTTTGAATACACCATTGTTTGAAATAACTGCCTTGCTTTTCCCTTACTTCCCATAGCATGAGATTTCAGGTCTAAATGAGAACACAGAGGTAGTACAACACATATTGATTAAATAATAGGATAGCTGAAATAAATCTATTCCTTACACATGGACATTTTCTCTTTTTAAAGTTATACAAGAAGTTACCATAGCAGACATTTGAATACTTGGTGAACCCCAGAGTTCACTTACTCTATTAATGCAAACTGACCAGACAGCTCACTTAACAAATCTCCACTGGCTTTTAGTAGACCTGTATCGGTGAATCCCTGCTAATGATTCATTTCCATCCAAAAGCCATCTGAAAAAACATCTTATGCATGTTAAATAAAACTGAACTCTAAATCTGATCATTCTGTAAGAAAATATTTTATTTTTATGGAAAGAAATATGTCTCTAAGAATCTCAATGAGGAAAAAAATAATTTTCTCCATTAATATTTCAGTCAAGTCTTAAGGACACATCACAATCTAAATTACACAAAGACATCTGATGAAATAAATGTTGAAGAAAAGAACCTCATGCTGTTGAAGTCCAAAACTGTAATTAAAAATAATAAAATATTTTAACCAGTACTAAGTTTGATAAACCATTCCAAGAAACTCTCACCTACTTTTATGAACTCTCATCTTATACTTAGAGGTTACTTTCTACATGTGGTAAACTATAGTTTGGCCTTGTAGACCTGCCTGCAATTTAGGTTGCCCAAAAATTCCTATTATAATAACCTGTTGCAATTTCTTTTAAATTTGCCAAACTCTAACAGTTTGCGCTGAAGCTCTCCATGCTGAATTCTGGTGAAGAAACTTTCAGCTGAATTATTTTGGCTGGCTCTGAAAACAAAGCTAATTATTATATGTACTACTTCAATAATTAAAAACTTCTGATAGCTATGCTTTAGAGTAAGATTGAAACATGGCAAGAAAAATTTTGTTTTGAAATATCCTTTCAGCAGTTCTCATGAAGATACACTTACATTTACCCTGATTCTATACCTCTAAGAACATGCAGTTTGGTAAAAACTTGCTGCAGCTATACAGCTGAAAATCTCTGAAATCTCCCTGAAATGCTTGAATCTCTCACAGCTTAGGGTAGGCTCAACTGCAAACGAGCCATTTTATCCCAAGCAAGAGTTCTCTTCAGGCCACAACCACAGAAGTGAAGTTGGGCAGACTATAATGACAGCGGCTAACCCACTCAGGCCACAGCAAGATAAACCAGAATTGTGGAAGTGCAGCTCATCCCTCTGGTGCCCTCAGGGGTGAATTTCCTGTCAGAAAATAAGGAAGGAGCTCTCTGTTATTAATGAAGAAGGAAAAATCTGCAATGGAATTGACTGAACAATTTTTCTAGATCTTAAACCTAAGACACAAGCTGTAGATTGCTAGTTACAGTAAGCTGTGGCACATGAATCTGTGCTGTAGAAAGGATTATCTAGATAGTATCCCATTACTTCCTTTAGTGGAAATAAAGTCTCAGTGGACTGTGAATGTATAATTAAAACCAAAATGTACTTCGTGCCCTTCATTTCCTATTGTAGGTTACTAATTGTGTCCTTGTCAAATGTATTTAAAACAGCTAATATTTCTCTCCTTGTCAGGGACTTTTTTCTTTTTTTTCCCCCAAGACTGACAATCTAGTCCCTCACTGGCAACCACAACAGCACCAGCACCTAAGATCAGTCAAACTAATGGCATTACTGACTGAAATGCTCAGCATAAAGGGCTCCAACTGTCTTCATCCAAGCTCATCACCTTCTGTGTTATAGGAAAATTCAGTGCCAAAAGTAATGAATTACCAGAGTTAAAATTTATTGACATTTAATCTTTAATCCTCAAAGCATTTGCTCAAGAATGGATTGACGGTTGGTGTGCGTGTTGAGAGAGCATGCAAAATAAATAATTATTTTCATAGTAATTAGTTTTGTGCATTTCGATCACTTAAATTACATAGGTCAGCAAAAAAACCCTTGAATATTGTTGTTTTGCCATTTGAAAATTGCTCTAGTACTTTATATGCCTCTTTGTTTGATAGTTTTGATACACTAACTTTAATTTCATATTTTCTTGCATAGAATAAACAATATACTCAAATTTGTGTTTTCTGGTGAAAAGTTATATAGCTATAAAGTTCTTCCATTGAAGAGAAATTTTATCATCACTTTACTGACCTCTCGCTGTTCATGTTCAAATATCCTGTAGTCGTTCCAAAGATCTACTTTTCTGGCTGAATATTATTCCTTCCCACCCATCTCCCCTCCTCAAAATTAAATTATTTACCACACTTGAATATTGGTTCTCTAAACAAAAGAGAGATAATACAATCTGCAATTACGACAGTATTACGAATCCATGCTTTTTCAAACCTCTAAGACTGTTTAATAGTTGCCAAAATACTCACCTCCTCTAGATCTCACTTTTTTATATGTAGAGAGGGATATTCTTATCCTTGTTATACTATAAATTTGTATCTGTTATTCTGTAAAATGCTTTACAAAGAATGGTCAGTGTGAGCAGGACAAAAATTTTTAGCTGTTAGGCAGGTTACCATAGTACCACAGATTTTTCAGCTCCTTCAGCAATGGCTCTCATTGAGCTCCACAGCTCCTCAGTCTCTGAAAAATCAACTTAAATAATTAAATAATTTAAAATAACTGACCCTGGGCTCTGTTTTTTAACATGTAAAATTATAGCTATAAAATGCTGTTAACAAATGCAGATTATACATACAGGACTTACACTTTGTGCTTAGGGAAAAATCAAGTGGTTATTTACATTCACTCCTTCCTTTTCTGCCAGCACAATAAGAGAAGCACTTACAAACATAGAACATTTCAAGGTGAAAGTAGCCACAACGTAGTTACAGAGGGTTCACAGAGGTGAAACTGCTACCAGACCACAAGGCATAACCAGGACTTAGGAAAGAGGGGAGGGGACTTGTAACCTTCATGTTCAACCTGTATTTGCAATATAGGAATGGTTAAGGTTCTCTCATGATAATCTGATCAAAAGTGAGCACAGAAATGTTATTATGCACTAAAGATGTATCAAAATAGCATGTATTATTCCAAGGAGTGCTGTTGCTTACACTGAGGTATCAATTTTCAACTCACGTACAGAATGTTTTCAAACACTTTCAGACCTGTTTTAGAAATCACTAGCCTGAACTCATGGTGCTATCCAGTTATTCCCAAAACAGTGCAACAGCCAAATCTAATTAAATATCAAGAGGAAAATTATATTCTCTTATCCTTCCTTTAAAACTAAGGTAGTTCTTTTTCACTAAGTCTATGAAAGAAAATTAAGTATCTTATTTTCTTAGATATATTGTTGATTTTTAATTTCATTACATACAGCAATATTTCATAAATAAAGTAATATTTTGTTTTATTAAAAAATGGAAAAACCTTCCTGAGGATACCTAGCACATATCAAAAAACAAATACAAACTATGTAAACAAAACAAAACAAAAAACCAATATAAAATATGCAATGCCTCAAAATAAGGTAATACAAGTTAGCTGCTAAGCTCTGAGATAAAATCCTTAGTGAGACCTTCAGCAGTGGAAATGATTGATTTATTCTCTTGCATCTAAAATTTTGCTTCTGAAATTTCCAATTCTGCTGAAACCTAAATTTATCTTTTATTTTTATGTTAAATTTTATCTTCCTAACATAGCATTTCTGCACAAACTGAAAGTTCCTTCTTTCTAATGAAGTCAGCAGTATTTTTATACTTTTGATGCCACTTTCTATTTTAATTATTGTTGCACAGAAAAATTATATCAGCAACATAACCATCTTTGTTATGACAAGAAAATATTCTGGAGAAGCATAATTTTTGTTACAAGTGTGGGCCAGCAACACTAATAAAAATGTTTCAATAATAATTTTTAGTATTTTAGGAACTGTGTTGCTAACTAAACAAATGCTACTCTAACATACATATTAGGGAATTATTTGGAAAAGCATTCGACAGTGGCCTAAGGAATGACACCGACGCAGATTCCCAAACAATGTGCTAAGTTAGAGAACTGAGCCCAAATTAATCAAATACATGTATCAGGCAAGTAGAATTTCTACTCTCTGAGGTTTCTCCAGCCCAGAAATCACGCAAAGCAGCTTGAACTATCTCTTTTTCTCTTTTTGTTTTGAGATAGTTAGTAGCAGTCTCTGTTTTCAGGTGTGGAGTGTAAAAAGCAAAAAAAATGAAAAGCACAAAGCTCCCCTGTCACCTTCTCCAAACCAAGAAGAAAGGGCACCCCTTCTGCTGCAGAAACAATCTGTGTCTTGGAGCCTGTCAGTTATCTTCTAATCTCAATATACTTAAGAATCATAGAATACCAGACTGGAAGGGGACATCAAGGATCATTTGGTCCAATGTTACTTTGCAAAAGCATGGTCTAGACAAGATGACCCAGCACAATGTCCAGCTGGATCTCAAAAGTGTCCAAAGTTGCAGAATCTACACTTCCCCGAGGAGATATTCCAACTGCAGTTGTTATCATTGAGAAAAACTTTCCTGTTGTGTCCAATTGGAATGTCCCCAGCAATAACTTGGACACATTACCCCTCCACTTCCCCATGTGATTCCTCATAAATCTCCATCTTCTCTGCAGCCACCCTTTAAACAATGGAACTTGGGGATAAGGCCTCCCCTAAACCTTCAAGGCCCTCAAGGTTGAACAAACCCAGTTCCCCCAGCCATTCCTCACATTCCAGGCTTCCCAGCCCTGTGATTTTCTTTGTGGCCTTTTGTGGACCCTCTCCAGCCTGTCCACATCTGTTTTGTACATCAGGGGCCAAAACTGAACACAGTATTCCAGGTGTGGCCTGACATGCACTGTGTGGGGTGGGATAAGGAATTCATCTCTGCTGGTGATGCCCTTGTTGGAGCCACCAGGATCCCGTTCCCTTTCTGTGCTGCAGGAGCACACTCAGATGGAGCTGAGTCCACCAGATGCCCCAGATCCTTTCCAACAGAGCTGCTCCTAAGCTGGGTAGATCCCAGCCTGTGCTGTTCTCCTGGATTGTGCTTTCCTAGGTGCAGAACCTTACCCTTGTCTTTGCTGAACTTCACAATGTTCTCATTATCTCATTATTCCAGCTTAATCAGGTCTTTCTGCACGGTGACCCTCCATTTCCGAGTATCCACTTCCTCAAACAGTTTATTTTTATTGGAAAACTGCACAAGGATACACCTGATCCCATCTTCTAAATCCCTGGAGATTTAGAAATAAACAGTGGTGAGCCCAATATCACTCTCTGGGGACCCCACTTGTGACAGGTTTGAAGAGGAGTGATTGACCACTCCCCTGTGGGTCAGCCAGATCCCCACCCACCATACACAGGCCCTTGTCTAGGCCATAACACAGCAGCTTCTCCAGGGGGAAGCTGTGGGAAGCAAGACTGAGAGCCTTGGAAAAATCCAGGCAAGCAATGTCCACCACTCACCCAGCTGATCAGGTTACTCTGTCCTATAAGACAACCAGGTTTGCCAAGCACAATTTGCCCTGGGTAAATCTACGCTGGCTTTTCCCAGTCATGTGCTTCATCTGAGACTTGATAAGCCCCCAGAAGGATTCATTCTTTAACTTTGCCAGGGGCTGAAGTAAGATGGATGGGTCCATGTTTTCCTGGGTCCTCCTTTAAGCTCTCCTTGTAGCTGGGGGTGACATGAGCCTTCTTCCCGTCTTCTGGGACATTCCTTGATGTCCACAACTCCTCAAAGACTATGGAGAGTGTCCTCACAACGACATGATCCAACTCTCTTGACCTCTCAGGGGGATATTGTCAGAGCCCATTGAGTCACAGGGATCAAGCTCCAGTAACAGCTCACCCATCAACTTTGCCTTCACTGACAGCAGGCCTGTGTTTGCATCAGCCTGGATTTTTGTTCCTGGCACCTGGGGCCCAGCAGTGCTGGTAAAGACACTGTTGAGAACCTCTTCCTTTTCAGAGCTGTTGGTGAGTGATTTATCTCTCCTGTTTAATAGCAGGCCAGTATCTTCTTTCTGTTTCTACTGTTTCCAGTATCTTCTTGCTGTTTATGTACCTGAAGAAGGCTTGCTTGTGGTTTTTGACATCTCTGGCCAATTTCAATTAAAGCTGAGCTTTTGCCATTCAAATCAAACCCTCTGCACATCCCAGCAATGCCCTTGTAGTTCTCAGTGGGTATTCACCCATTAAGAAGATAATATATGATTAGCAAATGTAATTCCTGCCATTCCAACCTGGGCAATTATTAGAATTTGAGAATTTATAATGCCCATGCTTTAGACATGCTTTTGAACAACTGAGGTAGGATCTTCCACTTGAGACTGGCTTTTCTGCCTTGAAATCTATGAATGGTTCATAGTATATCTCCTTCTGTCCAGGAGAAAGCCCAAGAGACACAGTTACATGACTGAACTAACTACATTTTTCTTTGGTATGCAGATAAATTCTTCCCTGTAGTGAAAACCTCTTTTCCTATGATCCTACCTAAGTCTTGGAATTCATTAGCCAGTTCTCTGTGTTGTCTCAGTAATCACTATTAGTCTTCTGTAAAGGCTGAAGGTGGGCTTTGGTTGCTTCTTTGTTTCTTTTTACTTTGCAGATCATACCTCTCATAAGGGGTCCTGAATTTCATTTTCACACATATTTGGGGGAACAACCACTTTTCTAACATATCATTTCACCCTTGTATGCCAAATTTATAAGTTAACATGTGAGTATCACACCCGTCCCCTTAAGTTTTCTCCGTTTAGCCTGAATAGAAAGATATCATGTTATTTTTCTATTCAGAGTAAACTGAATCTATTTCTATCTTACTTCCCTTGTTTTCAAGGCATACAGGTTTCTAGGTACAGCTCTACTGAGAACTGATCACACTGCAAACCTGATGGCATGAGAGAAGAGCTAAAAAGAAGCTAATTTGTGATTTAAGCAATTTCTGTAAGAAGCCAAGCAAACCCAATGTCACTACTAAGGAATGAGAGAGAAAGGAAAGCCAGCCATGTCAGATATAATCCACACTTTTACCAAGGACTAATGTAGTTAAGTTTTAAAAAGCCATCCTAGACTGGAAGTTTCTTCTTCAGGTTAAGGGGTACTGCTGCATGTCTCCAGCAGAACAAAGTGCATAGAGAAAACAAAATGAAGGAAAAAAGAAGTCGATTTGCCAGTAAGTCAGATGATCTTCAGAGGTGGTTTTTGTGAGGTGATTTTCGTCTTTATGCAGATTTGCTCTTGCTCAATCTTTCCCTTGTGCACTAAGTCCCATAAGAAATGGTGAAGGGGCCTATGGCTGGACTTATCCCGGGTTCTCCATGCTTGGCAGGAAAGAGAATGACCCTCCTCCTGCAGAAATAGATAAGGCATAAACACACCAGGGCAAAAATATATTCATAATGTGAACATGTATACAGATTGCTTACCTATAACACCTCTCAACTTCTGACAATTTTTCTTATCATCTCTACAATAAATCTTATCATAGAGAATGTGCGGTTTTTTGTATAAAAATTAAATTTCAACGTAAGACGCAATGAATTGCACTATATTAACTAATATTTTACAGAGAGCTGATTTAAGCCCTGACATCTCTATGGGTCTTAATTCTGAATTTTCAATAGGATGAAAGTCTTACTCCTTGACTAAGCTTAAAATACAAACCCACACTTCTAAAAATTTACCAAGGTAAATAAAATGTATTCCTCTTGACGTAACCTCTCAAAACCCAATGTGTGCTTTGAGACATTTCTCATTAATGCTTTAGGCCAAAACTCTCTCATGTTTATATAATCAATTAGTCCTTATAAAAGCCTTCTGTGACTAACAATATTTGTAACATTATACATTATATGACTGTAATATTCTGACTAGATTTCTGATCTTTTGCCAGATTTTGGTAATAACTTGTCTTGAATGTTGAACCAGGACTGGTTCTTATCAAATAAATAATTTAATAAAAGGAGAAATAAAAATTGCTCACTTCTTTGCTATGTGCTACTCCCAAGCTTAGACTATACGTCTCAGCTAATGTGTTGACAAAATTCCTGAGGACAGCAGTACTTCAGTGGAGAGGCAAGGGAGAGGGAGAGGACAAGTTTTGGGCCTGACAGTCTGAAGATATCAGTCCTGTAAAAAAGAAGTAATTTTAAGAAGTCAACCTAACTGAAATCTGGACATTCAGAGGGGATAACACAATGAAGAAAAACTAACTTCGGCTGCTCAAAAATCCTACTTGTAACAATAACTTGGGAGCAATACTCAGTTTCTACAAAGAAAAACACTGCCTTCTTCAACAAGAAATCAAAGGATGAGCTTATCTTCTATCATGTAGAAAATCATCTGCCTGCTCATTTTTCTTGTAAAAGTTTGTATATCCCACAATTATGCAGTTAAAGAAAATTATTTCAGGTTAAAATGTTTGCTTAACTTTCCATTAGTGGTTTAGAAGGCAGGAAGGCATTGAATTACATTCGGTAGTTTTACACCTCTTCCTGCACAAACATGCAACAAAAGTTTTTGCTAAGATATGGTTTATGGAATTGTAGAGTTTTAAAAAGAAAAATGAAATCAATCTGATTTGTGTATTACCAGCCATTCTCTTTCATTCAGTCACTGTGAATGAAACCTAAAACATTGTGTTTGGTGAACATGTATCTCCTAGAAGAGGTTTCATTTGTCTTGATTTAAAGACATTAAGAACAGACTAACTACTGGGACAAACTGCTCACGAAGTTTGGATTCATCTTCATAGTTAAAAACATGGTTATTTTCTCTTTAAAATGACTGGTCTCAGCTTCTGGCTGACATTCTCCCACTAAGGAGTCTTTAATATCTGATGGCAATACCTAGAGATTATAAGTCATCCTCTGCTCTTTCTCCAGTTTCCATACCAGATAAAGCAGCACATTGATTTGGTACAGTATCCTATCTCTAGCAGTGGCTAAAAGCAGATGCCTAAAAGAAATGTTAATAGGGCTGCAATACATGCTAGTTCTTATTAGGAAAGACTGCCTACTTTGTAGGGTCTGTCTTAAGGATGAAAAGGCTTTTATGTTTTTAAATAACCTCCACTGGCTTCTCTCCTAAGACTGAATTGTGTTGAGTTTTATTTTGAACTCATCTAGAACTATCGCCTCTACAATATCCTTGGTAAGGAGTTCCACAGCTCAACTTTATTCAATATATAGAACCACCTGTGTTTGTTTGAAATAACAGGCCCCAGTTAAAAATCAAGACACCAAAACTCTGTGCAATTGCTGTGCCCATTTGACTGCTATGGTATACAGAAGTAGCATCAGTAACTTGCTCTTACATTTTTGAGCTCATCCATCATGAGACTGCCTAACTATTTCTTGCTACAGTCTCCTAACAATTCTGATTGAACTGGCTATTGTAACTATCCACTAGATACTTCCAGAAGTCAGGAATTTACAGAATACAGTCTTCCAAGCTTTAGTTTTAACCTACATTTTAGTTGCTACAGGCATGCTACATGATCCTTTGCCCATGGTACATCAGAATTCCAAAAGCTTTCAATCTAAAGAATTCATTATAATTGCATTTTTGTCAATTCCTTACAAATTCTATCACCACTGATTTTATATTATTATTTTATATTTTCATAGTCCTGTGTGATGCCTGAAGCACTTACACCACTGTGTCCTGTTCCATGGTAATTCTATGCCAACAACTCTTAACAGTTAGCTGTTCTTAATCCACCTTATATGTCCTCTATTGATACCATATAGTGTTATTTTAAATGAAAATATGCAGCTAAGTCAAATACTCCTTACATAAATCTTTCTAAAATCACCCTCAACAGGCTTGTAATGGCCGTAAATTATTAGATCAGGCTTGTCTGAAAAAACTTCTTTTTCATAAAATCATTTGCACTCTATAAACTATATCCACTGTCAATTATTCAGCAACAGAACCATATTTATGCCTTTCTGCTGTTTTGCTGAAACTGGATTTCAAGCTATGTGATCAATAGTCACCTATTTGGTTTTTGAAGACTAAAACTCATTAGCAGTGTTCTAGTACAATGGCACATGCCTAGTTATCCCAAAATTAACAGCATTGGGAAAAACTCCGTCAGCACTAATTGTTCATTTGTAGGGTACAAGTTATCCAACCCTACTCATGCCACAATGATTATTCTTAGTAGGTATTGCTTAATATGCTCCTCAATAGACTGGAAAGTACCCCATTGTTCTCACATGACATGCTTACATCACATTGCTTCTTTGTAAATGCAGAAGAGGAACTGAATTAAAAATTATCTTGGTTATCATCTGCCATATTAGTATTTCCATTCACTGAAGGGTCTGTAACACAAGTGTTATTTATTTGTTCTTAACACATTAAGTTACACATTTTATTTGCTATAATACTTTCATCCATTTTTCTTTGCCTATACAGTCCTAGCCTTCTTTATAATTTTTAACACTTTACAATTCCTCATTTTATAACTATTTCCTATTTCTGACTGCACACTTCTGTTTTGTTTATTTTTAATTGCTGTTTTTACTGGTGAGCAGAGCAGTTCTTAGTCAGAATTCTTCATAAAGATTTTCAAGTTGTGAAATTGTGGGATTTTGGCCAATTGAATCTAAAAGACATATAACTTTTCAATCACAATTTTTTTTCCAATAATTTTACTCCTTGATTCTCTTAAAACTGATATTTTTAACCTTTCCAATTCATCAGGAGTATAGAGCAAGCAAGTATTTGTTGAGTTTATTCTCTGTTAATCAATACTGAACAAAATTAGGTCACGATTCTTGGTTTCTAGGCAACCACTTACTTACAGTTAATTTACTTAATTTGTCTTTATCTATCCTAATGAGGTCTAAAATAGATTGACTGCTGTTTGGGACCACATCTTTAGTATCATCTACACTTTTTACACAGGCCAGTGATGATTAGCTATATAGAATTTCCAGCACATGCCCCACAAAAAACTTTTTTCCTTACACTATGAGAATCTATTATTTAAAATATATTAATGAAGAAAATAGTAGTGAAACCAAAAATTAATTTCCAGATATCAGGAAGAAGTAAGTTCTCAAGTAACAAGACAGTGTGTAGTCTCACATTCTCTGGCCTGCAAGAATAGAAATTTATTCATAGAAAAGCATATCTTGTTTCTAATTCATAAAATGATGAAAAGCATTTAAATAGCCTTTCACAAATCACTATACATCAAGTTAGTCTTCTTCCTGCTCTCTGCCTCTGACATTCACTTCAACCCTTCCACAACTATTGTAAAAATTCCCTTCTCCAACTTCATTCTTCTGCCTCACTGCTTTCTTTCCTTTTCCTCTAACCACCTGATATTTAGCCCCTCTAACCCCTATGGGTAATCCCTTTTCATGCAAACAGCTCTTATGCTTCCAGAAATCCCCTCCAGGAATCTCCATTTAACTCAACTACCTTGTACTACCTCCAAAGGTATTTGGATTTAATTTCATTTTTTCAGAGAAGAGTAACAACCAATAGCCACCACATCTCACAGAGCAAAGTTTAAACCTCTTATTCAGACAGTTTCTACCACTCAGGTTTGACCCCATGACTTGCAGACAATCCAGAAAGAGCCCACATGTTGGACTTATGTCAGACAACTAGGCAGCAGGGGCTGCTAAGACCATCACCTAGCCATCTTGTGACTCAGCCACATACTCAAACAATTCTACCCTTTTACAGTGAAGCAACAGAAAGAGAAAGCCATTGCTTGTTCTCCACTTGCTCAGTGGATAATAGGCAGTCTTTCCTGAGTCTCTGATTTTACCCCTTCCCTTTCCTGTGAAGCTTTTGTCAAGAAGGCAATGTCCAATCTGAATTTCTAATACAAGAAAATAATAACTCTAAACACAGTGAAATTCTAAGAAGATACAATACTAACTTTAAAAGGCAGCTGTTTGTTACAGACAAAAACAACAAATTACTTTCTTGTTCATTACAGTGAGTACTTAGAGTTGGGTTGGAATAAAGTCAGGCTTTCATAGTTTTGAAACTTAATTCAGAGGAAGCCTGAGTCTAGCAACTCTAGAATAGGCTGGGCTTGTCAGATACCTATGTTTTGCCATGGTTTCATATATGTGAAGGTTTCTGATGGTGTCAAGGTCAATCCACTCATGTTTCCAAAGCAGAAGAAGTATTCACTGTTTTATTGGGGGACTCCATGTCACAGCCTTAGAATAGTGTCAGAAAAAGTTTTGTGTATAGTGTCCTATATGAAGTTTCATGTCTATTATAGACAGGTGCAGAAACAGAAAAAATGTCTTTCCCCAGGTTACTTTTCCATGCTAAGATCAGTACTTACAATAAAAAATGCGAACATCAATTTCATAGAATAATAGAATAATTTTTAGTTGGAAGAAAAAAAGTCATTTAATCCAATCCTAATTTAATTCAGAAGGCTCCAAGAAGCCAATATAAAACTTAGCAGACAAGTTTGATACATTACCACATTAAGATTTTCATAAGCACTTCAGAAGATACCCATTAGTCTTCTGTGGTGAGTGTAGTTTTAGCCATAAGCTGATCTGACTTAATTATTGCCTGATTAAGGAACTGGCTTCTATGAAAACAAATTACAGGAAATCCAATTCTTTCGGAACAGATACAGAACATAACACTTTCATTTGTGGTTACAATATGGTTTAGTTCTTTTTTTCCCTACACACATGGATATCCATTTGCTGCTAACATAACTGTACAATCACAGAGGCATTTTCACACACAAGTAACAGCAGACATTCTCCTGCACTTCAGTATCTTGCCTACTCTACATTGTACAATACATAAGCACACACACTAAAAAGTAAGAAAATTAAAAAGTCAATTAAATTGTCATACCACCAGTACAGTCCTACATCTAACTTTTAAATCACTACATGAGTTTTTATCATCACCTATTTTTTGTCTGTAACTACTGTACTGACAATTATCTACCTTGATCCAAGACTGCTGATTTATGCAGAGAAAGGTCTCCCTCATGTGGAAATCTGTCTACCAACTGTAAAATAAAAACTGCATTTTGCTTCATAATAAAGATTCTGTTGCTTAGATTTGCAGATTCATTTTGGGGAAAGTATCACTTAGTATATTTTTTACAATGTTTTCATTCTTAGGAGCTATCATTACAGTATGAAAGAAAAAACAGGAGACAGAATCACAAGAATTTTAAACACATATAAAAAGATGGTGAAATACTGTAAGTAAAAGAATGTGAGGGAAATCAATCTAGGCAAAATTCATAGGTTTTGGGATAATCTTGTACACATTAGTTTTCTCAGCTTTCCATTCTGGCCATGCTGAACACAGTTCAAGCTGTTTGCATATATGTGATTTCCAACTATTGCCTTTTCATGATGCAGCAGAACTGTGGTCTAAAATTGTAACTGACTGTAAGAGTTAGATTTGACTTCACTGTGTCCTCTGGTCAGACTACAGAGTTTATCTGTTTTGGCTACAAAGAGTTATGATTCCTCACATCTAACTAGTGCTGTTTGAAGACAAGTCCATTCAAATTTTCCATTTCAGAAACTTATTAAGCTCATTTTTAATTCCCCAGTTTCAATGCTTTACAAGTTAAAAAAAGGGAAAAAAAAATAAAGTTTCTCACTTTGAGAAACACTCATAAATTGTGAGAATACTCCCAAGCTGTCAGGTTTTTTCCCCTAAAACAAACTGACAGATTTGACCCAAAGTGAATGATACCAGTTTTCTTTTGCTGAAAAAAAGTTTTTTGAGTTGACCAGGCACATTTTCTTATGTCACTGTTGAACAAAAAAATATAAACCCCTACCATGTTTACAACCATGGCTCAAATGTCTAAAATATATTGGCTAGTAAAAAAAATTAAGAAGTTGTTCATATACACGCTGTATTAGTAAAATCACAGTAAGATATGATACCTAAGGCAAGAAAAGTGCACTTGGATTAGCAGCTTTATTTGGATGGTGTAGAGTTGGCTTGTAAGACTAATTTTTCCAGATCTTGCAGAAAAACTGCAGGATAATTCCTTGGTTACTTTCACACTCCCACAGCTGAAATCATTAAGCCTATTGCACTTTTTTGTAGCATCTCTCCATGCCACACTGGAAAGGAACAGGAAAAGTTTTAACTGACTTCTGTCATTCCCACCAGGGATCTCTTATTTCCTTCCTTCCCTATTTATATCTAAAAATACTTAGCAAACTAACTGAAGCATTATTATTGCTTAAGTACAGTATTTCAATGCTAGTGTAGATACAATTTGGAAAACAAAGGACTGATTTGTGATCATCAACAGAAAGAGTGGTGGAATAACTGGAAAAGTCACAGATTTTGGCTGATTTTTTTCCTTTTTAGTTATACTTTGTAAGTATATAAACGGTACAAAAATGTAACATGCATCAGAATTAAGTTTAAAAGTATCACACAAACATCTCTGCTGTAAAGGTATCTGTGGCAGGTTCTGAGTCTTGAAATTTGTCAGGTAGTGACTGAATTCAAACAATGACAAAATCAAACACACTTCTTCTCCATCAGAGACCCTGGTGAGCCATCAATACAATAGAGAAAAGAGAATAAGAATTAATCTGTTTCCTTTATTGCTGGTAGTGTTCTTTTTATCCCCTTCAATTTTAAAATTCATTCACAAGACATAATTTAAGTGCATCTCTTAAAAGAGAAACATGGCATTAACGCCTGATACTGATTAGTACTAATTAGTATTATTTCATAACAAAAAAAATCACCATTCAAATTCCTCAACTTCTGCACATCTTAGAATTTCTTCCTTGATGTGTTGAATTTTGTAGTCCTATGAAATCTTTTTGTAAAAGTCACATTTTTATTTATACAATTTAAAAAACCATCAAAAAATGACCCAGTTTCCCTAGAGTGATACATAGTTAAAATGTGAAATACACTGACATTTCCAGCTCATTTCAGGCTTATATGCCATTACAAAGAAATCAAAACTTTATGGAACACGTAATCCCTTACTCAACAGGAAAGCTTTCTGGCTTGGTTTACGCTCCAAGAAATTTTGTAGCATATCCATTCCATCCAAAGATCCTCCAGGTTTCAAAATAAGGTTTCTGTATTTCATCCCAGCCTGATAGAAGGTAAAGCAGAATGTTAGTACTTCTTATCTTACCAACTGCCTCTTCTTCTGCATTTGTTTCAATCTGAAAAATCTACTCATGATAAAACAACGTTTCTCCTTCCAGATTTTCCTAATACCAAATTAGGATATACCAGGCTATATCGCAAGTATAATTTAGATCTGCTGGAAGAACTCAGGAGAGCAGAAATTTGACCAGTTCTAAAGAAACTATTTTTCTTGAGGTTTTACACTAGTTTTCAAGCTACAATCACAACTTGTCTGAAGACATTCTATAAAGTATAACAAGCACACAACATCCTCAAAATCTTCATTGAAGGACTGCCTTTGTGACTGACAGGCAGGAAGAGGGAACCCAGCATCCTTTCTCTGAAGATTTCTCTTTCTTTAATCTCTGGATAACAGAGATGATACTTCAGAGATAAGACAGCTATATCATTGTGGAACAGCATGGCACATACACCCATTTAATTGTATATATATTATGATATATAGTTGTATATATCATAAATACAAATACATCTAACTCACCTATAAAAGTATCTTAAAGAAGATGAGACTTATAATTTCAGGAAGAAACATTATTGCTTCAGAAAGAATTGATTTCTTTTAAAAAATGAATGAAGTTTCTGAGAAAACAAGTAATGAGGAGTTTCTTAAAAAGAACTTGTATTTTAAGGAACATCTATACATGAAAAACACTGGGATTTTGACACATGACTACAAATGAGAAAATGTTATTTTGCATGCAGATGTCCCAAATGCTTCTGATATTGAAGACAATGTTCTTCCTTTTAGTCAGTGTATATACATATACACACTTCCCTCACAACTCAATAGGACCATATTTCTTCCTCATGACTGTACTGTAAAAAAAGGCAAAGGTGTTTCTAAGTGATGACTTAATTGAACTACCTTTTCCATTGTCTGAATTACATCTGGAAAAATCTAAAATAAAACAAAATAAAAAATATTTTTTTAAAAATCACTGAAGCACTGATCACACTTCACTATTTTTGTTAGTTTCCTGAGCATCAGCAGCAAATGACTATATTGTTCTGTGTAGTTTAAAAGTACTATTTGAGTACACTTGAATCTTTGCTGTTGTCCCTTCCAAGTCAGAATACTGCTCAGTTCTAAGGAGACCTGAGCTTATTTCAGATAAAGTGTAAGAATTGAGGAGTGTCTGGCTACCAATGAAGTTAGAGTTAATTGTTTGCTGAAGAATTTTATAGATTCAGTCTCTGAAATTAGGCTGCATAACTGTTGTTCAAAACAGGAGGAAAGCTTTTATTCAAACAGGAAAAAGTAAGCCAAATTTCTATAAGCCCTAGTCATAATACCATAACCATTTTCCTTTTCTGCTGTTCTGAAGACTAGTCTAAATCTAGATATAATGAAGTACAAGTAACTACAAAAAACATACTGGTATCTATTATTTATTTATAAAAAATTGTTTGTCCCATCCTGTGGGATGCTATCACACTTATTTGGGTTAAAAGAGAAATAATTTGAAAAGACAGCATTGAAGAGGGAGTGAAAAAAAATCTCCACAGCTATCCCTGAAGTTTTATCAGCATTCATACAAAGTGTTTGTGTGCACATATGCCAGAGAGTGAGTGACACACATAAATAATCACTTTTCTTCCTCACTTCTTAGCCTGGATAACAGGCTTCATAATAAAAGAGGTATTCGTTGTCTTTCAGCTGTTCCACAAAAATATTCACTTTCAGAATAATTAATTTATTCTCAAAGTCTCCCATACACAGGCAAAGAGAACAAAAATTCTCACAAAAAAATTTAGGATATGAGGCATCCCTCAGGAGAAGTAAAGGTAACAGAGCAATTATGCCAAACTATAGCTTAGGGTTTGACTATACAGTCACTTGAAACAGAGTTTTGAGAAAAAAGAGTAAAACTGACAGAACCAAAATGTGATGGCACTGGAAGGATGTGGGCATGTCAGAACAAAAAACTGACACAAAGTTCCCCAATTTTGGCACCAGCACCATTGAACATCTTTCCCAAAGTTATAAAAGACAGCATGTCTGACCCCTCTTGAAATACCATTTTTAAGATCCATGAACAATATTTCATTAAAAGTTATTTTATTTACTCATTTAACTTGACACTTCTCTATTGCTCTTATTTATGAGTGACAAGATTCTCATTGAAAAAGCAGGTACGCTTATTCTCATATGTACCTGTCATGAATCCCTATCCCTTCAAGACTAATCTTAACCTCCAAACCCTATGTCACTTAATCTCTCAAACTGTGAAGCTGGCTGCTTTCTCCATAAAACCTCTTTTGGGTTTTGTTGGCCTAACCACCGCCTCAGTTTCACAGTGCTACCCCATGTATTCTTTGGACTCCTCTTTTTGTCCAGATCAAAAATCTAATCTTGTTTACTACCTCCATCGTCTATAGATAGTTCTAGTAGTTCTGGTTGCTGTAATAAGCACCTGGAGGAAAGGCAAATTCCAGAAGAGGAAAAGGACAGTCATGCATTTTCTACTCTTTCCTCTATTTCTCTCTTATATTTCTATTGAAAGGAAGAACTACTGCTGGCAGCTGAATCAAGAACAGAGTTAAGAGGATCATGAAAACCAAAAGGTCTTTCCTATGATAGAACTCATCTATCTCAACTGCAGCACCTCAGCTAATACTATAATACTATAATCTCTGAAAAACGTTGCCAAAATTGGTAGGACTACTAACCACATTACTAATTAGCCTTTTTTTCTGCTGGAGGCAGAAGAGGCTGGAGAATTATTCTAGGGAAAAAAGACCCAGTAAACCTAGAACCTCTTAATGATTTCGACTTCAAAAGCAACTTGAGATTTAAACTGAAGACAAAACAATTTTCACATTATGCGATGCTGTGACAGAGAAAGCTCAAAATAAATTCAATTTTCTAAATAGTAACTACATAAAAGGATCACACCGTTGAGGCACCTAAAATGTCATGGAAATGTAGAAGAAACAGACCACCACTATCATACAGGTTTCACAGCAGACAAATATGCATCTGCTTTTGCAACAGAGGAATGTTTTTTTCAGTCTAAAATTACAGTGGAAGGCATTAGACAAGGCAACACAATATTGTAAAAGTACTACAGTATTAAATATATGATGATTTAATTTAACTGTATTAAAATCCGAGTGCTCTTGGAAATTTTAAGATTATTTTCTTAAAGTCACCTTTACACCTTTTTTTGTTGTTGATCTGAACTCAACAGGTACAGAAGTAGTATTTGAGACATTATACTTATGGATCACGACAGTAGTAAATGTGGTTTCAGAGACAAAGTGCAACGGAAGTGTTTATCAGAAAGTATTCATCACCTACCTTTGGATTCATTACTCCTTCTTGCTTAAAGCAGCTATAAAAGATATCCATGGAAAACACTTCACTCCACAGGTATCCATAATATTGACCATCATAACCACCTGCCAAATGTCCAAAAGTAGCCGGCATGTTTGTTCCTTGAAAAGAAGATTAACATCAAGTTATTGAAATCAAATACAGTTATTTATTTGATGTATACATTAATTCAACAATAAATTAATAAGGAATTTATATCAACTACTTTGAAACTTTTCACATAAAGGGTCTGAGTATGTCTCAAAGAATTGAACATACTCTGTTGAAAACAAAGGAAATTCAATTTGCCATTTTAGGCTACTTGTACATCCAACACAGATGTGACAGAACATCTAAAGTGGAATTCACATCATATCACTCTAAAATATATCCTGCAAAAGGCTACGTTTTATATTTACCTTAATCTTCCTTCAGAAGAGATCATGAAGACCATCCTAGGTTTCAAAATAATTCCTTCAGCTTCATAAAGTAGATTATTCCATAAACAACTCTGTTTTTTGTATGCCAAGCGTTATTGAGAAAGAAAGGCATGTTAAATCAAACCATCTAGACATGCTGTATAAAAGCTTCAGACTGACATACCTGGGGTGGCAGGAATTCCTAGAATCTCCATACAGTATTTTGCATATTCATCTGCTGGGTCAACAGAAAGCTTTGTATGCAGTGCCTGGTCAACTTTGCTCAAAACAATCTGACGGAGGGTTAGAAGGCCTAATTGGGTAAAAACATCTAATTAACCAGCATCAAAATAGCTGGACTTTCCTTTGCATCTTTCCTTCAAAGATCTAAATATGCATACTAAATTATTAGAATTTTGGAGTTGCATCACTTCCATCTGACTTACTCCACTTACAAAGAGTTGACAGGCATTGTTTTAATAAAGGAATTATCATGCTAAGCTCCCTCTTTTTGAACATTACTTTCCTCATAGATCAAAACTAAAATAAGCAGATATTTCAAAAGCAAATTTAAAATGTTTTCAGCTGTTGTTATTTACCATATACCATTTTATTCAGGGCCTACACAGTATATCTACCCTAAGACACTACAAAAGACACCAAGAACTGCTGCTGCAGCTGCTGTAAGCTTTTTTTAAGGAGCTACAAGATATGAACCTTTATTCAGACAAAATTCTTATGCAGCTAGAGTCTGTGCAAACCACAAGGACAAAGACTTCTTGTTCAGGACAGAAAAGCAGTATGAAATAAACAGGAGTAGCTTAATGACGAATTTGTACCATAAATGGGAAGTGCTGATTACAAGAATAAAGAGGTGGGAGTGATAGAATAATAATGACATGATAGGTAATGTCGTGAGATTACAATCTTAATGGAGATATTTATAAGGTCTACAACAGTCCTGTCTGGGATATGTTACATCTGTTCAGTAAATTTGCAAATAACTTTCATATCTGTCAAGTGTTGCATGCAAACCAAATGTAGACGATACATATAGATATGCTGTATTCAAGCAAAGTGCCTATTCTGGAGTACAAATAAGATAAACAACCCCAAAAAAACCACACCAGACCACAACAGACTAAGCTCTTCCACCCACCAGACACACCACCAATTTTAAACAAGCAAAGCTGGTAGGCAAAAAAATCTACATGGAGAGGAAAGGTATTTTAGTCCTGTAGGTGGCCTGGAAAATCAGAGCTGCTACTGTTTCTCAAAGAGTTCTGTAGCCTTCATTAGTGGGGGTCCCCACGCAAATAAACCCAGAAAGACAGTGGTAAGTGTACACACAGAAGAAATTTAATAGACTTGTTATGTTTGTCAGTTTTTAAAACTATATACTTTTATACATACATTGTGGGGAGAAAAGGCAGAGGGATACCTGTGTTAGCAAGTCTAGAGGCAGCAAGTTTCTCAAGGAGCGTGTCTCCAACATGGGATGCATCTTTGTAATGTCTTGACATCTGTTGTAGTGGCTCTTTTTCCCACACCCAGTTCTCAAACATCTGTGAAGGTACCTCTACAAAGTCTGTTTCCACATTAGTTCCACTAAACCTTGCAAAATTCGTCTAGAAAAAAAAGCCATTGAATAGAAGCCAAGATTTTTAGCAGAATATAACACTTCCAACGTCAACATTTCAGTTTAAATCACAGGAAAAGGAATAATTTGAACAGATCAATAATAATAACAATTGTAATAATTCTAAAATTAAATTTAAAGAAAGGAGGAAAAAATCAGACATAACACTATTATCAAGGAATAAAGTAGATTACTCAGTGGTTAAATACTACATTATCTAGTGGTGTAGAACAGTACTTCCATTTTTTTAGTATTATTGATTTTTGCATTTTAGGTTATGACAGCAATACAAATGTTTACATGCTGTCTTGTGACAGTGATATAATTTGTAAATTATTATAGATTTTTGTTGTATTACCCCATAGTAAAATAATAAACTCTGACTACACACTTTAAAAAGTTTATGGTACTGCAGTCTACCACTCCTGATACATAGACTTTACTTAACCTATTTATTCTGTTAAGCTTTGCCCTATTTGTCATCATTTGTAATACGTGTGGTTAAAATATAGCACAATTTTTTTAGTCAGTAATAGATGGACTTAAATAAATAAATCCTAGCAACCATATTCATTAAAAGTTTTCAAATCTCACACTTTGATAAAATAATCTTTTTTCAGAAAGCCAAGCACATTAGAGCTTTTTTTTAAATTTTAGTATTGGCAATAACTTCATGCTTAAGAAGCTCCCCCAATATTAATTTTGAAGAAAAGTTTGTACAGTTAAGAATCCTCATTAAAATATACTCCAAATCCAAATATTTCTAAGAAGTCATCTCTGAAATTGTTCAAATGTTGTTCAAATACACAGAAATTATTTGGTCTCATAGAATCATAGCATCATAAAGGTTAGAAAATACTTCTAAGATCATCAAGTACAACCACCAGCCCAGCATCACCACCACACTCATCATTAAGCTGTTAACCCATGTCCTCAAGTACCATACCCACACAGTTTTTGAACACTCCCAGGGATGCTGACTCCACCATTTCCCTGGGTAGACCATTTCAAAGATTTACAACTCTTTCAGTGAAAAAAAAATATCCAATCTAAACCTCCCCAGGTGCAACTTGAGCCCTTTCCTCTTTTCCTGTCATGGATTGCCGGGAGAAGAAGCTGGCCCCCACTTGGCTACAGCCACCTTTCAGACAGTTGTAAAGAGCAATAAAGTCCCCCCTGAGCCCCCTTTTCTCCAGGCCAGCCACCCCCAGCTCCTTCAGCTGCTCTTCACAGGACTTGTGCTCCAGACCCTTCCCCTCTGTTCCCTTTCTCTGGACTCACGCCAGCACCTTAATATCCTTCCTGAACTGAGGGCCCACCCAAAACTGGACACAGCACTCAAGGTGTGTCCTCACCAGTGCCCAGTACAGGGGGACAATCCCTGCCCTGGTCCTGCTGGCCACACCATTGCCGATCCAGGCCAGGATGCCATTGGCCCTCTTGGCCACCCGGACACTCCCTGGCTTAGGTTCAGCTGCTGTCACCAGCACTCCCAGGTCATTTTCCCTGGGCAGCTTTGCAGCCACTCTGCCCCAGCCTGTGGAGCTGCCTGGGGTTGTTGTGACCCAAGGGCAGGGCCAACAACTTGGCCTTGTTGAACCTTATGCAACTGGCCTGCTCCGATCCCTCCACAGAGCATTCCTATCATCACTCCACTCTTGTTATATAGTAAGTCTTCCTCCTCTTGCCTGCTCAATTTTACTTTCTTTTCCTTCCCATCAACACACTAACAAAACATTTACGTGTGAAAAGAAAAAGAATTTTTAGTTGTCCTCTCTAAGAGCTGTTGAAATTCATAGAGTCCACCCTCCAGTGGAAAACAGATGCTCACAGGATTACAGGCTTTTGAATTTACTTTCTTGCAGGGTCATGAAAAAAAGCATGTATAATACAGGACAAAACCTTGAACTGACATCTGTGTCACATGCATGTGTCTTACTCTCATGTCTTCCAAAGAACAACACAAAAGGAGTAAAACTTTTGCTTTCATATACTCTTGCAAGCTGCCCAAATCCACAGCTGTAACAGGCTGGCCCTTCTTGCTGTCCTTGCTGAACAGCAGCTCTGAAGAACAGCTAGGAAGCATCAGCTTCAGGGAAGAAATGGAGATAGAAGTGGCTAGAGCAAAAAGCAAGTGACCTTCAGATACCTTCATTTACCCATACCCAAGCAGCACCACACTAACAAAAAATATCAAGACAATTTGGTTCAATTTACTTCAAGAGCTTTCCTTCCTGAACAACATAAACAAATTCCCTCCCTGCCCTGATGTCACTCTCCAACAGTATATCTCACTTCTCCAGTGTATTACTCAATCAGACCTTTACCAGCAGCTCACAAATTCCCTCCCAGTCTCATCCTTGCATAGCATTTAAATGTCAAGTCTTAACAAGCTCAAACAAATCATCATATGAAACAAGACAGTGCTTTGTACACACAAATTCCAGTGGACAGGATGTTCTTACGTGGGACTAGCAAGTTTGCACGCATGCAAGTAACTATTTACATACAATACAGGAGAAGTGAGCATGGCAGCTGGGCACACAGAAAACACCCAAGCAGCGCAAGAACCAACTGGAAAGCAGTCCTCTCTGATCTGTCTGCAATTCCATAGCAACTGAAGTACATATGCATGGGAATTCCTGGGTTCAGCTGCCCTGAAGGGACTCCAAAACACCCAGGCACATTCTCACTGGTTGGCCAAATGTTGCAGTCAGTTTTGTACCATTTTATACCAATGCCAAATGTGCTTCATTTATAAGCAGCTTCTATATTGCCTAGGTTTTATTCCTCAATTTTTGATATCAGAAACACCTATCACAGGGTGAAGATGATAAGTAATAATTATATTTTTACCTTCAAGATGATTGAAAAATATCTAAGCAAGTCTACCTACTTATTAACTCTGGACTTAATATATGGATTTCTGTGATGACATTGTTTCTTTATTCTGCAGTCCCAGTCTCTAGGATAATGGTCAAGAATTAAAATCTAATGTGGGTCATTTTTCCTTGATTTTATTATTTTGTATTTGTCTATATAGAAGATAAAGGAAGTGCTACACAAAATTTGAATTTGTAGATAACTATGGAGATTTTTTGGTGTGTGAATACTAACATTCATGTCTTTCTGAAATATAAAATTTTCATTAGGGTAATAATAAATTTATCATTTGGCAGTATCAATTTTACATGTAAGTGAAAATGAAAACAGTAATTTTACAACTTTATTGGTATATAAAAATCTGAAACTACCTTCAGTTCTTTCTGGTCACTGCAATGAACCTAACCTGTCAGATAGAAGAAAATAAAATAGCTCAGGTAAGATCTGTTTTATGCTTGTGGTGTCAAGACTGATAGGTCTCAACAGTACTAAATGCCAAAATGCTGGAGGTCATCTAGCCTCAGAAATTATTTTTATTCCCAGGCACAGCGACCTTTTTTTGTTTCTAATACCTAGTATAAAACAAGAAGTTTCATACCTAGTATGAAACAAGAAGTAATAAATATCCCTCTGAACAAAGCCATAACTGAGCATCTTCTTCACCTTACCTGTGATGAGTGAATAGACTCCTGCATGATGCAAACGCAAAAGTACATGTTCCTACAAAAATGCTTCTCATAAGAAAGTGTAATTATTGCTTCAGTTTTAAATAAATATTAAAACAAAAAAACACCTGATGCTTTAAAAAATAACCAGAACTCTGCATATGTGCTTTACTAAAATTAGAAACCACCAGAACAGACCTATACCTTGCTTTGAGACGGCAGAAAAAGAAGTAAGTCTTACACTGGAATAGAAACATCACTAACCTGTGCACATATCTGATGCATTACGTGACCAAATTCATGGAAGTAAGTCTTTACTTCATCGTGTCGCAGCAGCGATGGACGATCCGATGCTGGCTTTGTGAAGTTGGTTACCAGAGCAGCTACAGACATCAATCTGCTGCCATCAGAGAGAAGACAGCCAGGCTGTAGACCAAAGCAGGCTGCATGTCCATACTTTCCCTCTCTGTATAAGAAAACATATCAGACACTATCTTCAAACCGGCTCACCAGAATGGCAAAGCCTATTCAAGAACAAGGACAATCAGTCAGTGTCTCTACACAAAAAATGTACCTATTTTCATGATTTCTAAGACTCACTAAGTTAAGAACACAAGGGGAAAAAAAGGGCCTTCTACTCTCATACTGAAATCACAACAGTTCAACATCATAACTCTTCAAGATTCCCAGCAGCATTTACAAGAATCTGTTTTTACTGAAATGTTGAAAATACATGTATTTTAGATGTCAACTGTGTTTTAAACTGCTACTGCAACCAGAAGGACTAAGTTCTGTTCTCTGTTGCAATTTCTTCTTTTTACTAAATGATACAAAAGAATAGAGTACACTGCATTTTCACTGTGATACAAGAGTTTAAAGTAAAATTATTTTGACATTTTTGCCCTAAACTATTCAGTTAACTATTCAGATTAAGTCAGAGGAGTCTTACTAACACATACCTTCAGCAATTCAACTGATATATATAAAGGTGAAAGCAGGTAAAGAGATGGAGATAGGTATGTTAGCTATTGTATGGATAGATACAATAAAAAGAATAATTCATCTACTACTATATATATTGATTAACCTAATTTTCTTAGGCCAGAAAGACTTTAATCAACTTATATTAAAAAAGAGTATCAGCAAATTTATAAAATGCTAAATACTAACATAAAAAAACCCCTACTCCAAAGCAAACAAAAAACCAGGAACAAATAGCCAAAAAGGACCAGCTTAGACTAAATCCTGTCAAACCAGTCTTATCTCCTAATCATGGAGAAAATACAGATGATGTTGTAAACAGCTACAAAGAGAGATGGAGAGATACAGAGATCAACAAGGAAGTAAATCTGAATGTGTGCTCAACGGGAATCAATTCTTCACATTGATCTATTTGATTTAGCAGTCTGGACAACAGGGTAGAAAATACACATCAAGTGTAAAGAGGAACTGGGAGAAACTAGGAACTCTTGGCGGACAAAAGTATAACTGATATGAGTAGGCTGGAGCAACAGTTCAGCAGAAACGAAACTTAAAACCCAGTAGTAGGCTAGGAAGAAGAAAAGTGCATAGATGCAAAATATTATGGACAACTGACTAGAGAGCAGTTCTGCCAAAAATATGAGTGAAGTAGCAATGCTTCACAAAATGAATATAAGGAAGAAATATGGAAGTACTCAAAAAAAAAAAAAAAAAAAAGCATAAAAATATCTGAACACAGTTCAGAGGACAACTTAATGAACACAGTAATAATCTTGTCAGTGGAACAAATATTTACTTCCAAATGCATTTAATTTTATCCAACATTAATTTTACCAAACAAGCAGCAAACTATTAAGACAAATTCCATTTTAAACACGTAAGCAAAACACTAAGTCATAATTACCTGGGGTAAAGATCCAAATAGAACTGCCCTAGCATTTCTCCTGTTGATTTATCCTTTACTGTATAAAGAGTAACACTATCGTGCCAGACATGAGCACCTTCTATTTGCTCAAATTCAAGTCCCAGCAGCTTCTGGTAGATATTCAGTAAGCCTTCTGTAACAGCCTCAATTGGGAAGTATTCCTTCAGTTTTTCTTGATCTATGGAGTACTTCAGCTCTTCAGTTTTGTTCATATAATAATGAAGATCCCATGCATTGATTCTTCCATCATAATCAAAGTTTCTTTCTTTACATTCCTTTTTCTTCAGATCTAAAATGAATTGTCTTTCTTCCTCAACCAATGGCTTTAGCTTTTTACTCAAATCATCTGAAAGAAAGATTGCCTTGGAGTCAACTTTCACGTTCCTTACTATAATGTGTATTCCTATAAAATACACTCAACACTTCAAGCACATACTCCAGAAATGATGTTTTCCATTCATTGACCAACCTCAAGCAACATTTGTTTTCTTGTCCTAAGAAGTCTTAATTGTAGGCATGCTATAAATGATACAGTACTCCATGTAGGCCTGAGACTGGTGTGAAGGGCTTTGGTAAATTTAGACTTTTTCCAAGACATCATAAATAAAAAGTAACACAAGACAATTATGCTTGAATCCTTTGATTTTATCTCATGTAATCTCAGTATCCCTTATACAATTCTTCAGCAACAGTCAAAGACTAAAACTACTATTAGTTAGTGGAAGGAAGTACAACACAGAATTCTATACTTCTAGCTAAAGTCCTACAAAAAAGCCAAGAGACTCAAAAATTCTTGCCTATAAGATGGCTGGCTTCTAGACTAGTCTCTGGATATTAATATCTATGATTCAAATTTTTTCCAATATACTTCTCTTGGACAAGAAGGCATCATAGCCTTCATGAAGCAGACATATTGAATATAAAATATTTAGGCTTACTGGAAATTCCATAAAGTATATACCGTACTTTTCCTCTTGTAGCTATTTCTGTTTTTTCAGAAACTTTTTTGTTCATTAAGAATTCACATTGATGTTCATTGTTGATACCTAGAGTGTAAAATTTAGGAATTGCCACTCCTGTTTCTAAGAAGGCTGTAAGGCATTAAATGCATTTACATGACTGAAATACTGTCTGCAGCTTGTACTGTGCTAAATTCAGAATATATCACAGGCAAGAATGCTCTTCTTCCCAGATATAAGATCACCTTACACACATTTGATTTAAAACATGAATAGATAGGAACAAAGTAGAGCAAAACATACTGTCATGCTTGTAGCTGAGGATATATCAAAAGAACTAAATTAAAAATGACAATTCATCTAAAGTACATTCTCCCTCTGTGAGAATTACCATGACGCATATTTATGAAAAGTATCTGATCCCAAACTGTAAAAGCAGCTGCTAAATTGTATCAGATTCAAAACAAATGAAAAAACACAGTATTACTATAATATCATGGATAAAGAAAGTCTAAAATACTCCAAGTACACTTAGAATATCTAACATGTAATAATAAATCAAAAGTATTAGTTAATTTTCAAGTATACTGATATTAATATTGCCAAATATGGATCTGATCTCATGAAGGAGCATTTCAAGAGAAATGCAACAGAATTGCAGATTTAGAAAGAGGGGCATTTGAACCTCTTTACTGAAGCATAAACACAAAAATCCACTACCAATAAACATACCTTATTTTTGCACTAATTTATTTGGGGGGGTTATTTGTATGACACATCAATATACACTCCTGACACAGCAAGAAAGGAACATATACTATTCTGTGGAGCTACATAATTTTAGAAAGTAGAGGTTAACTCCATGTCCAAGAGTCCATTGATATGAACAGGATGACTAAATTAATTCATAAACTACTATATTTAAAATTTTCAAGATACCTCTTTGGTCTAAAAAATATATATGTAACAGAACAGAGACATCAGAGTTCCTTTTCTAGCTAAACCTCATGGACACTGTGACCCAGTTACGTATTTAAATTCATCTTGGCTGTAGAGACATGTTACTACATTAAATATACAAGTATTACTTATAAATATGAACAAACCTAAGAAGGTTGTTACGTTATCTGTGCTCTTTGCAGTGTTTACTTCCAGGACAAAGTTGGCATGTGTGTTATAACCAAGAAGCTCTGCTACTTTTGCCCTTAGCGGGAGCAATTGCTGCAGAATTTTTGTGTTCTCCTAAGAAAGAAAGCAGGCAAATTTGTAAAATGAAACCAGAAAACACATTTTATCAAAACAATTATCTCAGTAATATATGTAATCCTATGAAACATCAAACATTTCAAATGAAACACTTAAAATATAAAATTACCTAAGTTTAGCTAGATTCTTGGAATAGTTTTTCTCAGCATTTGACTACAGGTAGATGGTTTTCTAGTTGACCTCATTCATTACGTTCCTTATTATAACTTATCTTTTTAAATTAATCAAAATATACATCACTTTCTTTTAGGTTGTGAAGAGTTTATTTCCTTTATCAATCATTTACATGTGAAAGATAAGGAAATTGTTGACAGCAGGCTTAGTTGTGTGTAAGTGGAGAAGATAGACTGCTAATCTATTGTGCCAAAGTGTGTTTGCAAATTTCCATCTTTTGCCACTGACAACAGCAGTCAGAGAAAGATCTGAAACAGAAAACCCTAGACCTTGACCTAAATGTGTTGAAGAATCCTTGAGAAGCTGAAAACGTAACTGTGTAAATCTCTAGTTCTGAAAAAGTGAGATTTGTCAGGGGAAAAAAACAAAATCCAACACTAGATTTGAAGATTGTCACAGTCAAGTTTTATCATCAAATCTCTTTATGTGTGTTGACTTGCAAAGTGTTCAGTACCTGGTGCCATTTTATCTTTTACTCATCACATTTCCAAGCATTTCAAGCACAAAAGCTCAACTCCACTATTGTTCTCTGATGCATGGCTGGTGCAATTGTCTGAATGATATATCCTCTATCCTTTCAATGCTTTTTTTTATTTTGTACCTGTCTAGTTGTGCATACATGCAATCTGTTAATTTCATATTTAATCTCCTGTATTTATAATTAAAACCTGTGCTTAAATAGCTCCTCTCCATTCCTGAGAATCCTAAAGGACTACAGAAGCCACAACCAGACATGCTTTTCTGTGAGGAAAGTGTCAGTAAGCATCTGCAGAACACTGTAGGGAAATTTCACGAAAGATTGAAATCCCACTTTTATTAACAGAACCACTTGAATATTAAGATACATACAAATACACACACATAGAGGCAGATCATCAGCTTCTAAAGTCTCAGGACATTAGAATAAATTGGAGCAAGGCACTGTTAAAGATCACACTGCTAAGTTTTGATTTCAAAATACTCTACAACACGCAAAACTCAAACATAATATTGGAATGTCTAACTCTTTTCAACTGTCACTGCACTGTAGAACAGTCAATATACAACACACCTCTTTGCATCTTGAGTTAAAGGCAGATTCCATTTTTCTTCTGGTTTCTGAAATGCAGCACTTCTTCATAACAGGAAAATAGTGGGGATACTTTAAAGTAACCTTATATTTGTCTTTCTCAGTCTTCTCCAAACTGTTAATAAAGTCATCAGGAAGGCCATCTATAGAATACAATTTAATAAACAGTGTTTACCAAAATTATCTACTCCCCCCTGTTTTTGTGAGACTGTTGCATTTGTTATGCTGCAGTCTACTTTGACATCAGAAATCTCCACAGAAATATACCTCCCTTTTTACAACAATTTGCTAAAACTTTTACAAATTCCACCAAGCAACCCAAAATTTGTAAACACTTGAGAGCAAAAGAGAAATATATGTACAACTATCAGATAAAAACAAAAATACATTAAAAAATCTCTTTTATTAGAGCACATTTTATGTGATGCCCTTCAGATAATGAATCCCCAAATTCTCTGCCACATGAAATCCCTAGCTTGGTTTAAATTACAGAATTAGTTAAACTTTAATGCAGGACTAAAAAAGCTTTCCAAGTAATTACACAGGGGATTGCCTGACAATAACTGAGAAAAGGAGCAGAATAAAGTTATGCTAAAGAAAGTAGGACAAATATGCTAACTTGATGCAAGGCAAACACCCCAGGAAGCACAAATTTATGAAGACATCATGAACACCTGCAAAAGATAACTCTAAATTGATTCTGGAGAAGGACTAAAAAGGAAACAGAAACGACTGGGAAACAGTCAGTATTTCGCTTGATCTAACCCCTGCTCATGGGGCAAAAGCCAATTACTCCAACTGGAAGGTTGAAAAAACAGAAACAGAAAGCAGCCTACTCACCAAGTTCTTCCTTAGAAAATACAAGAAATGTATTTTCCTCATTCAGGTTTTTGTTAAAGTCTATGCACAGCTCATTCAATTTTTTCTTCATTGTCTTTATTTCCTGTATCAGGTATAAACTGAACTTAGTGGAAAAATAAACATCAAAGTTGGCAATTTTTATCCTCCACATGAATAACATTTTATTTTTTTTCAGATAGGCTCTCTACTAACCAACAGTAAAGACCAGGACTGAGAAAATAACACACTGCAGGTAGCATCATACTTCACACCCTGTCAGTCTTCCTTTCCTGTTTCTTTCAGTCCTGAGCAATATTGCTGCCAAAGGTTGTCACTCCAACATTTTAAACTCAGATTAGAGGGGACTGAACAGATTGAACACATTCACTAAACAGTCTGATGTGCTAACATTCAATTATTTTCTTTTATTTGAAAACCTAAATTACAATTTTAAATGTAAAAATATCCACTAAGATCAATGAGAATGAGAGGAGTAAAAAAACATGCAACCTACTCAAAAACACTGCTTTGGAATTGTACAGAAAGAAGAAGATGCTTTCACAAAACAAGGCCATTCCAAAACCTTTTTTAAAACCCTGATATTCACATTTCTGAAACATTTTCTAATATCTCTCATAGCACGTTTCTACATATTACTGTCAAGTTTAAATAAACATAGTAGTTATCAGTAACAGAATGCACACCAAACAAAAAACTTGGCAAAGACTACCATTAGCCAATTTTTAACCTAAATATAATTCAACTATTGTCTCCCAAGGAATTTCAAAATACCTTTACAGGCATCAGTTACTCTTAAGCTATGAAAATGCACATCAAACTGTTCTCATTAGCTGAAGGATGTGGATGAAGAATGATTATTTTCTACACTGGGTTAAGTCTATTCAACAGTCAGAAATAAAGGTCATAACAAAGTCAGAAATATCACTCAGAATTTGAGGATAACTATGTTGGCATCTGTACAATCCCAGAAGATAAGAGGCAAATGTGTTTGTCTCAAACACCAACAGCAGGGTATCTGTGGCACCAACCAAGGACTGTAGGTAACAACAGCCAAGGACTGTTGGCAGTAACACGCTGTGAGAAAGAACAAGATGTGACTGGACTCAGGACCAAGGGAGGTAGGACAGCACTTTTCTGGGACAAACGTCCTTGACCTGCCTCCTGGAGGTAAGCACAACTCAGTACAGCACAAACACAGGAATGAGGTGGAGCAACAGGCCTGGAATGTAGAGGAGGGGAACAAGACCACCAAACGCCCCAAAGCCCTCTGACCCACTTCCAGAAGAGTCTATACAACATACTGTGCATGACGACTAATTTTCATAGAAAGTGCAAAACTTTTCTACAGGGCAAGGAAAGCTTGTCTATAAAACAGTATCCCCACCCAAGCCCAGGGAGTATCTCCAGGACTCTGGACACCTAGTCAGCTGCATTGATGCCAGAAGCATGAATGCTGATCTCTCTTTCTCCTTCTTTCTCTCTTCTCCTCTTTAATTCATTTATCTGCCTTTTCCCTTTCACCCTTTTTATCCAAAAAGATTCACACCCTTTTATCCAAAACCCACTCCCATGTGCTTATACTAGATCAGGGACTAATGTACCAATTTCCACACCAACTACATAATTTACTAGTAACAGTTTTTTGCAGACACTCTGATTTTGTTGTTCCTTTCAACCATAAGCATCTATATGAATCTTTGGTGCTCCCTTCCCCTTAAGGATGGGATACCACACCATCTCAGATGCTGACAATTTTACTTCCTGTTTTTCTGAAGTGTCAATTGCCTTCTAAGTCAGTTCTCCCTTAACAAAGAAAATTTCTCAGAGCAGCTTGTTTCTCTTTAACCTACTGCTATTTTTTTTTCAGGCTAAAGGCTAAAATCTTGGGCACATTTTACAACATCAGTTAACTGAAACTAGCTGTGTTTTGCAAATGTTATACATACTTTTGAATAGAAGTGCAGGCTCACTAGTAACATTTTTTGAGAGGTCTCTTCCCCAGAAATCTAATTTAGGCATTCTCTATAATCATAATATATAACAAAACCTTTTCAGCTAGGTTTTTTTTACTCTCAAGGCTATGAGGTGATACATACCACCTCTATCCACTGTGTATCATAGATGCCTTATTAGATTAGTTTAAAAACCTTCAAATTGAAGGTTTTTAAAGGATGGATCTGGAAGTAAGAACAGTTGAGAGCAGTAATTCAGCAGGCCCAAAAGCATGAAGTTCAAATGTATGCTTAGTACAGCTAACCAACCATGAATTTATCCCTTCAACAGTTTGTAACATTTGCTTTATAAACAAATAGTCCATATTTACTTTCTGCACTTCTTTAGGAAGATGGAGTCCATTTCTTCTCCCCACTTGAACAGATTTCTCTAGATATCGCTTTGTTTCAGGCTTTACATTTTCAAGATCACAGGTTTGCTGAAATGACAGTATAGAATAATTAAATTTATACCACATTGTAAGAAACATACAAAGCATTAGAAGAGTTTGAACAGAGTTGTTCTTTAGAACATTGTTATATTAAAAAAGTGAACATCCAGGATTTTAATGTGAAGAACTACCCAAAACCAGTTACCTTACACAACAGTATTCTTACATTAATGTAGAATGTTTTTAAAATAATTTTCTTTTACCAAATGTCTCAGCACATTTACATACTGTCATAATGGCAAGTCCTTTCAGTTTACAGTAGAATGCACTTAACCCTCTTCTGTAGCGATCGCTTTCTCATACATAGTTGAAGAAAATCAGTGCTATAAGGTAACACAGTACCCTAAAAGTCAGAGGAATTGAAAAAACACCCCAAAAGATTAGAAGTGTCACTTAAGATTATCAGATGGCATAAAATTGGAGCATACATGTCTTCCTCAGAACCAAGCTACCAGTGACAACAAATAAAACATGATCACAGAATATTTTGAGTTGGAAGGCACCCACAGGGACTATCATCTTGAACATACTACACACATAAAGTTTTGGAACTTTCCAAATCATCATAGTTGATGATTTGACATCCCATTTCATACTTTTTTTGGAAGACATAGTAAGAAACAAAATCTACTTAGAGTTCCATGAACAAAACCTGCAGCAGCTGTTTACATCAGGCTGTTTCCTGAGGGCCCGTGGGTGGAGAAGACTGGCAACATTCTTAAGCATGCCTCTACTAGTCAGCATGTGCAGATGTTAGGAGTAACAAAATTTGAAATGATAGTTTCACTACCTTTTTTCCAAGTTTCAAACCTCAAAATACAAGTTTTTCAAAGAGTAAGATCTGGAGTATATTCAACAACATAATTTTATGCAGAATTTTTTCCCTCTAATGTATGGGGAAAAGAAAGTGACTCCATTATTCTAGTATTTTCTTAAATTAAATACAAAAACCTCAATTATTTTCCTCCATCAACAGCTCTTAAATTAAGCATAATTTAGAAAGAGTACTATTGTTAACTTAGAAAAGTTTAGTCCCCATTAGGGGAGCTAAAGCATTCAGCATGTCACTGAAGTCAAGCAAATTTGCTCATCTCTTAGTGGACTGGGTAACAACATGGAAGTGTGAGGGACCTCATTCTTCTCACTCCATTTTAATCTGGCCCCATGCAGGATCATGAACCTGAATTCATCTACTTGAATTATTAAATCCCCAGTGAGACCACAGAAAACCTGTTTTAATCCAACCGTTTACCATTTCATTTAACTGACAAAATAATTTCAGCAGAAATCTGAATGCTGTTTGTGGGAAGTTCTTTCTTCATGTGTGCCTGGAGCCCGACTTTTTAACTGAGGGTTTCTAAGAGGAGAAGGTGCTTGAAATTTAGCAAAAATTAATAAGAAAATAATGATTTGGAAATAGCAATATCTGACTAGTCTGGGACTACTGGAAATTTTACCTTTGTTCTAGAGCAGAACTCTTACTACTTTCACAGTTATTATGAAGTTGATATATGCTCAGAGGTTGCACCTCTGCCAAACTAATACTAAAATATGCTTGCATGCTGCAATTAAGAAAAATCTCTAAAAAACTAAATGGAGACTTAAGCAAAAATTCTGTTATAGAGGTCAAAGATTAGTGCAAGGGAAAATGAAGTAGGAAAACACCAAATGAAAAAATAAAAGATTTTAAGAAAGTAATAGTAGTGAATAATGGCAATATCAGTTTTCACTACCTACTGTCAGATACTCCTGTAAATTAAAAATAGATACAGAGATATGTTAGATTAGTGCATCTGTGTATTCTATAGAGGAAGGTGGGGAAAATCACATTAGGTAATATAAACAAATCAAGACATTTAATTACTCGCAATAGAGCAGGGGAAAAAGAAAAAAATCAACATAAAGTACATGGGGGAAAGTACCAACACAAGGCACTATCTGCCAATATACTCAAAATGGGGCTATTATATACTTTCACAAACATGAACAAGAATATCCAGCTAGAGAAGAACACCTGAAAATTTCCCTGGAAAACACAGCAAAAGAAGACAATGGTAATGGAAGGCACTTTAGTAAGGATCTGAAAGCATTATTTTAATTCCAGTCAAGCCTGCAAAAAGCACAAATTACGACTCCAAGAAACAGGGCTCCAATATCTTATGAGCATTACAAGAAGATTAAAAACCAGTGGGGTTGAGAAGAAAAATTCACATGTAAAGTACAGAAAAGTATATATTTTTTGGTTATATTAGATAGCTTCCTTGCATTACCCTTATATTGCACTTTTTAGATTGTTACTACATGTCACTAGACATAATTGAACAAAACCAAATATTCTTTCTATTTTTGCTACAAAATAAATAATAGAAATGAAGAATAGGAGATACATATAGGTGCTCAATTAAAAGAGAAGCTAAACACAAAGGGATAGAAACTAGTTCAACAGTAAATGCATCTTTTAACTTAGTTTTATTTTGAGGCTGAAGAAAAGGACACACTGTAGTTGTCTATAACTAGCAGATCAAAAGAGGTAATTTCAGAGGTGAACCCATTTATATGTTCTCATTAACCTTCACAGCTTAAAACAACTTTTAAATTTCAAATTCTCAACTTTTTCAATAAAGGATAATTTTGGACACAAATTCAAAAGTAGTATAAGCCAATGTAAGTACAGTGTTATATTGCCTCTTTTCTTCCTTCCCTCTTGGAACAAAATCAGGTAGCTCAGACAGCAGAACCCAAAAAATTCTTTTCCTAACAGCTTTCCTTCTGTTAGTTTAGCTTCCTTGTACCAGTTCATTGGAAGACTAGACAAAAGTCAAAGCTATTGCAATGACAAGAGAAGGATACTGAGATCTAGATATGAGAGGCAAAGAGTATGAACAGCCTGATACACTGTGTTCTGTTGTATAGCTGTGTTCCACTGGAAAGATTTGAGTGACACAGACACAGAGGAAACACAAAATCATCTTGAAAAGCACTGTGTATACCAATTAATTTTAGATACATGTAGATGCATTTCACATGTGATGCAGACATACTGTCATTTACCTGTAAATAAACAATCCTCTGAAACACATCGTCTCTCATGCTCATCTTCACATCAAAATTTGACAGTTTTTTGTCAGCTTCTGTACTTGCTAAGCGTATCTCTTTGTCAGGGGAGACGTGCTGGGGAAAATCCAACATGCTTCTTTCCACTGTTTACATAAGAGGCAATGAATACAGAAAGACAGACATGCTTTAAGGATAAGGAACTTCCCTCCTCTGACGTTTATAGACAACATAAGAAAAAAGTATTCAAAGCAACCTGACACATACAGCAAATGAAGTGATTATAGGTAATGTAAAACTGAATAGGTGAAATGACAAAACCACATACCAGTGTAACAAACATTTTACAGAAGATTTCTTAACCCCAAGCCTAATTATCTCTTCATCTTCTACAAAATCAGCTGAAAGGTATATAAATACACTAGAAACGGTTCATCTTCCAAAAGTCATGTAAGTGAAGACTGACGTTTTGTAGCTGGCACAGATGCTTCCATGCCAGCATTTAAAGTCAGAGGCTCTGAATCTTTCAAACATGCCCATCTGTCCTGAAGTTATTTTTACACTGTTATGACCACAGTGTCAAATCCCCATGTACTGTACTCTTCTGTATTTAAGGAGAAACAACATGGCAAACAGAGAAGCTGCCGTCCATGCATTTGGAACTTGTAAGAGAATGGAAGCTGAGTAACATTACTATTTTAGAATATACTTTTGAGATTAGGTAAATCTTTGCCTATTAAAGGAATATTACATCTTACAATGACATTTAATAGAAATCCTAAAATAGAAATGAATTTGCTTAATTAAGAATCAAATCACAATGTCTCTACCATCTACCTTTCCAAAAGCAGATCTTAAAATAACATATTAACATATTAAGTGATGTGCATTCATTTTATCAAGCTCCGAGACAGTTTCAGAAATGCAAACATGGGCATGTGGTTCTTCTTCAAGTCCATAGGAGACTTTCCCCTTCACCTCCTGCCCTTACGCCAAGATGTTTCAAAATGATAAAGTGAGTTTTGGCAGCTTCCAAGTGAAATTTAATTTAATTTAATTTAATTGTCATCTCTGTCTTTTTGGATAATAAGTTCCAGTTACCGGGGTAGGTCTTTTATATGAAAAGGATACATAGGGCCTGAATTCCAAGGCTCTAATGGAAGGCTTGCTGTGGCAATGCATCCCTGTGTCGTGGGGTATTTTACAGCACATCATGATAATTTCACATACAGCTTTGAAGATTAGCATTAAAAGCTTAAATGTGACCCACTACTGCATAGGGCGTAGTGAAAAATTACATCTTTCATGAAGTCTTTGTGGCTATGCTGAGAAGCTGACGGCCACTATTTTCTGAGTCAAGCATAGATTTTCATTCTAGTTTAATTTAAGGAAGAGAGTTCTATGCCTTGGTGAAAAGACTTAAAATAATTATACCAAACTGGTATATTGGTACATCAGTGAATTAAAACTGAATCTGGAAACAAGATTTTTAAATGAAGATTACTGTCTTTCTGAGTATGCCAGCATAAATCCCAGCCAATTCACTGGATGTGCCTAAACCGCAATTTTGAGCAATGTGAAATCCAGACTAATATTACAGTACAATCATTTGCACTGCATGCTGCGCTTTTTTGCTAGACAAATATTTTGCTCCAGGCCAAGGTGGCTGTTTCTAGCACATCTGTGGCTACTGCAGATTTTTTTTAAGTATGTAAAAGAACTTGACATCTGTTGCACTCACTGTTTTATAGGTAATGCAGCCACCATCTGAAAGGTTTTTCTAAACAAAGATGCCCAATATGCAGTTTGTGTTTTACCCATCTCCTCTGACAATTATTAACAAATTAACTGAATTACCTGTGTTTGACCATTAAACCCCACCCACATATTGGTATTGCATGATCTTTCAGAACGACCTAGATGTGACTGCATGACCAGCCTCTCTCCCTGGATTCTTCAAGGCCTCATAGACCATAATTTAAAAGTGAGCAAGTACAGAAGTCTTCTTTCAATGACACATTCAAAAATTCCTAATTCTCAACCATCACATTTTCTCCACCACCAGTTTATCAGCCTTTCCATTACTCCATTCAACTTGCTTGTGTCAGATTCCACAGTGTCTGAAAAAAACACTGCTTACCACTTTTAATGCTCTATGCATACCACAGACGTGGCAGTCTACACTGCTGCAGGGTCCCCTGGCAGCTGCACACACTTGGAAATGTAACTGGGTGAAGGATCACGTGCAAAACCAAAACAGGTGACTAATGCAGTTCTCTGAGAGGACTCTGAGAGGAAAGATTATTAGGACCTCTCAAGAGAACTCTTGAGAGGCCTCTACACATCCTACAAAAGAACAGCAGGGATCAAAATTGTAAGCAAGTACTACCTTTTCTCAATGTTTCCTTATGTGCAAATGGAATGCTTTATGCAAAGAATTGCAGAGAACACACACTAACCTGCATATTCCACTTCTATATCTGCCAAAGGCTGTATGGTATTTTCATGTGTTACTTCCTCAGTTTCAAGCATCCCAACACTGTCATACACATGCTTTGTTTTCCTGATTAGTTCTTCTGTTCTTGTTCTAATTTCCTCTGGTGACAGGTCCCATCTCAAAAGGTTTCGTCCTGATGCTATGTATGAAGAAGCCTTGAGCTGGCTCGTAATTTCTGTTCCTAATGTCATTCTCAACAGAAGCTGTGGCCCAATGGACCTGAAAGTATAAAAATTATCTCTGCATAACAAGATTCCAGTTCAAGAGATAGTTTATAGTAAACATTAAAAAAATCAACATCAGAATATTTTTAGAAGGAAGAACAAAGTTCTTTTTAAAGCTGTTACCTTTATCAATTAAGCCTAATTTTTAAATAAAATCTGTCTTCTACCATTTCCATTTAGAGTATGACTAAGAGCAAACAGGGCCAAAACCTTTGGTATTAACAAATCCATGCTGATTAAATTACAACTCAACCCTCTAAGGAAAACAGTATTGCAGTTACTGGAACTCTACAGAAATAGACAGTATTAAAATTTTTGAAGTGAGGAATAAAGCCCACATAGTGATTTGCAGATGACAAAGAACAAGAACTGCAAACTTGCACAAAATAAGACATAAAAAATATCACTTGATTATATTCATTATAGCAAATAATTTTATATTTATACAGGATATCTGCCAGATAATCAGCATGGGAGGAAATCTTCTAGTTGTTACTCACTTGCAAATTTATTCCTTTAATTGTTGAGCATTTTAAATAGACAGTTTCACTCTTTTACCAGAAGAGGTACAATCCTTTACTATGATTTATGTATGAATAATTTATCTACTATAGTTCTAACCAATTGCATTTCAGCTTCTTTCAGCTAGCAGAAAAGCTTACACTCACACTGCTCTTAGTGTGATGAGCAATCAATGGCTGCCTTTTCATTAATCTTTTTGGCAGCATTCAGAAAAAAAGTGGCTTGGAGAAATGAGTACAAATATATTAAGACTCAAACTGGCTTCAGAAATAGAGGCTTCTACCTTTCCACCCTGACAAACCAACATTTAACTTGATTGTATGAACGAGAAGAACACAGAGTCAGCCAAGTGGCTGAAGTGGGACTAATAGAAACCTACACAGCCAACAAGATGTCCACCCAGTGACTACATTAATAGCTCAGCTACATAAGGAGTCCTTGCTTGAGGAAAATAGTAACTTGATGGTAAATAAAAGACAGCTTGCATTTAAGTATTAAAACTTGCTGCAGGGTTTACTACCATAGGAGGAACCCTGGCTGCCAGGGATTTCTCATCTGTCTCCCTATTTCAGCCACATAATTTAAAAAAAAAAATATATAAATTTAAAAAAGCACATGTTGTTATGGTAATAATGACAACTTAAAATTTTCAACCATAACTAAAGAAATACATAGAGATCTCACTAATAAAGGATGTTTACTTAAAACTATTTTGCATTAAGTAACATTTTCCCTTAACACTAGCCACTGTACCTGTATTGATTTTATTGTAAAACCTGTCTGGTATGTGTAAGTGCACAGAGAGGTTTTGGCATACACTGCAGGGCAGGGAGCACGCATAAAAGGCAGTTTTAGCCTGAAGGAATAACAAAGCAGAAGAGTGAAATGCCAACAAACTGAGAAGGGCTGCATGCATGGCTTCTGTTTCAAGGAAGGCAAGACTTCTTGTCAAAAGCCTTCCAATTCTGTAACATAATTTCTCTAGAAACTTAACCTAACCAAAATTATTTGATGCAAGACAAAAACAAAAGACAACATTTCTATCTACACTTTATGTTGAAACTTTATTTTCCTTGTTGATGCAGATTCATCAAATCTTCCCATTCCAGTGTAGGCAAGTTGTTTACTTGTTTTCCCTTTAGTAGCACACAGACACATCAATGTCCAGAATATTGACTTTGAAAATGAAGTGTGAATAAAAAACATTTGTTCCACCTCTGGTCTCCTTCTCTGATACCAACTGAGTTCTGGCACTAATGCTTTAGTAACTTCTCCACTGGACTACTGAAACTCTGAATTCCAAAGAGAAAGTTAGGATAAATGAAGCTGTTCTCATGACAGAAAAAGCTTAAACATTAACATTCTCAGAATGCATCAGTTTCCCATCCCCAAAATCTACCCTGAATCTATAAATCCATTAAAGGACAGTACTTCATTAAGTCATAAACAGATTCTCAGTGGACTCCCCTGTGTTTAGTTTTTTCCCACACTGCTAGTAGAGGTCTGATACAACCTCTTGGGAGCTAAAGGGGAAGCTCCCCAGAAATATGTTCAAGGTTCTGAACTCTATCCCACACCACCCACACTCCAGAACATCAGAAAGACTACACAATGTTTTGAATTAAAGTCAAAATAAAAGTAAAGAGGAGTCAAAAGCAAACAACAGCCCGAACAACATAAAAGTATGCTAAAGTGAAGGATCCTAAGCAGCTACTCTTTTTTAAAGGGAACCTACGGCTTTTGGTCATTCAGTATCTTCACCTAAAACTGTAGACAATACAGCCCTGCCACTGACCAATTAAATATAAGCTGAAACAAAGACTGAAACAGTCACAGCACCAACATATTACATCAATTTCAGCCTGTCCAACAAGATCTATTAATAATTAAAGTTGGACTGAGTTCATGAACTGGGGTGTAGAGTCTCAGATTACTGCAGAACACTGCCTTTAAATACTAAAAAAAGATACCATCTGATTTTCTTAGTATATTGGCTAGTTTAATTAAGACATATACCTATAAATTTGAGAGCTGTATAAATTATTACCATAAATTCCAACAAGTTGTTGTCTACCTGTTAGAAACAGGAAAACACAGAACTCTCCCGTTTTGAAATGCTGATACCTTGTTTCCTTCTACTGATAGGAAGATGCAGTCATTTATGCAGATTAAAAAAAAGCAGTACAAATCAGAAAGTTTTTCTAACTGACCAAATGAGATGGTGGGCCTTCAAAAATTGTAACATAATATTTCATATAAAATCAGTTGCTACACATAATCCTTCATATAATCATTTACAGACACATATTGCTACCTTCCTACCAGTCACTCAGACTGTACTAAGAACCAAATTAACTGACATCAGCTTAATAAAAAACTGTGCAAGTAAATATATTTGCACAGGTGAAATCCTGGCCATCTCTTTCATGGCTTACTGTTTTTAATTATTTATCTACATAAAACTATAAATAAATAAATAAATTCCCAAAACTCCATAAAAATGGTAATTCAGTAACTTTGTTCAAAAAGAAAACAAAGAAACAATGCCAAGGTCAAATATTATAAATAGACCATAAAGAAACAAGAAAGAAGCATGGAGCTAAAATAGTATGAAGTTCAAAAATACTCTGCAGTTACATTTGTCATGCTATTAGAGAGAAAATATTAAACTATATCACTGAGGGAACCTTTAACTTCCCAGATATATAACTGGAATATAAGTTCTATTAATAATACTAGGAAGCAAATGAACAGCAAAGAATTTTCTTCAAACACTGAACGAAGCAGGCAAAATTATATTTTAGGCTTGCTTTTGGTAAACAGCAGCAACATTACAGAACAGCCAACTGATGCTTAGACTGAGCAATCAGAAGTTGATTCAGTTTAAATTACATGGCAGGATGTTGTTAATGCCTGAACTGTCTGGTTCAAACTGTTTCAGCTATCACACTCAGTTTTCTCTGGTGCAGTGTAGAACACTAGAGGGATCTAAACAAGCCTGGGTTAAGTATAAGGTGTTCTTCCATTGGTTACCCATTTCTGCCCTGTACCCCACTCCATCAATGGCATCAGCACAACTGCTGCTAGGGTCATACTTAGAAAAGACTCAGGACAGCATACAGGTGAAAAATAAAGTGGACCAAAAACATCCAGGGCAGACAGCTTTTTACCAGCTAAGCAGTCCCATCATCCATCTGATAAGAGACTTCAAAACAGCTGTGTTGGCCTAAACAAAGGATAGAAAGTGTCAATAGCAACCTGAACTTGCACTACTGCTAGAAACACATATGAAATGCATTAATTTAGTCTTGCAAAAAGAGCCTCAAGACAATTTCTGTCCTTAAGCATATCATTTAAATGTCCTAAACTAAAAAGAGCTATTGATGCTAAGAGGCAATACAGGCATAAGAACAAATTAAAATAAATTGGTCAGGAATACATGAAAGCTAGAATTGCAACAGACATTTGCAAGCATCAGGGCAGAGAGATTCTGAAAGAGAAGCCCAGTAAGTCCCAGCAAGTGAAAACACCTTATTTATAACATGGTGCTTGACCAGCTTACAAAAGGTATTAAGTTACTTGGTTACCTAAGGTAGCATGGGACTAGGTTTACTCACCCTAAATGCTCTTCCAGTCCCTGTGTTTCTGTGAGGTCCTTCAAAATCAATACACCTTTATTTATATTGCATTTTTACAATAAATATCTAACTGGCCTCTGCTGGCAACTTACACTGGCCTTTTTCTGGGGTGAGTCCTATGGCACCTTATAATGTCAGTGGAATAACATACTGGGCAGACTGGAATATTTTATGCATTTGTGCAGTGCTTCATCCAGTTAGGAGAACATCAGGAGGAAAGGCACACAAGGTTTCATCTGGACTTTCAGCTATAACAGAGATTATTACAAACGCAGATGTTTTCACAAACTGTAGTATTAATCTGCCAATCCCCAAAGCAGTAACAATGGTCTTTTCTACCAAAGCAGTGTAAGTTGAATAACACTTCAAAGCTTAGTTGCTACTTCTACAAGAGGATTTTAAAGAATAAAGCAAAGCTTCTAAGTTGCAGACTTCAATAATTGCAGAATGCAAGGTAATTTCTTTTACCGACAAATCTACAATTTGATTACTTGCTGCTTCTGGAAAATATAAATTTGATTTGATTTTAGAAGGGGAAGAACCTTTATAATACTCTATTACACCAATACACTGGCCAACGTAACTGCTGCAAAGACAAATAATGCAACTGAATTTACAGACTTGATTTTTAATTTGTGCAGTATCTTAAACATGTTAAACATTTGTGTAAATCTGGTTTTGCTTAGAAACATTTTCCATGACTGAAATATGTGCCAAACAGTCTTTTGTTGGCATGTTCCATTAACACTATTAAAATAAAACAAGAAAGCTACAATCTGTGAAGAAGCAGCAGGGAGGCGTAGCATCAGCTTTAGAAAATACAGACAAAAACCTGAAAGTTTGTCCCCAACATGTTCCTACTACTGACAAGCACTATATAATACAGTCAAGATTTAAACCTGCTGTCTCATATAAGTCTGATTTCAAATTGATAGTTATAATTCCATCCAAGACTCTTTAATGGTACTTTCAGTTTTCAAATTAAACTTCACCTAAACAGTATTAGTCACAACAACAAGTATAATTTTAAGGAGTAATGTAAATGAACTCATATATTCTTGGGAAAAATATATACCGACCAACTTACTGTACTTGCAAACAGATTTGACAGTCGTAGCCACACAAAAATCAGGGTATATTGGATTCATGCAGGATGGAAAAACTATATTCTCTCCTGACAAAAGACCTGAGATAACAGCTTCAGAAATGAAGTGAGAACCAAGATTATAAAAAAAGAGAGAGAGGGGGGGGGGGGGGGGGGGGGTTGCTGATTCAGATAATTTAGTCACTGAGTTTTTAAACACTCTAATTCAAAGAAATACAATAAAGTTTTTCTTGTTGGGCCTTATGTATACCTTCAGTGAACATTCTTATGGATATAAGAGCAGATTTGCAAATCACACTAACGCCATCCAACAGCTCTTTTGATCAGTAACATACAGTATTGAAAATGCTGGAGTTTAAATTCAAGAGCAACTTTTGGTCTATTTTTTGAAACAGCATATCTTAGCTAAACAACACTTCCTGGTCTTCCAGGATGCAGGAGAAGCAGTGCTGCATGCTGGAAAGCAGCTCTGCGTAAGCAAAGACCACACCCACCGGTTACCTGCAATCAAGATCTACAGGGGCTCAATGTTTTGACTCCACCTAGCGGCCTCACCAAAATTAAAAACAAAACAAAAAACTAGATACACCCTATTAAGGCAATATAAAAACTGACATTTTGCCGCAGGACAAGCTATTTGGTACTCGAATAATATGCCGTACATCCGCACTTCCCTGGAAGTCAGACTCAAGTGCTACCAAACATGTACAAATGACAGCAGACAGGCAGTGTTTAAGCAAAGTTTTTAACAGTCAAGCCTCCATGAAATGGAGTTTTTAAAAACATTTAAGCGAATTTAAAAAGGATTTCAAAACCAAATCACAATGAGTATTCAGCATCATGTGACTAAATATACATTACAGTTGTTCTGTTTCACAGGATGGGTTTTAAGAACTTAATGGGCTAAAATATTTGTATTATTTGGAAATCCTTAGTTTTTGCTTGAATTTTAAATATACTTTCATACTGCTTTCAGTTTTGACTCAGAACTTCAGAAAAGAAGTAACTGTGTATCTTATAGTAAAGCAAGGACAATATCAACCAAAATAAGAGAACTGGGTAGCACAAGGTAAAAGCAAGAATAGAAAAAAAATTCCAAGACAGAACCACCAGAGTTAAATAGCTCAAACCTAATCACAGGGCAGTATTATTTCACCTGAGCCAAAGGAATGAAACTATAACCCTTCAATACAAATCATCACTTTTTCCTGCCAGACAAACACATCTGAAATCCTTTTTCCATTTTGCTTCTCAGTCCTCTCATCTGTTTGGTTCTTAACAGTGTATGGAACAGTGAATACATGCCTTGAATTCCTGGGCCATTTTTCCTTGGAAAAGTATTTGGCTCTGTGCCATAACTGTGTTTGGCACAGACATATCTTACTGTAGCAAAAGGATAGCACGTTTAGTACTTCCCAATTTAAAGCTCCATAACTGCCATTAGAAACTGATTTTTAAAGCTGCATTTGAAGAAATAAAAAATCTAGCAGATTTTGACTCTAAACCTTAATTTTGTCACTATATCTTTCAGTAAAGAAAATTCTCTGCAACTTAGTTTACTGTACAGTCCACATTAAGTACACTTTTAGCTCTTCCAATTTAAATGAGCAAATCAAAAAAACCTACAAGTCATGCAAACATTTAAAAGTATTTATTGATACATCCATTACCCTCAGTGCTCATGACCTTACTATATGACAACAAATGTTTAATGGTTTTCCAATAGAATTAACATCAGAAAATTAACTGAAAAGGTCCTCTGTGGAAGCTAACAAAAAGCCTAGACCTTAAGCAGGAACTCAAACCAGTGTGCTCAAACATGATACGACTTACCTATTTCTTCTCCCTTTCCCCCCAGTTCCCTCCAACAATCTTTAAACAAAAGGAATTTGGAAACTGTTGACTAATATAAGGAGGTGATTTTCACACAGTAGTCTGCAATGTAACACATAGAAATGCTAGGATATGGTTTCTGCAGAGTGTCTGATCTCTAAAATTATGGTATCCATGGTTCTAGGGGACAAAACCAGCATAAAACCCACCAACCAAACAAACCCAACAACCAAACTAACAAAAACCCAACATACCCCAAACCCCCAAACCACAAGTTATTAGTACTGCTAATTTAGGTTTCACAGCATTCTGTGAACTGTATCCACTGCACGTCACAGCAAAACTCCATCAGAGTAACTTGCTTGCAGGATCTTAGCATTTGCTTATCAACACTTGCATGCAGATGGTAATTGTACTATACAGAGTCAGAGGCACTATGCATTCATTGAGGTTGTCTTATTGTTTCATTCTATTATTAAGTGAATTCTGGAAACACAGTGGGAAAAAAATTGTTTTTAAGGTCCTACAGCTCTCTCAGGTGTTGCTGCATAAGCATATATCATATTTCCATTGTGCCAGCAATAAACAGCAGGTGAAGCACAGGCTGTTTAGCTCAAACAACACACTCCCAGGATAGCTCAGTACTTGAAAGGCATCAGCCAATGCATGAGAAACAACTTGTTGACTCTATCTGAAAAAGAACTAGTACTGCAGGACAAAGAAAAATACTGAGAGTTTGCTAACACTTTCTTTGATTTACACTCAGTGGTAATCAGTTCAGCTTCTTCTATGGAAATATGCTTTGATTTCTTGCTAATCTTGTCTCATACAGTCAAAGCAATGAGAAATGTTGTCTTGTCATCACTAGTTAGCTGCAAAACTCTGTCTTCATAACAGATGATGACCTACTCTACCTTATTCACTTGCTTACCATTTTAAATCAATGTTCTTCTTGGGAGGACAGTGTGTTATGAACACACCATGTTCATTTCAGTGCTTGCAAAATCCCAAACAGCCTGCTCAACACCAGAGATTAGAAAAGGAAATGAAGACTGCTTTCTTCTCTGGCTTTTGAGAGAAAAGTGATTTAGTCACACTGTGCTTTGCAGGCTGGTTACAGGTTATGTGAAATACTGTTCCATCACAGTTAATACGGCAAAGAACTTTGCTTATTTAACATTGCACTGTAGCAATAAAAAGTGTATGTTAAAGATGGAACTTCTCTTAAAGATGGTAGGAAAAACACATGTGCCTAGCAGTATTTTGCTCAGAAACACGTATAATTGCCAGCACCCTCCCCCAACCTTCCCTAATCTAAACACAGATTAACATTTCCTGAAAAAGAGTCTCCTCTCTAAACAAAAATTCAATATCACAACTCTATAGTTCAGTTAATATAATCTATTTTATTTCTGCAGACTATTGACCAAAAGATCCTAAAGAAACCGTGCCTATGAGATGAGAAGGTAGATCCTCTTGCAAGTAAATGGTTTTAAAAACTAGGCTGTTAAAAATGGCTGCTTATTTTTCTGAGTGGAGCTATGTGACTGTGAAATCCTGCAGGGTTCCAAATTCTTTCATGTCTTTATACATCATCGACAAAAAGCTGGGATTTATGAAGTGACAAAATTGACTTAGGATTATTTACTCATGATAATGCAGTGTACTAAAGGTAGCCCCAAAAAGATGGGAAAGGATGTCACAACACAGAAGAGTTTAAAACCACAAAAAAAAAAGTGAATTTCAATCTTAATAAATTACACATACTTCTGACTTTACATTCACAGGACGAGCTGTGAGACATTTAATCATTCTGGAGACAAAATAGTTCAACAGAAACATCAACAAAGAAGCAACTGCAAAGAAAGAAATAATAGGATTTAGTAGAGGTAGAATAGAACAAAACACAGAAATTTATTATACCGCATGCATGAAGCACATGCATACTACATGGATTTCTGATTCTCCCAACAGTTGAACTCTCTCATCTTCTGTTCTCCCACTTGCCAAAACCTTTCTGTTCTACCAAGTCATGATGACTTAGAAATAATGATGACTTAGAAACAGTCAGCTGCATCGAGCAATGGACTCCATTCAAAGCACAAATACCACCTAGACTGGGATTCTTTGGAGTGGACAAAAAAAAAAAGCACAGAAAAAAGCACAAGCAAGGAAGTACTTCAGAGATCTAAATGATCATGAAGAGGATGGAGAGGAAGAACAAGGATCAATTTTTAACCTGTAACTTTCAACATAAAAAGCAAGTGAGTTTTAGGAGAGAGTTTCAATACAAAAAGATATCACTGGACAGATTTTTATATAAGAAGATATGAAAAAAATGGTTTTGTGTTAGTAAGTCCCTAATTCCTAGACTGTTCTGAAAAGATAGTACTGAATGTACATATTATCTTACATGCCTTCTGAGGTACCTCATCCCAACTCCTGCTGAACAAAGGTTAGACTTTGGAACTAACCCAAACTATTTTAAAGAAATTTTTCCAGGCCAGGCATTTCCTGCTTTATAGCAAGAATTATAAAACAGGTATGTCCTCAAAATATATTAACAGCACTGATTAGCATGGTCTAACTAGTGTTCCATGGGTAAAATAAAGTCCACTAAATGCTTCCCAGTTAAACAGCTTTGTCTCACCCAGTCCAGGAAACAATTGTTTTCTGCAAACTCTAATAGACAAACTGCTCTTCAGGAGCCTGCTGTAGTTAGAAAGGTGGTAGCTGTTGCTTTTGACCATAAGAAACTGCAATGCACAGAAGGAATACACAGAATGTGCAGTCTACAGATCATAAGGAAAGGCAAAAGTGTCCCAAATGTCTTGTCTGGCCTTTCCGATTTCTGAGGTGTTAGACCTGATACTTCAATGAAAACAAACACACACACACACTATTGTTACAAGTATGAAATAAGAAAATTACTACAAAAGTTCTTCCCATTTCTTTGCCCTCCAGTGTCATTTCTTCTGCATCTTCCCAACCTCAGTTTCTTGCTGGTTTTCTTCTTCAGCAAGAAAAATGCCAGTGTACAGAGTTTCTTTCCACTTTCTTTCATTATATTGATACCTGTATATAGTACAATATGCTGGTGCCTGTCTCACTCATGTACATGGATTTTCATATTCAAAACCTAATTTTGAAGATTTTCAAAGCAACACCCCAGAATTTGTGAATCCAAGAATATTATTTTAGGACACTGAAATTATTTAAATCAGTGTGTCTTCTTTTATTTTTTTCATATATAAGAATATCCTCATAAAGTAAACAGACTAATGTGCTTACTTAATTAATCTAGCTGGCTTATTTTCAATGTACTTTATTGAATTAAATCTAAATATCTGAATATTGTGAAACTGAATGGGAAAAAAATTAAGTGGAAAAAACCTCCTTCTGCAAAGCTGCCTATTTTAACCAAAATAATCAAACCTTAACATCATTTTATTTAATGTAAGGCATAATACTTGACACTTGCTAATAACTGTCATTTTTATCTCATGTTAAGATGCCCTGAGGAAAAATAGAAGCTGGGATGGAACCTATTCAAGATTTCTGTGACCAGCTCATTAACTTCTGAAAGTTAAGAGGTCATTATGACATGTTCAAGAATACTCTATTTCATGAAACAATTATTTGGACACACTAAAATGATAACTAAGAAAAAAAAAATCACAGTTAATGAAGTGTAGTGACCAGTCCTCATTCTACTAATTTTTACTTAAGAAGGAGTTATCTTCACTGTCCAAATGCAAACTGCAACCAAAGCTAAACCTTTTATCTAAAGAAAAAACAAAAAATCCCTTCCATCCTTTCCTTCTTTTAAATGGAAAAATCTGTAAGACAAAGACAGTCAACTAAAAAAATGGAGAACAGTGAAAATAACTCTAAAAAAAACCGAATGCAAGGGTAAATTAGGAAAAGAAAATAGATGTGCACTTTATTTAGCACCAGAAAATAAATCACTTAATTTTCAACAGCAGCAGGAGCCTTATTAAAAAAATGTTCTGATCCTTATTTTCTATATGCTAATACCGCTCAATCCTAATTTGACATGAACAAAGGCTGTGAAACAGGACAAAAACTGTACACTTTCTACATTAAGCACACGACTATCATTTCTCAAAAGACCATGTGAGGCATCCATCTTTTTCATTTCGTGCTGAAATTCAGCTCCATTCTCTTTACTACAACGTGACCCTCCTACTACTCCAGTGCTTCCTATCAAATGTAGCCCTTTAGAAAAAATTAATAGGCCAAAATAAAAGCAATTATGCTCATTTGCCTAGTCCACCTAGAATTGCCTACAAGCCATCTTTTACACTAGTTTTCTGGGGTCCATTTATAGCTAGTGTTCATTACGGAGAAAAGAAGTAATCCCCTATTTTAGAACCTTTCGGCAGTATACGGGTACCTGTCTCACCTGTCCTACTACGTGTATTAGTGACACACCTTTTTATAACTATAAGCACACTGCCGGTCTCGCTGCACATCCCCCTTGCTGCAGAGCCCCGCTGCTACAGCCGTATCCCTCAATCCATTGTGTTCCTGCCCATTTCTCCTGCAGTGAGTCTGACAGTGCAAAGAGTACCAAGAGGAGACCTTGCCTCGCCTCGCCCACCCTGCCCACCTGGAAGCCGTACATAACGGAGCTGACGGCAGGGAGGGCAGGCTGCGGGAAACGCGCCAGCAACTGAGGCAATAAACCGCACAGCAGTCGGATCAGCGGCCCCACTGCCTGCATGGCCCCTCGGAGCGCGCCCCGTACCCCCGCGGCAGCTCTCCCTCGGCCAGGGGGTCAGGCCCGGCTTCTCGAGCGAGGGACGAGAACCTCCCGCCAGCCCCGGGCGGCTCCGGGCTCCCACGGCTTCTAGTCCGGACGGGCAGCCCTCACCCACCCCCACACCGGACACTGCCCCCGTCCCGGGCCCTGCGGCGCCACCACCTGCCCTGCGCGCCTACCTGCGAACCGCGCCCGCGCACAGCGACAGCATGGGGGCGGCACGGGGGGCGGTGGCGGAGGAGGGGGAGGAGGAGGAGGAGAAAAGGAGGAGAAAAGACCGGAGGAGGAAGGACAGGCGGCAGAGAAGAGGAGGTAGGGCTGGACGAAGGACTGGCTTCGCTCCCGCTGCTGCGCCGCCCTCTCGCCGCCCGCGGGCGCAGCGCTCAGTCCCGCTCCGCCGCGGTCCTGCGCATCCGCTTCCGCCGCCTCCTCACGCCGCCTCCTCACGCCGTCGTGTCGCTGGTGTCTCGCAGCCGGAGGCACCGCGGACTCGCTGCATCTTGCACGGTAAGGGCGATGCCCCGTCCCCTGGGCGAGCGCGGCTCCGCGGGGATGGGGAGGCTGCGCGCTGCCTTCTCGCAGCCCCCGGTCCGCGGAGCTCGGGGGCGATGGGGCGGATCGGGCCCTGGCGGTGCGGCTGCGGTCCGTGTGGTGCCGGGAGGGGCCCGCGCCGCGGGTGCTGCAGAGTTGTCCTTGGGGCCCGAGCGAGCGGACCCGGGCCTGGCAGGGACCGGCAGGTGGGCGTGGGGAGGGAGCTCGGCCCGGCCGGTGGGCCCCGCGCTGTCCCTCATGGGGGATGGATAGGGGACCCCAGTGACCCCGGCTGTGCATCCCCGGCCGCTGGCCTTCCCGGCTTTCCCCATCTCTGCGATAGGATTTGCCTGGTGTGGTTTGGCCGCACACCGGTTTGCTCGCGAGTTGTGGAGAGAAAATAACGTAGCGAGTGCTGGTCCTGATCTTGCCGTTCATTTAGTGCTATATTTTAAACCTGCTTTGCTTGGAGAACTGGATAAAGTTGTGCCCTTTAAAATCAAAACTGTTTACGAAAAATAACTTAGAAAGTTGTGACTAAAATTGTCCTCCAAGTTATGTAACTTCCAGTTGATGCTGAACGGCAATCAGACTGAGCCAGTAGTGTCACTGATCATAAGTATGTACTGAGGTCACGGTGTTCCATTTCTTTGTCCAAAGTGACAATAACTGCTCAGTGCACCATGTCACATCATCGAACACCTTTTATGAAAGGGTAATAGTGTGTCACGCCATAGAACACCTTTTATTAAAGGATAATAGCATGTCACACCATAGAACATCTTTTATGAAAGGATAACACCACGTCACACCATATAACACCTTTAGTAAAGGATAATAAAGTGTTACACCAGAGAACATCTTTTATGAAATGATAACACAATGTGTGTCACACCGTAGAACATCTTTTATGAAAGGGTAACACTGTGTATGTCACACCATAGAACATCTATTGAATGATAACACCGTAGACCATCTTTTATTGAAGGATAACACCATGTGTGTCACACCACAGAACATCTTTTATCAAAGGATAACACCATATCAGACCGCAGAACATCTTCTATCAAAGGATAACACCATGTCATACCATAAAACAACTTTTACTGAAGTGTGTTTCTTTATGTCACTAGAGTTACCACAGTAGCTTTTTAATTGGTTTTGACTTCAGCATGTGCTCCTCGCAAGTGTATATGTCTTAGAAATAAAGTTCAAGCCATAAAAAAAGCCCTATGAATGAAAAATAAGTTGCTAAATTATTTCAGCCTTGGTGAGCTTTCCTCCAGAAATGAACTGGAGCAAATATGTGGGTTTTTTGATAGTTAGATGAGATGATTGTAGCAGTTTCCCCTAATCCATGCAATTTCACCACTTTTTCAAGGTATTGTGCTACTGGGCTTTCTGGTGAATGATACGGTTTTATGTATTGTGTATACTTCTTACTGAGGTTACTAGGAGGTTGCAATATTGTAGGATTTAATTTTTCTGAATTAAGAGATTCTGTTGTTTTTAAGACATAACAGAAAATCAATTTCAACATGTCATCAGTCAAGCGCTTGGTTTATGCAGTCATCCATTTCTTGAGAGAGCAGAGTCAGATGGATACTTTCACTCCAGATGAACAAGAAAGCTTGGAAGGTAAGCAACAAAGGTTCTTTCATATATACTTATGTATATATACATATATACGTGTGTCTGTATGTGTGTATGTATATAATACCTACACACGTGTTAAATTCTTTATGTATAATATGACAGAAGGTAACTGGAGTGGCATAAATGAAACTGCCACCAAATATTATCCACAAATAAGATCATTATCTTAATGTTTCTGAGATTATTAATTTAAAGACGTCTCTCATTTCAAAAGTATTATAAAGCTACAATTGTGTAGTACCTTAATTTGAGCAACAGGTACTTTAAATCACATCAGTGGCAGAATTCTTTTCCAACCTGAACAATTCTATGATTCTAACTTAAGCAGTGCTATAATGCAGAAATTGGTAATGACTTGTTTATGTGTCCTGCAGATTTCTTCTGCTTCTTTCTCTGTTTTATGTTTGGTTTCTTTCTGTATTTTGTATCTGTTACTAGCTCTGCTGGTTACAGAGGAAGTAAAGCAATTACTATATTGGTTTTGGTTTGTGAGAACAACTGTTTTCTACTTGCAAGGATTCTATGCTATTCATGAGGGAAGAGACATCCTAAGAATATGGAAAATAAGATAAATGCTTTGCATTTCTTTTTTGCTTGAGTACTGGCTCCAAAAGAGTACGTGGTAGTGAATGTTTTCAGTATGGTATAGCTTCTACTATACAGACGAGTTCATCTGTCTGTAGACATAGCTGCAGACAGATAAATAGACTGTAACCCTGTAGCAGTTGATGTTTTCCTTCATACTACTCTTATTCCTTTTCCCTAATTCTTGGAGACTTCATGCCAGGTGGTATCAGAATGTGGAATTGAGAAAAGAATAAAATCTTAACACTGCAGTAAGTTTTTCATAGCGTCTTTTTAAAAGATCTTTCTACTATTTTAAGCAGTCTTTGATTCTGTCCATCTGCTAGAGGAGGAATTTGGAGGGAGAAGTCTAGGACCACTAGTGCAGTTGTTCACTGAGTTCTGTGAAATCTTAAGCATGGAGAGACTTTGCTGAGATGCAAAGCAAGTCCTGTTTCTCAGAAGCATAAATTAAAAGATAAATTTGGAGTGTGCTTCCTTTAATTATCTGTTGGTTATCCAATGTAGTTGTTCACCAAAGTAAAGTAAACAAGAAAGAAAGGTTTGTGTCATTTTATTCAAAGGATAGTCCCTCAGGAATAAAAGCCAAAAGATTAGGTTTTACGTCAGAATCTGGAGCATTTTGTACATTTGAAAAGCGGCAGTCATCAAAAAATTTAACCTGTGTCAGATTATGATGATGTTCATCTAATGAAAGAAAACAATGTTTTTAGAAATCATATATATAATGAGAGATGAAGAGATTTACTTTTGGTTTTGTAAGGAAACTGGTAAACATTGGGTTATGGTTGAAAATTTACCTGGTAACATATCTTTGAGCAGCCTCAGCCAATGTGTATATGAAAGAATCAATTTTAAGATTCAGTTTTCTAAATAAAAAAGATTACAAAACCTCATTTGTGCTTAAATGCTAATGCAAAATTTACCATTTTAATACAGATCTGAAATCCTAATTTTAGCTCTGTGCTCTGCCACAAGCATGGTACCATATGCTATGTGTTAGAGGATAAGAGGCGGGCATTCTGAAAAATAGCCTCATTTTAGTTGTGCAGAATATCTTCAGTGTATGTAGAGTAGCAATATCCCAAGTCTTACTCACTTAAGTGTTTAATGTTAGGTGGAGACATAAAGGATGAAAATAATTGACTGATAGTTTTTGTTGGTACCTTATGTACCTATTTGGTATCTGTGAAAAGATAAAACACTGTATGATTAAGTGACTGTGCCAAGAAGTAATTCAAACAGTTCCCTTTTTCCATAAAACAACAAAAGACGTAGAACATTACCAAAATAATTGAGCCTTTATAAAATACAAGTCTAGGATATATTCATACTCTATGATAACCTGCATTCTGCATCTTTGAATTATATAGTAATGTCAATGAGAGTGTAAATTTCCTTTAGGAATTTTGTACTTGCTTGATGAATAAAAATGCTTTATTTTGAGAAAGAAGAGTAATTGGAAGGAATACCAGAGAAATATATTCCCCTAGCATTCAGAGCAGTGATACAGGTCCCCAGTGGTTAGTGGTCACCTCTTTTGTATGAACTACATAAAAAAGAGAAGATCCCTTCTTCCAAGTTGTATTTTAGACTGTGTTTAAATTGCAATTATTTCTCTTTCCTGTTTACAGTGTGGGTTTTTTTCTCTGTTGTTCTCTCTTTCTTTGTTCTTTTCTCTAGCACCTATTTCTGTGGGATTAAAGGAAAAACTCTCTACAACATTCACAAGGCTGTGATTTTCTTCTTACATCATGATTGATGTACCACAACTACTTTCTCTAAGGCAGTGTTTCTAAAACAGGAAGGCAGTGGATGCATGTAATACTTGAAATGGTTAGGGTTATGTGTAACATGAAGCAAGACGATAGCAAGTACTAAGGAGGCATCAGCAGGCCAATTAATGCTCATTATTCAGTGATCAATAGTCTGCATGTTGGCTGTGATGCCTTTGTGTTGCTTGGTGATTCAAACTTGTGTTTGGGGAGCAAAAAATCCTAGAGCTATGTGGCACTGGGGATACAGAGCAGTGCTCCCGCGTAGCCCCGGTGTGGTACTGTCAGATAGTGGGTGTTTATGTGAGCCCAGCTGTTCAACTGGGGGTGGCATCTGTACTGGTTTGCAAGGTGGTCACTTGAAGCTTCAGCCACCACCTAGGTGGATGATGGTAGAGCTAACTTGGAGAAGATATAACTTTGGCCTTTGAAATCAGACACAGGAAAAATCTTAGGTGAATAGCTCACATGGTGCATCAAGTCTCTCCCTGATAATACTGAGCTTGCAGCATTTGACAGTGCCTCACTTTGATAAATGGGATAGCAAGGTGTTGGCAGTCTGGCCTTCTGAGAAACTTTCCAGGCAAAAACCGAGTTTCCACTCCTTTGGCTTTACTGGAGTCAGGTTTTTGTGTAGCATTAAAACAGGGTAGTTACTGACCTTGTCACAACTTGTTACATCTTCTTATTTGAAAATGTTTCTGTTTTGGCAGTGTTTATTTCCATGTGGGTTTCTGTTGTTGCCTTGCATTTAGCCAGTGGTTATTCTAACCTATTGATTCATCCTATAAGAGGTCCTAATTTTATTATATCTGTGATAGATAGAAGAATTATAAATTCCATTTTCCTTTTAAAGGAGAAATATGGGAATTCACGGCACCAAATAATTATTTGATGAAAATGCTGAGTTGTAATAATATTATGGTCAGAATTATTTTGTGTACACATAATGTGCACTGCTGCATTTTGTAAAACTCTTCTATATCATTGGTGTCATAGATTTGATGCCTTGAGAAAGATAAGGGATGGGGCTGTATTTTAAATTTATGCAAAACTACAAATGAGGTGAGGCATTCAGAAAAGGGAGTGTCATTAGGTAAAAATAAACTGGCAGGGAAAATTAGTATGTAAACTATTGTTAGTGGCTTCCTGTTAAGTCATATAAGGAATAAAAATGTGTAATCCCAGATTTTATAATCAGCCTGGTAATAAGTACTATTAATATATATAATTCAAAATTCAGCATAATGTGTGTTTACAAGAATTAAGTTTTTCACATAGCAGGGGACAAACGAGTTTAACCCAAATCCCTCAGTGCTCTCACTGCGTGATTTAGAACCTGGTAAGTTGATTTGTAGATTGTACAAGCACCTTGTATGCATATTTAGCAGTGTATTCAATTGTTACATGTTATCAACTTTTACTTTGTGTCATGCTATACTGTTTGTAAGAAATTTTTATTGTACAATTTTTTTTTAAATTACATCTTCTATGTTTTACTGTCTATTTTACAAATCTATTTCCCCCCCTTTCCTGCTTGCTGTTACATAGAAGATAAAAACTGGCCTTACTGTTGCTAACCTTCAGTAATTTTACTTTTCTAATTTTTGATCAGTGTTCAGTTTCATTGTAATGCAAATAATTCAAATTATATTTGTTATATTAACATTGGAGTGAAGGTAAGTTTAAATACTAAGAATCTGCTTTTACTGATAGTTAATTTGAATTCAGATACTGCTGGTTGTCTTTAATTTGTGTTAAAACAGTCATTTTTCTGTTCAGACTAGGCTTTTCAAAGATCCTTTGTTCCTCCTCAGTTTTCAGTCTAAAATATTTAGATGATACACGTTAATAAAAACATTTTACTAGGTTCTTAAGATTATAGGGAAAATAATTACATCATTTGCAAGAGTGTAAATGTGTGTGTATATATAAGTATGTATGTATATATACAAAATTATATATAGTAATTGCTACTGATCTTCTTTTGTCTAAAAATATGAGCATATTTAAAACTTCAGCTAGGGATATGGCTCTACATTTTTAGGCTTACTGTGAGTGTATTTGCATTATTGCAGGTTTTGGAGGGCCATTTAATTCTCACACACAGAACATGTGAAGGGATATTGCAGATATATTTGTTTTATAGGATAAAACATTGTGATTAATGCAGGATTTTATTAATAAAGTATCTTCAAATAAATATATTTGGTTCCAAAAAAGAAGATAAGTGTAATAAGTATCTTGCCTTTATTCTGTACAGTAAAGATGAGCAATTTTCTTTCAGCTATTATGGCACGCAAATATATGCCAGTTGTGTGCTTTGAGGTGGGGTGTGTGACACATGGACATGCATAGTTGTATTATGAGGTGTGGTGCTTTTGTTAAATCATTGTACTTTTATATTAAGAATAAAAGGCTGAAAGAATTGAAATTAGGTTTTAAATTGGTTTAAATATAATGGCCAAACTATATGTGGATTGTGTATATCTTAGATCTTCTTAAGCAAGCGAATTCTGTGGTGATCAGGTAGTCTTTCTTTTATTTTTTTATATGTTCCAAAGAGCTGCTTTTACTAGCTGAATAAGGAAGTGAGTCACAGCTTTATAAATAAATCAGTCAAGTTATGCTTCTATTGAGAAACTGGTGACTTATATTGTTAATTTTTTTTCCTGTAAGTTGCAATTCAGTGTCTGGAGACTGTGTTTAAGATTACCCTGGAAGATACTCATCTTGCATCCTCGCAGCATTTGATAGAAATGTTCACTAATTCTATTCAAAAGGTAAGAATTTAATTTAGATTCTACTCTGCCAATATGTGTTAAGGTTTCATATTGTATACACAATATTAAAGAGCTGTATTAGTCAAAATTATGTGAAAACTTAAGGAAAATATGAAAAAAGCTAAATTTCCATAAAAGCTAGCATAATGAGAATCTTTGGGGGCAGTGGGAGGAATTAATTTCAGCTAGACAAGGAAAATTCCATATAGAAAATTACTCAAGAGTGGGTGCCTCATTCTCACTTGAAGTTTTTTATTCTTCATTTAAGCATTTTGCAATTCCCAGAGATAAATGCCTGATGTGCCTGAGGTCATTCACAGTTTGCTGATGCTTCTCAGTTCTTTCTGAAAATTTTTGATAAAATCAGGGCTTATAGATTAAAGGAAAAAATCTTGGGTTTTTTCCCATACAGAATGATATGCTGCCTCTCTCACGTTCTTTACCAGAGGGCGTTGTAAAGGCTGACCAACTGAAGGATGAAGGTTTGTAATAAAAATAGAAATAAATTGTCTTATGCTCTTATAACATTTTTGCATTATTGTGGGTAGTGATAGTATAGCAGCTGGCTACCACCCACCCCATAAAAAACTTTAGCTTATATATTTTCTGGTGACTGCTATGTCATGAGAGGGCTAGGTGATTTGTTCCATCCAGGAGCAAAGAAAATAATGTTTAATCTCTTCCTGGCTCTAGAGGTTGGTTAAAATCTAAGGGATAACATGTAAAGGTGGAAACATTCCTAAGTAGCAGAAGCTTTAAAGAACAAACAGCTATTGTTTGGCTGTTTGTACATGGATTTGTTATACAAGTTTCTACTTGTATTGAAATGGTTATGTGATGTCAAACATTTGTAAAAAACTGACCCAGCAGAAGCCAATGGAAAAATTCTCGTGAACTTACTGGGGTTAATACTTCACATATGTGAAATTATTTGTGTACTTTATAAAAATTGCAGACAAGCCAGTTGTTTATTTTCCCTTTGGCAGCTGTTATTGCTGTCCTGTAAGGAAAAGCAGCTGTACCGTGGAAGTCACTAATGCTGGCTAAGAAGGGATCCATGTTATTTCCCCTCAAAAAGAAGGGGAGGGGAATAGAAAAAAACATGTAGCACTGATGACTGTTACGAATTGTTATGGATTGATGCCTTATGAATGACATTGTTCATGACCTGATAGTTGAGTTTTATAGGAAAAATAAGTAAACTTCTAGTTGTAAGGCAAATGTAATCCTCTCAAAATTTCCATAATTGTGTGGGTAAAGTCCTACTGCTTTTCAAAAGGAATTCCATGTCTCGCTTGTTTTAAAATTGGTTATCTGTAATCATAAATGCAGTCCACTACTGGCTCAGAAAGTAAATTTTTCCTAATTGCTGGAGTTGCTCATTAGCTCTTTAATTCTGAGGATGAGAGCTCAAACATGGTTAGGTCACAGGTGAAAATTTGTTAGTCAGTTGTAACCTACCTGCTGTGCATGCTGGCTTTTCATTTTGCTGTTACTGCCAACTCATGGAATGTGAAGAATACTCCAGGTCTCGGTATGGTTATTGAACTGTAGGAATAGTCAGCACTTTGCAGGTGTGGGTGTTATAGCTGTTTTAAATCTGCGACTTCAGTCTTGCTATCTTTTATCCCACAAGGGTTTGTGATGTAGACTGAGAAAATGAAATTAGTGTGTGCTATGTTAGTCTTCATGTGCTTTTACCTAAGTAATTCCACAGCTCTACTGAAAAAAAACTGAAAAGGTCTAAACTTTAACAAAAGACCATTTCAAGTGTCAGCTGTCAGGGGCATTAGCAAGCAGTTTTGAACTGCTTGAGGTGCCTCTGGTAATTTCCCATAATAAAATTAAAATTAGTGTCCTGCTTTCTCTTGTGTTTTGATCCTCCACATATTCACACACATATAATCCATCACCACTATCATGTTTTTCAATTATGGTATTTTTTAGCTCGAGTTAGGAAATAAATCGGATAACTTGGGGAAGTCTACTTGACCTGTATCTTCTTTAATATCTATTCTATATATTCTGTAACTGTGATTTCCTCATTTCTGTCTGTGTGTTTTTACCAACGGAATAACTTCCCTCACCCTTGAGGCCACCAACCTGCTCCTCCTGTGGTCTCAAACCAGTCCTAATATTTGTAGAAACTGACTAATGAATAGCAAAACAAAATCAGGGAGCTGAATTTTCTTTCTTGGTCCTTACAGAACCAGGAAGTAATATACCCTTCAGACTACCAAATACTTGAATTTACTTGCCTAACCTTGTATATCACTTGACACTTTGGCTTAGTATAAGAGCACAGATTTCATGCAGGTTTGTATAGTTTAATGGTGGCCTGATTGTAAAAAGATCTGTCTTTTATTACCACAGTATAATTATAACAATATGTCGTATCCTCAGTATAGAGGACACACATTCAAAAGTGGAACAATTTGTCTAATTTTTTTGTCCTAAGGATTTTGTATTGTATTAGAACAGAATAGTTGCTTTTCCATATCTCAGCAAAATTAGTAGATCTAGCTATTTTTCTGTTTTCCTTTACCAAGGTTACAGCTGGAGAGAGAGATAACAAGAAGGGTATGCACTGATACTATCTCCAACTTAGCCTTGCACCCTGGATCATCTTCAGACCAGTATCAGAAATTCTAACAGTGATAGTCATTGATGGAATTTTTGTTTTAAAGGAACACTAACTTCTGCAATCTTACTGAGGGCAGCTAACTTGCAAGGCTTTTTTGTCTGACAACATAATTTAGTGTACAGATCTTTACCGTAGAACAAAGGAAAGCTGCGTAGACAGTGGGCCTCTAGAAACAAGAAAGATATTGTTACATTCTCTGTGTATTTTGAAGGTATACCTGCAAGTAAAGCTAATGTTTGACTTCTCACTGGAAAGGATTGCTGACTATAATTGCAGTCTAATATAGCACTATTAAGAGGATGTGATTTTGTACTACTTTGATGATACTTCGTTACTTAAATCTGTTTTTGTTCACTAAGCTCTCCATGTTCACAAATAAATGCAAGTATGGTTCTTTCAGTTAGTGTAAGCACAGGACTTGCTCCACAGTCTTGCTTTCTGCCAGAGATAAACCATTGCACTGCCTGAACCTTTCCAGCCTTTGCTTACGCAGTTACCTACATCAATAATAGCTTACTGACCTATCCTTTGACTTGTTTATTTTGGGAGAAGGTTAAAATACTTGGCCAAAGTACAAGAAGTCAGTGGAAGTCTATAATTTTCCTGACAATTTCTTAATGTTTTAGGAAATCAAGGCTTCTGTAGGATCTAGCTGGCCAAAAATTGATAGTAGCAGGGCCACAGACAAGTTTGGGCACTCTGAACTAGGGTTTTTGACTACTGTGTCATCAGAAACTACCAGGATTGCCTTGTGTTGGGGACAAAAGAATGTGTAAGGTGTCTTTTGCTTTGAAAGATCTTAGTCCAGAATTTTCTGTCCATAGAGAAGTTACATAAGTGTTTCTGGGGTTTTTTTCACTGGATGTAAAACATATGAAATGTGAAAATTTTGTAAAAGAGTAGAAGTTCTAAGTTTCCTTAGAGAGAAATTTTACCTCTGAATCCCTTTAGATCGTTTATGCTATACATTTCATTATCCTAATGACTTAATTATGTAGTATCACAAAAATGCATCTTATGCACTCAGTTTTACTTTTGTTTGATTTTTTGTGTTATGTAGATAGTTACAAGGAAGTTGTTGGGACATATAAGAAAATGAGATTAAAAAATTAACATAACATACTGGGCTTGCAAAGATAGTTAAGACTGATGAATCTATGCTAGAGTGAAACTGCAACTACAATGACGCTTCTCAATGAAGTGACCTTTGCTTAACAGCAGAAACTAGCTGGAAAGTCTGAAATACCAAGATGAGAACAGAAAGGTTTATATGATGTACTGCGATGTACATAATAAATTTCACAGACATAGTAGATATTTTTATTTGCATTATTGCATGACATTTTTCTTTAAAAGAATGTATCTCTAAAAAGTGCAGTCTTAACTCACTTATATAGATGCTATAAGGCAGCTGCTCTATTTCTTTCATACAGAGCTATCTCATTTACATACTGTGTCATCTAACTACTTAAGAGCTTTTTATTATTTATTTCAGGTAATAATCATATGAAGGAAGAAAATTATGGTGCTGCAGTGGATTGTTACACTAAGGCTATAGAACTGGATCCAAACAATGCAGTCTATTACTGCAACAGGTAAAACCAAAATTATATACACCTTTCATTCCTGGACATTGTTAACAGTATTTTAAAGATAAATTGTTTTGCACATCAAAGTAACATGAGGCTAGAAACCCCACTATTCAGAAATCTATTCTTAGATTTGTAAAATTAGAGTGAAAGTGAGCTCATTCAGCATATCAGTTAAAGATGTGACATCGGCTTTAAAATTACTTACAACTCTTCAGACCAGGTATTGTGTGTCAGGTTGTCTATATGAAATCATAATATAGGCTGTCATTTCCAACCTGCTGAGAGTAGTAAAAGCCTTTTTCTCTGGTGTTCTAGTGACTCAGCTCGTCTCTCTATCTCCGCTAGTACTAGCTGTCTCAGGCAAAAAAAAAAAATCATCAATGTGGGAATACCATTTCAGAGATTTCAAGCATTTTGTAAATACTCAGTATTTTTATGTGTGACCTGTTGAAAAATAACAATGCTGCTGTTACAGTTTTGTTATCTAATCTGTTCTTTACCATCATGAAGACACAGTGATTTGGCATCAGATAAGCTTGGAAGGGCATGTTAACCTAGTCACAGTTGTCTGCTCTTGTGGAACACTGCCTGGAAGACCAGCTCAAGAGCAAAGGCAGTCTTGACTATGGGCCCTACTGGAATGAGCCTGCCTCTAGAGTGCCTCCATTATTAATTTAAGGATACAGGATATATTAACTGCTGTCAATCTGGCCTTGTGGCACTGCCACAAGGATTATGCTAATTTTGGAGCTCTGCGTCCATTGCTTCAGAGTTTAGTTTGTGATAAATACAAATGAAAGATTCAGTGTCTAAAGGCAAGTATAAAGATACTTTCTTAACATTTATATACTTAAGATGGCAGTTCAAAGTGTACGTTATTGATACTCCTTGTGAAAACTGATCACATGAGTGACTTCAGGTATAAAATGGAAATATCAGACCAGATTCAAAAGCTTCCCAAAATCACTGGAAGTTTCCCCAGTAGAAGGGGCTTAAATATCAAAGCTGTAATTAGCAAGAGCAGAAATAATTTTTGTGTTGCATCATCAATACCACATTTGTGAGAACCAAAATGAATCTTGATGTCAGTCAGTACAGTACTGTATGTAATTATTTAAAAGAAAACAGGATTTGTTGGGAGTTTTGTGGATGATAGCATGTTTGAATAAGTACACCTTATCTTAAGCTTGTTTAGGAGCCATGGGGACATACTGCATTCAGTGGGATTGCATTTTATTCACAGCAGTGCAAAAAAGAGAGGGCTGATATGCCCTCAGAATTTTAACAGGCCATATAAATCTTCTTGTGAACATGAAAAAATGTTTTCTGTTCAAACACATGCGAGAACAAGCACTGCCCCCAGCTTTTATTTATAAATCTTCACTGGCATCTGTGGAGTTGGACAACTGTTAAACAGCCTAAAATAGATAAGTAGTCCCATTTAGAAGACATTTTAATCAAATTCAGAAAAACCCATACAATTTGGAGGCAATCACAGGAGAAAGGATTCTTAATAAAAAAGAGAAATGCTTTATGCAATGAAAATAATGTAATTTCTAGTATTTTTTTTAACCAAAGAGTAAATTAGAGTGGTTTGAGACCTTTCAAGCTGGTGAAGTTTTGATTATTAATGTGTTTCAATGTCCTTTTTAAGTTGGCTAAGTCTTTACTCTTATGGTATTAATATCTGCAACATTTAGTATTTCTCCACTACAGATATGCAACTGTAATTTAGTAATCCAGGGGTTATTGAGAAATGTTTTCATGATTTACCTACAAGCATGAGTTGACTTTTAAAAAACTGAGCAGGGAAAAATCACAGCATTCCTCTGAATGGCTGTAAATTGATACTTCTTGCTGGAAAACACCAATTGTATAACAATGATTTTATATAAACTACTACTTGACAGTTTCACTTCTTGTAATAGATTTTATGATTTATTTTGTGCACAGTCATATGCTAGATCTTAGACAGTTCCTTAGAATTATTTGTCCTTTGTGTCCTCAGAGATGGTGCATCTTCTCCAAAACTGAAGTCCAGCAATGTACCTATGCATGTACTTAGAACATTTGCTTGTCCTACTTAATTGAAGAAAGTTAAGCATTGCCTAAATAGCAAATGAAAAGTCACTAAGATTAAATAAGTCACAAACATGTGAATATCTAAGCTTGGGGTTTGTTTGGTTTCTCTGGTTTTTGGTTTGGGTTTTTTGGTTTAGTTTGGTGTGGTTTGGTTTTTGTGGGTTGGTTGGTTGGGTTTTTTTGAGAAAGCTCTCATTTCCTTACCATCTTTATCTTAGGGCTGCTGCTCAAAGTAAGCTCAACAACTTCAGGGAAGCAATAAAGGACTGTGAGAGTGCCATAGCAATAGATCCAAAGTACAGCAAAGCATATGGAAGAATGGGGTAAGCTATGAGAAATCTGAGTAAACACTGAAGACCCATGTATACATCACTATAGATTTTCTGAAATATGTGGAGCCAGCTTGTTTTATTTAGCTGTCATTCTTGTTCTGAAAGTGTAGGAATTTTCTGAAGATGACTCTGTCAAACTGTCAGCTCTTTTTATATGTGGTTGATACTGTTGCAATGGGGATAACTTGCAACAAGAGCTTTTCAGCAAGACAAGTAGGAAGGAAATATGAAGAGATATTTTGTGGATGTTGACGGATGTTTATTTCCCTCCAGCCCCATCATGGCCAAGGTCCCATGGCCCACTTCCCTCACAATAACAAGACTACCCCCTTCTTCCCAGGCCCAGGGAGCCCCCAACAACCACTCAGAAGACAGGCACAGGCCACATGTGACATGGGGACAGGGACAGGAGCAGACTTGTACACTCCAGGGTCCTCCCCCCGGGACATCGGAGGGAGAGGTACCTCAACAATTCACCCCTTCTTTTAAATAAAAGGAACATTGGAAACAGCTGGATAAACATAACAAAACAATTTCAAAAGGAGAGAAACCACTTTCTTGAGTCCCCAGGGAGAGGTACCTCAACAGATAGCAGCAAATTCATCATATTTCATCAGTTTGCAGTTTTTGTCTTTCAATTTATCAACTTGCTGGATTTAGTTCAGGAAATAATGACTTCTAACTAGTTACAAGTAATCAAAATTCTGCTGTTGGAACACTGAAACTGTTTAATGATGCTGTTAGAGAACAGCATTGGGGCTTCACACTAGCAGGAATAAAGCCTTAATTTTTCTGTTCAATAATAGCTCTTTGGAAGCAGATATTTTAGCAAGAATAAGCTATGTCTCTTTGGCAGGTTTTCTCAGTAATGTCTAACAGATTAACTGTATGGCCTCTTGAGGGTGGGTCTAAGTGTTACCCGAAAACAATGTCAGGAATTCTCTAGCAGGCTGCTGGTTTGAGTGAAGGGCCATCCTTCCATTCCAGGATGTCTAGCTTTGCATTTCCAATAATCAAGCACATTGTGGTAGTAGACTTAATGCTGCATATGTCTTTTGAGGCTATATTAAATTATAGTAAATTAAAAAATGCTTGGATTGTTTGTTGCATCAATTGGCACAAAATGGCTCATGTCCATGCTATTAAAATTTAGTTTGCAGTACACAGTGGCCACATCCAAACAACCTATTGCTAAACTGCATTGTCTGTGTTAAATTCTGAACCATGTCCTGAAACTGTCTGTGATAATTTTTACTGGCCTGGCCTGGGACAAAACCATGCAGGGACATTTATTTTAAGATAAAATGTGGTAGAATTCTATCCCTTAAAAACTTTCCACAATACAGTTAATTTTACTAATACCACCCTAGACTAAGTAGCTTTTGAAATTATTAATTAATTTTTAAATGTTAGATTGAATTGGTTTTGTTTCATTTAACTCTCCTTAATTGTTTCTTCATAATAGCGCAATCCAAGCTGCTTTGATTTCACTGCTATGGGGGGATGCTACAGGCTGATTTGATTGGAGATTATTTTAGAGTTTTGGGTGTAAGACCAGTTTTTCTTTGATACACACTGTAAGTGGGACCATTCTCAGGCAGTCAAGCTTTGCTTTATTTGATCATCTGGTTGTTTTAATGGAGGACATGTTTTGAGCTACAAGTCACTGCTTAAATCAGCAGATGAGTAAACATTTGGCACAGGCTGAATGAGGAAATCGTGCTTGTTTAGTAAAAAGTGAAAATCTGCCCCACCCCCCACCCAGTGTAGAAACCACCCTCTCAACAAGTTCTTATGAAAAAGATGTGTTCTCTGACTGCATTATGGAGACCTATCAGTTTTTCTCAGAATTTGACAGAAATTCTTTATATGTCACAGAAAGATGCAGAAATGTCAAAAAAAGTGGGAATGTCAGTTAATGTCAGGTGTTTCTAGCATGACCCTGAAAGGCCACTTGTCTGGGTGCTGTTCTGACTTGTACTGTGCTCCAAGAAACTTTCTCTGTAAAATACTTTTTTTGTAAGAAGCACTATTGCATCACAGAAATAAAGGATTGCATTTCTTGTCTGGTTAGAAACTATTCTGGCAAGTTAATAGGCCAAAAGGGAGACTGTTTTTTATGGGAGTAGTTGAGTTAAGGGAGAAAACACTAATATCGTGTGGGTGCCTCTAGGAGCAATATTGTAAACTCCTGGAATTTCATACTCTTACTGAGAGCAATGACTATCACAGATTATCTAAAACACTGAACTTGTTTGCATGAGACAAAAGACTGAGGTCTGTTAGTGGGCACAGGCCTATCAACCCAGTCTATGCAGCTCAGCACACATCAGAAGGTGAACTGAAGTACTAAACAGGTGATGTGGGTTACACAAAACTTTTACAAAATGCAGAATAGATCAGTTTAGCTTTTTGGTCAGTACAAATTGAAAATACAGTAGAAAATAGAACTGAAACTGCAACCAGATGGACTTCTGGAGTTGTTCAAAGAAAGAAGATGTTTTAAATATAGTAGCTAATTGAATTGGAAAACAACTACTGCTTGAAAGTAGTAGGTCCATCCTGTGCTCTCATGAGCTGCTGGAGCACAGTCTTTTTCAAAACATTAAGTAGGCTTCCCTGATACAAGGGTTTCTCATGGCATTTTAGAGATATTACTACTATGCTGTATAACCCATTTGTCTAATGCTTTAAGTACGAGATCTGAAAGGAGAACCCTTGAATTGATCCTGAGAGAAAAATCCATTATGCTGAAACTTGTACATCCAGTATCTTAAAATAAAAATAATATTATTAATAATATTTTATATTAAAATGTGTAAAGACAACAATATAATTACCAAAGATCTTCTATGTTCAAATTTTTAGTACAATAATTATTATATATAGAAGTATATGTTTTTAATATATATATAAATAAATAATGTATTTGTAGGTCCAATTTCTTAACATTGCATCACTCATATTAACAGTATCTTTGCCCTACTTAGCCATGTAAGTTTCTAAATAATGTCTTGGGTCAAAAGAACTGGAAAAAACACTTAGAGCTTATGCAAAAAGTCAAAGATGCTGGATCCAGCTTGTGCTCTTAAAATACAGACTGAGTCTCACTTGATGATACCAAGGAGTTTTTAATTAAACTTGCATTATATGTGAGACAGATGATGCAAGATGTGTTCTTGAGGCATCCTTTTTTCTGCAAAAACAAGTGCTTACACTAAGCAGTAGTACCACAATAGCAAAACCTGTTTTAATTAAGTGCTCAAGCTAAAAATCAGATCTCAGATACTGTTTTACTTAGAACAGAAAATGTATCATTAGCTTTTGATGATCATTTATATTCTAACCAGGATTTCTTTATTTCACATTAGGTTGGCTCTGACCTCAGTGAATAAATACGAAGAAGCAGTTACCAGTTATCAAAAAGCACTGGATCTTGATCCAGAGAATGACTCTTACAAGTCAAATTTGAAAATAGCAGAACAGAAACTAAGAGACGTGTCCAGTCCTGTAAGTTTGCTCTGTATCTATTTATTTACAATAGTTTTACCTGGGATTTTGTAGGAAACTTAGCTTCAATTGCAATTTGTTTGTAGACTGGAACTGGACTGAGTTTTGACATGGCAAGCTTGATAAACAATCCTGCCTTCATTAGTATGGTGAGTATTATCTCAAGGTTTACATCATCCCATTTTAGAAACTGAATTTTTAAGAACAACTGTTGTTCAATAACACAAGCAATTTTAATTATTATTCTAGCAATGGTTTTATTACACTGAATTTCAACTTTTCTACATGATTTTACACTCAAAACAAGAAGTGAAGCATGTATCTCCAAAAATGCCTGTCTTATTTCCAGTTGATTCTCTGTTACTTATAGAAAACAACACACATAGATTAGCTATGCTGTTTTTACGTATGGTATGACAGTAAAGCTCCTGTCAGTAGCATGATGAAAATTTCTTCAATTCTCCACAGAGCAGTTAACAATAATTCAAGGACTAAAGTATCTCTCCTTTGGGAGAACCACCCAAGAGACCTTTCTGTTCTTACTCTTTCAAATTATCCCTAATAACCTTTAGAGTTCAAAAATTAATAAAAATAGTGCATTATTATAGTGCATTCTTTTATGTTCAATACATTAACAAATTGTGTATTTCTCCCTCAGTATTCTTTATTTTCGTGCATGGCTTTCTTAGCTAACTTTGTAGAATGGAATTTGGAAAAAAAAAAAAAAAAAGGGGAAAAAACCCCAAAAAACAAACCCAAACTTATTTCCTTTAAGAAAGCAGTTAAAATCATACAAGCCTTTTGGTAGCTTCATTGGAATAGCACATTTCAATCAGTGTTTTTGTGAGGAAGTGCGCTGCAGTCGAAAGAGATCCATACATCTGTTTTGATAACATGGCCCAAATAATAGACAGTAGGCTTGGAAAGAGGGAGCAAGTTCTCTGATGGCATTCATGATTAATTAGCACTGGAACTCTGTGTACCACTTCACTGGCCACATGATGTACTCAAGACAACCTGTGTCTGTTTAGAATCAATGATGTATGGACCTGCCTTTTGGGAAAGGATCTTTTTACATTGTTTCCAGAAGATACCTGGTCAAGTAGATAGAACACAGGGCATTTAGCCAGGAATAAAGGAGTTATTTTCCCAAGGTGTAGTTACTTGTTTTGTTGTTAAGGTGAAAAAATTGCCTCACTGTCTGACCTTAAGAAAATTGCTTGTAGCCTCCATTTTGGGCCCCTAAACTAGGTAAGGCTTATTACTGATGGAGGAAACTAACTCTGTATTAAGGGCAGAATTGACCTGTATGTGACATTTTATACCTAATAACTAGAGAAAAAAGTTGATTTACTTTTGAGTTATCTGTATACGGTGATAAAATGAATATTGGATATATTGATTTTTGTAAAACCTTTAATAAGAGACTTAAGAAGCAGATACTGTGTTTTGTCTACTGGTGGTATATTCATACAGACACTGATTTCTGTAGGAATTACATTACTAATGTTGAAAAATCACATGGTTTTTTCTATAGTATCAGTCCATAGACACCCTTACTCTATGGTAAATCCAATATAATTTTAGAGGTATCTTACTGAATAAGAAATTTAAATAGCCTCATGCTTACTACAAAATAAGAAGATATGCAGTTACCAGAGAAGATACACATTACCACAAAACCATGCTACAAAGTAAGTCCACACTCAGTTTACTCTGAAATATTTTGTAGCCATAATTTTAACTGTTAATGCCTGGTACTAATAGTAGTTGAAGAACTAATTTATCCAGGCAGAGAAGCAACAAAATACAGACTTTTGTCCAAAAAGTCCAGTCGAAAACATTTGTCTTTGCAATTCTTCAGTGTTTTGTTTGTTTGGTTTGTTTTCTGTTACTGGGTTTTTTATGTTCAATGGCTCATCATATTTTTCATGTCTGAATCAGTAACCACTATTTTTTCTTTAACACATAATAAATTTTATTAGCTTCCTTTCCATGAAACACATTCCTGTAGTGATTCTTTTTGCTGTGCATGTAAACCTAATTTTGTAATAAAACAGAATACAGCATGTGGGTTTTTCTCCCATGTCTTTCTCAGTGATACCCAGGTAGTAAATGTTTTATAATTTCAGTTGTATGTTGTTTATTCTAGGCAGCAAGCTTAATGCAAAATCCTCAAATTCAACAACTGTAAGTATTAAAATGGGGTACCATTAGAACAAATATCTTTAGAAGTCTGAGTTAATAAAATATATATATAGTACTTATATCTATATTTTTGAAATGTAGATATATTACTGAAAATGCAATTTTATTTTTGCTTCCTGTAAAAGTGTAGTTTCTTCTCCTTGCAACTTAGTTCCTCTCAGCAATTCAAAAAAGAACTGGGGTTTATTGCTTACAGTAAAGGTCCCTGGACACCCAATACCAACACTGTGCTAACTGTTCCAGGATGTCAGGGATGATGTCAAATGCCATTGGTGGCCCTGCTGCTGGGGTTGGTGGCCTATCAGATTTGTCCAGCCTGATCCATGCGTAAGTAAGAACTCCATAGTTTTAACTGTCACATTTGTAGCAGGATAACTGTGCAATATCTATTTAAAAGGGTACAGTGTGTCAAGTGAATTATACTGTGGCCTATTCCCACTGTTTGTTATTAAAACTGCGAACTCAAAGACTTATTTTCCAGGACCTTGTTTGTTCGCTCCATACATTTCCATCAATTGGACTGACTGAACTGCTGTGTGCTCAGCTTCACTTTTTGGTTCTCATATGTTGTTACTTTCTAATATCACTTACTAAAAACATTCTTTTAAATCTTTAAGTACTCCTACATGTGTTTTCAAACTGTGTGGATAAATTTACTACCAGATATCTCAGATACTAGTTAGGAAAGCTATAGATTCACTTAGCACAAGTCAAACCAATTTCTGTTCTGGCATTCCTCCATTTAGACAAGAAATGTTTCAGGAACTCAGTATAATGAAGAATACCTTTACAAAAACCAGGACCCAAGGCTTTTACTGTATAATGATGATATCCATCTGGAAGGGTCTGCACAAAAACATGCCATTTGCTTATATGCCAAGATCTCTTAAAGGGTGTACAATTTTACTTTATTTTAGCATTCTAGCCAATTTCAAACTATTTTTAAGTTTCACCTCTTCAGGGCAAAAGTAATTTATAATTTACATCACAGACAGCAATGTATCACTGCAAAAATCTAGGGCTATTTTCACAAAAAAAGTTTACTACACAGACATCTATGACAATGTGGGTTTCCTTCAACCTGCACTATGGTTTGAAGGAGTCATGATAGTTTGCTATTTGCACAAGATGTAGAAGTAACAGAGAAGACAAGCTAGGCTTTTTGTGAAGTTTTATTTTTTACTTGTTTTTTATTAGTGAATAAGTGTTACGCTTATCTTTTACATGGAATTAGTCTCACCTATTAATTTAACTCTTAAGCTACAACTGTTACAGAGATGGATCTGTTATTACTTCAATCATGCAAGATACAAAAATTTGATAGTATGCTTGCTTTCCACTAATGACATCTTGTTTACAAGTACAAGTTGGCAGCTGCACACTGTATTTCTGGAACCATTAAAATAAGGCTGCACATCAGCTCTAAGAGTAACTTTAAACAGTTAGAGTGGATCCTCTCAAAAAGAAGGGAATAAATCACTGGAGCAGATGTGTTATTTTACCATAAAAGGTAATATATATTGTAAGGTGACACTCTTCTCCTCCATGCTATCAAGTAGAAGTAATAGTACTAAAGAATGAAAATAAATTTATGATGATGATCCTGTTTGGAGATTAACCAGATAAAGTCATAATACTGCAAATACCTTAAAGTGGTAAATCAAAATATCTTTAATCTTAATTTTAATGTAATGCACCTTTCAGCTGTGTTGGCATATTCTGTTTTCTTACAAGTGCTACTTTCACTTGCTGATTTCACTTAAAACTGTTCAACCCAGGGGGCAGCAGTTTGCACAGCAGATACAGCAGCAGAATCCTGAGCTCATAGAGCAACTGAGAAATCATATCCGGAGCAGATATTTGAGTGGCAGCACTGAAGAACATTCCTGACTTCAAGGAGTCATATGAATTGGAATGATATATAACCCCAAAATGCATACCATAGTTAGTAGCAAAAGCACCATTGTAACTCTTCTGCTTGAATAGAAGACAGAAAATTCTTTGTGTGTGTTTGCAAACAAGAATAAATCTGGTAAACAGATCTCTTGCACATAACTTGGAACATAGCATTTATGTATAGTTACTCCTCTGAAAATCAATACACTGAATAGGTGGTTTATTAAAATCCCCAAGTCCAAGTCATTTCAGTATGTGCATTAGATTGACCTCTGGGGCTACTGGGTGGGGAAGTGTGCTGATCTTGCCTAACAGCTACTTCTAAAATGAAAGTGTAAAAGACGTGTTAACTCATGTGGTGAGAATCATGATGGCTGCACTCCCTTAAACAGAATTGAAATACTGAAATATTGAAACAATAGGCCCATCTGATGTGCTCTTTTATAATGAGCATTAAGTAGTGTTGGAGTATAGAGTGTACTAAAAACTCATGCTTGAGAAGTCTGTTTCTTAAAGCTTGTGGAGGGGCCTTCATGAGTAACAGGAAATATTTTTCAACTTCATTGGGCAGGAGAGAGGGAAATGATTGCATATGAAGGAGTACCACAGATTGTAGAGAAAAAGAAGACAGTAATTCTGTGTAGGATAATGCAAAGAAATCAAAATGGAACTTGGTTTGGGAAAGAGAAAGAAGTTCTAGGCTTTTCTACTGCCATGTATACCCTCACATCATGATGGTAGCCCTGGAGGTCAGAATTATGGCACTATGTTCCTAGGCATGGCAAGTTGTATTACATTCCATATGTATGCAGTATTTAATATAAACTTAAAATTCTTAACTGTAATAAGCTAAAACTGAGCCTGTGACTGTACAAATAACTAGTACTGAAAATTTTAAAGAAGAACTGCCTTAGAAGGATTCTTTTTCTATTCTTGTGTGATAAATCACTGGCTTAAACAATTGGGGATTTTTTTTAAAGTTTAATTACACATATCTATCTAATATAATAGTTATATAGTCAAGTTAAAGATTTTTCCACTCTATAGTATTTGTTTCTTGCTCAGTTCAAGTCTGCTGCTCTTCTCTATGTCTAATATGTTAACTTTTTTTTACTCTGCTTACTGTTTCACACTGCTTTCTGATACACAGTACACTTGTACTTAGCCCAGGGAGGTTCTCAACACACTTTCCTCTTTGTGTATCTAAACTAATTTGAGGAGCTGGCTTTGATTTCTTCGACAACGTGGTCTGTCATGGCCAGTTGGTCTGGAGGAGGTACATGGAGGAGTAATAATAGTTTCCCAAATGGCAGAATACACAGTAACTCCTGAACCTCAGACTTTATATCCAACTGTTCTTGTGCTCATAAAAGAGCTCCTCCAGCAGAAGCAAATGCAAAATTTGGGGCTAAGTAATCTACTTGATAATAACAAATTATAGTTGTGCATCTATGGTATGAACCTTACCCTGCTAAACCAGAGAGAAAAATGCAGTTGGGTCCAAGGAGAAATGAAAGGAACTGGAGAATACACAAATCTAGGAAATCCCTATTACCATCTATTGAATAAAGAGGTAAAGCTTAATAGATAAACAATTTTAAGACATTTCTTACTTTATTGAATAGCTTGCCTTTGTACAGTGTTAAAATGCTTTTTAAAATTCTCTCTTTAAGTTGGTATAACTGCTTTCTTGAGGCTGTAGAGATACTTAAGCTTGACATTAAATACATTTTCAAGTAACAGCTTCTGACTCAACATCTGATGACAAGAAGGCAAATCCCTAGAGGGATCCTTTTTCAGAGGGTAGCTCAGATCCCAAATCTAATCCATTCAAGAAAACTGTTACTTAAGTTCAATTACTTGGAGTAGGACAGGAATACCGTTTAGAAAAAGATTCATGGAGGCTGTGGGTGTACAAGTATTACTTGGAATAGTGTATTGTGTCAGAAGAGAAGCATTGCACCTAGTATGTATCCTGTTAAACTCCACAGTTCCTTTTAATTCTCTCATATCTTTAACTGCTCAAAGTGTATTTCACTAACTTTGATGGGGGGAACTGAAAAATCCATGGTGGATTGGACAGCTCTTCCCATATCTCTCTACAAACTCAAATTATTCTCACTTTGCAACAGCAATCCTCATGCAGTCAGTTACTTTTCTGCTGTAAGCCAGAGTGTCAAGAATTTCACGAGAGTTCCTTGAGAACTACAAAATCTATTAATATCCAAAGAGGACAGAAGTTGTATTGTCAAGTACAAGCTCCATACCTTACTGGATTTATGGGAGAACAATCTCCAAAGTTAAATAGAACAAGGCATCTGTTAGTTATCTGAAAACTACTCTTGAAATCATCTTCATAAGAGTTCTAACTTTCATTTCACGTGCTACAATATTGCTGTGTTTAGGTTTTACATCAGATAATACAGAGTATATATTAAAACATTAACAGCATTAGCTAAGCCTTCAGGAATGGCTACAACTGACTGGCACAATACTTGACTAGTAAACATTCTCTGTTTCTTGTGTATTAACAGAAAGGGCTTTATAGCCTAAACAAAAAACAGTGAAACTAGTAACAGGAGCTGTCATTACATGCTTTTCCAATGAAACCAGGAAACAGAGAGATCATTTATGCTAAAGTCTGCTTGTCCTTGAATTGCCTAGATTGTTTCAGTCATGCAACATGTCTTAATCACAGGGTGTGGAAGGAATCTTTTCCTGCATAGTAACTGCACTGTATCTTGCGCTAAAATTTTTGCGTTCTACTAGATAATCCCTGTAAATATTCCTTTAATTTAAGATCAATTGCAATTTATTGTTCAACTGAGCAAATCCGCATTTGCACCTAATTGGTTTTGTATCATTACTGTTCCATCAGTGTATGATAATTTGTTAAGAGAAGAAAATATTTTGCATTCAGTTGTAAACTCCTGTAACCTGCTTGCATGGGAGTATATGCTTCTAACTATGATCATGAAGACACCTAATGAATTATTCAGCTTAGAAATTGTTTCAGTTGCACTCTTGGTTTTGTAACAAGTGCAAAGTAAAATCACTCATGCATACTGAGATAGAACTAGCTCTGTAATTCTGAGTAATCTGTTTCACGGCTAGAGAAAGTCATACTGGCATAATGCAACCTGTCTATTGTTTCTGTATCTCTCCTACCTCTTATTGCCATGTGGTTACATCTCCTTCAATTTGTGTAGTTTAACTTGAAGATATATTATAAATAAAGTTATATACTTTTTTGTCTGTATAGGTGTGGTTTTCTGGTTTAATTTTTTATGTATCTCAGGTAACAGGTAAACTGCATTCTTTAAAATACCTGTTCATGTTGGTTGGATTTTATCACTTAGGCAGGATATGTTTCCAGTTTATTGTTTCCCGTATGGACCTAGTCCCTCAATATACAAAGCTGGTCCTAAATTTATCCAGTGAATTCTACACTTTAAGATCTTATACATGGGAAAGTATAATACTATCAAAGTAATAGTATTTTACTATTAAGTAAAATACTATCAAAACTAACTGAAGTTGCTAAGTGCCAACATGGTAGCTGAGAAATACAAGCTGCTGATTACAGTCTTTAACACCAATTTACCTAGTGTTAAACTTGGAAAGACAGTTTTATTGGAAAGACCATTTTATTTATTAAATGGCTGCCTCTGGGTGATCACAGGTATTTCAGCCAAAAATGTTTCCACTTTTTGTAAAACAAAGCTAGGGAAAAGCACATTGTAGTGGTTGAACAGCTCCTAAACTCTTTTTTGTATATGCTTTAGAGAACTTTATCTAAGGCAGCAATGCAGGTTTATTTTTCCCTTCTTTTTCTTAAAAATCTATTTAAATGCCTGTGGGATGGAAAGAAAACTGGAAAGAATAATTTTATTTTAACAATATAAAACTACCTGAGTTCTGCTGTTTTAGTTTTCAATTTCCTACTAACTGGAAAGTAACATGCCTGCTAACAGCATGCCATGTAGTACAGGGATGCACAATGCTTGACTACAGATAATTGGGACACATTTGCTGTATTGCTTCCTCTTCAAAGAGTGAGCCACAACCAACAAGTCTTCAGCTTATACTCCACTTCCTAGCTCCTCATGCCTCAACAGTGCCAGCACTCTTTCATCTCATGCCTTTGGCAGGTTTTATTTCCTATAGCAATACATGTACCATGCAACTACACTGCCATGGCAGCAGGTATCCCACATTATTTCATTTAGGGATTTCTAATATTCCAGGAACTTGTCAGTAAAAGGTCAGTTCCTTTGAACTGAAGCAGTTTGCTCAGAACCATGATTTTAAAAGGGTTTAAATACTTTTAATAAAAATTAAAATAAGAAAAATAAGTACAAAATGCTAGTATTTATCAGTCTCATCCTCCTGTCCTGAGTTGATGTAAATGCAATATAATTTGCTAGAACTACACTTTTTTCAAAGGTTTTATTTTTAGTAGATAAAATGTATATGCATCTTTTAAAAGATTTTAAAATACCCAAGAAATGCTCAGAGAAATTAAATAATCATTATTACATTTACAGCTATATAGGGATTTGGTTTTGTTTGTACTCATTTTAATACAATTGGACTGCAAAATCATCAAGAAGTTGGTCAAAAAAAAAAAAAAAAAAAAAAAAAACCAAGCCCAGCAAAACTACAGAATTTTTTTCTTCAGCTTTGCTTGACTTCTGAAGAAACTACACAGACTTGTGCAATATCATCATACTCGTATGTTCTCTTCAAAAATGTGTCTGTAAGTCTTAGGCCAGAGACACTCTAGAAGAGAAAAATATTTATAAATGTCGTTACTAGAAAGAACAGTTAATATTGAAAAACATCTGCGTTACAACAAAACTGCTCTAATAACTTACCTGCAATCCCTGCACTGATGACAACAATGTAAGTGCAAGATGGAGGGATGAGCTTGGGTGCAGCTTTCCAAGTTGCCTTCCTGAAACTCCACACCAATGGATGGAATTTGTATTGCACATTTCTAAAACCAGATCCATAGTCCTTTCACTGCTAGAGAAAATCAAAAACCAAGAATAAATCTGTGGGCTTTTTTAAGAATTCAAAAATTGCAGACAAGTAAAAGCTTGATTATTATTCACGTTACTATTAATCAAGACTCATAAATAATTATAAGGCAGCAAGCAATATTTACTGTGATGCACAGTAATTTAGCTGCAGAGAGCTGTTTGACACAAACATCCTGTCATGGGTTTAGCAATACTGGATAACATAATAGTACTTACATTTTGCATGGACTACAAGCTTTTCTTGAGAAGTTATCCACAGGCCAGATAAATGCTTTAGTCCCTGGCCTCAACTTCTGTTTAGAATTACTTCATTTAATGAAGGCACTCTCGCTACCCTAAGATGAGTTCTGATTGAAGTATGAGGTGCAATCTTAAATAATATTGCAGACTGATCCATGGAATTCCTCTACAGATTTATGGCCATCTCCTAGTTCAGACAGTATTAACAGATCATGATAGAAGTTTTTCAGCTGTGGTTGATTTTTCTTGGTTTTTTTTATTAATCTCTGTGCTTCAAGTAGTTTTATGTTGCTACAAATCACAGTAAAAAACAGGTTTAAGTAGTTTCAGGGGGAAGTACTGAAACATGAAACAAAACCAGCCACAACTCACCCACTCAGGGAAAAAGTAGGAGAGTAACATGACATTGTTACCTGCAATTTGTTATTTTACATGTAATGTCAAAAGGTTCTTCCAAATTTACGGTATCTGGTATTGTCTCCAGTGAAAGCCTTACATCACCATAACCAGGAGCCTGGAAAGGAGCAAGAATGTATATTCTTAGATGTTGGATAAGGAAGTTGAAGTTTTTGCTAAAGTTTGAATTTCCTGGAAGAAGCTTGGAATAAGAAAAATCTGAAGAAAGAATATTGACTTTGCTTTTGATTAGTATGGAAATCACAGCAGTTCTCCATCTTCAGCTGATGACCACCTTCTTCACAGGTTTAACAGTTCATCGGATAAGGATGATCTTTATTATTACATTTTTCAAGATATATTCCCAAAGAGGTCCAGAAAGTCAGTGACTGATAGGCTGGGAACAGGTTTTAGTCACATAATAGACTAATGACAGATGACATTTTAGAAAGCATATTAAATTGGACATTAAGAGTAAATACAGGGATGTCAAACCATTACAGACTTAGATTACTCAAACAACGTACATTTGGAATGTTGCAAGAAAGAGAATTAATTATTCAGCACTGGAAAAATGCAAATATATCCAGCTGTATTTGGTGACAGGGAGGAATTTACTAGAAAAATTACACTCAGTTCCCTAAACAACAGGGTTAATTAACATTAGGCTCTTCTTTTACTAGAGATACATTAAGAAAAAAAAAACAACAAACACAAACCAACAATGAAAACAGTATTTTAGAAAATAAATTTAGCATCAACTGGCCAAGTCAAAACAGGATCAGAGTAGATGAGGCCTATACTGCACCATACATGTTGAACTCAAAAATGAGATAACTCCAAGAACTGATGGTTAAAGGTAAAGGCGTTGAAGTAACACCAAGAGGAGTAAAATAGGTTTTATCCAGAACTGAGGTAATTGCTTAGATTATGGAATCAACTAGACAATTTCCCATTTGTGCTACTCAAGAATAATGTTCTTTAACTTCGGACTGGTTCTACTCTGGTCCTGTGCTGAATGCCTGGGAGCAGGTGGAGCGCCCTTGGCATACTGTGGACATGCACCTGCCTGATTTATTGCCTCCCAAAGAGACTGTAGTTGTGAATTCCAAGACCAAGGCACGTTAAAAAAAAAAAAAAAAACAAAAAACCCAACAAACCAACACAAGCAAAAAACCCAATCAAAAAGCCAACCAAAACCACAATTATGCTATGTGGGTACTAGTTTCAAACGTGCATTTCTGATCTAAACTGAAACAATGACTGAGGGACTCAGTACAGGTAAAATTCTAGGCCTGGGTAGACAGCAATGGTTACAGTGATGGCAAATGGATTAGGAGGAAAATTATTAAGGCTGACATCTAGAAACCAAATAACCTGACAGCACTTAAAAAATTAGGAGAAGAAAAGAGGGAGTTGCACTGCAACTCAGAGAGGAAAAAATCCCAACTGCTTTTCTAAAGACAGATGTTGCTCAAACTACAAAAAATAGTTTTTCTGTTAATCACAAGGCACAAAATGATGCATAACCAAAACTATCTTGGAGTGTTGAAGTGTGTGTGCTTCACATGAAATTCTCAAGAGGTTCAACAAGGGATGCAAGAGTGAGACAATACTGATTTAGGGAAGGAAAAAAATGTCTCTAAACAGAAATTATAGGGAAGGTCAGTTGAAAATGAAACAGTTTATTGTTAAAAATGAGCAACAAGTTTCAAAGTAACAGGAGTAACTAAGTTTAGAAAAGGGCAGTTTCTAATTTGATGGGGTTATGCACATACTCAACACCACAAAAAACAAGAGACATTTCGGTGACTTGGTGATCTTCTAGTGACTTTCTTGTGAATTTCCAGGATCTAAGTTTGCTTGCCTAGTTCAAAGTCAATGTAATTTCCCTACAGAACTGCTCAATGTACTAGAAGATGGGGCTGGGGGAAAGACAGTGGCAGAGACCCAGTCATAAGCTCTGTAAACTTAGACTGAGATTCAATTGTCAATTTTTTTTTAACTACTCTTTCCTATCTCTCACCATCCTCAGGTGAGAAGATGCAAGTCAGGTTTAGGCATTAGTGTAGATGGCTGTGGAGCTAACTTAAGCAAGACAGTAATTACGACTCAAAACTCAAGAACAATTTATGAATCAACCAGAACAGACAGACTCAATCAAAACTGTGGACATGAAAGGGAAATAATATTATACATAAAAAAATGTTACTCCAAGCTAAAATGCCTGTATGAACTTGGGAGCAACTTCTGTGTCAAGAGCTGGCATATCTAAGGAGTTTCTTTTGTCAGTTTGTTGCCAAATGGTATTCAAGCAGTTAATTTTACTCTGATGCCTTAAGAGGTCTCCTAGAAACAGAGACTAGACAGGAGTAAGGGAATAAAGGTAGCTATTTATTTGAAAGGCCTTCAAAGATACCCTCTGGGGAGCCAGAGGCTAATGCCAAAATGGACCCCAAGAAGGATGACAGGTCATGAGTTCTTCACACTTTTATGATGAACACTGGTTCATTTACATATCAGGGTTAATTCTCCAATTAAAGCTTCAGTTCAATGATGTAATTCCCCTCAGCTTACCCCCCCTTTACAGGCTTTTGGTTTATATTTTTTGGGCCTAGGACAGTCTGAGTGTCCTTGGAGATCAGGCCTGGAGAGGCTTTGTTATGTCTACCTAGCATGAAAGAGCAGAAGTTAACAGACTACAAGAAACTTCAGGGTTACACACTAAGCAGTGCAGAATTTGAAAAATATAAAAGTTAAAATCTAAGGCATCATTTCAAATGTATTTTGCAACACTGGTTACTGGATACTGACAATTAAAGTGCTCAATCCATTAACTTATATACACTTCACTGAAGAAATGTAAGAAATAACTCTCTAATACGTACAGACAGGTGTGAATAAAAATTAAGGCTCAAAAGTAAGCAGCTCACACTGTTCCAAGTCATTATGAAATTGTTCATTGAGTTTCCTTAAAAATGAGTGCCAAGTTAAATTAACACTCAAGTTAAACTTACCATTCTTTGGAGCTGGCTAGTTTGCAGCCTTCCTCGTTCACCCAGATTAGTTTTCCATACAATGTCCAGTTTACCAATCACTGTTACACCTTTTATTACTCCAGCTTTCTCTGCAAATTCTTGCTTTGGCTTTAGACAGTATAAGTATTGACGTGTATCCATAGGTTGTAAATAAGTCCTTGCGCCAAAAGTAGACTCACTGAAAGGAAAAAAACACTGGGTCTTAATTTAAACAGTTATTCTGAAGAAGAGTTAAGAACTCAACCTTTTTTCTCCATCACCCACCACTCTTACTGTATGTGTATGCATAGTTTGTTAATGGTAAAACCCATAGAATATTTTTTTGTTTTCACAACAGGAAGCAACTCTAGAATTTATGTAGCAACATGAAGATCATGGAGAAATAAAAAAACCTGTTCATTTCAGCCAGACACAAATAAGATAGAAATCCACTCTCCTACTTTATAATTTATTATCTGGCATCTTAGTATTTAAACAAAAATGCTGGTAATATTTCTTCTGCTATTGTTCTTCCCTCAGAGTAAATCTCTATGCCGTGAAACTAAAATTCCTGTTCAGGAGAAAAACTACTACGGTGGATGCAAATACTTGGTAAGAACAAGGCTTCATTATGTTGCAGCTGAATCCTTCAACAGGCAAGGATAAGACAGAATTTTCACTTCAGCCCTTACTGCTGAAGCATTCAAACATCACCTCCAAAAACCCAAGCAACTGCATAGCACAAACAGCCAAAGTTAACTCCAAAGGAGTCAATTATTCTGGTATTAGGTGTTTAACTAAATGAAATTTAATTTATTTCAGCACGACAGATTTTTATATTCTAAGACCCCATAAGAGTGTACCACTGACTCACCTTGGCTGGTGCCTTGCTAGATCATTATTAGAACAACTGAAAACAGTTAGTTTACTGATAGGAAGCAAGGATTGGTCAGATGGGTTCTGTAAGGCTAAGTATGTACACAGAGATCAGGTCAAAACCAGATCTGGGTTAAGTTTTATATAGGAGATACTGAAAAAATAGTATGCTTTCATGTTACCATGTCCTTGTTGTTACAAATTATTTGAGGATTAAGCTAGAATGTCTCTATTAGGTAGAGTTATAGATTTTTAAGAACAGTTTCTATGAAAAGAAAATGAACAAATTTTCCAGCTGAATACATAATAGGAATTTGATCTTTTTACTCAAGCAAAGACGTACAATCCTTCCACTATAGACAACTGACTAACTAATACTTGTATCTCATGAAATATTAATACAAAGAGTTTCAAAGTCAAATGTCCTGAATTTGAACATACCTTTCTCCTGCTGTGTCAACTGTGTTCAATTCTGCTACATTGTACATCATAGATGGTTCTAATGAAACCTTCTCCATAAACATTGGAGAGGTAGTGATATTCTGAATTTGAGCTTCTAGAAACACTTCATCTGTCTGAAAAAAATTAAAAGTGCAAGTTCATGAAAATATGATTAGTGTTATTAAAAAGAGTAGGCAGTCCTATTGTTAAAAAAGTCACACATGTTTAGTTCATGCCTGCAAATCAAATTAATTAATGCAAGAAAAAACCTTAATCCCAGTAACAATAGAAGCAAAAGTGTTAGTCAACAGGTATCTTGCCAAACAATGGATGTGGGATAATTTTGCTATGTTCTAGCTATTGTTTATTTGTAATGCATCAAATCACCACTTCCCAAGATTTTAATCAAATTAATAGCATCAAGCTTTTATCCAAATTATTTAAAACATGGAATAAATGGTAAGGAAATGCAGTGCATGACAACATGCCATGCCAGATTACTAGTGCATCAAGATGTATAAAAAAATTAAATGCGTGTGTTTTTCTTTAACTGAAGTAATATAGTTCAGGTACATGCTCTGAGATTTTATTATTAAATACTAGCATTCTAGCTAAAATGCAAAGTCCAGCCCCTTCTCTCACTCAGCTGCACCATGCCAAAGGTTACCAATATTGTATGAGTCCAACAATTTAACTGTGCTCTACCTTCAGAACATCTCAAGCTAATGCCTCAAGATGGTATAGACTGTTAAACTTCAGAAGATGAAAAACCATGGAACCAGAGATGTTTTTGACTCAATTCTTTTGTGGAATTGCAGACTAGTGAAGTCACTTTGCATCTCTAGATATATCAGGATAGAATAATTATGGAAGACTCAGTCTTTTAGAGATATGAGCCCCCAGAAAAGTGAAAACCAAAATTAAAGAAGTGCCAATTAAAAAAAGGGAGATACCAAATTTGCGTTTACAAAAGTTACTGATTCAGACCATTGGACTAAATGATTCTTGTAGGTCCCTTCCAACTGAAATAGTCTATTCTACAGATTCAGATTGATGCAGTTTGAGTATTTTGATATGATAAATTTTAAGAAAGTACTTTTTTGAGGAAGGTGGAACAAAACTTACAGCTTCTTTTAATCAATGTAAATAAATGATTCTTTATACAAATGAAGTCCTGCTTGTAAATTACAAAATAAAAGTGGGACAAAACATGTTTAGTCTCAAAAAATTGTTAGAAGGAGAAATACAGAATGGTTGTGTAACTTTTTGTATTGGCTTATAAACACATTGAATACAAAGCACCATATATATAGTAATGAAAACTGTGCAACCTCAATGGGTTACAGAGACACCTCAGGCTTGCAGGAACTGGAAATAACCCCAACTAAAACATGCCTCTCAGTAATTATTACTACTACCACCTGAGTGTCACTTAAATTGATACTTTTTATATCCCATCAATCCATTGCTCACAGTGTCCATTAACCCAAATTTTAGTAGTTTTCAAAGCAGCAACCATAGGCAGAAGTTTAAAAAAGCTAATTTGAAAGGGAAAAGTAAAAACAAGCAGCATAATGAAAAAGCAAGTTAGTTTTGTGTTATTTCTAATTTGGTTTAATATTACATGGTTTTAAAAAAATAACTTTTCAAAATATGCACTTTATTTTAATACAAGGCACGCCTTAAGGTGAAATCAGACTGCAGTAGTAACACAGTAACTCAATCAACTGTTACATGCAGTTAAAATTGCGAAGTGCAGTTCCAGCTAGCCAAAGGAAAGAAGAACATCCAACTGCTGCTCTCTCCTCAAACCCACTGTCTCCACCAACCACATGTGAAAAGTTCTGTCACAGCTTACACAAGTAGTGCTGTAGTGAAACCTACATTTCCATGGGTCAAAAGCAGAAAAATTTTAGAAGGAAATAACTTCTCTTTTCAAATAATAGATATAATAAAATTTTGATGAGGTATTTTATAGGAGGACCCCCACAAGCAATAATCTGTAACTATCAAGTTCTAGTTTCAACAATGGGTATTAAAGAAAGAGCTAACCATTTAAATGATTAGCTGCACATATAGAGACAAGGAAACATCAGTTTATAATATGCAGAACAAACATTGCTTTTCCATTATGTTCGTAAAGAATGTCAGTAACAAGCACAGAGACAGTTAGGCAATTAAAAACGCATACATATTTATAAAAAAATAAATAAAAATTACCACAGAACTGAGGTCACTCTAATGGGAAAATAAAAAAAAGAACACATTAGAGAAATTAGGGTTAAATGTTAAAGAAAAAGGAGGCTAACTTCCAAATAAAATGCATTTCTGCATTTTTTTGCACCATTTAAACAAGATAGCATTAGTAAGACAGAAACATAAATAAAAAATGGATGCAAACAAAGGTGACAACTACATTTCTAATAACTTATAGCTAGTATGGTTACATGGTTTACTAGCTTTGCTTCAGAACCAATCCAAAGTAGAGCTTAAGGCACACAAGTCACAGACAAGATATGGTAGAATAAATTGACTCAAAAAAAAAAAAGAGAGTTAGTTTTTAAGCAAGTTTAAAGTTTGTCCTGAATTTAAATCCATGCAATGGGTTGTATATGAAATGGAAAAACAGTCCTTGTCACCTTACTTATAATTTGAGGTATCTGCATATATAACGTCTCAAAAATAATGTGGTAAAGTGTCCTAGCAAAGCTACTATGTTGCAAGGTATAACAAAATTTGGCATATCATCAGGAAAAACTCTTTTTTCAGTATTCATCAATCCAAAGACCCAACTTTAATTGCAAACTTTATTGTCTGCTTCCCTGTGCATGAGTGCAGGAACAGAACCTTTTACAGAGCCTTTTTCAAGGCAATTAAAGTAAGTGAGAGAGTAATTCAATCCCAGGATTGCAGCAAGCTAGGGCAACTGGGCATGTGTTCTATGCATAAATTTCAGTGATCAACTCCATCAACTCCATACTGCAATATAAGCAATAAGCAAGAAGATTAAGGTTCAGCATCATTCCTTGTCTTAGAAGAAATAATATTATTATCATTAGAATATTAATAGAAAATATTTTTAGTAACAGGCATTATGAATAGACAGCATCACATCTGTAATATTAATGATAACAGTTTAACTGGTTAGTCAACATTTAGAGTTCTTTAGTTAACTAATAACTGACACATACCATTTTTTTCTCCCCTGCTCTCAAGGATAATAGGATGAATTTCTTGGCGCTTTCACAGCAATGTAGTATCACACACAACATCTAACCAAATACTTATTTCTAGGTTTTTAGAAGTTAGTTGAATTCTATGGTCACAAGACATAGTAACACTTTATATACTTTGAGAAATCAGATAGAAGTGCTCCTATATCAGTTTGCTATACAAATGAAAATTGCTCACTTAATATCATCCAAAATATTTTTTTTTCACTCAATTGAATGAGTAAGATGGTAAAGGGAGTTGCATAAATTCATGAAAAGGAAGAACAAAAGGCATCAAAGAGCCTTTTAAAAACTCTACAGAGGGGAAAAAAACCCCCACCAAAACAGCCCACAAAGCACAAACCCTCATGTACCCGCTCAAACAGCAAAGTTTCTCATAGATTTTTACCATGAAGAATTGGTGGCCGATTGAGTTAATTAAGACTCTTATCAAGACTGATCAGTATAACAATTTGGGGGAAAAAAAAGAGTATTTTTAATCATGTAAAAAATTTGCCCAGAATTACCTTAGAGAGGTTTTAATTTCCATTAAGTATAAAGCGTTTAACAACTAAATTTACACATGAAGTATAAAAAGGCTGCAACATTTAAGATCTCTGTCCCTCTTTTCCCTACCACATACTTTATATCTGAAACTGTAATATAATCCACACACCAAATAAGAGATTTATTTTGCTTCCAGAGAAATTATCTCATTTCTTAAGAGTTATTTTCATTTTTAAATCACAGCAGCAGACATTTTGAGACATTCTCACTCATAGATAATAGCAGTTCTGTAAAGGACTGAACTAGTGCTATGTGTTTATGCTCCAGTCCTGGTACCTCACACCTGGTCAATGTATGGTTGAAGCCTGTGGCCTACAGATATGTACCAAATTCTTCCCATAATTAGCCAAAGGCTGACATGTGAGTTTATCCAAATAAATATGCAAGGCATATATAAGGTCATTTAGTTTAGAAGCAATGTGTATAACTGTCACAAACGTAAAACTTAAATTACTGAACGGAAGGGTTATAGTTAAATAAGGGAAATTTAAATTTAAGTAATATAAATTTAAATTGTCCCCACTCTGTTCATTTAAATTGTCATCTCCTTTATGAATAATTAATCTCCTTTGCAGTAAGTACTCTATCAGCGAAAATATTCAAGCATTAACTGAAAGCATTTGAGTTAATGAGAAACTGGAATATATGCAAAATTGTTAGTCAATTACATTAAGGTCCTGACATCTCTTTTGCCCCTTCATCAAAAGCCTATCTATTTTTAAACTAAACCATATGTATCTACCACTATTTTCCCCTTTAGAACTGATCACCTTTCTCAGAAAGGTGTACTTACAAAGCACTTTGAATTTAATCTCAGTAACAAACCCCACACACCAAAACAAACCTGAATACACACAGTTCTCACCTCCGCATTGTAGAATTTGGTTTTCACATCTAGTGGTTTAAGAACCTGAATGAAATGAGAAAAAAGACAGATTGACAACTGGTTTTTCAGACAACTTCAGCAAAGACTGTTTTGAAGTGCTAGGGTCTTTTACTGAAAAGTGTTGCTTTTCTTTTTGATCTTACAAATAGCAGGTGCATGACAGAATATATGACAGAATCAACTCAAGAATATATCCATATTGCTGCTTACTTGTGCACACTTGACTGCTTTCCTACTAAGCAGTTTCCTCATACTGAAAGCAAGTAGTTCTCCACCTAAGTAGTGGCCTCTTATGAAACTGCCCAAATCCGGTGCTCTGAGTAGATCTGCATCTTTAAATAAATAATATATCCATTCTGGGTCCTGCAGTGGTCTGCATGTGTTTTCAACTGTGAATGAGAACTAACATTTACAAGTCCTTCAGAGCTCTACAGCAAAAGTTACTGAGGGCTTCTCTAAACATAAATGAAACAGAGAACTACCCTTGTGTTTAGCTTTATTAGCCTTCACTTCCTTCTTGAAAATGCAGCTGTTTCAAGAAATTAAGAAAAATCATAATACATAAAATAAATAAATAATGAATCATCTTAATTTTGAGATTATATCATCAAAAAAGCACAACTCAATGTTTATAAAATATGAAGTGTAATATGATAAACTATAAAGTGCTGCTTTGTAAGTGCTTGAATTTTGTGCATAAAGCCACTGTAGTTAACATCCTCAAATATGAAGTGTATATGAAATGATGTAACTGAACAAAATATTTTATCGTATTTGTAGGAAAACAAATTTAAATTCTGTTTCTGAAGACATTTGTTTCCCATTACACAGGGGAACTTTTTTTGATTGCCTATAAGTACACTGCATCTTGGGAGATCTCTAATGTTCCAAGTTGTCAACAAATTTTTTAGCACTGAAGACTTCAACATCAAAAAGCTGTTTTCACAGAAATTTCTGCATTTTAACAGGCATAAAGTTAAATTCTTTCAAGTATTCATAACTATCTCTCTCTAGTCAAAAAAAAAAGAATTAAAAATTTTAATTTAGGTCTTTGTTGATTGAGAAAGGATTTTTTCTGTCAAATATTTTTCTTCAGTGAGCTTCTTATAAATTTGCTGATTTTTTTCTCTTCTGATAAAGAAAGTCTTCCCATTCATTGCAGAAAACTTCAACTGGCATTCCAGTACAACACAAAAAATTATTATGAGGTTCACAAACTACCCTCCAAAACCAAACAACCACCAAACCCTAGGAAGAATCATTCCTTCTCCATTTAAACATAATGCTCTAAATTACTTAGAGAAAGTTTTGTAACAGAAAGACACTATCAATCAGTATAAAACTACATATAATGGTTTAAAAAAGAAGCTGATTAAAACCTACTAGCACCAGTTTAACTTAAAAGATGTTAGGAAATGTAGCTGAAAAATCTGAGAATCTGCAAAAGAGTAATTTTTTTGTTGTTATAAAAGAGCTGGTGACATCTCAATCATTAGGAGCCACCAATTCTCACTGTAAAGACATAGCTCAGTTTTCTGTAGCACTTCTTTTTGTTTGTTCTCAGATTTTCTACTGGTGTCTCCACGTCAAATTTAAAAACTAACAGCCAAAATTCTCAGTGCAGTTCTTTTCTCATAATGAATCAGAGAGTATTTATAGAAGGTGTGGAAGTGTATAGATACTTTCAGAGAAGCTCTTAAACTTCCTTCTTAGGCTTCACACATCACAGATAGCTGGCTTCAAGTGCTGAGTTCAGTTAAAAAGCACGGCAATTACACTATGCATGCACAACCCTGAAAAAAGTGCACAAATAAGTTTGCACACAAAATCTAAAGGAGACAAATCAATATTTTGTACAAAGCTCTGACAAGAACAGCATTAGGGAACAGAGAGAAGATGAGATCTGAAGCTTGCACATGCATGTGTAAGCAATCAGAGAAAGCCTAGAGGGAACAGAGAAACAGAACATTGAAAAGAAGAAAACAATGGAGGAATGGAAAGAAAAGCAGTTTCACAAGGAGAGCAAGACAAAGCACACAAAGATGAAAATTAGCTTCACTAAAGATGAAGAAACTCTACAGAGATGCTAGTTTCAGAGAGAGGGTAACACAAAAACTTTTATGGAACCATTTTCCCTAGGACTGTCAGGAAACACTTTTGACTAATCAATACCTGGCATTTCAAGGCCCGCAAATACTAACACCACTCAAATTCTTTTTTCTGAAGTATCTAGACAGAATACTAGAAAACAGCAAAATGCTATCACCCCATAGTAGTATAGAATATCCTGAGCAGGAAGATAACCACAAGTCCAACCCCCAGGAATATGTTATCCAAATGCTTCATGAACTTCAGGCTGGTGCTGCAACCACTTCCCTGGAGAGCCTGTTTCAGTGTCCAACCACCCTCTGGGTGAAGAACCTTTTCATGATATCCAACCTAAACCTCCCCAACACAGCTTTAGGATGAAACTATATAATGCTCCTGTATTGCCAGACACTCTGTGAGAGTATCTAAAAATGTATTCAGTAAAGCATGTCATGTAATCCTCCATTCCATGAGGATTAATCCACCAAAATCCAAGTCCCAATATACTTCTCTAAAAAATTAAACATCCATTAAATACACGGTAAACAGATTCTTTCTTGCCAGAACCAGTCCATAGATTAGAGCAGTTTCCTGCTTTCCTCAGTCACTCTTCTCGCATCTCTTGAAATTTGTGCCATGGAACAAAAAGGTTTAAGATCTGCCAATTACTTCTGTGGGTATTACACATAATACATCAGACTTCTTTACTTAAATTCCTATAAAAACCAAACTACTTAATTCCAGTTTAATAAGGTCATACACACTAAAAGAAAAATCAGAATTTTACAATATAATGGTTACAATAATGTATCAAAGCCAGAATGACCAATACTTGTTGTGTTTAAAAATAGTCATAGAGCTGTCTTCTATAAAAAGGGACTTTTTTAGAGTAGATTTTTTTTCTCAACAAATTACTAAAAATTATTATTAGATGTAAATTTATTATTTCTGAGATGTTTAACTGCGTGGTTATTAGAAACCACTAGTTTGTGTGAAGTTTGAAGCAGTGGCTTTTAATAGTTCACTTTAAAAAGTGAACAGATTTTTGGTACACAAAAATGCTTTTGAAGTATCAAATGTTTTAAAATAGGCTTTCCAGAGTCACACACTTACTAAAATAGAGTAAAATACTTCATGAAATACCTGAAATTTGAAGAATTTTCTGAAATACATCTTCTCTCCACTCTGTGTAGTATAACTTACGGCACAAACTAAGCTGAAAAAGAAATAATTGGGGGGAAAAAAAAAAAGTTGCATTACTGTAAATCTTGTACTGTACCAAAAGCAGAACAGCATGCATGTACTGCAGTTTCATTTAAGCTCATTTAATAGTAGAAAAATTTAAAATTTTACATGTGTGTTCCTATCTCCTTTACTTCATGATGGATCACATCATCAATACAACAGTCAGGTTTAAGTTCTGCCACTGCAGCACTAGAAGCTGAAAGGTTCAAACGCTGAGAACTTGTCTGAAGATCAGCCTGGACACAGAAAAACAAAGCACTGGTTAGAACTACAGCTGTTCAACACAATCTAAGGAAAAATAACTTACATTATAAAGTACTGGTTTTCACTGAGCATTTTGCACCCTACATGCTTTCATACATATTTTAAGAGCTCAGCTGGTCAGAACATGGGGCTCACAACACCAAGGCCATGAGTTCAATCCCCACATGGGCTACTGACTTAAGAGTTAGACTTACTGATCCTTGTGGGTCTCATCCAATTCAGAATATTCTGTGACACTCTTGACTCAGACACCTTCTGTGACATATATTAAGATGACTTACAAATCTAAATACAAGTTCTAAAACATACAAATAGTCCAGTCCTTTACCATGCAGCTTATAAAATCCCTATTTACTTTTCACATTGAGTTTCACAATGACTTATGAAATTTCTACTCTCAGTGTTTTCTTTGTTTAGCAGTCAATTCACTAGAAAATAACTCATACAAATATACAGATCAGTTACACTTTACAGGGAACTGCTTTGAAGACCTCAATGAAAGTAAAGGTAAGTCAATGTAACTCCATTTTTGTGGTTGTGGAATTTTTACTACACCAATTCTTCAGAGAAACTTTAAATTCAAGGGTGCATGTCCAGACAAGGTCAATGGAGGTGGGGATGTAAGGCCAGGAAAAAAAGGCTCAGGAGAGGGACTTCACAGCTCTCTGCAACTACCTGAAAGCAGGCTGTAGCCAGGTGTGAGTCAGTCTCTTCTCACAAGTAACAAACAATACAAACAAGAGGAAATTGCTGAAAGTTGCACCAGGGGAGGTTTCAATTGGATAGCAGGAACAATTTCTTCACCAAAAGGGATGTCAAGCATTGAACAGGCTGCCTAGGGAAGTGGTTGAGCCACCATCCCTGCAGGGGACTGTGTACATGTGGAACTTAGGGACACAGTTTAGCAGTGAACTTGGCAGTGTTATGTTAATAATTGCACTTGTTGATCTTAGAGGTCTTTTTCAACATAAACTCCATGATTCTGTAATAAGTCCATTTTTTGATACAATCCGAGTTTTCCATTTTAATCTTTGAAGATTTCTATTATAATTTCTACTTCAATGTCTTACTCTTTCCAATTTCTGGGTATATTTTCCTGACTGGAAAAAGTGACATGTATTTCCTAAAATCTACGTATTAGCATTAAACACACAGTATATTGTCAGAAAATAGAATTATCATATTGTATTTTTTTGTAAATCTTTTATAAGTGGATTTCTATTCACATACCTTCACCAATATGTCCTTGACAACTTGATTGCTATCATTGTGCACACTAATATAACTGGAAAATGTCTCTCCCAGAAATATATTTCTGTATTTCAGGGGAAAAAAAAAAGTTTTAGTAACAGTTATTAAAAAATCTGAACATTTACTGAAACACTTCTAAGTTCACACACATACACATCTGCCAGATCAAATCGTCGAAGAAAACTGGCATTCGCACATCCATACTTCTGAAGTCCTCCTTCTAAGACAAACAGCTTTAAAAGACAACAAATAAATCAGAATTTCTTCTAGCTAAAAATCTGAGAGGAATAAGAAGATGGCTTTCAGTACCCACAAAAATCGTAGTAGTAAACACTGCTAGTATAAGATGTAGTTTATAGTAGTGCATTACCTTAGAAATTCACCCACAGCTGCAAATCTCTTTCAACTTTCAATCCTTACTAGGTTCAGTCAGGCTATAGACAAGAAACATATATACAGTACCTCTAAATCAAGCCAGATATTATTTTTAAAATGACTGAACATCTCATTGCAGAATAAAGGAATTTGAATAGAATGTGAAGTATGAATCCTGAACCTTGCATATTACAGTTACAACCATTCATTCTTACCCAAAATTTTGAGGCAAAGTCAGCATTTCTCCTAACATCAAAGTTTCAGCACCCTTTACAGTAGAAGGATCATCTTTCATGAGCTGGTTAAATAGATTACCTGTTAAAAAATCAAGTTGCTATTAATTAAATATTTGCTAAGTCTAAAGGTTTGTCTACATTCAAATTAGACACTTAATCACTGACTTGGACTTGGACTGTATTTTATTTTAGATATATTTCTTTTACATTAAGCTTGTTTAGGGATGAAATACGTATCCATAGGCCTGCCTATAAGATATAACTTAAATTCCAGGCACTTGAGTCCAATAATTTATTCAGTATATATATATCTTGAAGGGCACAATCCCAAAGGCATTGCTCAAATTAACATTGAATTTTAAGAGAAATTCTATCCATCTAAACCACATTACATAAGAGAACTAATCAACCTCACTTACTTTCTTCCCCTGCTTGCTTTGTATTTCTACACAACCCTTCTTCTTGAATCTTTCCTGTGACGCTCTTATACTTTTCCTCTAGACTTCAACTATTTCTGGGAGATGACCCAGGGATTTCCAGTTTATGAAGGCGTACCAAGCATAACACAGCTCAAAACCAGTGATTCTTGCAAGAGTGTTTTTCTATAGAACATTCATGTGTTGGTTCTAATTACCAGAGCCATTTCACCAGATAAAAAAATTCAGTAATGCCAATCTTTCTCCACTGTTGTGGTTTGACATGGAAGTGATTTTTTTTGCACAAAAGTCCTTCTGGTTCTGATCAGAACCAATCAATTGTCTGGCTTGATTATTGGCAAGTTTTAAGCCACTTAGGAGTTTGACACGCCTCTGTGAATCACATTTTAAGATAGACAGAGCCCGGGAAAGCTCTCTGGACTTCCGGCCATCAAGGAGGCAACTTGGGCCTCCAGGCCCTGCGACCCTCAGGGCCGAGCCGGGCCCTGCTCGGCCTGGCCCAACCCGGGACGCAGCCGCCCCCTCCTTGGCCCTGTTCCATCTGGGCCCCCCAGCCCTGCCCCATGCAGGTAGAGCTGGGCTGGCAGCGGCCCCCCTTCACCGCCACGGCAGAGCTCAGCTCCAACTCCCCCAGCAGAGATCATGGGACCGAGAGAGATAAGAGAAGTTCCAGCCACGGCCGGGTGAGATTAACCCTATTAGTGCTGTTAAGATTTCTTCAGAACAGATGGGCCTGAAAATGCTGATCCTCTCCCAGAGAGAAAGCAGAAAGAACATGAAGAGACACCCTAAGGTGTAAGTCAGTAAAGATGGAAGGGCTGAAACCCTGAGAGAAAAGAAAGAGGAGATGCTTCAAACCTGGAAGCTGAAATTCTGTTGCAGAAACCCTTTGGAGATGAACTGGACTATTGGAGTCCCTGCTGTAATTTCATAGAGCATCGGAGGGGGGTAGAGCAATTGGGAGCTAAGGTACCTCTGCATTTTTCTCTCTTTATTCTTTTGGCTCCAGAGTGTTTGGACTCAGTTTTACCTTCACCTGGAGGGGTGTGCAATACACCCGAAGTTGATTCTGCCTAGTGGGTGGGGAGGGGTCCCACCCTCTGATATCCTTTGGCTCCAGAGTGTTTGGACTCAGTTTACCTTCACCTGGAGGGGTGTGCAGTACACCCGAAGTTGATTCTGCCTAGTGGATGGGGAGGGGTCCCACCTTCTGGTATGGACTGACACTTAGAATCTTTGGCTGCCCAGTGGGTGGGGGGCATGGTCCCACCCTTTGATGTGGACTGATCCACTGATTGAACCGACCGTACGAAGGAACCAGGAGGGGTCAGTGCGAAGATGACCCCAGTTCCTAGAGATGAAGATTGCTCCTAGAGATGAGTAAAGAACACCTTGCTCCTGAACGGCTCAGCCTTAAATTGACACCCCATGTTAGCTCAAATGGAAACCCTCGAAAAGCTGCTGTGGGGAAAGCGGTGATCCGAGGTGAGGGATTTTTTCACTGCAAGCAGAAACCTTCTGGGCGGCTGTTTTGCTGTGATATTGAACCCACAAGAGAGTTGTCTCTAGTGGGAATGTCTCCATAAGGTCAGCAAGAAAGACTCAGAGACTCCTATCTCTTTATGTGAACTGAAAAGATTATAAAGGTGGTAAACTGACTGAAATCTCAAGGGTTGTTTCTACATTATCAGCGTGGAGAAAGTGTGGGGAGGAAAAGTGTTCTAAGGGTTTAGTCTGATTCTAACTTTTGTTTCCTTCTTTTAGGTCTGCTAATAACCTTCTTAGAGTCTTTTAAGTTTGTGCCTGTATTGTTTTCTCCTAATTCTTATGTCACAGAGGTAAAATAAGTAAGTAAGAGATGATCTGAACCAAACCACTACATCCACTTACACATTTCACAGATTATGTCACTGGCTCAGACTTTGAGGTCATGTGCTTCAGTATCATCACCAATCTTTCAAAGATATAGGTCAAGAGCTATAGAGTGCACCTTGGTACTTTCTTTCAGCTATTGCCATATCTAAAATACACCACTCTTTCAGATTAAGAGTCTATAGGAGGTCATGACTCCTCTAACATGTAAGTATTACATGGTCACAATGCTTAAAGTTGGTAATACATACAGTATTCTACAGTCAGTAGAAAAGACTTACCTGGCAAATCTCTTTCTTCACAAGTCACCGGAATATTAGTGAATAAGGTAGGTTTGGTTAGCCTCATCACTGCAAAAATCAAAAAAACAAACCATAGGTCAATCAAACAAGTATTTTTAACTTACTTTTTCCAAGTATAATTTTGCATCGCTCTTCTTCAAAAAAAAACCAAAAAACCTAAACAAACTACAACCACCAATTAAATCTTAGCCTGAAAAAGGGTCACATGGCCTTTTACAATATTAGAAAAACTCCCTGCTATTCTGAGATCCAAGAACACTGGTAATGCCATTGCTCTCACTTTCTACCCCGGTGAACTAACCTACTAATCTACTGCTTTCAATTTGATGTGCTAAAGGTCTTACACCTGCTACAGCATTAAGTGCTTTGTGATCTCCAGAAGTGTACTAGTTTCATCTATTTGTGGACTTTTCCAGGTAAAGTGTCTGTCCTGTGATCCTTTTTGCTCTAGAATGGGACATGATGACCCACACAGACCCTTTCAGTCAAACACCTGCCTAGAAGAAATTCGATTTACAACTTAACCTATTATACATACACAAGGTAGAGTTACAACACTAAAAGCCTACATTATTTATACCACTACTTTTTCTGTAAGTCACAAACTTTAAACTTAAGCCAGCAAAACCATCATAAAAACTTCACAAATATACTTAAACCAAAACTATTTTACTCATACTGACAAAATCAAAATCATTGAGATTTTGCTATTAAAAAACCTCTACTTCAAGTAAGTGGTATTTTCAAAGGCTATTTTAACTCACACTCAAAATTACATTACTTTTACTAATATGACAGATTTAAGATGCTACTTCTTAAAATAATTTCTCCCTCTTCAAATTAACCAAAGGCCCTAAACTTGTGTATAGCTTATCATGAAGGATTCATATGAAACAAAATTGAGCATTTGTAATCTTAGGTGTTAATCTGAATTTGTAAAATCCATTTTTCTTCTTTGAAACTTAACAAACATAAAACCAACTAAAAGTAAAAAATAAACCAAAAGGATTTGTCTTGATTGCAACAAGTTAATCAACACCCTTGCACTGACACATGTATGGTGGGTTTATTTTTACTGTATTTTTGTAAATGTAAATGCTAGTGTCCACACAGCATTCACTGTTTCCACTGGTGTATTCAATTACTTTGATATACATTTGGGTACAGTGGGCTGTATTGGTTTACAAGAACTTACACTACTACACAGCACGCCAATGCAAGTAAGTATTGACACAAACAATTCTCACTTTCCACAAGAGAAAAAGATAATATATACCTCTTTGTTACAGTGAAAAGTTGAAAAAACAGGACCTTTGAAGACTTAGAACAGTGAGGTATATTACACAAAACCCAAGATATGCAAAATAGAGTAAATAGTGACCACATTCAACATTGAAAATAAAAAAAATTATATTGAATTATACATGCTTATGAATTAAGCATTCCTTGAGCAGAACAAAATTAAAGCCTGAATTTCAGATTCTACACTGGTGCTAAGACTGCAGTAATCCTGTAAAGCAACCAAAAGTAGTGTTCACTCTTCATTACAAGACAGTTACCAGCTGAGGTGCCCACAGCTAGCAGTGCATCTACCATTACTCATGTACAAGCCAACCCAAAGCAGCAGAAAGCTGGCAGCTACAGTGACAATAATTGCTCTTTTTACTAAAATGTTTGTTTTTGTCAGTATATCAAATCAATACTGTGTATTATTGGCATTACCTAATTTTATCCAAATTTACATTAAGCCTATGTAACCTAGTATTTGCTGACTGTTTCTAAAGAAAGAGTTAAGTCATGCCTCAGAAAATAAATAAATACATCACAGAATGAAGCCAAAACAACAACATTAGCTATATTATCATATTTATTAAGACTACTACATTAATGTTAGAAAATATTCCATCTCTTCTAAGATCCTAGACAAAAAGTACATTAAATAGAATTCAAATCACACTGCATTTTACTTCATCCTATCTTCCAAAACGCTCAAAGAAATTTTGTTACTATTAATGTTAAGCTCAGAAATATCATGTCAGTGAAAAATTTGGTTATATAAGCTTTAAAACTAATAACAATCCTCACTTAATCTATAAAACATTTTGCATCTGTTTTGCTAAGTGGTCATATTAAATGTCACATATACCCTAAATGTCAATATAAGATGTTTACAAATGTCTTAAAATTCAGTCAGAATTTAAACATACATGTCAATGACTCAAATGGAGCAATTTTAATCCATAAAAAAAAAAAAAAAACATAATGCCTATAATAAAATATAATTATTCAACACAAGGATGTCATAAAAAATGTAAGTCTAACTGGAATTTACTTTGTTTTTACATGGAGGGTTCTGTTATGCTTATGTGCATTTTGTTAGACTGTCATTAATGACAGTCACATTAATCTACAAATACTAAACATTTGTTTTCTCCCTTTTCCAGATGTTACAGACCTTGACCTCCAGCTACAGCAAAACTATCTAGAATTAGCAGAAGTGCAAATGCATATCCTTGCAGTCATATTGATCCCAGTTTAATTTCTCTACTGACCCTCCAAACACTCAGTTGAGCAGGGACAGCATGACCTTGGAACACTTCATTCTTTCAAAGACACAAAAAGTCATGCTGAACTCAGCCTTTTATGACCATAAAAGGCATTCAAATTCTCAAAGACAACAAACAAGAGGTTTCAGATACAAGTCTCACTTCTTATTTTCTTCACTTTTAGCTGGAAGCTAGTGTTTTCTTGTTCTTAAATATAATTAGAGACAAAAGAACAAAAACATCAGGAAAAATTAATCTTACTATCAAAGGTGTAAACCAGCAACTATTAAGTTGTTCATTATTTTTCAGTCCACAGCTTCCACTGAAGCTATCATTAATATTTCTGTGACAATACAGCTAATATTGCTAAGACAGGGCATATATGGCACATAAACTAAGTTTGTATTTCATGCGAGGGATATGCCTTCACTAAAAAGATTCACACACTACTTTCAGGAAATAATCAGATTTTGAAAGTCTTAATATCAATTACAGCTATTACAGCAATTATTACAACACACTTAAAAATATTTTTTCCTTCTCCTAATTCCAAAGAAGCAGAGAGGATGTACTTTGCTTAATTGAAAGCATAAGTTTTATTATCTGACATAGCCTGCCACAATAGTCTGGAATTTTTACTTTAATTTTTTCCTTTAGATCAGCAAGGTAGAGAAAACGAAAAAATGCAGTACTAAGCCAAACAGAAACTTACTAATCTTAACAGAACTATAAGTCTTGAGGCAAAACAAAGTTAAAATATACCATTATGGTTAGAAAACTGTAGCAAAGTAATACAAATAGTTTTCTTACTGTTAATTTATCAGTTGTTCTAAAGTCTGTATATTCTTACCTGCTTAAAAACTCTACTATTTCAGATAGTAATTTTATTATTAAACTATATCTTAAGTTATAAACTAAATATAATTCCATATTTATGTACAAGCAAATTCATTTTATCTGTAAGGCTTAGCTTTTCCCGAAGAATATTTCTAACATATTCACAGTATAATATATCACAGAAAATCCATATCTGTCCCACAGATCTTTGGATAGTAGCATTGCAAGATGGCAATTCATTCTGTTTAATGAGTCTATTCAATTTTATCCATATGTCCTCCAAATTCTGGTTTTTACAAATAGACTGTTCAATCGTCCACTTTGCTCTACAAAATACGTGCAGCTTTAGTCTTTCCAAATTATTTTGCAGTTCTTGAGATAAAGGATGAATCTTTTCTTTGAGTTTAATGCTAGGGAGAGAAACACTCCAAGACCTTTGCAATTTTTGTTTTCCATTAAATGGTGGTTCTCCTTGACAGTCCAAGTTAATTGGTCTGGGAACAGCCTTTGCTTGGATTAAAGTCGGACCATGTTCCATGCTAGAGTGAAACTCAAGGAGATTTTTTGTGCAGTCATAATCAGGAGATCCTGTAACATATTCTGAAGGTGTAGAAAGCTGTTTCAATTCTTCCACTTCCTCACAAGAAATAACAGGTGCCTGCTTTTTTGGTTTGAGGGGAAGTCTGCGTAAATCACTTGGAAACCAGGGTGCAAATCTTGGTACTTGGCGAATGGGAAACTCCTTTACTGCTGCTTCTGCAAATTTCTGCAGTTTTATTAGATCTCTCTGATGTGGTCGATAGTGTAAGACCACTTCCATGCTTCAGCAGTAGGAATCCAGTAATTCTTACGAAAACAGTCTCTTGTATCTAGACTGAAACATCTTATTTACAAGAATTTCCTTGCCCCATGATGCAAAGATCTGTGGAAAACAGGACCTAAAGCAGAAGTATTATAAAACAATAAGATACTACCACATTAAGACAAACATTGCTAGGATATTTTTCAAGAAAAACAGGGAGTAAAAATACGTGAGATATATATCAGAACATTCTATTTTATCTAGGCTGAACATTAGTGGCTGTATTCCCTCATTACCAGTGTAACTTCAGTACACTGAACATTATCCACATGCACAGTGTTTACTCAAAACAGCCCCTTTCCAAGAGAACACTTTTACTGTCACCATCTCATACCTGCCAGCCATCACTATTCTTGTTATATTGTTGTGATGCATATTTAAAGGCTCACAACTACTACTGCCTATTTTCTCAAATTTAGCAGATAACTTTTTTAAAGAGTTTTCCTCCCATGTATCAGCATTTTAAGCCAGGGCACATAAAGCAACTAGAAAACACATGTGTTACAGGAACTCTTCCCGAAATAGTACTGATACCATAGTTTTTAAAGTGAAAAGTTAAAAAGGAAGTGTTCTAGGCAAATTAAAGCTGCCTACTTCCATTTTGTATCAGAAATGCACATCCAGTTTTAGCCTCAAAGCTTCCAAGCACAACATTCAACTATGCTTTAATCCTTAAGGAACTGATAATTTTTTATTTTATTAGACTTCTGGAATAACTAAACAACTTATTAAGTCCTCAAAGGCTTTATACTTTCATATAAAGATTATATTAAATATAGGGGCATGGTGAAGGGAGAACTGCAAACACTGTTATGAAACGTAAGTACAACATACACTGTGTTGCCCTCCTATTTCCTACCCTTCTCCCCCTTTTCCTTGCCCCTGCAAGAAATTTGCAATCATTTAAGGTTCCCTGATGGAGAGCAGTAACATACAATGATATTAAAATAATGAAATCTAGAATTGCCAGTGTCAAGATTCTGTGTAATACAGTCACAATGCAAATAAATACTCACACTTCCCCACTTCGGCAAAATTTATGGCCTGGACACTGCACCAAACTCAATACAAACCCAATGACTGCACTGGTTTCTTATAAAAGCAAAACTGATCCAACATAAAGCTTTTTGCTTTGAATTAATTACTATCAAAATGCACTTGTCAGCTGATGATGTTTCATGTTCTCCGGTTTCTGACTTTATTGTGCGTCTATACATATTTGAAAAGAGCTTGTTAAGCTTTGAATTATGGCTAACAGATTTTACTATCACATGCAGACACCATTAAAACTTTGTCCAGGAGAGTTTTAAAACGAGATGATGGTCTCTAAAATTACTCATACCGGTACTATTTTATCCATCTGGGCAGCCTCACTAATCTAGAATGCTTGTAGAGCTGAGATTCTAACCAGCTCCTTATTACACCTACATAACTAGTAGCATTTATGATTCGGAAATGATCAATTCTTCACATGGGCCCTCTTGATTTCTACATTAATTTTGGAGGCATGCAATTGTATGCACGATTATACACAATTGTATTTTCACTATTTGCGATCCCTAAATCAAGGAGGTAAGCCTCGTAGTTGCACGTTTAGCATGAGGTGAAAAGGGCAAAAACCATCCAAAAGGAAATCATGGAACCAATTTGGTTGGGAAAGACGTCTGAGATCATAGAATCCAACGTAAGACCGAACACCACCTTGTCAAATAGACCACGGCATCAAGTGCCACGTCCAGTCTTTTCTCAAACACTTTCCGGGACGGTGACTCCACCACCTCCCTGGGCAGCCCATGCCAATGCCTAATCACCCTTCCTGTGAAGGAATCCCTCCTAACGCACAACCTAAACCTCCCCTGATGCAGTTTAAGACTCTGTCCTCTAGTCCTGAAAAACAAACAAACAAAAGAGGCAGCAGGGGAAACTGGAAAGGAAATTTTAGCTAAACATCTGGTAACTAAAGCCTTGTGCAAAGCAGTGACACAGCCGGGCAGCCGCGCTGAGCCCCTCACACCAGGTGCACATCCTGTGGTGTGCGGGGCATGGCACAACAGCCCCCACCGCTCTCTTAGCCCTCGGGAACCTCTCGCCGCGGGCCCCGAGCCCCGGGCCGCTCCCTGCTCCACGTCCTAAACACCCTCGGCTGCCGATCAGACACGATCTTTCCCCACCAGATTAGGGCCAGGCGGGTGGGAACCGGCGGGGCTGCGCTGTCGGTACCTTTCAGAGCCAGCAAATGCTCCTGCTTGGGCTGGTTGACATCCATGGCCTTCACCCCGCGGGATGCCCGGCGCAGAGGGAGGAGCTACGCAGACTGCGGCGGCAGCGGGCACGGTTCTCCCAGGCTGCAGCGCGGCGGGCGGCACTACAGCTCCCAGGGCGCCGCGGGGGCTCAGTCGCAGCACCGCCTCCTCCGCCTGCAGGGGCCGCGGCGGAGCACGATGGGAGTCGTAGTTGTGCGCTTCTGTAGTTTTGCAGTTCTGCGGAGCGACGCCTACGCCCGCCGGGGTGGTGCCTGAGGCGGCCGCGGCTCCCCGCTCCTTCCTGCGGAGCCGCGCTGCTCCGCCCTCCCCGAGATGGCTGCCCTGGCTGTAAACAAGGCCGGGGCCGGGCCGGAGGGTGGCCGCGGGCCTGGAGGTGGCGGTCGCGGCCCGGCGGGTGCTGCGGTGAAGGTGAGGCAGCGGCTCGGCCCAGCCCTGTGGTGGGGCAGGCGGTGCTTCAGAGGCCGGGGAGCGGGAGACCTGCGGTACAGGAGGTGGCCCCTGGGGTCCTTGCTTATGGATTCGTTTTGGTTTTTTTCTTTCTAAATGACCATCAGTTTTGCTTTTCGGTATGTTGTTCTGGCCTGCAGCTGTTTGCTCACACTAGCTTGGTGCTGCGTTTGTAGCTTGCTAAGTGGCTCATTTGGTATGACTGACCTCTTTATGAGCATCAGCTGCGAGGGGAAACTGCACGAACCAACACTCGGCTCTGGCAAGGTCTTGCTCGCCCTTTTTTCTGCGAGGGTGTTTCTGCTGATTGTGCCTCTTGACCAGTAGGCTTGTGGCAGTGTATTAAATGAAGTGGGTAGGAACAAGTGGTGATCAGTCAGGATGCTGAGGAATTAAAATGTTGTTTGTGTCTAATTATTTATTTCCTTTTAAAAAATCGATAGCACGGTCGTTAGTTGTGTGCATAAAGCAGAATTACTGATTCAGCTTATGTGCTGTGATTGCACGAATGTTTTATGGCTTGCTGGATGAAGTTTTACTATTTATTTAGCTCAAAACCAAATATGGTCTTTTTTGACTTACAGGTTCTTGAGTGTGGAGTTTGTGAAGATGTATTTTCTTTGCAAGGGGACAAAGTTCCCCGGCTGCTGTTGTGTGGCCATACTGTCTGCCATGACTGTCTTACCCGGCTTCCCCTTCACGGCAGAGCAGTTCGTTGTCCTTTTGATCGACAAGTTACTGAACTAGGTAAGAAAATACAAGTCTGACATTCTTGAAACCTCTCAGTCAAGGATATCTAGAAGATAATGCTAGACATAGATTCTTAGTGCTTCACTTAGTGATAGTATTTCCAAGTAATGAATGTGCAGTGTTCCTTTTCATTTATAGACGTTCATACCACTGTTAAACACTAGTAAAGTAGTTATCTTAGGAAAAGAAAGTAAATGTTTTGCCTCTGTGCTCTTGAATCTGGGCTTGCATGCCTTATACCTTGAAATCTTTTTGTACACCTACATTTTCAAAGGGACTATCCTATTTAATGTTGAATGAGTATTAGTTTCCTATTGTCCTAAACACTAAAGCCATGCAATTAAATAGCTGTCTTGACAAACAGATTTGTCTGAATTCATGATGAAGTGACCTAGAGGGAAGGATCAGTGATAACAAAGCTGGGTTTTACCATGTTAGTTACTTCTATACATGCAATAATTGGTAGCAGCAGGCTATTAACAGGAATTACCCTGCACATGGTATTTGAAAGGATAAGATGCAGCTTTTTTCTTGCAGTGGAAGGGTTTTTTTTAGGCAAAAGATGACATATGCATATAATTTCTTCAGAATAAGAGTTACCTAGTCAACCTGGGGGTACAGAGAGACAAGTTATCAGAGGAAGCTGTAACAAAAAGAACTTGTTAATAGAACTGGCTCCGGCAGTTTTGAATAGCACTGGAGAAAAAAATCCCAAAAACTGTTGAAATGACAATCTTTAGAAGAGGATACCTCTAATCTGGCAAACCATGAAAGAAATGTTTTAAGTATCAAATTGACTTGATTTTGTAGTAGGAGAATCGGCTAAATTGCAGACCAAACTGCTAGGAATATTAAGGCAGTCTGCAGGATGTTTTTGTGGTGATAGAAATCAGGAAGAGAAATACCAATATGAAAGAGAGGTTTGTTTTATGAGTAGAGGGAGGAAGTAAAGTATGAGCATCATGAATGATTGCCAGTCTAGTAGAGTAGTTAAAAGACTAATGGTTTGTTTGACTTCTTACCTGTGACTGCACAGCTGTGCTAGATTTCTTAAACTATGCTTTTGGACAGAGAATGTTAGAGCAAAACACTCAATCCTGTTGTTGTGAAACATTTTTGTCCTAGACCACTGCTTTTTTTTCGTTTTTGTTTGGGGTTTTTTATGTGTGATGGAATACCTGTTGCTTCTTAGTTTTTATTGAGCAATTTTTCCCTGGCATCTGAAAGCATCCTATCATATTTTTTGGTGTGTTTCATGTTTGATGAAAATGAAGCTTTACAAAAACATGTACAGTTTCTTTTTTTTTCTTCTTTCTGAGGAGCTTTTGATGAAATGCAGTGAAATGTTATTAAACCTCCAAGTCCCTTGTAGTTAGGAAGATGGATAAAAAGCTTCAGATTCTTTTTATATCTAGGATAATAGACTTGCATCCTGCTGGCTAACACTAGAAAGAAGAAGAATACACTGTGATCAACGGTTGCTCACAAAAGTAATAGGTAAAAAATATTAGCAAAACAGCTTGAAAATCAAAGTACTTCTGTGAATAAAAATGTTATGCCTGGGGATCTGAGGTGAGGGAGATCATAGCCACTTTTAGTCCTTACAAATCCAACAGCCTTGAGAAATGCTGTTGCTTCTAGGATATAGAAACAGGATGTTTTGTGGGATGAAGCTCGTCATGGCCCCTCTTTGAGATACCTGTGCATTTGTGACCTTGCTCTAATCACCTAGTAGTTGCTAATATTGGTTAAATTTGCTGCACTTGTCGTTCTGTTCTGTTCTGGAGCTTAGGAGCTGGGAGGGACAACATGGGGCCCTGAGGAACTTTGTACTTCCCTCCCCTACATTTGAAGATGTGAGGAAACAAGCTCCATGTTCACCCTATTGCCATTCTTCCATTTAATTAATTTAATGAAATAATGCTCTCTAGTATCAGAGAGCTGCTTAGTATCTAAATCTTGATTATAGGACCACTGCCAAGAGGAAATTCTATTGAAAGAAAAGCTGTAAAATTAGGATGTAAAGCTACCTGTGCTGAACACAGTTTTTTAGTCAGTAGCTATGGATTTTATGGAGGCTTTAGTTGGTCATTTAACCTATTTTAAATGAGTATGTGCATGCTGAAGGTATGTGAAGCGTTGTCTTCAAGGTTACTTTTTTTCCTTTGCTCTTATTACTAAAGCACTTAATACTATATTATTCCAAGTTTCCTAAGTAATCTTGGGAACTTTTTAAAATCAATATTTTGGGATCTGTATATGGATAGATGTAGCTGTATTTTTTTGGAACTAAATTCTTGGTTTAAATTTACAAAAATTTCTTTTTTCCATATATGACGGTATGTGAAGGCAAGGTTAAAAGTACTTTGTGAATCAGGATTTTTGGAAATACATGTTCTGCAACTGAAAATTGAAATGTTGTGTACATGCTTAGCAAAATTTTCTAATAGTTCCTAAAATCTTACTAAAGAGAAAACATTTTGTAGTGAACAGATAGGACTAAAGCCTGCCCAAATCATTCTGCATTGCAGATAGGTAAAACATTGATTTTTGTTAGGTTTTTTAAGAATTCTTTAATGAATTTGCCTGTGATTAAGCTTCTAATAGAGAATTTTAAATGAGGATGTGCATGCTGAAGGAATGTGAAGTGTTGTCTTCAATTGGATTAACATTTTTTAACCAAAAATGTACAATGGAAAAGTTTTTTTTGGTTTTCAAAATTTTGAAATCATATGTTCTGGAGATTGTTGATTCAGACAGTTTATATGGGGGAAAATCCAATAAATGCTGTCTTTAGAAAAAGAGACTACTCTTAAAGCTTTTCCTTAAAGTATGTTTGGTTTTGGAGAAAAGGAGAATAATTTCTTGCAAACTGCTTTCTCTCCTCCTGTGTTGGATTACTAGGGGTTTTTTTTTGTTTGGTTGGTTTTTTTGGTTGGTTGGTTTGTTTTTTAGGTTGGTTTGCTTGTTTGTTTCTGCTGTGATCTGGGTTTTTTTTTAATAAATATGCAGGCCAGGGAATTTTTTTGAAAGATGTGCTTATATTACAGCTTTGGAGTTTCTCACTTAATACAGAGCTGAAATTATTTTCTGTGATTTACACTTGTCTACAGAGATTTGCAGATGATGACACTCTTCATGGAATCTGTCTGATTGGTGTTGCTTACATTTACACATGCTTTTGCTAGTGTTTGAGTGCCAAGATGAAACTTAAAAATACTGTGCAAGAAAATGCAGTTAACCATTTTATCAAATCTGTTTATACATTTAGACAATAGTTGTTCCTTTATCCTTTTCATTATTTATAATACTTCTGCAGTCAGGCTTCATGCTTTCGAAATTGACATTTATATTGTTTGCTGGAGTCTTAATATCTTCACTCTGTTGCTGTCTTGCTCCTGGCTTGACACGTTTCCTGCTATTCATGTCTTACTCTTCTTTTGAGATGACAATCAAAATGTGTGATGATTTTTGTAATGAGCATAAACATGCTTTGTAAACACAAGGATGAGATTATTAGACTCTTTTACATTTGTGATTGAAGCAGAGTTTGAGGTAAAGTCCAAATGATTAAATGGATGTATTTACACAACTCATTTTTAGTGATTTTAGATATAAAATTAACACTTGGTCAAACATGATGAAAATATGTAGGTCAAGTACGTAAAAATTTTATAGGTATGTTTAGAATAAAAAGGAGCAAAGTCCCTTTTGTGCAAATATGTAAATTTCATGACAGATACCCGAGAAATGAGACATGACTTTTTTGTGAGAATGTATGCCTACGACAAGGTAGCCCACCTAGCTGATCAAGGGAAGCCAGCTGATGGGATCTTTTTGGATTTCAAAAAAGTTTTAAATACTGTCCTGCTGAACAAAATGTCCAGCCTACAGCTGGATAAAACACATCATGTGATGGGTGAGCGACGGGCTCATGGGTCAGACACAAAGGGTTATAGGGAATGGGGTGACATCAGACTGGGGACCTGTCACTGGGGGTGGTTCCCCAGGGCTCCATCCTTGGCCCTGTGCTCTTCAACATCTTCATAAATGACTTGGGTGCAGAACTGAAAGGGATGGGAAGGAAGTTTGCAGATGATGCAAAACTGTGAGGAGCTGTTGAGTCCCTTGAGGGCAGAGAAGCCCTGCAGAGAGACCTTGACAAATTAGAGGACTGCCCTAATTGGTGATTAGGGCAATCACCATCCATGTGAAGTTCAACAGGGCCAAGTGCCAGATTCTGCACCTGGGATGGAGCAACCTTGGATGTACAGACAGACTGGGGAATGAGAGGCTGGAGAGCAGTGCCATGGAAAGGGACCTGCAGGTCCTGATTGATGGCAAGCTGAACATGAGCCAGCAGTGCCCTGGCAGCCAGGAGGGCCACCCGTGTCCTGGGGGGCATCAGGCACAGCATGGCCAGCTGGGCAAGGGAGGGGATTGTCCTGCTCTGCTCTGCACTGGGGCAGCCTCACCTCCAGTGCTGGGGACAGTTTTGGGTGCCACAGTATAAGACATTAAACTATTAGACTCCAAAGGAGAGCAGCAAAGATGGTGAAGGGCCTTGATGGGAACCCTTATGAGCAGCAGCTGAGGTCACTTGGTCTGTTCAGCCTGGAGGAGACTGAGGGGAGACCTCACTGCAGTTACAACTGCCTCATGAGGGGAAGAGGGACAGACACTGATCTCTTCTCTCTGGTGAGCAGTGACAGGACTGAGGGAATGGCCTGAACTTGTGTCAGGTGAGGTTTAGGTTGGATATCAGGAAAAATTTCTTCACCCAGTGGTGGCTGGGCACTCGAAGAGGCTCCCCAGGTAAGTGGTCACAGCACCAAGTCTGCCAGGGTTCAAGAAGTGTTTCGAGTATGCTCTGGGACACCCTGTGTGGTTATTGGGAATGGCTTGTGCAGGTCTAGGAATTGGATTCAGTGATCCTTATGGGTCCCTTCCAACTCAAAATTATGCCGTGATTCTATGTTTTGTAGGGTGCTTGCTGGTTATAAATTCTGTTTTAGTAGATTAAAAGGTAGCATGTAAGCTTTGCGTGTTTTTTGTCTGCAACCAAGATGGACATGTTGTACAATTGCTAGTGCTTGTTATGAGCATCATGATACATAATAGAAAGAATGTAAGAGAAGTGTAACTTTGTTTCTCATGACAGCATAGAGTCGTGAACAAGAAAAGAAATTCAGAATAGCTACAGACTTATCATTTCTGATCTTGTTGCTTACAGTTCAGTAAATTAGTTCTGTTTTGACTTTCCCTTCACTGCTAGACATGGAACACAGCTAACATGATTAAAATCAGATACAAGGTTGTAAACTGAGAAGAGTACTTCTTGGTGTATAGGGCTCTTTTAATAAATATTAAAACATGTGAGAGAAAATACTTGTATAAGAAACTCTGTAGTGATTGAATAGCTTCTTCCTCTCTCAGCTTTACCCAGTGTTTGCCTTAAAGGCTAAGACAATGCTTAAGGACTAGGAACTATAATCTGTTCTTTAAGTAGGTTTTACCCTTTTGGTGCATGTGCATCCATTTATGCTGGGCTGTTAATGGCTATCTGGACTAGTGCATAATCTGAAAATAGGAGGTCAGTGTTAGTATCAGCAGTCATTACATTGGAGTGTTGTTAATGTAAGTATTTCATATGCTGTAGAAGCTGAAGGTTGTGCACAGACAGATTGCTGTGGGAAAGTGCTAAACACCCTAGAAGGGAGCCAGGTAGCCACTTTTCAGTGCTTTGTTTTCTGAGAGTTAGTCTGTCTAGCTACATGTTTAGCAAATCCAGACTCTATTTACCAGCTGTTTTGGTGTAAATTACATTCTAAAAGTGGATATTGTGCTCTGTATTTCTTCAGCTTGTAATAAGAGGTGACTTGACTCTGTGTTAAAGAAACAGTGATCTTGCTAGGAGTGCTCAAGCTAAAAAATTACTAACGTGTGAAGTTAGAATATATCAAGGCAGATGATTTTGCCGGTGCTTAGTGTAATTGTGGAGGGACAGAACATACCTTCTGTAAACTCCTTCAAGATCTGTGGTAAATGAAAAATTAAGTAAGTTAAACTATTTTGTTTGTTCATTTGCAACTTATCTTGTGAAGTGCACTGCTCTTAGATTGGGTGTTGGCAAAGAAGGCTTCCACCCTGGAACTGATAACTGCAGAGGTCACTGACTTTAAAAGTGCTGACTCCTTGCTTTATACTTAACTTCGGAGTTACTAACCAGTGCTTTCATAGGCCCATTTCTGGAAGCAGCAAATGCATCATCTTCACTGGTAAGCACATTTTTTTAAACAGTTTATCAGTGTTGTTTTGTACCCACCGAGGGTGTTGGAAGATAGTTAAATGCTTCCGTTTATAGCTAGAGGAAAAGAGCAGCATCCACTTATTGCCTGTAATCTTTGAGGGACATAACTTCTCAGTGGCCAAATTCAAAATAGAGTATTATGGTCTAAAATTGAAACTGTGAGGAAGATGGACTATGGAAGAAAGTTTAATGATGTTAAACTGGAAGCTATGTAAAGCAGTGAGGTATCCAGTGTGGTTACTAACTGGATATTTCTCAGAACTGTGTAGTTGTTGTCTGTCTGGTCATTTAGAACCACACTTTCACTCCAATGATAAATCAAAATCTATGGAGTGTTTGATAAATCTCCATATTGAAGACAGAAGATTTACTATCTGTAAAGAATCAGTGAGATGACACTGAATTCCAGAAGGTTGAAGGGTACATTCTCCTACCACACGGCCACAGGGCAGCGTAACTTAGGAAACAACATGGGACAGTTCTACAATTCAAGTACTCTGGGCTCTCTGGGAAAACACGTGGGAATACTGTTTTCATTAGTTCATGTAGGTAGCTGGTGCGTAGTGTGCACAAACTGAAACACAGAAGTTTTGCCTGCGTATAGGGAAACAGTTTTGACTGTAAGAGTAATGAAGCTGTGCCACAGGTTGCCCAGAGAGGTGATAGCATCTCCGTCCTTAGAGATCTTCAAAAGATGCCTTGGAGTGGTCCTGGGTAACCAACTCTAGGTGAATTTGGCAAAGTGATGTCAAGAGGACCCTCCTAACCACAACAATTTTATGATTTTGTTATGGCTAAAAAGTGATTCAGTGCTCAGAGATGATGCTTGATCTCTTGAGCCAATTTTTTCTTGCAACAGAGAAAATGTCATTAACCCTAACCCTAAAAAAAGTCAAGGGATAATAATTCCTTGAAGAAGCAACCACTAAGATTCTCTCTCATATGCCATGTGGCCTATACAGATACCATTTGGCAGCACTTATTGGGATGCAGTTCTGATTTTGCTTCTCATGTCATTGCTTCATGTTAACTTCTACAAAATCAGCATCATAGAGAAGTAGACATGGATTTCTACTTTGCTCTATGGAGTATGAGTAATCTTCCTTTTTATCAAATAGTGTAGTACTTTGGGTTTTCTTTATTAATATTGTTTTAACTCTTACATAGGTTTTGCTGGAATGCTGCAATAGGTGTTGCAACTTGTGATTCAGGGAATAAGGTTTGTCAGTAGAGAATTCTTCATGGCTTCCATTAGTACAGTAGAAATGTTCACTGTACCTCTGAAAATAATAATTATTATGGTACACAGTGTTTGTGTGTTCCTTGTATTCTTCAGTTGTTAGCTATTGCAAATTATTTTACAACTATTTTTACTGAGTTTCTCTAAACTTTTAATAATCTTGGCATCTTTTAAGTAGGGAAAATATGCATAAATATTAAATAGCTCAATGATTGAAGGAAGGAAAAGGACAGAGTGAGCTTGCAGAAAAAAATGTTTGTCATATCTCACTTTGTTAATATTAATGTAGTTGATACTCTTAATAAGAATCTCAACTGTAGTTTGTGGAATTTCTCAAAATTATACATTGAGATTTGTCTTCCTCTCTTCCCCTTTGTTTAACTCTGTCAAAAATAGGAGATTCTGGTGTCTGGGGATTGAAAAAGAACTTTGCTTTGTTGGAACTCTTGGAACGGTTGCAGAATGGATCTGCTGGGCAATATGGGACAGCTGAAGAAGGCATTGGTCTCTCTGGAGAGGTACTGAGTTTTAAACAAAAGACAAAAAATTTTGTTGTGTTTGCTAGAAGGTATCTCTAAAAAGGAAAAAAATTGAAAATCAGTTCTTTGCCAAATGTAATTTCACCAATAATACTATTCTTTTCTTCTAGTATCTAGTATTAAGGCTTCAAATAATTGCTTCATAATTAAATGCTAACTTTTACTTAAATTTTTACTTTTTTGGAAGCAGAAAATAAACAGATATTTTTAAGTATGCATACTATTTCCCCCTTTTTTATGTCTTTAGATTTTTAGAAAAGGTAACGCATTTTGATATTTTAGTTTCAGTGGTATAAGCACAGTTTTCTAAAACTCCTTAGGAAATAATCCTAAAGACTTCAGCTCTTCTTGCCAGTAGTTGCCTTTTATAGTCATTTAACAACATCCTGTAGTACTTCATTACCAAAACTAACTGCTTTTAATCTCAGTATTAACAGCTGGTGTGCTGTTAGTACTAAGATGATACCTTGCAGTACCATTCCAGATGCAGATAATTTTCCTAAGCGTTTAATTGGCCACTGGTATTTCGTTTTTCTGTAACCACTTCTCTGTTTTGTAATGACTGCTTTGGAGGAAATTCTTGGAGCCAGATTTATTTTCTCCTCCAAAACTTTACAAGTTGCACTGAAGCTTGGATTTATAAAATCACTGAACACTATAAACTTCTGTTTTTTGAAAGTTTATTGAAAACTTAAAATGAAGTTTCAAAGTAGTCCTAATATTTATTATAGTATAACTTTTAAAGAAAGCTTATACTGTTGACAAGTCTTCTGATTTTTCGTCCATTACTGGGATTACATGTTAACTACTTCAGTTTTGCCTGTTTTTTGTTGTCAGAGTATCATTCGTTGTGATGAAGATGAAGCCCATGTTGCATCCGTGTATTGCACTGTTTGTGCCACTCACCTGTGTGCAGACTGTTCCCAGCTTACTCATTCTACTAAGACTCTAGCGAAGCACAGGCGTGTACCTCTTGCTGATAAGCCTCATGAGAAGACGATGTGCTCCCAACACCAAGTGCATGCCATTGAGTTTGTTTGTTTAGAAGAGGGCTGTCAGGCGAGTCCTCTCATGTGTTGTGTCTGCAAAGAGTATGGGAAGCATCAAGGTCATAAGGTACTGCTAGTAATTAGTTTCTAGTCAATGCCATGGGGTGGCTAGCATAATTATTTATCCAATTAAAGTACAAAAGATGGTCAAGAAAGGAGGGTGGACTCTTGATGTGTCTTCATCCCATTCTTTCATTTTCCCTTCGTGTCAGATAGTTGCCATGGTAAGATGAAGAAAAAAAACTTCTAAGAACTCAGTGAGTTATTGATGTGTGTATATATATATGAAGGACAGTCCCTGTATCTGCTGCTTTTGTGAACTTCTCATAATATTGAGCCATCAGTTTTAAAAGCTATTTTCAGTATGCAGGCACTATGTACACATCGCATCCCTAGTGCAATTTAACCATCCTTCTTTTTTATAATGAATTATGATAAACAGGCAAGTTTTTGTTTACTTGTGTAATTGCTAGATGTCTGAGTTAGTTTCAGCATAATCTGTAAGTCCTGATTGTATATTTAAATTGCAAGATGGTTTTAAGTTCTTATTTGGCTTTCCTATATATATATGCCCATATACTTGCACATGTATATTAAATATGTAGTAAAATAGAAAATATTATTAAGGACAATAGTTATGATTGATATTTAATATGCTGCTTTTCATTAATAGCATTCCATCTTAGAACCAGAAGCGAACCAGATTCGTGCATCCATTTTAGACATGGCTCACTGTATAAGAACTTTCACAGAAGAAATCTCAGATTATTCCAGAAAACTAGTTGGAATTGTTCAGCATATAGAAGGAGGAGAACAAATAGTTGAAGATGGAGTTGGAATGGCCCATACTGAACATGTATGCTTTTTAAAAATTTTTATTTCCCTCACATGCAATAGATTACTTGCTTTTTTGTAGCAACTACGATAAGGAATTTCTTTGAAAATTTTGCATAGGTTTTGTAGGACAAGACTTTTTAGTTCTTTTATCTAGCAAGTCAGTATTGAGGCTTGGGTCAGCAGGTAGGTGGGAACTTGTGTGTTACAATGTTTTTAGGCTACATGAAAATATGGAGGCAGTGGGCAAAGTTGTATAAGGGCTTTTGTACAGATCGTGTATCAGGTGGTATGGTGCTCCTGAGGCTTTTTTCCCTGCTGTTTTTTAGTAAGGTGTCTATACATGCAAATGAGCTACTTGATTGTAGGAGTAACTTCTTGAACAGTCTTGGCATTATACAGAAAGTCTTATCAGCCCTAGCTGGGACTTGAACTGTGATGTAGCCAAGGAGGTGCAGAGAAGTTAGAATCTGGAATAAAATTTAAAATGATTCTGGAATCAACTGATGTCCTTAATCTCTTGGATCTCCTTGCTGCAACACTCTAGGTACCAGGAACTGCAGAGAATGCTCGCTCATGTGTCCGAGCCTATTTTTCTGATCTCCATGAAACCCTTTGTCGTCAGGAGGAAATGGCTCTTAGTGTTGTTGATGCTCATGTGAGAGAGAAGTTGATTTGGCTAAGGCAACAGCAAGAAGATATGACCATTCTCCTGTCACAGGTTTCAACGGCTTGCCTTCACTGTGAAAAGACTTTACAACAGGTAGGTTGGCAAGTGAGCTGCAGCATATGGCATAATATGTGGAACTACAAATTAGGTTTAGACTACCAAAAAAGAGGTTAGATGGTACTCTACATTGTTTTCTTATAAGATTAAAACAATCGTGATGTAACATGAGATTTAAGTATGCGTTGCAAGGGAGTGTTAGACGAAGATAATCAGTACAAAAGTGTAGAGTCCTCCAGTTGCTGGAAACCCTGTATCATGACTTTTCTGGAGTAATTTCTCGTATCTGTGAGTTTAGTGAGAAGGTAAGACAAGACTGAAGCAAAAAAAAAAAAAACCCTACAGAATTTATTGGAAGGATTTTGCAGTTGCAATTACAAGTATGGATGTTTGAAGCTGGTAGTCATACATGGCTGGTAGGAGAAAATGTTTTAGGATTAAATCTCTTTCAGTAGCACCTGTAGCATGGGTAATTCAACATCTCAAATGTATGAAGAAAGTGGCTGTATGAGAGTATCTGACTGATCCATTATTCATTCAGTTTAATTATAGGAAAAAGTAAATAGTATGTGTAGGAAACAGTAAACCAAGTGTGAGAAGCTACTTCATGAATGTGTTATTGGTACTTTTTTTTTCCAGGTTTGTTTAGAGCTTGTGTTTTGTTGCTTAATCAGATTTAGCTATACAAATGTTCTGATCATGAATGGGTGGATACTAATATTTTCCTCTTAAGTGTGTTGCTGTATACCTCCTCTGTTCCATCCATTTGAATGATATAGGAAAAAGATAAATATTCTTTATGTTACATTGTTATTGTTTCTCATAATTTATATTACTTTATAATTTATATGACTTGTAAGGGAAGTTTGTTGGTTTTCGTCTTTAACCTGCAGAGCTGTTTAATTTCTCTTAGTGTTAAGGAAAAATGTTAAGATACTCATATTTGTATTGCAATTTTAAACAAATTATTTTGTAAATGTTAGTTTATTGAAGTAGAGTATTTCTATTTAAAATGCCTTCTTTCTAGCAATCATATCTATTTTTCATTTGGGTTTAAGGTAAATTACTAAAGGAAAAGCATAATTTTGTTTTCTTTGTCTCTTTAGGATGACTGCAGAGTAGTGCTGGCCAAACAGGAAATTACAAGATTGCTAGAGACATTACAGAAACAGCAGCAGCAGTTTACAGAGCTTGCAGATCATGTACAGCTGGATGCTAGCATACCTGTCACTTTTACAAAGGTATTCTTAATCTCATGGAAGTACAGCTATCCATCTTATGATATCCTAAATCTAATTTAAAATAAAGCAGGAATAATATATGTACATTATGATGCTGTATTTGTTGCAACAAGTTGAAGCAATTCAGTATCAGTTAGATCCACAGTGTCTTACTTACCCCATGGTGAGTGCAATGTGGTATTAGAGCATACACAACAAACCATGGTGCTGTTATAATTAGGGTGAGAAATGTTCATTTGGCATTGACCACATCAGTAACCTTTTTCATTTTAATATGTTGGATAGCATTTATGAGTTCTAGAAACACCGTTCTTTGGAAACATACCTGATTATTTCCTGACAATTGTTCACCTATGTTAAATGTAATACTACTATTGTAACTTTCAGTTTATGTTAAAAAATAGTATTTCTTTCAGTTCATTAAACAGTCAGTTCTTTTGTTGTTGCTTTGTATTCAATGATAGCTTAGCTTAGACATGGTTCATCTTCTAAGTAGGTTTGAGTTTTATTGCTTCAATATAATTTCAGTACCACTTTCTTTGAAAGGAAGGAAATTGTTCAAAGTTTGGTAACAGTGCTTGTTGTGTGTATATATGGTATTTATTATTTAAAATAGTTGCATCATAGACAAATAAATAAGTTTGAAACTCAAGGAACAAGAAGTACTTTGATGTGTGGGTTTTTTTGGTTCTGAATGGGTGAAAGAGGAAGAGAATCTATTGCTGCTTAGACAAAAAATCAGGATCTAATTGTAGCTGTTGAAGCATTTACTGTAAGGAAATGAATGCTTTCATGGGAATTCTATGTCAGTTCTTGTTGACTTAAGAAATTAAATTTCTTCAAAATAATGTATCTCATAACCTCAGTATAGTGGCATTAACATGGAAATTCAGAATTTTCACTTCTGCCTGTCTCTTTCCCATTCAGCAGAGACCAGAGCTGGTAGGGCCAGGGAAACCTCTTTTGCAAACCCTCATTATTGGGTGAATGAAGCAGTAATCACAGAGTAGTCTAATTAAGTGCTACAACCAATTCCTCATAAGATTTCAGCCAATAATGATGAAAGAATTGAAATTTTATCAAATACAGACATACTAAAATGAAACTGGCAGACTTTCTAAAAGACATGTAGAAGTTACAGGTTCACTGCAGAGATTATTGGATATTTTTGTTTCTTGTATTGCTGGAAGTGATTGATGATTGTTCCTTGTACTTTTGGAGATCATCCATTTAATCATTTTAGAAATGGTGATAAAATGTGTTTCAAACATAAGGATTTTCTAGATTGAATTTCCTGGATTTGCTGTTGTTTTATGTATACTGTTTCTTCCAGGACAACAGGGTACATATTGGACCAAAAATGGAAATTCGAGTTGTTACTTTAGGATTAGATGGAGCTGGCAAAACAACTATTTTGTTTAAGTTGAAGCAAGATGAATTCATGCAGCCAATTCCAACAATAGGTTAGTAGCTACAATTTAAAGGTAATGACTTTTCCGAATGTACGATTTTGGTTATTTTATGTTCATACAGATCAGGACTGTAAAACTTAAATATTTTTATTCCAGGTTTTAACGTTGAAACAGTAGAATACAAGAATTTAAAGTTTACTATATGGGATGTAGGAGGAAAACACAAATTGAGGCCTTTGTGGAAACATTATTATCTCAATACACAAGGTAATACTGGTACAACTCTTAAACTGCATTTTGTCTTCTAGCATGTGTTTTGGGGCCAGAAAGATTATTAATAGAAATAATTTATGACAGTAGAAAGTTGTTCATCAAATGCAAAATACAGCTGCTAGATTCATGAGCTAATAAATTTTAATCCAGTTGGTCATAGTGTCTATTGCACAATAAAGGTGCATTCTCCATAAAACCATCAGAAAGTTCATGGAGCCAAACAAAATGAGAACCTCTGTTAAATTGATTCTAGCTGACAGCAGACAAGGTACAGCGTTCCAAAGTCTGCATAGTGAGAAGCAGTACTTGTCAGGTATGAAATATAAATAGCACTTGAAAATACTCAGCTTTTAGGAGCCTTTAGGTAACAACATAAAAAATTCTACAAAGTTCTGTAACTTTTGACTTGTTATTTCAGTGTAGTATCTGATTATAGACTAGATTAGTGATTCTGAAAACATTGAGATATATAGTGCCAACTTAAAAATTCATGTTGTCCTTTTTTTAAATCCTGCATAGGTTTTTTTCCAGTTCAGAAAGAAGTTCCTCTTGATTAATTTGTTTACAGTTATCTGAAATACTTAGGAATTACAAACACCAGCTCATGTTCTCTGCTTTGTGCATTATTTCAGCCTTAAATGCAAACTATAACATTTTAAATTATTCATCTTTTCAAACTCCTAAAAATTGTATTTTGGGATTTCTGTTATCCCTTATCCTCTTAAAACATGCTGTGTAAAGTAGTGTGGAATCATGCCTGCCTTGAGGAACTTTATGTTGGACAGAAAGCTAAGCAGTTACCCTGGTACATAGCTGTAGTAAGTTTTATTTAGTTTTGGTATTGGAGTTTTTTCATTGCAAAACCCTAGATTTTAAATTCTGTCTTCTAGCTCTGCCCCCTTGACTTTCCAGTCTTTCTGGCATCTTTGTTACTCTCTCTAGTGGATAGTAAAATCTAATGCTGCTGTGTTGGGTCCATGGCCATCTTCTCTGGATTGTATGTCTGTAGTTGAAGCAAGCTGTGCTGATTTGGCTGAACCTGTGAATATTGCAGCCCATTAAAGGAAACTGAAACAGTCATATGGGAGTTAATGGAGTATAAATGGATCATGAAATGGTTTAAACTGAGATACTTAATCCACACATAGTAAATCTGGTTTTAGACCTAAGTAGTTAAAATATCATTGCCTTTATATTAGACTCGAAAAAAAAAGTCAGTTTTTTTTCCCTATTTTAGGATGAATTCTAGGTTTCTATTTAAAATATAAAAGTATGTAAGGAATTTCTCCGTTGTCCTGGATTTAAAATTGAAGTTGCATACTGCTGAGAAACTTCACATAAGAAGTTTCTAGAAAAAAAGGAATTGTGTAAGTTGAAAGCTAATTTTTCAGAGTTTATATTTGAATGTGTATAAAACATTTCTCTTCTCCTTTCATAGCTGTGGTGTTTGTTGTTGATAGCAGTCACAGAGACAGGGTCAGTGAAGCATACAGTGAACTTGCAAAATTGTTAACAGAGAAGGAATTGCGGGATGCCTTGCTCTTGATCTTTGCTAATAAACAGGTACTTGTGATTTGGTTTTACTCTTTTCCTCAGCTTGTGTATCAAATTCCAACCATCTGAACCTTCTGTTGTGGGTAGGGAGTGCTAATGTGGAAAGCATGAAATGTAGATGTTTTCCTTATGTGCAGTGCTGGTCAAATGCTGGTCTGCTAAGCACTCTTATGTGCTAAGAGTGCTTAGTAGACTGAACAAACAACCAGGGTTTTTTTATGGTAACAAGTAGTAAATGCTTAGCTGTTTGATTTTTCTTTTGTGTTTGAAGAGCTTTTGTGTGATCTGTAGCTTCAGTCTAAGCCAATAAAATGGCTCCAAACATAGTACAGAAGAATAATTGAGTGTTTGTATTTGATTCTCTTACAGGATGTAGCAGGTGCTCTCTCAGTGGAAGAAATCACAGAGCTGTTGAGTCTCCACAAACTCTGCTGTGGCCGTAGCTGGTATATTCAAGGTTGTGATGCCCGAAGTGGTACAGGACTTTATGAAGGATTGGACTGGCTTTCAAGGCAGCTAGTGGCTGCTGGTGTCCTGGATGTGGCTTAACTTTGTGTCAGCTGCAATTTAATGTTGTTGTTCATGGTTTTGTTTTGTTTGCACGATTTAGGGTGTTGTCACCAGGTCTGCCCTCTGAGAAGGGGACTTTATTTAAAGTTGGTGGTTACAGAAAAATGTAAACCTTTGTCCTAGATTGGATAATTGGTTCAGTATACTTGTGTCATTATAGTGTTTTTGAAACTTTACATGTAGTGGGAATGGAGGAGTGTTACAAGGATGCCTTGAAATTCCTTTTGGTGATATTGTTACAATTTAAAATTTTTCCCTGATAAAATATGCATTGGATTTCAAATAATAATTATAATGAGGTTACAGTAGTTAATTGGTGTTACAAAAATTCTGAGTAGTTTAGAAATAATTTCCCATTTCAAAATCCATCTCAAGTTTATTAGAATAGTCAGCTTTATTAGAAATAAATGGTGCTACTCTTTAATAATCTAAAAAATCCATAGATCTAAAGGTGGCATTGAAACTTAAATGCAGCTACACCATGTAAAGAAAATGCTTCCCTTATTATTTATTACCCTCCTTGTTCGTTACAGGAACGCAGCATAACTGCACAAAGAAAACTCAGAGTGGAGAAGTGTTGCAGAGTGAAGGGGATGTGTCATTGTTTAGCAACTTTTGTATTTTGGAGGCAGTGGTTGGTTGGGTTTTTCATGCTGAATTATTTATGGACATGCTGTAGTGATACTGAGGTGAAAGTGTTTTGTGCATACTTGGGGACAAAATCTGCCTTTAGAGATTAAGTTTACTCCTGAAGAAGTGAAATGAAATTTAAAAAAAAAACTTCTTAAAGAAGTAGTGTGGTGTAATGTCCAGCTATGTGCTTTTATGTAGAAGTCATGCTTCCAGATTAAGGTAGTGGCCTTAAAATATTCAATAATGTAATGTAAAACCAGTGTACACTAATTTTAAGTCTTACTTTAGAAGGGTAGATGGTAAAATGTGATACAAACCTTCCATAATTAGATTTTCAGTTTTTACTTTATCTTCTACATGAAACTGTCAACAATGCCTCTGTTTTTGCAGATTTCTCATTCACAAACCCATAAACTAAGGGTGTAGTGCTGTTTAAATTTAGAGAAGGTTGCAATGACTTTAGTGATCTCTTTTTCTACTGGACATGCAACTCTGTGAAAAATTTTGTGTCTGGTATGCACACCACAATCTTCTGCCCTTCTCTTTAAGTCCATGGCCACTGCCAATTGAAGAAGCCGTGCCATGGACCCTCTTCATATTGGTAGAGGACCTACAACAAGTGTGAGCAGTAGATCAAAACTCTGTACTGGAGTAGAGGTGAATCAGAACTAGGTAGTGCCAGTGAACAGTGTTGTTTCACGGATGTGGAGGTATTTTTGCCATGGTGAAAAGTGTTTGCCTGTGAGAGCTCTGAACCTCACCTAACAAATAAAGTGTATCCCCTTATCTGTGGCTTTGCTTTCATTGTATTATTAGGAATTTTATGCTCTTTTCCTACTACATACCTTAGGTAAAGCCAAGACTGTATGAACAAATAATTTAGAACATTTGCACTTTTCTTCTAGAGGAAGCAGTTAATGTAACTACTTCTTCATAATGACATTTGTAGTATTCTTGTAATTTAAATTTCATTCAAATTATGTTAAATCCAGCTTCAGATTCAACAGGTCTGAAACTTGAATAATACCTGAAGGAACACTAAGCTTTAAAGTCATTCAGTGTTTGTGAAGTGGTCTTCAATGCCTACACGTGTATATAGGTACTGAGACACAGGGTATTTACTCTTTCTTCAGACAATGTGATAAATTTGGAAATTGTTTATAACAGAGTGAAAGGTGGGTTTTTTGCACATACCAAACTTAAAATTGTTCATCTTTCCCAACCTGTAACTTCTTGCACACTATGTGGTGGCTGTGACTTGAGCATCTCCTTAGCCTGTTCTGTAGAGCAACCCATGACCTAATCTAGTTTGGGCTGACCGTCCCTTCACAGCTCTTTTTGGAATATGAACAAGTTCTGCTAAGTATGGTAGATACCTTTCCTGTAATATTTTTAACAGACGACATGCATTCTTTAGAAAAATGCCAATTTAGTTTTATTTTAGCTGGCTTAGGCTTCAGTTACATATGCTGCTCAGTATAGTTCTACTTCAGTATGTTCTAGGTGACTAGTTTCTATTTTATGTAATATTAAATTTGAGGGCAGAAGAACAATTCTTACTTAGGCATATTTTTGATTACAAGTGATGGCTTGTGACACATAGAATGCAACCATAAAAATGTTTTTAAATGGAATTTATTTAAGATGACTTGAAGTAAATGTGGAAGTGTTGCATTTTCAGTGTAAAGAGTACACTAAGAGGTTTATTCATACTATACATTAATACAACATATAAACTGCTTCAGTTATAAATTTGAGCTTGTTTCACTGATTTTACTGAACTTTAGTTTTTAGTGTACTGACTTATGCAATATGTAGTTGGAGTATTTCTTCAACTGGAACTCTGTAAAGTATTGCTAACCATTTGGAAAGACTGAGTAACTTTTCAAAGGACTTTGATGCCATTTTGAAATTGCGTAAATGCAACATCCAGTGTCTGTGTTGTGGCTTTCTTTTAAGAACTTCATCTCAAAAATAGTATGTCTAGGCTAACTGAAAAGTCATGTTTTATCACTGATTCTGCCTTCAAAATTACCGTGGACTATGAGGGTCTAGTTCCAAGCATGTTGAGTAGATGTGGATGTAAAGATTCCTTTGAAGAAAGGACTCTTTTAGTAGAAACAATTCGTGAGCTGCAGCAATTTACATTGCCCAGAAAATAATTTCTTGTCAATAAAAGTATGTAAAACCTTGAGAACTAATTTTAATTATCTTGTATTTTTGTTTTCATTTTTTTAAGGTCATCTCAAAATAGAGGTGTGTGACATTTAATGTCCTATAGAATTTTTCTTACTGATCCTTTATCTCACTAAAGATAAACTTCCTTGTGGTAGCAGCAACTTTTGAGGGAATTAATTTGAATATCATACATCATATCTCAATTCATAAATGAAGTTACCATAATTGTAAACTCCCAAGTCTTTTATGAGTGCAGTGGTGTTATGTGAACATAAAACAGCCATGATCAGTGTTACTGTTTATAGAATAAACCATAGTTTAGCATAGTAACAGGACCCTTTCAAGCCAGGTTCACAACAGCTTCAGGAGTTGTTGGAGCTTTCAGGTTTCAGTGCTGTTTGTAAACAGAAAAAGATGGGTGAGTGACATGATGTTTGGATGCTGTCTTGGACAAAGTGATCACAAAAGGAGGTTTTGCTTCTTGGAGAAGTAAGGACAGGGGTCAGCAGCTCTGCCACCTTGGACTTTGAGAGGGCAGACTAGGGCCTGTTTAGGAAACTAGTTGATGGAGTCCTTTAGGAGGTAGTCCTTGAGGGCAATGGAGTCCAGGAGGGCAGTAGGAAATCCCAGAGGTGCAGGAACAGTGTCTCCCCAGAGGCTGAAAAATGAGGGCAAGGATTCCAGCCTGGCTCAACAGAGAGCTTTTACTGGAATGTGTGGAGAGAGATTTTTATAACCTCTGGAAGATGGGACAGGCAGGCAACTCAGCAGGACTACAACAATGCTGTGACATTATGCAAGGAGAAAATCCGACGGGCCAAAGCCCAGCCGGAACTTGGTCTGACTACTGGTGAAAAAGACAATAAAAAATGTTTTTGCAAATACATCAGCAACAAACTGAGGGCCATGGAGAATCTCCATCCTTTATTGCAGGCAGGGAAAACAGTGATAAAGGTTAAAGAAAACACTGAATACTGAATGCCTTCATTTTAACACACCAAGAGTCTGAATCATTTACCAACAGTCCTGGCTGACTGGGGTGGTGACTACAAGGTGGCAACTGTAACAACTATCTACAAGACCTGTCAGGATGAATCTGGAAAACTACAGGTCAGCCTAATCTTGGTGCCAGGGAAGGTCATGGAGCAGTTCATCCTGAGTGCCATCATGTGCAAAACAATCAGGGTTTGGGGCCCAAGCCAGCATGGTTTTGTGAAATGCAGATTCTGCTTGACCCTGATGGAGCCCTTCCTAAACTAAAAACCCAAACTATGCTGAACCATGACACCAACATGAAGTCTTTCTATGGCAGTGCCACACTTAGTGGATGAGAAAAGCCTGTGCACGTTGTCTGCTTGGACTTTACTAAAGCCTTTGACGCCGTCTCCCACAGAATTCACGCAGAGGAACCGGCTGCTCATGGCTTGGCTGGGGGCACAGTTCATGCGTTAAACTGTCTGGATGGCTGGGCCCATAGAGTGGTGGTGAATGGAGTTACAGCCAGCTGGTCACAGGTGGCTCAGTAGTGGAACAGCATTGTTTAATACCTTTATTGATGATCAGGTGCACCTTCAGTTAAGTTCGTGCACAACACCAAGCTGGGGGTGCTGATGTGCTGGAGGACAGGAGGGCTCTGCAGAAGGATCTGGACAGGCTGGACCATGGGCTGAGTTCAACAAGGCCCAGTGCTGGGTCCTGCCCTTGGGTCACAACAACCCCAGGCAGTGCCACAGGCTGGGGCAGAGTGGCTGCAAAGCTGCCCACAGGAAAAGGACCTGGAGTGCTGGTGACAGCAGCTGAACGTGAGCCAGGGTGTGCCCAGGTGGCCAAGAAGGCCAGTGGCATCCTGTTCTGGATCAGCAATGGTGCGGCCAGTAGGACCAGGGCAGGGATTGTGCCCATGTTTGGCAGAGTGAGGCCACACCTTGAGTACTGTGTCCAGTTCTGGGCCTCTCAATTTAATAAGGAGAGTGAGGTGCTGAAATGAGTCCAGAGAATGGCAATGAAGCTGGGGCGGGGTGTGGAGCACACATCCTGAGAGGAGCAGCTGAGGAGAAAAGGAGGCTCAGGGGGGACCTTATCACTCTCTACAACTGCCTGAAAGGAAGCTGTAGCCAGTGGTCTCCCAGCTAACTAATGACAGGACAAGAAGAAATGGCCTCAGACTACCACTGGACATTAAGAAAACTTTCTTCACTGCAACAGGATCAGGTATTGGAATAGAGGGCCCAGAGCAGTGGTGGAGTCACCATCCCTGGAAGTGTTCAAAAAACATATGGATGTGGTACCTGGGGACATGGTTTAATGGTGAAGATTGTGGTGGTGCTGGGTTAATGGGTGGGCTTACTGACCTTATGAGGATTTTTCAGGTTTAATGATGCTATGATGCTATTCTGTAACTCTGTCAGGAACAGCCAACACAAAGCTTAGCTCAGATGATTATCACAGTTAAAAATAAATTATTTTCAGTAGAAGCAGTAATGGTTTGGCTAAAAAATGAAGCCAGAAAAAAAGACTCCCTAGGCTAAAATAAAAAGCAAGCCAACACTGAAAGAAAAAAAATCACTGGAAATACCAAACAAATTGCAGAGGACTTTATACACTAGCATTTTAAGAGTTGATCATTGCTCTTGGATAGAGAAAACACCTACACAACAATTTTTAAAGAATAGAGGTAGATTATATTATTTGTTTTTCATAGCAAACAGTACTATAACTTAATCTAATTTTTGATATATTTACGAAAGATTGAGAAGTGTACTCAACTTAGTATGTTTGACCTTTTCCTTTGTCAAAGATTTCAGTACTTTGAAATATAATCAAATATGAAAGATGCAAGTAAATGTGAAAAAGTTACAAACACTATCGTGGGACATGGTGGGGGGTTTTATCTTTAATTTTGCATAGAAGAGATGCAAGAAAGACAGTAGACTTTTTAAGAAACATGCAGATGGTTTTTACTTTAAAATACAAAGTTACCAGAAATACAGAATTAGGGCACTTCAAGTACATTAAAAATAGTAGAACTGGTGATCGCTCTGTCCTGATAATTACTATATCTAGGAACTATCAAAAATGTTTCCTAGGTCCCTCTCTGGGTCCAACATGCTCAGTTTTTTTCTGCTTAAGCTGGAACCTTCAACGCCTGCCTTACTTCACTGTTATATTAATGATGCTGATATCCTCATAGGGTTTGTCGGTTTTGGGATTGACTTTGACATTTGAGATTCTCTGAACAACTTCCATTCCTTTAGTCACCCGTCCAAACACACTGTGCTTGTTGTCGAGCCATGGCTGTTAGAGAGCACAGAAGGAGAAAAAAGCGTATTAAAACAGAAAGCAGCATGTAGATTGGATACCAAAACAAAAAGAGAGTAAGTGCACATGGATATATTTCATGTGTCCAGACTATGGAAGGTAACACCATGTAAATATTAGCATGCAAGTAAGTATTAGAATGCAGCTAACACATATTCATATGCATTTGAACTTACCTTTTCAACTGCTTTCTTAAAGTACTACAGAGGTCACATTCTACCACTGCAGTAGCATTGTATAGTTTATTTTGAAGTGTATTCTCAGTTCACAGAAAGTAATTTTCTGTATTATTTCATGGTATTTTCACAGAGCAATTTTAAGTGCCAGTACAGAATACTATCTAATTCAATATTCATATAGTATGCCCAATTTGAATATAGGCCCTGATACAACTTAATAAACCTCAGAACTATGGTAGATGGGTCCTTTTTCAGAAAAAGGACACATAGCTTTGAAGTGCTATAGGAATTCAGTTTTTGTAAATGTTACCTTTAAGGATTTGGTTTTTCTCTTAGATTCACAAACCAAAATTTCCACTGTTAGCTCTGAACTTACATACAGATCAAATGAAATTTTCAAACCTGAACACTGGCTTTGTATAGCTACAATTAGGCAATACTAGGGAGACATCCTGGCACCATATCCAAACCCCAAACAACCTAAGCAATATGTAGGTTTCCATCAAGTTTAAACCACTACTATTAAGATAAGATACTCTAGTAATACATAACTGCAAACATGCCTAGGACCTTTATACCATCCTCACTCCATTTAAAGGCAAAAGGCCTCTTGATCACAAGTGATAAAAAAGTATTTCTGTTTCTTAAGAGACATATTCAGCAAAGCCTACACAGTACACATTTTGTGCATCATTTATTTGCAAAATAAGTACTAGTGTGTTCCTTTTTCCATGAGAAAAAACTTGATTTTTTACTATCTAGGTAGCCTCTCAGGCCTTAAATTGAGCTTTTAATATTACTTACGGTTGGCACTACTGTTATAAAAAACTGGGATCCATTGGTATTTGGTCCTGCATTAGCCATGCTGAGTGTGTATGGTCTGTCATGTCGTAAAGTTGAATGAAACTCATCTTCAAATTCTCCTCCCCAAATACTTTCACCTCCCATTCCTGTACCAGTTGGGTCACCAGTTTGAATCATGAAACCCTGCACAGAAATTATACGTTATCACATTATTGCACAGAATAAATAACCAGAAGTATTATATGCTAGATGCCATTTTTTCAAACTTACTGCAAATCTTTCAACAAAATGTGATGTTTTAAGAGAGAAAGCATTTAAGGCTTTTTAAAGTGTCTATTAAGTACTTGTGAAAAAGCAAGCTTACTCACTACTCCTGCTAGTGAAGGACAGAAACCTGACTAACTACTTTTTGCAAATTCTTAGGCTCTATCACTTGATTCTGGTGCGACAGAAATAAGAAGCCTTACAAGAAACATGAAGCGAAGTTTTAATTCAAGCAGAATAGCTGATCTTTCAATTTTCAGTTTTCTGCCACCTTATCAACTGCAGAACAACTATTACCACTGTAGTAAGTACTAAATCTGCTTAGAGTAGTTCAGACTTTACAGGGAACTCTAAAGCCACTCCAATAATCCTGAGTGCAAAAGGGAAATGGAAGTGTTAAACAGAGGACTGACCACAAGAGTACATTACCTAAATTAACACAAAATTAACATGTTGCAAGTTACCTTGATGATACGGTGAATTATGTGTCCATTGTAGTAACCATTCCTGCTGTGCACACAGAAGTTTTCCACTGTTTTGGGGCACCTAAAATCACATAACAGAAAACACAGGCTACAATACTTGTCTGGTAAAACAGCCATAAGGATTTCAGCTGGGACTGAGACCCTGTTGTGCTGTGCAGTGTTCAGCACTCTGTAGGAGGGGATTTTACCAAAGAAGGAAAAAACAAATCTGCATGTCCTTAACCCCAGAGCTGAGAGCAAAAAGCTTGAGCAGTAAAAGCTGCATGATTAAACAGAGAGGCAGTAGCAGTGTTGATTATACAGACATGTTTTAGCTGTTGCTGAGCAGGGCTTACAAACTGTTGAGGCCTTTTCTGCACTTTGTCCCACCCCAGCAGTGAGAAGGGTGGGGCTGTAGAAGGAGTTGAGAGGGGACCTAGCTGAGACAGCTGAACCCAGCTGACCACAGGGAAGCTCCATTCCACATACGGCATCATGCTCAGCACATGAAAGCCAAGGGGAAAAGCAGGGGACATGCACAGTAATGGTGACCTGCCTTCCCAAGTACCTACTACACGTGATGGAGCCCTGTTTTCTTGGAGACAGTAGAAAATATGCCTGTCCATGTTCCTTGTTTAGCTTTGCTTGGGTGCATGGCTTTTGCTTTCCCTCTTAAACTGTCTGTACCTAGGCTCACAAATATTGTAACTCTTACTTTTCCAGTGCTCTCCCATTCCACCAAAGGGGATGTGAGCGAGTGGTTCTGGGGGACTTAGTTGCTGGCTAGGGTTAAACCAAGAGAACCTGTGGACAGGCACCAGAAACCAAATCTGTCTCCCTAAGGCCTGGTTCAAAGCACCACTGACTCCAGGTTCCTCAGCTTTCTACCTGCATTCCTCATTTTGTAAGTAAACTATATTTGCTCCATAAGCAGAAAGTTGTTCATTCTTTTGCCTATACACTTCTTTTAGGATATACATGCAAAGGTGCCAAGTGTTGCATGCAAGAAGTAAAAATGTTAAAATAAAATATTTTATTACTATAGACCTTGCAGTCAGTAGGATCAGTTATCCTTCTCTGAAACTACTCACCAACATTGTTTGGCGAAGAGATGGAATCTTACTGTTGATGAATAAAAAAGGCCAACCACTTCACCTTTGTGATTTGATTTTTCACTTCTGATAGTTACTACCAAAGTGAATTTTTTTTACAATGGCTCTTCTGCTATTATAAAAACATTTAGCCAGAGAAGATCTACACTGACAGGCTCACACACACATTTTCCTAATAAGGAGAACATGGCCTTGTTGAGTCCACAGCTCTTGAGTTACTCTAACTGTGAGAAGGAACATTAGCTTGGGTTTTATTAATTTTAAGATACCTTGTGAAAAAGAGCACCAATGGCATAACTAATGGAAGAAACAAGATTATAGTCCTGGTTCTTGCTGAGCAGTATGTAGTCATTCGCAATTTTATTTCACAATAAAATGAACAAAGAATTCAAGAGCATAGAGAGCCATATCCTATATGCTCTTCTTTAAAGTTTCAATCACATTAAATAGATTTTAAGTTAAAGCTCAGCTGCAGATGGGACAAAATACTACAGCAAGAAAGGACAAACCTAACAATAACCAACCCTGGTAATACTGTATTTAATTAAAAACTGCATACAAAACATTGCAGTGAAGCACCTTGCAATACTGTGCATGCAGATATGACACACTACCATGACAATTAAAAAGAAATAATGTAGCTTGGCCAGTCACTCACTGGCAAGAGCTGTACTCTTACTGCAACTTATATGCTATAATTATGAATTCCAGAAACCAGAGCCTGATGCCAGGAGACACTGGTGAAGACTGCAGTAAAAGTCTGGTAGCCCTACAGGGTAGAATTGACGTTGCCTTACTTGTGCTTAGGACCAAACATGAATTTTGGAGTGTTTTTGGAGAAGCATGGAGTACATCTGCATGATTTAGGTTTCTATGTATAGCAATATATTATATAAATTTGCTGTTAAATGGCAGAATATTTGCAATTTTTGCATCACAAAGAGATGATGACACACTGATTTTAGCAACTGTCATGCATAAAACTTTTCAAGTCTATGATTGGTTTTGGACATACACAACATTACTATTATATGCTGGTATAAATGTTATATTGCTTTTAAAGGAGCTGCAATAACAAAGTGTAAGTAGACTGGCTACGTTTGGAAATTGCATCTACTATTCTTCTGGCATGCACAGATCTGCTGTCAAATCTACTGCAGCTGCCAACATCACCATTCTTTTTCAAGATTGATGCAGACAGCACTGCCTTAAAATACAGAGCTCACTGAGAAGATTATCATGACCTGTCCAAGAACAAGTTAAGAAAAGAATGGCCTCCCTGAAGCAATAACTAAATAAACCCAAATACAATTTCAAAAACTCCTGTGCCCCAAATGTTATTTAGTCCTATTTTTACCCTACTTTATTTGTGTTGTTTAAGAGTCACACTCCTACCTTGGCGTGTTAAGAAACTGTCAAGAAATAAAGACAATAGAAAAAGGGGAAGAAAATAATTATTTCTAGCATAAGGTAAGTCTTGGATACTGCAACCACAAGGGACAGAAGAAAGCAACAAAACTGAAACAACAGATAAAATAGCAAATACATACTCAACAGGAAAAAGCTTGATATGAATATCTCCCATGCTTGTGTGGATGATGGCACTGTCTGACACTCTTTTGGGACCTTCTGCCTGAGTGGCTGCCATGACCTCTTCTTTAGAAGGTTTCTCATTAAATACATCTCTGTCAGAATCTGCACTTTTTGTGTCTTCTGGTTCACGTTTAGTAAACTGAAGCACGAAAGAACAGAAGGTTAACTGCTTTTTTTCTTTTTTCCTTTTAAAAATACACTCAACACATCAATGTCATCATTCAACCTGCGGAACACCCAATTCAATTTGAAAAGTACAAGGACAATTCATAGACAGTCTATCCTTGCATTTCCGTGTTGTATTACCTGCACTTCCAGTCAGAAATTCCAGTAAAACTACATGCAAATCCAAGTAATTTTTTATTATCTATTATCTTTAAATTTTTCCCAGCTACAGAAACCCAGCAAATTTAAGGCATAACAGACAGGACAAGCTCTATGGCTCTCTAACCTCTATGGCTATGACCTCTCAAATCAGCTACTAACCACTCTGATATGGCTTGTCTAGTTCCATCTCACCTAAAAACCAAACTGTTAAAAGGGAGATGACTCCTGTTGCTCTTGGTTGCCTGTAAGTCCTGATGCTGGTCTGAAATTTTTTTCTATTATATTTTTTATGCATAGAGTTAATTATTATTTCTTTATAAGATCTGGTTTGTTTTTTTTAAATGTTCTTACTTATCTTTTTTAAAACTAGAACAAAAGGATATAATCTTCTTAGGGGAATAAAAATTTAAATTACAACTGTTTCTTGCTAATGGAGCTAGTTCAAGATAAAAATTCTACAATATACTTGCAATATAAAGGAACTCCTGTATATAAGTTGCATTTGCAACCGCTCAAGACAGAAAGCACTAGAAAGGTGCAAGGAGAGGAAAAAAAATAATATAGAGAAAACATAAATACAAGAATGGAGCTATTTAAGTAGAAACAACACACACCATGTAAAACCTATTTTTTTTAAAAGCTGTGCAGATTACTGTTGGATCTGCCTGAATATTCTGGAGAACAGGATTTTCAGATGCCTTCATTTCTATAGTGATCGCAGCACGATGTTTCTTTGCTACTCCTTGAAACAAAGCCAGTTGCATCATTCTGATGTTCTCTTGTTTTCCCAAGATACGAATACACCTGCACAAGATGTAAAGAGGTGTAACTGTCAGCTGCTCGCAGAGAATGTCTCATTTCTGACTGTTAGAGCAAAATTCCAAAATCCTCTCAAAATCATTACTTATGATTAATTTATGATGTTTCTCTACTCAAACTTATTCCCTTAATATACTAGTCAGCCTCTTTATGTAATAAAACCCCAACTAAATGATCCACTTTTATTTAACATTATCCCATCTAGTTAGCCAGAGACTAACTAATTAATCACATTTTTAATACATACATGCTTCCCATGTTTTCTCCTCATTTGACTAAACTTTAACCTGCAATGACTCTTTACAAAGAATGGGAGTACCTTCTCTACAGCCTAACATAAGGCTCTCAAATAACAACACAGATTAGACACCTCCACAGGCATATCCAGTTTTAAATATGCTATAAATTTGACTGAATAAAAACTTTAAAACAGGAATTTATCTAAGTATGTATCACTGGAACTTACCTGTTAGTCTCTACATTTATGACCTTAATGCCCAACATTGTTCCATACAGAACGAAGTGTCCAGTTTCATCAAAAATTATATTAATTAATCTCACTGCATCCACCTTCTCCAGCTCACGTTCAACTGCCATACGTCGGCCAAACTCCATGTCAGGCAGTTGTTGTCTCATCTGCTGAAGTTCAGTAAACATCTACAAAAAAAAAAAAAAAAAACCAGCACTACTATATTAACATATTTTAAACTTTTTATCCAGTAAAGCACTGATTCATGTGATTAGAAAATACTGAATTCAAGTGAGATTACTCTACTCAAACTTAACTGAAGGATTTAAATAAATACAAGTTAATACTCTCTTCATTTTAATGACACAATAGGCGTGCTGTAAGACTATGCCTAGGCACAAGAAAGTGCATCGTTGTCTAACAAATTCCTTAGGAGATGACAAATTTAATTCATTAGTATTATGTTACTTGAAATGGGAGTTTCCCATAATTACTTTCAGGTAATCTAGCAGCATGAAAATACAGATGAAAACCAACAACTCTGTTTCACTATGTAGGTAACATAAATCAGTAAGTATTCATTTTGGGGCAAAGCAATCTAAGAGACAAGCAAGAGAACACAGAAGGCCTTTTTTTGCAAGAAAAATATAGGAAGGAAGCTTGCCTTTAGAAATAAATGATAGCTTAGGTGAATGTGCTGGCAAACAAATTCAAGAAACCATTTCAAAGGAAGAGAAACAAGACAAAACTCACACTCAAAGATTCATCAAAGACTCTCATGAGCTTTCCCGTCAGAAAACGAAAAATTCTGACTTTTCTGTCAGACCCAAGAGTGGCCATTTTCTTGCCATCAGGTGAAAAACTTATACTGGATGGGTAAGCCTTGCATTTAGCAAATTCATATAGATCAGTATCTGTTTTATACTCCCAGTTCACATTCTTGGGAAATTTATATTCATGAGGAGTACCAGTCCAGTACTCAATCATTCCAGACTTGTCAGAAGACACAACTACTTTGTAGACAGGGTTCAAGCGTATCTGAGTAAGTGGGGACATATGGAGTTTATCAAAAACATGAAGTGGCTGGTTATTTCCTCGTCCATCATATATGAATATTTTTCCTGTGCTTTTCTCAGATGTTGCAACAGAAGATATGGCATCTCCAGGGCAATACACCCATTCACATTGGCCAGGGTGGTAGCTGCAACACAAGAGTAGAAAGAAAAAAAAAGAATTTAAAATAAGGAATGGTTTTACTTAGGTAAGAGTCAAGTTATGCAGCAAACTTGAAATAAAACATCAGAAACAAATTTTAAACTTTATTTACTAGTTTTGCTAATACATATCTTGTTAATATTTTTGCCATATTATAGACAAGGTTTACCAAGCAATACCACTCAGTGGTAACTACCAATTTCTGTTGCTTCCATATTGTTTTATGAAGAAGCTGTGACAGTCAAAGTAGAAAGCAGGTAAAAAGGAGGAATAAGGATGAAAATCCAGATAGAAAGCCCAAGTGGCATTAATGAATAGTACACAACTTATATGAGTCAATACCATTTCTCTTCCATCTGTTAAGTGAGTAATGATTCAGTAGAAATGAAGACAACTGCACTTCTGCCATACATTTATGGAAAAGTTCAACTTGATCTTGCCAGAAAAACAACCATAAAACAACAAAAACCCCAAGAAGTGAGATAAAGAAAATTAAGACAATCCCCCTATATTCAATAAGGGTTGTGAATTAATTTAAGAAGGAACTAATTTGCTACTTGCAAAGGCATACTCTACAAACAAAACAAGCCAGAGGTAGTCAATAATGTAAGTTATGTATGTTTTAAAGTCTGTAAGCAAAGATTCTGAAAACCAGAACTCAAATGAAAAAGCGAACATCAGACAAATTATACAGTCTCCACAGGAAACTCATGTTTAGCTCCTTTTGCAAATCAAACTAACAGATGCTGAAGGACTGATGATATTCTGACATTATGACAGACACTAATAATTTGGATTTTCAGTGTCTGTCAGTAAAGAGAAACAAACACTTTGTCTCTGGTTCATTAGAAAGAACAAGATCAAATAAATAAACATGAAATCTCTGCAGGAATAACCAGCCTTCTCCAGATCACTGATGGAAGCATAATGCATGGGGTTTTGAAAAGAGACTCATTGTACAGATTAATTAGAACTGGAAAGCTCTGCAGATAAGAGGTGTTTCTTTGAGTATTATTGTCTTTTTTTCTATGATTTTACCAATTATGCAGTAACAGTACAAGGCTGCAAAATCAAAAATAACAGCAAAACTGAAATATTAAGCCTAAATGCAATTTTTCCAGAACAGACAGCCAAGAGGGAAAACATTCCTATAGGTGAAGTACATTATCTGGAGGATGATAGTAAAACTATATACTGTATATATGTATGTACTATAGCAAAGCAGATAGCATAAGCTTTTATTAGATGTTCCTATGCAAAAGCCATTTTCCCTGACTTTATACTTCTATTCAGTTTCAAAATTAACCAGAACATAGTAGACTATGAAGAAGATGTTTTCCAATTCTAAAAAGCTTATGGAGAAATCAGTATTTCTACTGTTCATGATGCAGCATTTATTGTTCCTCCAGCCTTTCAAATCCACTCTTTTAACAGTGTGGAGACTGTTTTTTCTCTGGTATTGGTGTAATTCCAGTAACATCCGTTCCTGTTTCTCCCAGATCTTTTAGCTACATACTGTGTAAGGACAGAAATGCTACAAGATTAAAGAAAACAACAACATTGCTTCTAGCAGAAGAAGGAAATTGTGCCCCTATGAAAACAAGTAAGACAATATATACAGGCCAAATTCCTTCTCTAATGGAACTATTAGTGGACTGTAATTTTTAAATTCAGTGCCAAACAACAGAAAGAAATCATGCCTAAATATTTGAAGAAATACCACATCTTTGTGCATAATATTTAACAGCAAAGAAGTGCCTTTCCTACTCATCTCTTATACTGCTGCAGTCGTAATTTTTCTTATTAGTCAGGTGGTTTCTAGCCATTGGATTCATTTCAGACAATGCAATTTACTCACCTTCATCTGACTGGGACATGGGGGAAAGGGAGTAACTCAAGAACCTCATCGTATTGACTTACTTCTTAGCAAAACAACCCCCACTTATAATCTCAAACAAACACTTCTAAGAAGAAGTAACTTACCCAAGTTTCAGCATGTTAATCATGTCAAAGTTGACTACATCAAACACCTTCATTGCTTTGTCATCTCCAACTGAACAGAATAATGCCCCCTCTGAACTAACAGCAATACTCTCAATAACACCTGTGAATTAAGTTGAGATACTATTAAGAAATGGGAAAGGACATCCTTAATTTCATTATCACACAGGGAAAACCTACAGAGGTTTAAACCTGTTTCCCAATTGTTGTGTCACCTTTTTCAGTTAAAACTCTACCTGATTTCAATAAAATATCATTAAAAAAAAAAAAAAAATCACAAAACAACACTTCATACCCTACCAGTGTTTAGGCTCAGGTATGTGATAATGAACAATTTACCATAAACATAAGTAAAAGATTACAATGGCAATTAGTTCAGTTTAAAATGTTGATTTTAGAAAACTGAGAAAACTTGATGGGGTAAACACCATGTGCTCCTCAGCTTGCATCTCTCAACAAGGTAAAAGCAGCAGAACTCTATACACCCATTATACTCAAAATTACTCTGCAATTGAGCCTTCCATAAATTTCTCACTATGCTGATTTTCGCATGGTAGGTTTTGTTCTCACATTTTGCTTCTGCAGATAAAATAAGAACCTGATAGTTAAGATCAACAACCTACTTTAATAAGTCTTGTAACTCTAAAAGGAAGCAGTACTTTTCCTACCTATTATTAAATATTTTCCTTACTGTAACATTGTGGCATATCAAACTGGACTTTTTTCCTTCAGGCATACCATAGTATCCAATACCATTGAGAACCTCATTTTCTGTCCAGCCTATTTAATCCTTAGTAGTGTTGAAGAGCTTCATGTACTTATTAGTTCAGAAAATTGGACTAAAAAAGTTTTTCTTAATTGCAATTCATCTGATAATAACAAAATAATGCAGAATTTACTCTACAGTTACAATAACTCTAGATGAAAATAATTATGTTTTTCCATACAGCAAGGAAAAAAAAAAAAAAAGATAGGGCATTGAGGTACCCTTATTTAAAGCAACATATTTTTAAACATCTCCGGATTTCATGAACCATGTTATGCGCTTTGTTCACTTGTGTCCCAGATATTCTCCCCCACAGGCAGGGCACAAGGGTGTAGGGGATCTGTGCAAACAAAGTCCCACAGGTTTCCTTCTCATTCTATCCCCGGCTGGAGCTTGGGTGCAAAATGTAACAGGATAGAGGAATAAAGGGAAGATAGGTATTTAATCTTTGACTGCACTAAAGCAATCCCAGAATTTCTCTACCTGCACTCTCTTCAAACAACAAAGAGCAAGGGGGAGGGAAAAGTAAGGTCTTTTAAAGAAGGAGGAGCAACTTCTCACCCAAGTGACTTCGGAAGTGTTTAACAAATTCAATCCCTTCTTCTATTTTCTTCCAGAATTTTACATGCCCATCATGACTGGCTGTTATGATAAAATCTGTCCTACAATTATAACAAAAGAATAAAAACAAGTAAACAAATACACACATTATGTACTTTCCCACTGGTCAGTAATTTGCACTGTGCAGAGAAAGAAATCTCAAGAAATTACTGGGACAGTTTGTCTGAATGTGTACTATAACTCCTGGAAAAAAACCCAGGTATTTTAGTGCATTTGGATTAATTTATGAAAAGTCACCTCCTAAACTGAAGAAACATATAACACTATCCTTTTTGAGTATGTATATGTAACTCCCATTTTAACTGTGTGTGTGTGTGATCTCTGCAGTTCTGGTGAATGGTATTTTTTCAGAGGCAGTTAGTTGATTTTATTCTTAAAATGCACATTTTAACAAGGATTTTAAGACCCTCCTTTAGTCTACACAAACAATTTTTATCTTGCTTCTAGGTAAGCCACATAGCTTTTAAAAAAAAACTCATCACCCTTAAAATACCACCTCAGGACACTGTAACTTCACATTATAAAACTTCTACAATGAAAACTTGTTAGCATATACAAAAATACAACCCTGACAAAGAAATACAATGGAAAACAAAAATACTTACTTAGTACATGCTACGTGTGTAATAACATCTCTGTGCATGTAACTGCGTTCATACATCGAAGCTGATGGTAGATTTTCAAGATAAACGTGCTCAAATTCAAGAACTACACAGAACAAAAAGAAAAATCTGGATTTTTTTTTTTTTTCATAAAGTTACATCTAGTTTCTGTTCTCATTTACTTATCCTTGTATTGCTTATTCATATTTTAGTCAAAAATATGCAGGATTTTGTGCAAATATAATTAAAGGGCTTTAAGCTCCGGCTTTGCACTTAAGACTTACACATTTTCCGTGGACTAAAGCCACTCAAATGCTGCTTTAACTCATCTTGCTCTTCCCTTTTAAAGCAATGGTCACCTTAATTGTCTTAATGTTTAAAAAAAAACCCAAGTAAATGAACAGTTTTTAAGTTGCTGCCAGAAGGCACAAAAGGCCACCCCAATCTAATTTCATTCTAAAACCACAGGTACCCCTTTGTTTTTATGAGATTTGTGGTCCCACACAGGTCTTGTAGATCAAATTCGAAGTGCTAGTACCCACCTATTTCATTGTTTAACTGGCTGACCTAAAATAATCTGATTTTGAGTTTTGTCTCTGCTTTTCAGATCCTACTCATTAACAGATTTGCAATGGTATTTTTTACTAAATCTGCAGGTTTACATCTGCTGAACGTTTTCAAAGCCACATTTACTTTACAGCGATACCCACAGAGCTGGGAGTTACTGCACACAACAATACCGCATGCCAAAATACAGCCTAGAGGCTTCTTCTACTCTTCCATCTTAGGGCAGTGATCTGAACGATGGATTAACTCCATAGCCATAAACAGCACAGCTTCAGCCTGCAGAGCAGGGCTCTTAGCCTGAAAGTGTCCTCCAGAGGAAGCAAAAGTCATAGACTCATAGAATCTCAAGGGGCTAGAATAAGCACTAAATACCATCTAGTCTCAAGCCGCCTCCTACTAGACCAAGTTGCTCAAAGCCTTATTCAATGTGGCTCTGAACACTGCCAGGGTTGGGGCACCCAAAAAATCGCTGAGCAACCTGTGCCAGTACCTCACCATTCTCGTAGCAAAGTATTTTTTCCCTATAGCTAACCTCAATTTCCCCTCTCTGCCTGCACCCATCACTCCTTCACTACAGTGCCTGCCGAAGAGTCCGTCTCCGGCTTCCTTGTAAGCTCCTTTAAATACTGGAAGGTTGCTATGAGGTCTCCATGTAACCTTCTCCAGGCTGAACGGCCACAACTTTCTCACCACTTGACACCCTCGCCCTGTAATTCCGCACCCGAGGGGTTCCCTCACAGCGTGGTCATTTTACATACGAAACACCGATTCAGGATACGGGCTGCCGCCAGCTCCGTGGCCGCTCCCGCCCGGCGGGGCCTGGAGGCGATCTCACCACCCCGGACCCCACTCGGGGCAGCGCTCCGCTCCTCCTCTTACCTCTCCTCTTCTTCGCCTGCGCGGCCTCCCCCGGGAGCGGCCCAACCCAGCGCTCCTCCTCATCCCCATCCTCCTCGTCCGCTGCCGCCGGGTCCCCGCCGCCCACCGCCGCCACCTCCTCCTGCTTTCGCTTGCGCTCGGGCTCGGCGGACGCCATGATGCCAACGTCACCCTCCCGCGCCTCGACGGGCGCTCTGCGAGTGACGTATGCGCGGCGGGGTGGACGGCGCGAAGCGGCCATGGTAGTAACGGGCGGGGACGGGCGGCGGGAGAGTCTTGGGCGGGTCCCGGCGCTCGGGGGGTCCTGGCGCTCCGACACCCCGGGGTCGGGAGGGGCTGCTTTGTAGGGAGGGCACTGGCCTCCCGGCTGGGAAGGGGTGGTGTTCATCCCTCGCCTGTGAGCGGAGATGTCCCGCCTCACGTCGTCCCGCCTCTGTGGTGGTGCAGGGGTTCGTGTCGGGGCCGTGGGAGCTCCCTGTCCCGCGGTGTTATTTGTATCCTGTCTATGTTTTACTTCCCACGGTGCCTTCGTATCTCTTTCACAGACTCGCTGTCAGTTTCCTCTCCTCTCCCCTCGCGTCTTCCCGCAATTGGTCGTTTTGTGCTTGCTCGCATGACGGGTTTCGCCTTCTTAATGTCTATAAATACATGAAGGGACAGTGCCAAGAGAATGGATTCAGGCTCTTTTCGGTGGTTCTGAGCAGTAGGACGAGAAGCAATGGTCAGAAACTGATGAACAAGAAGTTCCACCTGAAAATGAGGAAGAACTTCTTTAATGTATGAGTGACTGAGCACTGGAACAGGTTGCCCAGAGAGGGTGTGGAGTCTCCCTCACTGGAGAAATTCAAGCACCATCTGGACATAATCCTGTGCCATGTGCTATTGGATGAGCCTGCTTGAGCAGGGAGGTTGGACAGGATGACCTTCTGTGGTCCCTTCCAACCTGACTGATTCTGTGATTTTTTTTATAAAGCCTTGGCTGGTGTAGAGCCTACACTTGTGACTGCATGTTTTTTTTTACCTAATTATGTAGTGCTAAAACAAGGTAAAAAGGAATAACATGTTAAAACTGGAAGACATTAGTATTAATGCCAAAAAAGCCTTCAGTTTTCATAGATGGCATGAAAATAGAAATGTAATTTAACCATACTGAAATAGGGAAAACTTCAAGCTACAAGAAAATAACATCTGAAAGTGACACTTGAGTGTGTATACTCTGTAAGGTAGTTAAGAGCACAACATTAAGGACTGCAAACTGTCAGTTTGGCTTGTGAAAGCCCTGTCATGTCTCACAATATGTACATTTAAAAATGTGTGAAATCGATCTGGAAATACAAAGTCAACAGCAATAGTTGTTGTTGTAATCAGTTTTGTATGATGGAGTTTTTTCTGGCTTTCTCTTCAGAATTTTATCTCATACAGTGCTTTCATGGTGTATTATTGCAGGGGACAGAGGGGGAATAGTTTTTTATCCCACTCCAAGACTCCTTTCAAATTTCCACAGCCTGAGGTTCTTTTTCTCCCTCTTGTTTTTTTCTTCTGCCTCCCCACTCTTCCCCCCCCAGATGCTCTTTGTTTGCGTCCATTTAACAGTTTTTTGTCTGAGGAAAGACTTAAGAATGTTTGGTTTCTTTTTTAGTTTCTTCTGGGCAATGTTTGCTGGAGGCATTTCAGAAGTCTTAATAAATTAGGTGAACTGTTTCCATTTTATATTATGGAGACATTCCAAGATTCTTAAGAAAATAATGATTTTCCTTTGCAAAAACTATGCTCATTAGTTCTTAAAAGATTATGGTAACCTAGATTTTGTAGTGTTCCATTTTTAATTATGGATGCAACAAATTTTTCAGGAAGACTTGGTAGAATTATTGGCTGCTTATGAATTCTCTAGTGTATTTCTAGCATTTAGTGAGATATTCTGATTTTCTTTCCTCATCCACTTTACTATGAGGTACTTGAACTTTGGAAGTACTAATTGATTATTTTACTCCTTTTAAATTGGGTTTTTGACATAATTTTTTTGATGCTGTGCTTTTGTTCTGAAGAAGAATAAAAGATTGGGTTAGTAATTTGTGCATCATTAAGAAGGTGGAGAGGTGTAGTTCTTCTTTAGATCTTTATCTATTTTTAATGTTTCTGTTTAATCTCAATCTGTTTGGTGGTCTTAGTGATCCACTAAGGTTTTTTTAAAGGCTTCCTGCATCTGGTGCATCTAACCTGTTTGTTGTTGTCCCTTGAAAAAAAATGTTGGCCCTTCCTATTTTTCCCCTGTTAATTGCTGACATCTTCTCTTAATTGAGATAACTAGGATTAAATTTCTGAATTTGTATGTGTTTCTTTCTGACCCAACAGTTTCTCAAAGTTTTTAATTTAACTTGGGTTGATTTTTCTTTTGGCTGTCCGGATGCCCTCTTTCCTTTGTTGTTTGTATATCTTTCAAGTTCTTTTGTTTGTTTTTCTACTAACTTTGAGGATAGTTAATTTGTTAATCATAAATTTTCTGCATTCAAATGAAGGCGAAATAAATTTGTACATTTATTGACAGAGCAGAACTAACTGCTTAAAAAAGTTGCAGATATATGGAGGTAGAGTGTGGCTTTGTAGATGTGAGATTCTCTTATTGTTTCTATATTAAAGTTGTTGGAGAATAAAAAAAGCCATTGCAGATAATCAAAGCAGTTATGAAAATTTAGGACTTGTCATTCCATTTTAAAAGTAAATTATTAGTGTCTTTTAATTTTACTTAGTCATATAGTTAGCTGATTTTACTTAATGACTGGGTGCTTTCTAGAACTACAGGGGAGCTATCTAAAAGCTTTGGATTAAGGGGGTTTTTTCTGTTACGTAGTTGATCTGAAGTGGCAGGTATGATTTGGTAACCGATATCAGTTGTTGTAGATCTACATGATAACTGTTCTATTTGCTTGTTAATAGGCTGAATGTTTAGCAGAAATTGCTAAGACTGGTGGTCCTGTAGATGCCAAGGAAGAGCTCTTGAAGGAATGTGAGAGTATTTGGAAGCAGATGGAAGAGGTATGCAGATATAATTGATAGACTAGATTTATTATAAACCTTTTTCAGAACTATTTTATTCACCACATGCTTGCCCCTGTCCCTCCGAAGGTACCATTTCAATAAAACCAAACCAACCAACCAACAAACTACTCCCTCCCGCCCCCAAAAAAAAGAAAAAAAACCCAACAACAAACCAAAAAAAACAAAAGAAAACCATCAAAAAACGGAAAAAAGATCTTCAGAAAGTTCAAAGGGTGAAGTGCTGGCAGGGGTGAAGAATGCCTTGTAGTGTTAATGTGCTGGGGTAATGAGTTAGTTAGCATTGGAGTATACATTAAAATTATGGAAAATTAAACTATTTACTTCTGTTTTGGTAGTACCAGCATACTGAGACCCTTCTCTCTCTAGTCTCTCAAAAGATGAGATTCCAGTTAACGTGTACTTTGGATCTTAAAGGAGAGAGAGAGGCAGAGAAGGACAGTGAATGTTTGCATAGGCTTATGTAAACTGACAGTTACATTGTCATGGTTAATATTTCTCTCTTGATAATTACTTTAGGGCTGGTTATTTTTATTTACAGGATTCCCAGAAAAGATAAACTTCTATCAGTTCTGAGGAAACACTGTTATTCCTTTAAGATTCTGCTGAGTCTGATGAAAAGTCATGTTCTAAATTAGAATTTCAGAGTCTTAATTGCTTCACTCAATTTTGTATGGTACTTACATGCTGTTTGCTTGAGTTCTGAGTTGTAGGTTTAAAGTATTAAAATATCAGAAGCTGAAGTAAAAGTACTTCCAAACTTAAAGTAGAACAAAGTACAGACAACTCACAATGCAGTAATTTTACAGAATTTGATTCAAAAAGACTAACATGACTTTATTTCTTGTTGAGTATTCGGATAAGTTTGCGAGTAACAAGTGGTGGGCAATTCTGTGTCTAAGTTTCTGAACTTTTGTTTGCCACCATTTCAGAGGACCTGAACTTTCAAATTTTCAAATTAGAAGGTAAATTTGAACATTTACTACTATGAATTTAACTGAAAATATTTGATACCTTGTATCTCATTCCCAATATGCCCAAAATAATACAGGAAGTGATGTGTTATTTTTGGCAGTTGATAAAAACAGTAGCATTTTAATTACTTGGATTTTGCATCCTGGATGCACTGATGTTTCAGCAAAAGGTTTAAACTGATAGTCTTTTAATTAGCTCTTTGGTTATATGGTTACATGTAATGTTCCAGTGATTGTATGTCATCATGAACAGTTTTTGTGGGAGAAATCCTATATAGTGTTCTGGTATCCAAACGTTAACAGCAAGATTTCCAAAGTACTGCTTAGTAGTTCTACTGTTTAGTAGAATACATCCTGCCTTGTCATGGGGCAGGTTAAATTGGTGACAGGAAAAAAAAAGAGAATTTAGCAAGTGTCTCCTGTTTATGCTTTGGATGTTTGTGGTGGCCTGAGTTTCAGACTGTATATGCAACCCATTGCAGTTATGGGAGCTGATGTAGTGCACTCCCAAAAATCAGACTACTTCTGAATTGTACAGTATACTGCCCTAAATTATTTAAAACTAAAAATGTGTATTATAATGTGATTGCTCTGCTTGGAGATCCAGAAGAGTAGAAGAAAGTGTGTTAACTTCTCAGTAGCTTCCCTGTTCAGCCTTGTCCACGACTATTCCCACTTTCTCATGTTGTTTCCTCATCTGTTCAATGCCTTTCCCAGACGAACTTTTCCCTCATAACTTGCCTTTTTTCTCAAATGATGCATTTTTCTTTAGCTGCTACTTTTCTACTTCCTAGTCAATTAAGTTCCACTTTACTGTGCTATGATTTCAAAATATTTCTTCATTTGCTCTTCTGGGTTAGGGTATAAGGGATGTGGTGGGATCCAAGTTAAGATTCTTTTATTATTAGGTTTAAAAAGTTATGTTTAAATTTCTAAGAATTGTGTTTTGTTCTTACAAAAGAGTAAACAAACTTTATTTGTGTTTTATTTGTTTTCTACCAAGTGTCAGAACAAGCTAATGCTTCTAGGAACAGACACAATGCTACAATCAGATACCAAGGTAAGACTGGTTTTTTTTAAATACTTCATTTTTTCATAAGACCATTGAATCACAGAATGGCTTGGGTTAAAAATCATCTAGTTGTAACGCCTCTGGCGTAGGCAGGGACCCCTTCCTCTAGATCAGGTTGCTCAAAGCCCCATCCAACATGCCTTTGAACCCTTCTAAGGATGGGGCATCCACAGCTTCTCTGGGCAACCTGTTCCAGTGTCTCTGTGCTTACACAATAAAGAGTTTTTTCCTAATACCTAATCTAAATCTGCCCTCTGTCAGTTTAAGGCCATTTTCCTTTGTCCTATCACTACATGTGCTTGTAAACAGTCCCTCTCCTTTCTTTTAGGCCCCATTTGGGTACTGGAAGGTGCTATAAGGTCTCCCTGGAGTCTTCTCCAGGCTGAGTAACCTCAACTCTCCTCATCTCTCTATAGGAGAGGTGTTCCAGCCCTGCAGTCATCTTTGTGGTTCTCCTCCAGATTTACTTGAGGAAGTTCACATCCTTCTTACGTTGGGGACCCCAGAACTGGATGCTGCACTGCAGGTAGAGTCTCACTAGAGCAGAGTGGCGGGGCAGAATCACCTCCCTTGACCTGCTGGCCACACTGCTTTGGATGCAGAGATTATGATTGGCTTTCTAGGCTGCAAGTGCATGTGTCCACCCTCTCATCCACCAGGATCCTGAAGTCTTTCTTGTCAGGGCTGCTCTCAGTCAGCCTGTATTGATACTGGGGGTTGCCCTGACCCAGGTGCAGAGCCTTGTACTTGGCCTTCTTGAACGTCATGAGTTTCATAATAGCCCAGCTCTCAAGCCTGTCCAGGTCCCTCTGATGCCATCCCTTCCCTGCAGTGTGTCACTGCCCCACACAGCCTGGTGCTGTCAGGGAACTTGCTGGGGGTGCCCTTGATCCCTCTGTCCATGTCCCCGACAAAGAAGTTACAGAGTGCCTGTCTCAGAAACAAGGCCTAAGGAATGGCAGCTCATCACTGATCCCCACCTGGATGGAAGGGCTGGAAGATCTCTACCTGGATGCTGAACTGTTGACTGCACCTCTAAGTGTGACCATCCAGCCAATTCCTTACCCACTGAGTGATCTGTCCATCAAATCTGTGTCTCTCCAGTTTAGTGACGAGGATGTTGTTCCAGACAGTGTCAAATGCTTTGCACAACTCTCAAATAGATGACATCAGTAGCTCTTCCCTTATCCACCAATTCTGTAATCCTGTTATAGGAGGACACCAAATTTGTCAGGCATGGTTTGCCCTTAAAGTCCTGTTGCTTAACACTATTTGCCTCTTAATTTTCCACACGCTTTAGTGTAATTTGAGGAGGATCTGCTCCATGGTCTTGCTGGGCACAGAGGTGAGAATGACCACTCTGTAGTTCCTGGATCTTTCTTTATCTCTTTTTAATAATACAGTTATATGTCTCCTTTCCCAGTCAGTAGGATCTTCACCAGACTCCTATGACTTTTCAAATATGATGGAAAGTGGCTTTGCCACTTCACCTGCGATTTCCCTTAGGTGCATCTTTGGTGGGTTTGATCCTATCTGGCCACCAGGTGCCTGCCTACCTTAGCTGTTCACCACTCCCCTCCTCATCTGGACAGGGGAGAGGAAATATAACTGAAGCCACATGGATCAAGATATGGACAGAGTTGCTCTTCTTAACTTTGAAAAATGAACTAATAAATGACTAACATAGGCAGGAAAATGGGAGGAGAGGGACTTCAATACCTGTTTGGACTATTTCCTAATCAGTGTGTGTTGCGGTGGACCCCCCTGGCCCCCCCACCCCTGGCCGGGTCCCTGCCATGTGACTGAGTCAGGTCAGTCTGATGTTCCAGCAGCCCGGGCTCTGATCTGGTTGGTTGTTTGTCCCATCCCCGCCCCTGGTATCCCCTTTCCCTCTGTCTGTGATAAAACCAGCAGGATGGAAAGCTCCTCCCTCTTACCTCGCTGACTCTGCCCAGGTTGGGTGTTCTGTTCCCCTCAGGACAGAGGGAATAAATGAGTTAACATCATAAGAGGTTTGAGCTATATTTCTCTTCTCAACTTCTGCTTCTGGTGGTAGCTGTCACTGACACTGGCTTAAGTGGGGCTGCACATTCAAGGGATATTTAGGCTGTTTGTGAATGGTCTAAAGATATTCCAAGACATAAAGAGGCAAGCTCACCACAATTTAAGCAGTGGACAAGCTAATCCACTACCAGAAATGGCACCCAACATGGAGTGTGTATATTATTTCTTCTTGTTACATGTCATTGTTACGCTGCCTCTCACAGCATCCTTCTGGACATCTGCCCAGCTGTGGGATGAGCAGGTTCATGGTGTGCTGGGTGAAGACCTGGCTGAAGAGCAGAGCTCAGAGGGGTGCAGCGACTGGGGCTGCATCTGGCTGGTGACCAGCCACCAGCAGTGTCCCTCAGGGTGCAGTTCTAGGGCCAGTTCTGTTCCATGTGTTTATCAGTGACCTGGATGAAGGATTGGAATGCAGCATGGGCAAGCTGGCTGATGACTCCAAACTAGACAGTGCTTGTGACACTCTAGAGGGACAAGAGGCCTTTCAGAGGGATCTAGCTGGCTTAGAACATTGGGCAATCATCAGTGGCATGACGTTTAATAACAATGAATGATGGATTCTGCATCTAGGACTTGAGAGCACTGCTAGGCACAAGGATAAAGCAGGAAAGGAGGGGCTGTTGGGCAGCCCTGCAGGAAGGGATCTGAGGGGGCTGGTTTAGAGCAGCTCAGTGTGAGCCCTCGGTGTGCCCTGGCAGCTCAGGGGGCAAATGGCATCCCTGGAGCTTGAGCATGGCACTGCCAGTGACAAGAGAGGGATTATCTCATTGTATTCAGTGCTGTGCAGCCTCTCCTGGAGTGCTCAGGGCACTTCTGCACCCCACAATTTAAGAAGGTTGTGAAGGCCCTTGAGTGCATCCAGAGGAGGGCAACAAAGCTGGTGAGAGGGCTGGAAGGCCATGTCCTGTGAGGAACTGCTGAGGACTTTGGGCATCTCTGCTTTGTAGAGAAGGAGCTGAGGGGTGACCGGCTTCTTCTCTGCTGCTTCATCAGGGATATCTTCTCTCTGATACCCTGTGATATTATGTGTGGGAATGGTTCAAAGATATGCGAGGGGAGGTTCAGAGATGACATTAGAAAGCATTTCTTTACTTACATGAACATTCCTCTTAAGGACCTTCACAGCTCTGCCAACTCCAACCCCTTCTCATTTTCCCCTTTGAAAAAATAATAGAAACATTTCTTGAACCCTGTGAGTGCCTGTAAAATATTTCTAAGGAATTAGTGTTCTGTTGTAATAGATGCTCTTTTGCTTTCTACTGTATCGACTTAATAACTCAATTTCTGTCCCGTTCTACCTCATGCCAATGCAACTCAACACACTTCAAGAGATGTTTTTTTTCTTGTTACACAGTTTTCCTTGTTAATGCTGCGATGGAAAGCTTTAACAGTAGATTATCGTCAGTGGAAAGCAAGAGATCCTGAAAGTAAGTAACTGTTTCCCTGTAAAGAGTGCTTATATAAATTTTGTTAGATAGTATCAGTCAAAAGGTATGAATTCTTCAGTTCTTCAAAATTCTCTTTGTACATAAGCATCAGTGCTGACTGATTTCACTCTCTTGCAAGGCTGATGTGGCCAGACACTGGAAATAAAAGTATTCAGGATCTAAGTGTGAGTAAAGTAATCTTTGTGTTCAGATGTCCCATATGGAGATTTCTAAAACAGTTCACACTACACTATCATTAATATTCTGGTAGTACTCCTGGTTATGTTTCCTATCGAGGACCTGTTAGGATCTGTCACTCCAGTAAAACTTCTAATTAATCTTTAATATATTGACTCTTTTGAGTATTTTCATGCCAGTAGAGGCTTGGTTTTGTAGTGTTTGCAGAATTATAGGAATGTGTTTTAGACAGTACGTGGTTCCAATGTTTCGTCATTTAGCTAAATGGAAATACCTTTTCAGATCAACATTAGAGGCAGTTCTCCAACTTCTTTCAAAGTCTATGTACTTGCTGCATATCACCATCAAATAAGAGATGCTGGGAAAAAATATTTTTTCTTTCTTATAAATAGATATTTTTGCTCTATTGGAATAAATTTATTGTTCAGTGTTGTAAGCCTCACTCCAAAACTGTCAGCCTCCAATTCTGCTGAGCTATGTTGACCAAAGGCATGTCATTGGGACATACTGGTTCCTGGCTGCTGTTCATGAATAAGCTGCTGGTTTAAAGCAAATTAATTGAAAGCACTTCGTTTTTATTGGGGTAAAATACCTGGCCATGAGATTTCCTTACTAGAATATGTATATTAAACTTAAAGCTATTGGCTTAAAAATATCCTTGGCCTGTTTTTTTGGCTTGATGACTTGCTTCGTTCAACCATTTTTACTTATTCCCAGATGATAATATTTCTTATTAGAATCTTATTTTGTAGTAGAGAAATTATCTATTTGTAATTAATACTTTGCAGCCAAATCTTTGCCTTTTTTGGCTCCCTTTCCAGTGGAAGAAAAAAAAGTTGCTGCTAAGAGTTTGAATAAAGTTATGGTGGTTGTATGAAAACAAGGAGTCCACTTTGCTTGTTTCTCTGTCTTGGCTTCTTTCTACCTACTATTTGTTTTGAAGGAGGAATTACTTAATTGAAAACATTGTCTGATTTTATCTAACTAGAAATAGCAGAAATACTGATTTCATACAATTTACTAATGGAGCATGAATGTCAGGCTGTCTTGTTCCTTTGGTGTCTGCTTTTAGTAGTGGCCAGTTAATTTCCTGTAAATGAGGGCCTGTCAGCATTTCAATCTTAAACCTTATTTTCAGAGGTTATAACTTGGCAGTTCTACATTTTTTTGAGCACAATATTGGCAAACAGACTTGAATTCACGGTGCAGATCTTATTTTTTTGAAGCTTTTACTTTAGTCTCTTTTTCATACTCACTTTCTGGTATTATTTATGTAGCTCTAGATCTGCTAAATCAGCTGAATTAAAACTTTTTTTTAAAGCATTTGGCTTATAAAAATAGAATTTAACTTTTACCTTTGCAAAATAAGGAAATAAAAGCAACCATATTTTAAACCATTTAAAACAGTTGTGGTCTCTGCATAATTTCTGGTTTTCTTTGCAAAATAGCAGTATTCTGCCAAATACCTTTTTGTTTTATTTTAGTATGAGTTTCTGTATAAACATGTGCATAGTAGTTGCTTTTACATTCCTAGCATCTGGTAGTATTTTGCTTAGTAATTGTACTGTGTATCACTAGGCAGTTCTGTCTGACGTTTGATTTTTGCAAGTGTAGTGATTGTGAAAACAACTGAAGAAGATTTAACTGATAGTGGATTGAGCAACTCATGAATTTACAGCAGCAGCTGGCATAAGTGTGTTGTCACAGTGTTTTAAATCTGCATTGTTCCTTCACTAAATTATGGTTAGTGATTTCATTCCCAAGAAGACAGGGCCTTCTATTCTGATACTCACACAATGTGAACATTGAATGGGAAGTATGAACTCAGGATTAGGTATCTAGAAAATAAGTGTTATTAGGCAGTTGTAGAAATTGATAGTAATTGATAAGGGAGGGCTTATAAAGATCCTGTCAGCAGGAAAGGGCAGAGGGAAGAATTATATGGGTTTTTTCAAATGTGTCGATGAATGTGAATAAAAGTGCACCAATGAATTTTATCACATGTAGGTAGGATATTCATGTAAAGAAACAAATCTTACTCTAGTAAAGCACAGACCGCTATCTCCCACAGCTCTTAAGCTTAATTTGGGAGCACAGTACTTAAATTTTGTGCCAAGATTAAGAAACAGTAATTCTCTAAGTAAAAGGAGTTTTATTGAAGCATTTAATATAATGCATTTTTAAGTCAGTAGTTTTTCTGATTTTCCTCTGAGAACAAACAGTGCTTTTAAAACTACTAATCTAAACCTTCTTAAAATTTGTTGAGGTAAGTAATATTACCAAAGAAAGTACTTTTCTGAATTTATTAAATCAGCTGTATGTATTTAGGAGATGTTTAATGCTGTCATGAGAGGGTTAAGGGTTTCCTTTTTGTTAATGGAATTCTTTTATTTAAATACTTATTTGTAAGATTAGAGCTTTCAAGCCTAAACTTGCACAAAAGAATATGTCTTATAAAGATTTAAATCTGTTAGAATAGCTTTCATATATCTCCTGTTAATATATTGAAATAGTTTTAAAAAGTCATATGTTTATGCAGAAGCTGCAAGTTGACATGGATCTGAGAATTGACTGGAGTCTGTTGAATGCCGTGAAATACAAGAATTCAATTTTTATTCTGAAAATGCATGAATCATAAATCACTGCATTTTGTAGAAGCATTCTGGGGAAACATTTCCATATTCTTGAATTGTGCTTTGCTTTCCCTTAGATATTGCTGTGGCTCAGGGTTGGAGTTAGGATATTTGCCTTGCTGGACCTTTCATCTCCCTGTATATATAGCTGTTCTTTTGAACAGTAAGGATGCTCCTGAAGTTACTAAAAGAAGGTTCTGTAGTCTTGATCAAGCATTTGGGAGGCTGTTTAATAAGGAATCAGAAAACTGGAAGAATTTGATTTCCCACATTGGCAATGTTGTTTGAATGCCTTCTGCTGAAAAAATCAGGCTCAGTTGTCTTGAAGTATATAGAAATGTGGTGTTCATTCATTATATACCTACACCAATGTACTTGGAGCTAGTTCAGTATAAAAAAATTACACAGAAGCATTAACACTGCACTTTTTTCAGTCTAATTTAACTTGCTAGTAGGTTAGCCCAGCAGGGTACCACAGCATATGGTTAAATTGCTGCTGACAGCCAAACTGTTTTTTAGAAGGTACACACATTTCTCTCTAGCCAGGCTGCTTTTCAGCATCAATAAATTTTTATCATCCAATGCAAAAAATAACCAATTCATTTTATTTTTCAGTAATTTCTACCAATCCAGATGTACTGTTAGAATTAGGAAAAGAAGAGGTAAGTCTTTTGTTTGTAAGAGATCATAAATATTTTTGTGGAAAAAGAGAAAAACACTATCTACAATCACTGCATTTTCCTATGACTGTTCCTAGGGTGGACTACTGCTAAAATACTGTGTATTTTCCTTCAGCCATTTTTGTTGTTCTAATGCTTTTTTTCCCCTATAGTATAACTAGTAAAATTTCCTAGTTGTGATGATTGAGGTTTTAAATTGACTTATTGCACAAGTCAGTGGGTAATGCACTGTAAACAGTATTTTGCCTCTGGATACACCGTCTAATCACAGTAGCTCACCAAACTCATCTGAAACGAAAATGGTGTGATAATCAACATCCCTGCTACATTATTGCTCTAAGGCCTCACTCAGGATTGGAGCCCCATTGTGCAGGGTCCCACCTGGAGACAGAAATCTCGTGCCAAGGAGAGTGATGACCATGCCTTGCAAAGATTTAGCCATCATCTTTTAACATCATGCAACGGGGCTCGTTTGTATGGCTGAAGCGTACACACTGTGCCTTTCAAGATTACCTTCATTTAACATTGCACAAGTGCTTGGGCAAGAAGATCCACTCAGAATTGAGTGTTTCAAGATGATTCATGGCTGAATTTTAGTTGCTAAGTAGACTGTGTCACAGAATATCTGGAGTTGGAATGGACCTCTGGAGGCAGAATCATTGAATTGTTTAGGTTGGATAAGACCTCTAAGATCCTATAGTCCACCCATCCAAATCTACCACTAAACCCTGCCCCTGGGTGCCTCACAGGATTGTGTTGAGGTGGCTTTTGAATATCTTTCTTCTAAGAGGGAGACTCCACTGCCTCTCTGGGCTGCTTATTACAGTGCTCAGTAACCCTCCAGTAAAACAGTTCTTCCTAATTTTCAGATGGAGCTTCCTGTATTCTAGTTTGTGCCTGTTGCCCCTTGTCCTATTACTTGACACTGCTGAAAAGAGTATGACCTTATCTTCTGACACCTGCCTTTAATATATTTGTGTGTATTTTTTTAAACAAAAAGTTATAATATATTGCATTTCATACTTAATAAAAAATTATGTAATATTATATGTTACAGGGAAGAGTCAGTTATCTTAAACATTGAGTTCTGTGCCAATAATTTGCAAGTAGTTTGCTGAGTTCCTCCATTGGAAGAAAGAACAAATCAGAATGTCTTTTGGGTAATATTACACTATTCTGATGGGACTTGGGAATGCTATGTGACTTGAGAATATTCCTAAGTCTGTTGCCTTCTGGTATCACTCAAAACAGCAAATTCAACTGCTGTTAAGTGTCACTATCAAAAAGTTGTTAGATTACACACTTTGATTTGCCTGTATAGATATGGCATGTTGGTCTGATATTTGAGGATTCCAGTTTTTTTCAGATGTTGTATAGATGGAGCATATTTGCTTCTGTAGCATATTTTCAGAATTCATATTTCTTTGAGCTGAATTCTCAAATGCTCCTATTTTGTATGGAAAAAACATATCCAAGTCACAGGCTTATATTAGAAAAAGCAGAAACTATTAGAAACTTTATTTTGTAGAAGAACATAGTGCTCTAACAGGGACCTCATCAATTGAAACAAGTATCTGAAGAGGATGGAGCCAGGCTCTTCTTGCTGATGCCAAGCAGTAGGACGAGGCAGTGGGATGCGCAAGTAAATGAGGAAGAGCTGCTTTCACTGTGCACTGGAACAGATTGCCCAGAGAGTTTGTGGAGTCTCTCTCACTGGAGTTTCTCAAGAAGTGTGTGGATGCAGCCTGTGCCATGTGCTCTTGGATGACCTTGCTTGAGTAGGGAGGTTGGACCAGATGACCCACTGTGGTCCCACACAATGGTTAAGAAAAATTCCCTGTCCAACAATCCAGGAGCCACTGTGTCAGTCACTAAACCCATTTGCAGAGAGACACCCCACACTCAGACAGTTAGATCAGGTCTCCTTACCAACTCAACTCCAGGTTTCCTTCTTCCCTTAGGCTCACACATCTTAATCCTTAAAATAATTTAATTAAGGCATAATAACTAAACAGCTTGAGCTGGGTGCCTCTGAGGAGGGACCCACAACAAGGAATTTTATACCCTCAAAGCCAAAAGGCTTTTATACCCTCATGTGTTTAACATGTGTAAACATGGAAAAGTCCAGGTGTCATCAACCATGTCTCATTGTCCCCTCACCTGGCAGGGCCACATGTATCTGGGCCCCTTGCTCTGCAGAGACATAGCAGTTCATGGCCTTTATCCAGGGGCTCTTGCCAGAGCTCAGCCCAGAGCTCAACCTACAGCTCTCACTGCAGCTGCACCCTGAGCTACCTGCACTGAATGTGTTCCTCAACACAGCCTTACCCATTCTGTGATTCTGTAATGAAAGACCCAGCCTACTGAGAGTCCACAGTTCCCTAGATTCAGCAATTCCTATAGCTTCTGACTACAGTAGTTTTATTTTTATGTGTTTACTCTCCCAGATATGTCCATAGCACTGAGGATCATTTAATTCATGGATGCAGTTAGTCCTGCTGCTCAGCATCTTAATTTTCTGTACATTTTATGTTGGTGCAATTAGTAAGGATACCTTCTTGCCAGCAGCTGCAGTAATTTAGACAATAGGGTCCTGGTGCTGTAGACATTTTCTCCTCAGTTGTTCATCAGCTGAGCAGTTCATGCATGTGCTCCACAATCTGCTTCAGGTAAAATTAAGTATTTTGTTAAGCTCTGTAAGCTTCAAGAAGACATTAAGGAGCAACTGATCACAGTGACATTTTGAATAGCTCCTGCATTTTAAACTGGATTTTAATGTTTATTAAGAAATTGCAGATGATTTTGTCCCTCTTTATCAGATTTACAAATGTAGCCTTAAATAGAGCAAATACTACAGACTCAGCTACCTGCAAAAAGTAGTTTAATTTCAATTTTTTTTTATAGTTGCAGAAAGTAAAAAATGATCTTGAAATGTTGCTGTCAACAGTTCGGTCAAAGAATAAAAAGCTGGAAGAAGATCTGAAAAGGTAATACAATAATTTGGATTTAGGAATGCTGCAAGCTTTTTTTTTTTTTTTTGACTGCCCAAGGAAACTATTTATGAGTTGTGTTATGAGTTGTGCCATTTCCTACTTTTCATGTTTCAAAGAGAGCAGCAGTGGTGTCAGGAGCAGGAGCAGATGCTAGATACTCTTAATAAAAATGAAGAAGAGACAAAAACCCAAGTTGAACAACCTTCCACAAAAAGGTATTTCTGCATTTTTGAGTTATAAATTGAAGAATTTAAATATCGAGAGGAGCAAATGAGCAAGCAAACTCTGAAAATGTATTCCTTGTTTTATTTAATAGATCACATAATTGCTTAGTAATCTGTATTGGAAACATGGAAGTAATGCTGCTATATCCTGTGATTAAAGATGTTGAATTTATAATTATAAATTATAAATAAATAAGGGGGTTTTTTTACTTATAAAGGACTTTTTAATGACTTTATTTGATTTCATGTTCTATTGCTATGTTTTTACTAGTAGTTTGAATATTAGAGGACTTGAACTGAAAAATAAAATAATGAAATTAAAGGCCTATAAGAAAGAACTTTTGAGTGCTTTGGGTGAATTCCTGGATGAACATTTTCCTCTTCCAGAGAAAGGTGAAAATACTGAAAAGAAGGTAAGGCTTTTCTTTACCTATTAAATTTGAAATGTTCATTTTATGTTTAATTAGAGGCAATATCTGTTTAAAGTCACTACCATTGAATCTGCAGTTGTATTTTGAAATAAGCATAGTTCTTACAGCTGATCCTCTCAGTTTCATTTCCATTTTTCAGGTTGTTTTATATTATTTAAGGCTGTTTCCAGCTGGATATTTTCCTTAATGCACATATCCTTTGCCCAATGAGATGCATAGTAATGTATTGTATTTCTCACTGAACTGCAAGCTATGCCAAATTTGGAAATGGTGTGGGGTTCAGTCCAAATTGACTCATTTTCTTTTTTACTTGACTGGGCAAGTAGATTCCTATTTTCCTTGGCAAAGCAAATTTTAATTGTCTAACAATGTTTTTGGAACAATAAGGAATAGTGTTTATAATTACAGAGTAGTTTGGAATGTTAACCATCAGATTTTGTTCAGGCAAACTGGGTCAAAAATTGTCTTAAAACTTCAGGGAAAATAGGCAGCCAGGGAGTATTTTGCATAATAAGTTCAAAGTGTGCAGTAAAAATAAAATTATTACCATTACTATTTGATAGATATAAAAAAGCTATGAAAAAAGGCAGAGCTTGATTTTGATTTCAGGCACACTTAACATTACAGAAGTAGAAACAATTTCTTTAATCCAGTTCCCTGTTATTTCAGATAACTACATAATACAATTTCTTCAATATTATCATTGAGCTCCATTTTAGAACAAATAATTTTTTCTACTACTGTTTCTACTGTGTTTTTTCTCCTAGTACCTCAGTACTCTGGTTAGAAGCTGTCTCATAACTTCCAGTTTAAATTTATCCATGTCTAACACAGATCCACTGCTATTCTTACACCAGAATTTTCCTTAGAATAGCTCTGTTTCTTTCTTGTGTTTATTACCTCTGATATATTTATAGGCAGCAATCTCATACCCTCTCTTTCTTTGTTTTCTAATTGAACTAGCAATGCCTTTATGTTCTCCTGTAAGATAGTATTTTTCAATTCCCTAGCTTATCCTAGTAATACCCATTTTCTATGTTTAATTCCACTTGGATTCATCTTTTTTGCAACTTGCTAAACAACAATATTATAAACAAAACTACTAGCTCATACCCATGACCAAAGCAACTAATTACACTCTTGTCTTTTTCTGTCTGTAATTTGCAGCTAATGAATCCTGAGCTTTTAATTAAAAAAAAAAATTCTTGGTTTTGCACAATAAGTACATAATTTTGCACATAACAATATCAAATGGAGATGTCGAGACATGATGTCCATTTTCAAAGTATTTAAACATCTTATTTTGTTGAATCTTAGTTTTTTCTGTATACCCATGCATTTGTGTCCTGCTGTTAGTAAATATGACATTGTGCTCTCAGTCTCTCCAGTTTAGAAACAAGGATCTCGTGCAGGACAGTGTCAAATGCTTTGCACAAGTCCGGGTAGATGATATCAGTTTCCCTTTTCCCCAAACACTGTAACTCTACTGTAGAAGTCCACTAAATTTGTTGGGTGCAATTGGTCTTCAATGAAGCCATGTTGGCTGTCACCAATCACTTCTACTTAAACAGAAAAATTACTTTGATTAATTTCAACACAAGGTTTTATCTTCCCTTAGCCTAAATTTTATGTATGAATTTCCTGAACTCTTAAACACAGTTTGTTTTCTGACAAGTTTTTTTCTTTCTTTTCATGCTTTGTGAATTTATAGCTTTTCTGTATCTTTTGACTCACTGGGATCACTTGGCTTAACTACAGATCCTGCCCCTAATCTGCATTTAAGTGAATAATTGAGAAGGCAGGACAGCCAGACATTTTTGCCTACATTGTTTTACTGAGTGTCAGAAATACACAGTGTGATCACTGGGAATGAAATTTGCTGCTATGTTGATTCAGGACAACCCATTATTCACTTTATTATCAGCAGTCAGACTGATTTAGCAGTCTTAACTCTGCACATCAGTAATTTTGCTTCACTTTGTGGAAGCATCTTGTGTTCACAGTGGTTCTGTGTGAGGGCAAATGCGGGATTGATGTCTGTAGGACATGGCTGCAGCATAGTGTGAACTGCTCCAAGCCTCACTGGTGTGGTTCTGCCCTCCTTTCCCCTGGCACATGCATGTCAGATTGGGAGTAGGGGTGAAGACTGGGTCACAGCAGCTCAGGTTGGCTTACATTGCTGTGGCCCAACACCTTTAGTATACATAGTGACTGTAGTGACAATTATCTTGCATTTTAAATCTAGGATTAAAAAATAGGGGTTTTTTTCAAGATAATATGAAGAATCAGAGGTTGAGGAATATTTTTTATGCAAATCTGTCTAACTGGAAGGGTGAAGAAGATGCCTTTCAGGCTAAATAATGAAATGCTGAACATCCTGCTTAAAGTGACATAATAAGCATTAATTGATTAGAGGTACTAATAACTAATAATTAGTTATTAGTAATAATTTTGACCAGGGGTAGAGGCTTTGAAGTACCTTCATGTTTGCTCTAAGGAATTTTTTGTAGATAGTGTAGATTCTATTTCTTGATAAATAATTCATAATAAAGACACACAGGTAGATGTTATTGGGCCATAGCTCCAGGATTTGCAGAGTTTCCATGGAGCAGGCTGTCCATGGAAGCTGAAACTTCTGACTCTCTGCAAGTGAGAATATTACAAACTGTGACTGGAAAAAAGGATTCAGAATTTGCCTTTTACACATTCTTCTTTCTTGCTTGTGTTCATCTTCTGTTCCAGAAGTGGAGTTTGTATAAGGTGCTGCACACCTGTTAATATCTTAGGACATAAATTGATATAATGCTGAGAAAGCCAGTGGTATATTATCTCTTTTTATTTTACTGAAATTGGAGTGCATGGGGAAAAAGAATAAAACCGAAAAATTAAATAGTCGGGTTTACTGTGCAACAGTACGAGCAGATCCAGATTGCTGCCCAAGGGACTCTATCACTTTATAGACAAATGGCTTGATTTGCTTGCTACAAAGGAGAACAACTAATTTTCTAGTGATATTTTATCATTGCCTTTTTTTTCCACCCAAAGTCTTCAGTTATTCTCTTTCTGAACCATGATAAGATAATTTTTTTAGTTGAATACAAAGCAAATAAGTATGCATTGTCAAGTCATGAAAAAATACTAAGGCGCTATGAAATGAAGTCTTGAGTTGTGTCAAATTTGTATTCTAAACATTTATTTAAAGCTCATGAAAAATATTTTTCCCCTAACAAATCTTGTTCACAGAGAGTTCTGTACTACATTATAAATGTGATGTACTAGGTTTTATTTAAATTAAAATAGACAGAAACATTATGATCACTGTAGATTAATCTCAGTAATTCAAAAAATGTTACATTTGAAGCATAGGATTTTGAACTTGAAGATTTAAATGCTACCTTGTATTTCAGGACTAAGTAAAAGTTTTCATCTATTGAGTACTACGCAATCAAATAATTCTGTAATTATTTTACTTTGTCAATTAACATTTTTCCTGACTGGTTTGAGGTTTTTTTAATTTGGCTGGGGGGGTGGTTGTCTTTCCAGAACTCTTCTGCAGAGCCAGCTGTGGAACTGATAACAATACAAGAAGTTCTAGAGGTAAGATGCTTTTACTGTGTAGATTTGAGGAATTTTAAATACTCAGATGTAATAATGATGATGATGATAATAATAATAATAAAGTGTTGATTTTAAAAATAAATAACAGTATATGTCATTAATATAGTTAATCTAGGATGATTACGAATTTGTGTCTTCAAGAAGACTGCAGGGAGACACCTCGTTGCAGCTTTCTAGTACTGAAAGGGGGCCTATAAAAAGACGAGAGCAAGTTTTTACATGGAAGAATAGTTTTAAATTAAAAAAAGAGAGGTTTAGTTAGCTGTTGAGAAGAAATTCTTTACTGTGAGGGTGCGGAGGCACAGGAACAGGTTGCCCAGAGAAACTGTGGATGCCCATCCCTGGAAATGTTCAAGGCCAGGTTGGATGGGGCTTTGAGCAAGCAGATCTAGTGGAAGGTGTCCCTGCCTATGGCATGGGGTTAGAACCAGATGATCTTTAAGGTACGTTCCAACCCAAACCATTCTACGAAGGGCATGAACATGATCTCCATGAACTGAAAAAGAATGACAAAATTGATTTTGTTTTTAACTCCATTAACTAATTCTGTATTGAGATAAGGAATTGAGTCTACATTTATTCTGGATAAAAGCAGGATTCTGGTTCTAATTTTTTACATCAAAAAAGATATTATGAAGTTACTTGGAAGTCCTTTTATTTTGAACAGCTTTTATATTTCTTCTGTAGTATTTTATTTCTTATATTGCCCTGCCTGTGTTTGAAAAGACAGATGTCTGCTAAGGAAGGCAGGAGCCTCCCTTGAAATGAAGGATGCAACCCCCTTCTCCCTGAATTATTATAATTTTGAAATTAAGGGGCTTTCAGGCAAAGATATAAGGAATAGGAATAACAGTTCTTTACTAAAATACAGATATATAAACAGGCAAACAAACAACAATAACTACAGTGGTGACAGCAAACAGAACCACAAACCCAGTGCAGCCTCTCTCGGCTGTCAGGCCCTTTCCCCTCTGGTGCAGTTCCAGTCACAGCCGGCAGGGGCGCTGGCGGCTCCCGGTGAGCAGGGCAGGTGCGATGGTTCCCCCGCGGCTGCAGGGGGCGCTCCGGAGCGAGCTCGGGGAGCACGCGGCAATGGCGGCCTGGGATCCGGGAAGGGATGGAAGAAAGGCTTCACAAACCTCCCTGGGCAGCTGATCCTGGGGTCTGTCTGGGCTCTCCTGTCCAGGCAGGCTGGAGCAGCAGTAGGAGCACAAATTCCGGGTGGCAGGCGAGATGTATCGAGCTGCGGAGCTGTGGTAGGAATGCCCGGAGGTCTGGGCAGGCAGGACGGGCAGGGCTACAGAGCAGCGAAGGCTGAGGCAGCAGGGTCTGCAGCTCAGCTCCCAGCTCAGCAGGGAAGGACAGGTTTGGGATCCCGGGGTTTCTCCAGCAGAGAGGGGAAAAGCCAGCAGGAAGCCTGCAGTGCTGATGAGAATGGTCTCTCCCCATCTCCACACCAAGTCCCGAGTCCTGGGCACACACCCAGGTGAGGACAGCAGCCCCAGATGGGCTCCTCCACTCTGTGGTCAGTTCTTTTGTTTCTCCCAAGTACCCAGCAATTTGTTGTCTCGGTAACATATATGGGAGAAAATTCCTCAAGAGAAAAGGGAACTCCCAAAACCCCAACCTGCCTGCATTACAATAATTTGTACAAATTTGGTTAAAGAAGATAAAAATCTAGCTGTTCTGTTAATTTCCTAAGTCTTACCCTTTTGGTCTTCCAGATTCTGATGAACAAATTGATGACCACACCACATGAACCTTATGTAACAATCAATGAGTCATTCTGGCCACCTTATATTGAGCTGCTGCTACGATGTGGAATGGTCTTGAGACATCCAGAAGATCCAGAGAGATTGCGCCTTGAAGCTTTTCACAAGTAGTGTGACCTACATGTGCAGTTGAAAACAAAACAACACCAGTACTCTTAATTCAGGCCTAGGACATACTTAGGTTTCATAATAAGCTTTCTTAATATCAGCCATCATATCTTGTTAGAGGATTTTTTGTATCTTTTTTATTAAAGTGTATATTTAAGAGCATGAAAAAGAAAAATACTATTTTAACCACTTGCAGTTGGCTTTCAGTTTTGTATCAAGATTTGCATTGCAGAATGTTTTTTCAAGTGCTTTTATAAGATACCAATTCCTGTAATAGACAAAGATGTTTAACCATCCTTTTTTACTTTAAAAATCATACTTTATGCATTACTTCTGTGGTTTAGATCTTTCAGATTGCCTGAAGTCTTCTCAATTTCCTTTAGTATTGTCTTGTACTCTGTAGAGGCAAAATTCAGGATAACACCTCTCCTCCTGCACATGGTCTTGAGACCATTGGAACTAACAGAGAGATATCCTTTCAAGAATGTGTTATGCCTTGTTTGTTTCTTGGAGCCTTTGCAAACAAATTTATTGGCTTCAAGACAAACGCTTAGGAAAGCTGACACATCTTTCTGTACAAAGTGCAGTAGATGGTGAGTCTGCACCTTTTACTGCATGCTTCCAAAATGGCTCATACTGTATTATGCTATATTGCCGTACATTATCTGTCTGCCCTTTTTCAGACCTTGTTTGACGAGGTTTTTATGAGTCTCTGTTCTGTTGCTCTTTACAGCTCCTAAGTTATGTCAGTTGAGAGTTACCTTCTGACTCAATGCTGGCATTTTTTATAATCTCAGTCTTTTCTGAAGCCATTGTTATTGTATTGAGTACAAAAATTCTACTCTTGCATATCTGTAGTGACTAAAACCTTGGAAAATAAACTTTGTCTTTTATTAATCAGATTGTATTTTATTGAGGTAGGAACTTTAGGGATTTTTTAATTGATGGAAACATAAAGTGTTGTATACAATTTTTGAATGTTTTCATGTGATGGTTTTTAGAATGGTGCTTATGTGATTTGATGTGATGACACATGGGAAAGGGCAACCAATCTACGTAAGTCCCAGTATAATTGCCCTTTTTAGACTAATTAAATAGTAAGCAAAAAAATCATTCACCTTCTGTAGTTTTGAGTGATTAGGCATGAGTATAGACAGCAGTGTGTGTTGTTGTACATGAACATTAACTTAACTTCTTTTTGCTGCATACTACTTGTATAACTACCTTCCTGTTGTGGTTTAACCTCTCTTGTTCAGTCATGGGCTCTAGAGCCTGACTCATCTATACATTTATCTTACAGTATTTTTAATTAAAAATTCAAATAGCTACATTTTTTGGCTTTCATTTATAGTATTGTCCCTTTAGGGTTTCTTTCTTCATTTGTGTTTAAATGCTTTGTATTCTGCTATCCTTTCACTTTGTTATTAATACTGCTCAGACACTTCATTGACCCTGGATGACTCCTTCTGTAATGACATTGATAAGAAGAATAAAAAATGTTAAGCACTCAGTAGCCTCTTGTGTTTGAAAAGAAGAAAAATACCAACCCATATCACCTGCCTCCCAAAACGTAACCCAACTCAAAGCACTGAGAAGGAGATAGGATAGTCCGTAAACAACTGCTCTAAAGAAGATGCAATATTAATTATTTTTCAGACTAAAATCAAATCTTATCCAAGTAAAATACCAGAATAGATTTAAAAGAAAATTGGCAGTCAGCTGTTTCAGAAATCTCCATCCTGCTAATTGTTGGACCCTGAAGAGATACACTTAACTATTCCCTGAGATCTTCCTGCAGCTCAGTATCTTTGTGAGTTTGCTGAAGTCTTTCTGCTTCAGGCCGTGGATATGCTCAGAATCCAAAGGTTCAATGTAGAGCTTTTTCCTTTAGGGTTGATGGAATCACTACAGCAGAAGAAAAGCTGTAGAGATTTTCTCTCATAGCCTAAAATCCGTTGCCAGTTTTTAAGAGAAGCTGGTTCAGACTGAAACAGCTAGCTGAAAGCTGTAACTCCTAAAAAAATCCCAACAAGTAAATAGAAGCAAATCAAGCCAGTGATGAAGAACAGACCTTCCTTATGAAAAAAGCTGGGAGTAGGATCTTTCATCAGTACTTTCAACAATCAGGGAGGTTGGGAAGTACATCAAAAGAGTAATTTCTCAGTTTTTTCTCTCTGTGCATGTCTAGGAAACGGTTGCTTGTTTGGAATTAACACCTCTGTTAAATGCTAATATTGGGGCTCTGTTATTTTATGTGAAATAAGGATTTGTTTAGCTTTAGCTTAGCTATCAATTTTTAACTTTACAAGGGTAATATGAAAAAAAGCGCCAGGATATTGAATGAACATTGAGAGCTACCAAGTGTGAGCAAGATGACAAAGTAATCTGTGAGCTGGCAGTGTGTCCTTGTGGCCAAGAAGGCCAATGGTATCCCATTGGGTGCAATCGGAAGAGCAGGGCCAGCAGGTGAAGAAGGCACTTGGCCTGTGCCTTTGCTTCTTTCCCTTCATTAGACCAGCAGTTCCCTACTTAGCCATACCTGTCTAGAGACAATCAGGCTTCTTGGTAAACCTAAATCTTTGTGATATAACCCATGCAGATCAAGACACATGTCATGATGACAAACTGGTAAAAAGGAATGATTTCAGTCATTACTTAGTAAGGAAGTTTTGTACTTGGCTGGGTCTATTTGGTTAGACCTGCCTCTCTGGAATATTGACGCTGCTTAAAACCTCTCACAGCTCTGCCTCCACACAAGATAAGCAGGCAGCTTCTCCATCTAACACATATCATAATCTCCCAGTATGGAGCCGGTGGGTTTTACAAGATTAAGAAGAAGATGCCATTCCCAATTCACCATCCAGGGCATAATTCCTAGATGAGCAGTCACCTGCTGAATCAGAGGCCAAACCTTGGAGACAGGTGCTTTCTCCTGTGACTTTGAGTGGAGAATCACATCCAGAGGGAGCATTACTTTCCATTCATATTTGGTGTGATCTAGACATCAGACTGGCATTTACATGAAGAGGAAAAAAATTACTCATTATACAATAGTGATTCTTCTGGAATGTGCATATTGTGCAGAGCCCCCAACTCTTCTTGCTTTTTGGAATACATCAGCACAGCAGACTTCATGTTGAGTGGAAATTCATCTAGCAACATGAACACCTTGCATGCAGTATTACAAGGTTGCAAGGAAAAGCAGACCATGCCTGCCTTCACAAACTCAACTCTGCAAATGACTGTGTTGGGACAAACTTACTGATGTGACTTCCTAGTAAAAGAACTAAATTATTCTGCAGATTTTCATATTTTGGAAGTGGCATTAAATGCAACTGCTATATTTATCTGCATTTTGCTACATTTAAAAATGTGATTTTGAGAGTTTGGCATAAAAGTTTTTGGATGTAAAATTTTGGCAGAAATACATGTGAAATTTGTTTGTAGTTTTGAGAGAGTGCAGGTGATGCTAATGAAGACTGCTGTAGGTAGTTACAGCCATGTAATATAACCTTGGAAAAATAAACCAATCTTGAATCCTTAAATGTTTGTTAGTATTTTGGTAAAATACCGATAAATTCTCTGTGTCTTAGATTGTATTTGAAGTTTTTTTAAAAAAGGAAAAGTCCAATAAAAAGCATGTGATAGCAGTCTTGTACCCGTTTAAATCTTTAAGTCATCTTTCATAGTTATGTATTCACAAAAGATAGTGTGTCCATGTATTTTCTGAAAGGTTGTTTTTTTTTTCCAGTGCTTTGGTTCAGTTTCCTGGATTTTGTCTAGGGTGGTTTCTTGTGTTGTTTTTTGTTGTTGTTGTTTGGAGTTTTTGTTTGTTTGGGGGTTTTGTTTGTTTGTTTTTATGTTTAGTTTTATTTATTTAGTTGTTTCATTTTAGAATTATTTTAGTTTTATTTTATTTAGTTAATTTTATTGGTGTGGGAGTTTTTTGGTTGGTTGGGTTTTTGTGGGTTTTCTTTTGTTTGTGTTTGTTTTGTTCTGTTTTTGCTTTGTTTTGTTTGCTGTTTTGAGGTGGTTGGGTTTTTGTAGGGGGGTTTTTGGTTGGTTTTGGGGCGGTTTGTTTTGTTCTCTTTGCATTTGTAATTTATTTGCTTATTTATTTTGCTTCAAACTGTTTTAGCATAAAAAATTTTGACCACAATACTCCTACTTATTTCCAGGCATGGTATTCTAGTGATTAAGACAATAAGACTCTTTATTTTTGCATGTTCTCAGGTAATACACTATGTTTTAGTAGATTATTTCCAGGTTAAACAATGAGCATTCCAAGGTACCTCAGCAGTGCTGAACTGCTCATAATTACAATCAGTCGTGGTAACAAGAAGTGCTTTGTTCTGCAAACGTTTTAAATTCTGTACTTTAGAAAATTTATTGTGTCAAATGAAACATAATCTTGCCTTCTCTATTTGGCAACAGATGCTGCTTGCAGGTGCTTGCAAATGAGCTTTTGATTATAGCTAGCCAAGACAAATGTAATTTTTGTGGTATTCCCATTCTAATTTTAATTTAAGTTGCATTAAATGAGTTGCTGGAGATAGTTTCAGGCACAAAGACTTAAAACAAAAACTAAACTAGATTAGTGTTGCAGTTTACTTGATAAATAACTAGTCCATTCATTTCCTTGACAATTGTTTGCTCAAGTTTCCTTAAGATTATAAATTGGTTGTGTTTTAATTCCTTTAACAGATCACGAGGCAATTTTGATTGGAGATGAGGCAATCAATTATTCTTGGTGACATGATCTAGACACATCTTTACTAGAACACTAACTTACCCACAAATTACTATGCTCAGAGTTGGTATCTGTTATAAAAGTTCTTCTTTGCTACTTCTATTGTTTTTATTTAACAGATTGATTAATTTTATGACTATTTGCACTGACTGTAAAACACTTATGGTTATTAATTTATATTAAATGTTGCCAAAGAACAAGTTTGCAATGTTACTCTGTGTGCATAACCTGCTGCAGTTACATCTAAGTTTTCATTTGAATGGGCAGCGTGCTCTTATTTCAGTATAATTTCTTTCTATATTTGTGTCTATTTCACTCTTAAAGGGTTTGTTTTGTCAAACTCATGGCATTGAAAGTTGTATTTTTATTAGATTTGGGAACATATTACTTATAGTCCTACAAAAATGAACTGCAGCACTAGAAAACAAGGTAATTAATTTGTTGTATTTAAAGGAAGAATCCAAAGACTAAGATAAATGTGAACGAAGTTGCTTAATGGAAGGGGAGCAGTGTGTGTTTCATAATGGAAAGGTGAAACTGTTCAGCCTAGCTGAATTTAAAGTTAGTCTGTTCAGAATAGTTCTCCTACCTGTTTTGGAAATTAGAAATTCATCTAGACTTTATCGGGTAGTTGCCAGATGGCTCTAAGTGCAGGACAAGCCCTGATTGCAAACAGGAGCTTAATGCTCTTTGCTTATGAAGGCTAAGGTTGCGCAGTCAATACATTCCTTGACTGAGTGCAAGCTTGACAAAAATTTTGTAACTGGAACAAAGTTCCTTGTATATGACAGGATTCTGGCAACATTGCATATAATCTATTATTTGGGAAGACAAAATATTGAAGAACTGGCGAAGTTATAAAAATAATACCATAATTGCATATGTGAAGGTCCCAGCAGAGTTCTGCTAAGAACAACACAAATTTGAATGTAAATTTCCCTTTACAGCTAGAACTGATGAGGGCAGTAACAACAAAGCTGAATTTAAAAAACATTTGCAAGTCTCTGGACTGCTAATTTAAGAGATTATTAACTCAGAAAGAAAGCTCTTACGTATGGGTTACAGTTCAAGAACACTGAAGCTGAGAATAACAACTGTGTCTTGACTGTTAGTCAAACAGTGTCTGCTCTTCATCAAGAAGAGTGTAGCTGCAGCAGAATTCAAATTTTATAATGTAACACAGATATTAATTTTATGAAATATTACATCACTACATCAACTGTGAGTTATTGCAAGAGAAGCAGGGCTTCTCATAAAGCCAAGTCACACAAACCAAAGTAAATCGGGGGAGGACAGACAGAGTCACAGAATGATGTACAATAGCAATAGTGCTTGCAAGAAGTCTCCTATACTGTGCCAGGAACGTCCTAAACCAAATCAGCAAACTCCATGTAGAAGTACCAGGAGTTAGATGTAAGCCTTCACCTTAAATCAAGAGAGAGTTATTTTACTCAGACAAATTAATTCCTGATGAAGTTCTTTTCCACTGGAGATAAGACTGTCCGTGGGGCTGTACCAGGGATGAAACCATCCCACTGGATTTCTGCGGCATCAAAGAAGCATTATCATAACTGCTGAACAAAATTATCTTTCCAACATTTTAGCAAGGTTGTTTTCAAGCTGCTTTTATTAAAAAATACAATCTGGATGGTAGTCAACATGCACATAATTCCTCGAGGGGACACAAACCCAATTCTAGAAAGCAAGAGTGCCTAGGAAAAAAAATATGATAAATAAAAATAAGTGAACTAAAGCTGATGTGTTACCCTTTCAAACAACTGACTTGTTGCAGTTCAGAACTCAAATTAAGAAGCAAAAATAAATAATATTAATGTGAAGCTTTCCAGTAGACATGCATATGTACGGCAGGGATCACGCCTATATGAAAAAATATTTTCAGATATGGATGTTTGGCAAATTATTAGCAAACTACACAGTTGTCTGTAAGACAAAACTCAGCTTAGAAGGACCAAAAAGAATACTTTTAAGATATTAATTAGAGTGTTATATTTTCCCACAAAAATGTTTTGTTTGAAAGATCTATGCCTGCTTTATGTATGGCTAAGGAAATCCTGTCATTTCCTGACAATAGCAAAAGAGTTCAAAATTTCATTTTTTATTGACAGGTTTTTTCAACTAAACTTAAGCAGTAAGTAATCATTGCAATGCTTTATTAATATTCTATATGACAGCCAGATATCAAAGTAGATTCTTTTTGTTTATAATCACTATTCCTTAAATAAAAAATTGATAATTAAAGGATAAGAAAGGATGTGATCATTTTTAGAAAGTTGTTTTCTCCTTTTGGCATGATACATAACAAAGTACAAATAACATGCTACAGTTTTTATATACTATTCAATACATAGAAGCACTTCTATATCTTTTAGTAGACTAAAAAGTATTTTTTAAAAATTATGTTGCTTGCTGTGATGTTAAAATCTCAGACCATGTATGCACATACAGTAATTATATATACAGTAAGAATTCACTGTTCACTATATCAGAGAATTATGCTTCAGCTTCTATAACAGTTGCATTTTAGTATTGATTTCTTAAGCCAAAGTTGTTGATACTTACTCACCTGCTATCCAGTTTCCATCAGGCTTGCAATACACATGGCTAGTTTATAATCTAAGATAAAGATACTAATCCGGCAACTAAATTTTCTCTAGAGGATGGATATCAGGGAACTCTTAAATAAGTGGATTAAATAAATATCTACGGAATTACACAGATGATGTTTCTTCATTTTAGTGGAACTTTAAAGAATCAGAAGAGAAGGGTACAATGATCTTCCATAAGATGGATCTTATGTAGTTCCAGAAACAGCTGAGAACCCTAAATGAAATAGTTTCATTTCATAAAAGTGACTATTCAGACTACTTTCATCTTCCAAACTTTTCTATTAGATTTGCATTCAGATCAGATTTGCTGTTTAAATACACACATTGCGACAGACACCTGTAATTCATAAGAGAAATGAAGCAGTGCAGGAGTGGTGCAGGTAATAGCCAAAATTTTTGTTGATGGCAGGTTAGGTTGGCTGCATCTGCCACTTTTCCTATTTCACTGAAATTTCCTTTTAGTACTATGAAGGAAAGAAAAGCAAAGAATAATTTTCAGTAAATTTATTGATGGCTAAGATCCCTTTCTGAATAGAAGCTGGCCAAATCATAGGAGTTTAGTGTTGAATCAAATAGAAAGCTTAGTATATAGAGGCAGGAGGAATTTAAATTTAGCAGCTGCTCTGTGCCAAGTATATAGTCATTTTTCTTCAGGGAATTGGTTGAGTCCAGAAGCATTGGCAATGGGTAAGGGGAAACCTATTTTGCTTCCAGCTGGCCAGTCTATGACTTTATAGCTCAGAGGTTTAAAGTATTATGCTGCCTGATGTGGGACGATTGCCTGATGACCAAGTGTGAAGTTGGGAAATAAAAATTACCTATTCTGACAAAGTTGTAATATTTGTACAGAGATTCTGATCTTGTTACCAGTATTGTGAAAAAAAACTTCAGGTATGTTTAATTTAGTAAAATGACAGGAATAAAGATGGATAAGAAGTGTATCAGACATACCTCTCCTGTATTTTAAAAGGGGAGTTTCTTTTAATTACTTTTATCTTTTCCCAAAGGGGTAAAAAGCAGTGTTCATTAATCACGCAAATTACTTTCCAACTATACAATTAATTAGTCTAAGTTAAATTTGATGGTGTTTAAAAAAATAATTTGGGTAATCTAGATCTTGAAGGTGTGTGCACCTATCAGAAAAGCTGGATCTTAATGCATAATCAGCAAAAGGAGAGCTCCTTCCCCATTCTCAGCTGTAAGGACTTCTCAATTGCAAATATGTGTTGCTTGTAAATTTACTACTATCAAACCATCTGAATGTACCAGAAAAAGCCTGTCCAAAAACGAGAAAAGCTAGGAGTTGAAAGACAGTACTTTAGCCATAAGACAGGATCAGATGAAGTGTTTTGTTTTTTTTTTTAATATAGCAAAGCATTATTTTTTATAAAATAAAATAATAAAAGAGTAGCTCTGCCTATCTGTCCAATACAAGCATATGTACAGTTTACATTTTTACTTATATACATTTCATAAAACAAATCTGTATTTAAATCTATGTAAGTAGATCTGATTAAAATACTATAATTCATTTAATATGAATTTATATTGAAGTCACTAAGCCCATGAGACCTTGCCAGTTCATCTACAGCAAGCTGTTTCTTATATATGCAAAGTTCTTTAGTAAGCTAAGAGGTAATAACCACTGGATTGAATACACACCCCACTAATAATGCACATATTTACCATTAATATTCTTAATGTGTCTCAGAGGTCGCAGGGTAAGAATTCACTTTCTCCTTGACCAGGATCAGAGAGGGAGACAGAATTAGAATTGCCATGATATATTGTCGATCCCATTGCTGATGGCAGTTTATTGTCAGTATTGCTGATCAGTGTCACTGGCTCGCCTGAAAATAATGTAAGATTTAATAAATGTAATATTGAATACTTTATAGCCAAGAAAGCACAAACAATGGTATCCTTTTCTACAGCTTTTTCATTTTGAGTCACACAAGATTAATTCCTGTGTTTCATGTAAAATACATAGACAAAAAAACTGGAGGATCTTCTGAGATGCTTAGAAGTCTAAATTTAGCAAGGGGCAAAAGACACTTTGGTAGCAATGAATCCATCCAGGCATGTTTACTTGCACATATGTCACGTTTCTAGCACAAGCATAATGAGGATTTTTTTGAGAAAAACATTAATAGTATCTAATCATACTTAATAGAGAGTGTGTGCATTTTGTCACCCAGAGTCCTGTTCTCCAGATAAAAATATCCTTTTCTCCACATCATAGTTCAGTAAATTCCCCAAATTCTTAAAAAAAAAAAAAAAAAAAAAAAAAAGAAAGAAAATTTAAAAACACCTGGTCCTGTTCTTCTTAGAGAGCAGAGATCAAAGAAACAGAAAACTTTTAATCTTCAAAGATACAGTTGTACTTCAGAAGAATTACACCAATGCATTTTACATCCCATCTTTGGTAAGGAACCATGTAGCTAGTAATTTTTGTGTGTAAGCGATTTTTGTGATTTACTGTAGAGTACAGCGTGTTAAATGCTGGGCTGCCCTGCTTGTTGTGAAAGTTTTGCACTGGGCATTTCAAGCTGCTGAATTTGTTTTTTTCATGGAGTCTCAGAGAAAACCTTTGCAGAGACAGTGCACAAAGTGAAATCCCTGGTATTCTTTCGCAGTTAATTTGTTTTATCCCCCAAAAGAAAGACCCCAATAGAAAAGTATTCATTCATGTGCAAAGCTGAGATTCTGGGGCAGAGCAAGAGCAAAGGTTACCCCAGCACCCTCCCCCAAGCCTATTCAGAGAGAATCCCAGTTCTCACCTCTGAAAGACTATCTAGGGACAGAGAAAGAGAATGGCCCAGGGACAGCTTTTGGAAGATGAGAAATAGAAATGCCCTGTGTCTAGACTTTAAATAGAAAGGACAGGCTATACACACAGGTGATGCTTAAAAATAATACTTCAGAAGAAGTATGAGCCAAGGCTAGGGGGATAAGCAGCCTTGCAGTGGAGGAAGTAGCTGTAAAATACATTTTTACAAAATATACTACATTTTTATAAAATTATCAAAAGATACTTTGGCCTTAAAATTTGTACTAGCTGTAGTGAAGGTGGGATCTTGCATGAATTTAAACTGAGTTATGCAGATCCTTGAATTATGAAAAAAATAATGCTTCATTATACCTCCCTTGGAGTCCCATTTGATCTGCAGGGAAACACCAATAATACCTGGTAAAGCACAAAACAAAACTTTCACTTCTGCACTACTCAGAATGAGCAGTAGCTGGCATGGGAAACAGGCAAACCTTTAAAACCTTATTATAAAGACAGGAGAAAAAAAAATCCTCATAGATACACAGCTGAAGGTGGGATATCTGTGTTTGTGCTCTTCATGTTTTCCACTGATGATCCTTGTAAACACAATGTTAAGTTGGCTATTAGCCAAACTTTATACAGAATATCAGTACAAGAAGAGTTAAGTGTATAATTAAATCTATAAAGAAAACTGTTTATGCAATAACTTATATAGACGTTTATTTATTGCCAGATAACTTTATCTGTGAGGGAAATTGTGTAGATGCGACTATGGTTGAAATAAGCTAAAAATACATGTCCAGAATTTTCTCCAAGCTTGTAGATTTCTTTAGCTGTTACTCCATTTGCTTTGAGTACTTTTATTTTGGCTGACAAGTCTCCTGATATACTATTAATTAAAAAGTTTACAAAAGTAATACATGAAAGTTATTACCATCGATTGAGTTTCAGGCATGGAGGGAATCGAGAGAGGGGGTGGTGGTGGATTTTGTTTGTTTGCTTGTTTGTTTTGTTTTATATAAAAGAAAAACTGAAGTCAGGAGAAGTTACCTTCCAAGAACTCAGAAGACTGATGCAAGAATCAGCGTGAATCCATATCAGAGTTTGCAGTGATGACCACATAGAAGATGAGGCTTCTTTTGTTCTGGGCTCATCATTTAAGTACATGTATGTACTTAAATATAACCTCAAGTTGTTCTTTCTTTGCCCTCAAGCTTCTGTGACAGTCCCACACCATCATCTTCATATCTCTGGATGGTTTTATGGTTATTTCATGTTAGAATGCAAAAGTGATACCATAGACTGTACAAGTCTTTTTAATCTTATTGGGCATCTTGAAAGCTTTTGAGAAAATTTGAATCTTATCCTTTTGTAGTATAACTTGCATATTGATGTTAATAATCCCCTAATGGCTACAGCAGCTACAGAAATATGTCAAACCCAGTTCCTATTTCAATTCCTAGATTGTGCCCAGAATACTGAGGCCTATAGCTAAGAAAGATAACCTTTTGACTCCTTAGAAACAAAGTTTTGTTTGTGATTTTAATGTACAGATGAGTTTTCAGTAGATATGAAAAAGATACTTTTGATGCTGGAAAACTTACATTGGGATCTCTAATCTTTTATTTCAAGTCCTTTACTTCAGTTTCAACTTTGGACTGTAGCTGAATCCTTTTACCAAATAGCAAACAGAAGTATATTCAAGACTGAGTGCATTTCAACAATATTTAGAAGAATAACAGAAGATTCATAGCACTAATTACTATGAAGGTGTCATATAAATCTCAAGCATCATCGTGTTTGCTCTTTCTCCCAAGCATTGTATGAAACAGGGCTTTGAGAGGTTAATTTGACAAATAGCTGTGGTCATTGCTAGAGGACCAGTAACTGTTCTTTTCTAGGACTTCTTTTTATAACTGTTCTCTCATGGGAGATCACTGGTCTCACAGCAGAGCAGCTAAATAGAATATATATATATGTTCCTGAGCTGCCCTGGTGTGAAAGTCAGTAGTGCAGTGGATTCTTTTGGATGTGTGTGAATGGCAGTGGATTGCAGTGGGAACTAGTGGGAATGGCAGGTGGTTTTGAGTTATTCCTCCTACATTTGTACTGAAAGAGCTGAGGATTGCTTTTAATATAAAACCAACTGCTGGGTCATTCCAAAAGATTTACCTGGCCCTGGATTCTGACTCCAAGAGCACCTACAAGGAGATAACTAGAGTTGACTGGGCAAAGAATGGGACAAGCATTTATGGCAGTTCTCCTTTCTACTCTCCAATCTGCAGTGACTAATCACTTCCAGGTTAGACACAAAGAAGAGGGTCAGAGCACTTAGTGCTGCATAGACCAGCTTCGTGCAAAACCACCCATCCTAAATAAGTCGGAAAAGGGAAATGCTGGACTTTTAAAAGAGGCTTTAATAAACTCCTTCAAAGCATAACACTGTTTTCCATAAACACAAGATGTTAATACTGCGATAATCCTGAAAAAAAAAAAAAAACCAACAATGAAGTTAGTTGTGAGATAAGACGAAAGAAACACATTTACTAACCACATTAACGTAACATTTTACAGCATTCAATAAGTTTTTGCATTTTGGAGGGACGCAGAAAAGTTACAAGGGGATAAGTGAGTACTGGGACTTTTTTTAATTCTTCCTCAAACCATTGTCGTAACAGCAGGTATGAAAGATAGTACCATTTATAAAATGTTGCAAGACAGTGTGGTAGAAAGAATGCCAGAGAACCACCTAAATTGGACAAAGTTGTAATCTGTGTCCAAAGCAGTATGCACAGTAAGCTCCAGAATCTTTAATAAATCTTTTCCACCTATAGAGTCCAGGAATACGCAAAGTCCAATTTTTTCCATTCAAAAAAAAAATCTGTGCTCATTCCATGATCCAGTTTTACAATCTCTGACATTGGTGTTTGTGTCCACATTTTTATACAAAGCATATCAAGAAAAGGGGAATCACCACATGGTTCAGAAGATACTAAATGAGCAGTCTGTGATGCTCATCACTACTCTCCTTCAATTCAAAAACCAAACAAATCACTCAGGCTGAGACCAAGATGCCTGATTCTGCACTAGGAGTGTCATTCCCGGAGCTGAGTGCCAGACTGCAAAATGCTACAGTGTTCTGCATGGCAATAGCCAGGTCTTCCTGTGAGTTAATTCCAGATTTTTTCATTCTAAAACCAAAATAACTGAATTCTTATGTATTTGCTAAGATTTTCTGCACAGCTTTTATATATTTCTGTGTACACTAATCTTTGAGGAATACCATTTGCCAATTTTTTTCATCGAGATTTTCCACATACACATTTTCCACATATTGTATAATTTGTCTCAGCATTGTTCTGTCTAAGTTTTACAGATTGTTCAGATCTTATGAACAACTTTCTCTGGAAATAGGAAAATAACAAAATGAGAATACACAGAAAAACTATAATACACATAGCTGGGAAATGCTCCCTTTAAACATGCCTACTGACCTAATCTTTCTGGTATCTCTCTCTTGACTTGGAAAGCTAGAAATAGACAAAGCAGGAAAAACTCTGAAATAAAACAACTCTCTCATTTGAGTTATCTATTTTTTTCTGTTTACTGTTGTTCCTCTTCTTGTCTAGAACTTTATTGGATTTTTTTTCTTTACTTTCTACTTTAACCTTAATGAGGATAGGATCGGTTTCATCTTATTTGCCTGCAAAATTTGAGGCAAACATCCATTCTGCTATAGGATTTCCCTAATCAGTTTGATGAGTCTAAGATTCCTCATCTCAGGTTTAATGGATACTTAATCTTACCCTTCTCACTGTCCATCCCTCCTATGTTTTGAGCAAGTTTTAAATGTTACTCTCATTGCATTTATATTCTCTGATCTCTCTGCCCTGTCTCATCTGTATTCACCAGGGAGGAACTGGCCTGAACATTGTGGAGGATGCCAAGCTTACACTACTTTTTTCAGTTTTATTTCTAAATCCAAAATTAAAATAATCGGGTAGTCTGGGTTCACAGGGTCTTGCAGACCAAGGGTGCTTGGGTGAGGATAAACCCTGCATCAGCATAACACACAGAGATGCCTGTGGGGAAAAGGCAGGCCTACCATCCTGCCTTTGGCAAGGCTCTTCTTATTTAAATGAAGACATTCTTGGCAATACTGCATTGCTGGGCAGAAGCAGCCTCAAAGCCAAACTTGAAGCCAAATGCATCACCGTGAATTTTGTTTTAGAGGGCCATCAAGAACAGCTCAACTCAAAAGGGATGCATTTTCCAACTGAAAGTACACTTTGATATGCATTCACCCTCTGAAATGCAATGTAGCAGGCACAATTGAACATACATAGCCTGGGGTTATTTCTAGAGATGCTGTCAGATCTCTTCCTGCAAGGGAAGGTGAGATTTGTAAGCATTCTGAATTCAGACCATTTACAAGGAAAAGTCAGTGAATGATACTGGATTTCAATAGCACCATTACCTTTAAGTACTCTTAAAAACTTACTTCAGAGGATTAAAAATGAACTCTTATGCACATCAAAAACTTTTCCCCTTACAAGCACAGAAAGTATAGCTCATATAAATGCAAGTTTTTCATTACTACTTTTTCAACTCTATGGTCAATTGAAGTATTTTAATTATTTACAGTATTTAAATTTTACAGTATTGATGTAATTTATAACATCAGTTTCTATCTAATTCTCTCCACAAACACTGTTGGGATATTTCTAAATAAAATAGGTTACAGTCTTCAAATCTTCACTAACAAGGTAAAACTAGTACCTGGAAAAAAACCAAACCAAACAAAACAAAACAAACATACTTTCAAGCACATACATCCAAATGTACAGGTAACAAGAACCTCATTTTACAGAAACACTCTTAACTTCTTGCTTTCTCTTCTATATCTATTTCAGTAAAAAGTAAGATTTCTGGAATTAACCCCAAATACCTCCAAATACATCTAACAATTCTAAGTTCAAGTTCAATATGAATATTTATTTAAACAAAAGAGTGTGGTCTTTTGTTTAATCTTAAAAGCAGTTGACTAACATACTAAAGGATTCAAAGGCCTGAAGTCAAGACTGCTTTAGCTACTTACTTCCACAGCGAGCAAACACTAAGAAACTGGTTAAGACATAGAGTAATATGGTCTGGGCTCAGTAAGTTTGTAATCCTGCCCAGAGCTTCTGAGATATGGTTGCCTAAATAGTTTATAACTAGTGCTAGAATTCAGAGTAAAATTACTATCTCTCCTAGAAAGACTTATAACTGCAGCAAAGAAACATTTATACTAAGAATCTGTGTACAACTTCCTGTGCAAGTTTCTTCTCTAAAAAGTTGCAGTTCATAAATATGTATATAGATAATATTTGGGCTGAGGAAACGAAAATAAAAGTCATCAAATGAGCTCACTATTTTTATCTGAATGAGGTTAACTCTGAAATATAGTTTTATACAATAAAGCAAAACAGGTAAGTCAAACTGTAATGGGAATTCTGTCAGAAATTCTAATTACAGACAGTCAGGAATTTCTAAAGATGAGCCAAAGCTTTTCCCGGTAGTAGACCAGTTTTGACTGGTATATATACACCAGTGGGCTTAGGCAATAAAATGTAGTTGTCTGGAACAGGGAATAAATAATTTGTTGGCCTGAGCAAGCAGCTGGTCTTTGCAAAGTCCATGTATCTTTGCTTTGCTTCGCTGGATTTAGAGGAAGAAGTTGAATCCATGTGAGGGTCCTAACCAGACAGTGATAAGCTGTCTTTCTTTTTAGCTTGATGAGTATTTATTCAGCTATACAGAGTGGAGCAGGTCCAAGGACGAAGAGGCCAGTCCTTAACACCAGAATAGTCCTCAGTTCAGCCATCAGACAGCAATGGGAACATTCCTGAGTCTGATTCAGGCACGGTCTGATTTGAAGGCAGGTCTCCCAAATCCCCCGAGGATACCATAGCCATGAGGCAACTGGCTGTGATGTGTGTCTGTCTGTTCAAAAGGTTACTTGGTTCTGATGCAGAATGTGTAAAAAAAAGTCTCTTCACAGTCTGTCCTTTCAATACGACAGACTGTCTCAGTTCTCTGTAGGTATCACTGAGTTTGCAGAAAAGGTTGAGCAGAACCTGTCACAGTCCCTGTCCATGGAGGTAGGTGATGTGACTCAGGTACACCTGGCTGCATCGGAGCAGGTCGTGGTTGGTGGGTTACCCATGTGAACATCGCATATAATGATTTGCTGCAGGACCAGGAACTATGGAATATTAACCAAAAATGCTCTCTTCAGTATTAGAAATAGCCGTTTTAATGAAGTAGACGTGCCCACCAACTGTTGACGCACCTACCGGATGAAGAGGAAGAAGGGCGAAACTGTGTCCCCGGGCGTCCCGGGGCAGCCAGCAACCCTGCACGCCCCGGGCGCTCCCCCCGCTCGCCGACGCAGGATGGCGCCCTCAGTATGAGCAATTATCCCGGGGGGAGCAGGTTGGAGATCCATTTCCAGAATAAAGCGTTTCTCTCTGAATGACCCTATTCCCAAGGAGCATCGATTATATAGCTCCGCTTTTCAATGCAGTGATACATTCTGCTACTCCCCTAATCATTGTTACATTACTTTGCCCGGCGACGGTAAAAGGATCTCTCAAGTAAGTGTTCACTGTGCTGTTTCAGAAGGAATGGTGACAAAGGTGACTAGCTATTTAGGACGTTGTGCTTGTTTTGTTAGAACTGCAGTTAAAAGAAATTTCACATACTTCTATATAGAATGCAATTTAACTATAGTAGTACTTCGTATTCAGAGGTAATTGTGTAGAGTTTATTTGAAACGACGAGTAACAGCCGCAGCTCTGATTTCCCCATCTCACAGGGCACAAAGCCAGCCCTTGCTGACCATCAGAGTCCTGCTGGCTGTTTGACTTTGCAGGCGGATCCTGCTCTTTCGATGCTCGGAGAAGTCCCTGAGTAGCTGTGCTCTTGGACCTTCCTCTGCAATCATTTCACAGTCCAACCAGATATTATAGATTCACCAGAAGGTGCAATTACACCTACTACCTCCGGCTGGGGAGGAAAACCCGCACCCGCACCGTTTGGGAAATACAGTTAGCAGAAGCTTGAAACCTTAGAACCTAGGTTCAGGAAGGATTTGGTTTTTTCTCTCTCTTTTTTCGGCAATCGGAAATTGACTTGGTGGTTAAGAGGGCAAGTGGGAGTTCCAACCCACTCCGTCCGTGTGACCCTCTCCCCGGCACCGCTGGCTTCCCGGAGCAGGGGCGCTCCGCAGGCCGCCAGCTGCTCTCTCCCGCGCGCGTCTCCCAGCCCTGCCAGACGGGGACACGGGGACACGGCCCCCGCCCCGACCCCCGCCCGGCTCCCCGCCGCAAATGAAACTGAAAGCGCTGTGCGGGCAGGGCTGGGACCCGCAACCCTGGCGCGCTCCTGGCCCGGCTGCCGCTGGCAGCGCGAGCTTCAGACACCGCCTCCCCTCCGCTGGAAATGGTATTTAAGAAGTTTCCTTTTATTAATGCCCGTAACGGGGCGCTGGACGGGCAGGGCGATGGCAGCAGGGCGATGGCAGCAGGGGGCGGCCCCAGCTCGCAGCCCGCCGGCAGCGCCCGTACCCGGCGCCTGCCGCCAGCACCCCGAGGCCGGGCTGCGGCTCCCCGGACGGGCGGGCCCGCGCTCCCCTCAGGCGGCTCCGTGAGGGTCCCGCCGCCCCCCCTGCCGAGTGCCGCTCCCCCGGCTGCGCCCCTGCCCCCCCGCCGCCACGTGACGGGCGCGCATGCGCGGCGGCCCGGGGCACATCTGCAGGCTGACGTCAGCGGGCCCCGCGCCGTCCCCCGGGCGAGGCTGCCAAGGCTCCCCCGCTGCCGCCGCGCTCGGCTTGGCCCGGCGCCGGCAGCCAGAGGAGGAGGTCTGGGGCTACTTCAACCAAACTTTCCTGAGTCCTTCCTGCTCTGCCTGCCTCCCCTCTGCTCCCCCTCTCTTTCCCCCCTTTCTGTCTCCCGATCCCCCCTCCCCAGCACAACTCAGATGATATTCACATGGTATTTTGCACAGAGGAGGCTGCTCAAGAGGAGGGCACCCACCCCCACCCCAATATAAGCCTGTTTTTCCCTCCTTCCTCCTCCCCCCGTCTTTTTTGTTGGAAAGAGAAAATGTGCAGGGTGATAGCTTGGGTGAATTGATGGCATCCTTCCTCCTGCCAAGCCAACCCGTTTTCTAAAAACCCCTTTTAGGAAGGCTAGAGAATTTTATTCTGTTGGAGAATATAACCCTGATGGTTGCTTGCACAGAGGGGAAAAGCAGAGAGGAATACGGGAATCGTCCTGTGCAATCTCTATTGTTTGAAACTTACTTTATATCAGAAATTGAAGATGAAAACGGTAAGGAAGATTTCACACTATTCAATGAAACTTTTTGCTTTTCTTATGTCCCGAATAATGGTGCGTGCAGGGCTTTGGGGAGCGGGGGGATATTTATATTGCATTAGGCGAGGTGCATTTGGAGTAATTTCAGAGAGAAACCTCTGAGGATGGGGGAAGGGGGTGCGAGGATTTTTCAGCCGATAAGAGAGGTAATTGATGAAGTACCATCTCGAATAGTGCACTTTTAAGAAGATTTTTTTTTTAATATACTTTGAATACTAAGTCGTTGGTAGAAGCAGGAAAGGAAAAACAAAACCAAACCAAAACCAAACAACAGACGAAAACCAAAGCAGCCCCCAAACCCCAGCGACAACCCAGGGCTATTCCGGACTGCTGCTGAGGAAGCCCCGCTCTCGGCCGTGCCGTGTCCGGCGGTGTCCGCTGCCGCGGTCAGACAAGTGCACACTTTGTGCCTGAGCTCGGAGGGTCGGCGCGGCCGCCGTCCCGCAGCGGTGCTCGCGGGGATGTCGGGCTCTCGCTGGGCTCATCAGGAAGATGGAAGCGTGTGGTTTTGATTTACTTCGAGCCGCTTGGGATTTGCCAGACTCTTAACCCCGCGGACTCGTGTTTGTCGGTGTATGTCTGTCTCCGCAGTGGCTTGGGGTTAAAAGGGACTTTGTTTGGTGGGAGGAGGTAAGTGGGCTCTGGCTCCCCGGCGATGTGTGTGCGGATTTTGTCTTCGCTACTTTCTTTCATTGTTGTACAAGAGAGAAGGGAGAGAGAGGGAAAGAGTCAGACTCTTGTTTTTATTTGGGCTGCCGGTGCAACGCGTTTGGGCCAAACGCCAAGTGTCTGGGTCACACGCGTTTTATCCAAATAGATTCAGCGCTGCTGTCTGGAAATGGGCTGCTGAAAGTTAACTTTAGGATCAGCTCCACCACAGCAACCAGACTCTTCCCTGCAGTCTCTCTAGGGACGACGTCTTTTTTTTTTTTTTAGGGATGTGTGTCTGGTGACTTCCAATTTGCTTCAGCTCCAGTTTTTTTAACTGTGTGTGCAGACGTGTACAGATAACGTGCATGTGTTGAGCTGTGTGTGTAGCCATGTATTTTTCTAGCCTGTTGGCTTTTTCTTTTGGAGGGGTGCGAGCTGCTTTTTCGGTAGATGCAGTGACAGCTGCCCCCTCGACACGGCCGACGGGGAACCCTGGGGCTGGCGGGGGCGGGAGGGGAATTCATACGGCAGCAGCCCCGTCGTACGCCGGGGCCCGCACAGCAGTAATTTTACTCCCCACGCCTCGACTTCTGGATAATTCCCGGGAAGGAGGGCTCGGTCCTTTCCTTTTGTACGTGTCCGCCTCCCGGCCACCCTCGGCCCCCTTCCTTTTCACCGAGCTCTGCCCGGCACGGTCTGCGTGTCGCAGTTCTCGTCTGGGGAAGCTCCCGGGAGCACGGCTAATCCCTGGCTTTTGAAGCCCTGCGGCGCTTTTCACGGCCAGCCGCGATACCTGTAATTGAATTTGTATGATTGATGCCTGTCCTCCGCCCCGTCCCCTCCCGCCGCCCTCCCCATTTCCTTAGCAACCACTCGTAGTGCCGGGCGGGCGCACGGCCGCCCCTGCCCGCGCCTCACCGCGGGCTCCCGCCGCCCGCACGGCCCGGCCGCGGAGGGCGGGAAGGCGGCGGGGGCCGAGCCGCGGGGGCGGGGGCCGGGAGGACAACCCCCTGTCCGCCCGCCGGAGCGGCGGGTCTCTTTCCCGGTCGTCGCTCTTCTCGACCCCGCCCCGGGGCGCAGCAGCGGTCTGGGAGCTGTGATCCGGCGGTGCGGTGTCGCGTCTGTTCTGGCACTTCGGCCGCTAAACGGGAAACCTTGGAGCTGCCGTCCCCCAAGCGCGCTGGAACCTGTCGGTTCTGCGATGAACACCCCTGGTGTGGCGGTTGTCTTGGCACACCAGGCTCGGATGGTCTCCGGTCCTAAAACTTGAGCTACCTCTGGTTAAGTGATGCCTTAGTTGCCCAAAGCACCTTTGGTTAGATAGAGGCTCCCCTGATGACCGCTGTGAGCAGTTTGGCTAGTCACCTCCTCGTAATACATTTTATCACGGAATCATTTAGGTTGAAGAGGACCTCTGAGGTCATTGAGTCCAATATATGATTGAGCACTACTCTGTCAACTAGACCATGGCACCAAGTGCCAGATCCAGTCTTCCCTTAAACGCCTTCAGCAATGGTGACACCACTACCGTCCTGAGCATCCCATTCCAATGTCTAATCACCCTTCTGTGTAGAAATTCTTCCTCATGTGCAACCTAAACTACCCCCCAGCAGTTTGAGGTTGTGTCCTCTTATGTCACTGGTTGGTTGGGAGAAGAGACCAACCTCCACCCCGTTACACTTTCAGGCAGTTGTAGAGAGCAATAATAATCCTTGAGCTGCCTTTTCTCCAAGCTAAACACCCCCAGCTCTGTCAGCCACCTCTCATAAGACTAGTGCTCCAAAAACTATGGCTTTTTTTCTCCTCACTGACTGTCACTGGGTAAGTGTCACCAGTGTCAAGACTGCCACAGTTATCATCAGTGCCTTCACAGAAATGCCAGTGCTATGCATCTGCTTTGTCACGGGCATCAGAAAACATCTTGTACTATTCCTTTCCTGTTTGGCAGAGCTCTTAGACGGGGTCTTTGGTTTTAGGTGGTGGTTGAGGACACCAGTAGGTGAATGTGTAGTGCACCACATGACACGCTAGAAGTTTCTTACTGTAAGCTTAGTGTTGACCAAATTTTGCATCTTAACAACAGTCTACAGTGAAATGCTGAATATAGACTGCCCCAGAAGGTGGAAATAAAAAAACAAAAAAAAACAACAAAAAAAAAAGGGGTATAGGGTCTGGACTTTGAGGTTTCTACCAAATGTCATACTGAAAGTGTTTTATCTTGAAATTACCCGAGTGCTTTATCATTCACATCCATTGCTGCTTTTCATCTGGCAATAGCTTCATGTGATCAGGTTGTATCCATGGTCAAGCTGGAAATAAATATTTTTGAAGAAGTAAAAAATTCTACTGGAGCTTAATATGAAAGGATATTGGTCTTATATGAAGCTTGAAATGGGGGAGACCACTTCAGGGACCTCTGCAAGGACACTAGACATGAGTGACTGTTTGACACAATTGACCAGCATACAACCACAGGGTCCATCATGTGGGCCATTGGTGGGTAAATAATAAATAATGGTACTAAATAATGGGTACTGTTAATTTATGTCCAGTATTCTGAGTATCTAGCTCCTTCGGTACTGCAGTTTCAGGAGATACTAATGTTAGGATAACTTATTATCAGCCTAACAGGCTGAACATGAGCTCCCTGTTAGGATATTTTGGCTAAGTTGAAGCTGTAAGGCAATATTACGTCTATATATGGCAGTAATGAGCCATGACTGGACTACAGTGTCCAGTTCTGGTGTCTGTGGATGAAAAGGGATGCTGATGAATTGGAAATGGTTCAGAGAAAAACTGCTGAAGTATTCAGCCATCTGGAAACTGGATTATACTGAATGAGATAAACCAAATAGGCTGAGCTGCTTATCAGGAAGTGTCCAGAGGTGCTTGTATCAGATTATAACTATGCATACAAGGAGAAGAAACCAGCTCATTAGTAAACAGGGATAAAGCAAGATTCAGTGACAAGAATTTGAAACTATACATTCTGAGATTAGAAATAAGGTGCATTACTTACTTTCCTAATCTAGCTGAAAGACTTCGGGGTTAATTATGTTTCTTCAAAATTTGCAAATTTCTAAGAATTGTAACTAAATATTGGCTAGGAAATAAAGGTTCTACATAGCAATTCAAACAGAGAGCTTTTTTATTGATGGGCTTTGAGGCCCTGCCACATGTGAGTGGCATCACAAAGTCTTTATGCTTCACTGGGAAAACAATACTACTAAGCACAAAGCATGTTTGCAAAATATCTTTTAGTCTCTTTACAAACCTGATTAAATCCTGGGTGCTATCTTGAAAGATATTTAAAAGGTCAGATTAACCTCATTTGCACATTAATAATTAGACGGGTTTCAAATTGGCTAAGTTACCTAAATATTCATTGTAATGCTGGTAAATTGGATTTGGGTGATGTTGGTTTTTTCCTTGATATTTTAGGTTACAGCTCTTTATAAAACCTTCACAAATAATCCACTAGCTGCAGCTGTATTACCTGTCTGAATGAATGTTTTAATTCATTACAAGAATTTTAGAAAGGCATATTTATCTGGTGCAAATGTAGGTGACTCTGTATGCTTGTGGAAATTGGATTTTAAACAAGCTCCCCTTCTTAGGTGTTCTGTTTCTCCATTGTCTGCTTCAGAAGAGTTTGTGCACAGGTGTGCTGCGAGTGTTTAAGTGGACTGATGAGTACCAGCTGACACAACACATAGTTTGGTGTCCCATGACACTGGACTGTTAGTTGACTGCATGGATCTTCCATTTAATCCCTGGCTACAGCTAGAGCTGCTTTTTACTATTGTTGCAATATTATTTTAAACGAAAAAAAATGACAACAAATATTTGAAATATTAGTATGTGTATGATGAATAGCTTTAGATACTGAAATTTATTCTTTAGTATTCTAACATGCAGCATTCCCATTTAAGTGAATGAGAATTCTGCCTGCATAAGCAGAACCTTAGCCCAAGCAGTAACAAAATACATGCTTCAGAAAGATCAGATAACTGTACTCTGGAGTCTTTCCCAGGTTCTTCATGTATCTACCAGTATATTGGGACCTGTTGTTAGTAGTTGAAATCAATGAGTGCATAGCATTGATTATAGATGGAACAAGTCTGAACGCAGTATTTGATCTACAAGAAACACTGAATAGGTGTAAGAATTCATAAAAATAACATGAACTTGATAAGTTTGTCATAAGCTGTATGGATCTGCTTTTCAAGGTTAATGGTAATCCTTTTTCTATTTTTTTGTTTTTGTAAGGTTGTGATTTTGGATGTGACTGTAAAATTGACACTGAATATTATTTCAAAATGTTGCCCTGTGTAGTTCACTATCATGGCTTAGTATTTTGCAGCATAGATCTGTTTTAATAGAATTTTCCTTGATTCATATTCTTCTGTTTTTCAGGGAAAGAAATGGAGCAAGTTCAGTAACTATCCAATCTAACATCTGTCTCATATCTTAAGGAATCTTACAAATACTTGCTTTGAATTGAGAAAATGACTGCAGCTATAGAAGAAAGTACCTGTCCAAAAAGTGGAACATCCTATAGTTAATTTGGAAGTAGTATAAAATAAATATACCTGTTATGGTGCGATTCTGGAGTGAAGTTAACTCTATAGCACACAGGTAGCTCTCCCAGGAGAAAGAAAAAAGAACTTTCTGCTTTTTCTAAATTATGGAAATTTTTTGGAAGACGTGGACATGGATTTTGAGCCTAGTCATGGTTTCATCGGAATTTCACAGTAACAACCGGCTCTCGTACAGTTCTCAAGGTAGGTGACTGATCTCTGTAGCTGGAAAGAAGCATGTGTTTTTGCATTTGTACTTACGTAATATTTTTTGAAACCACATTTTTATAATTTATAAGCTCATATAGGCTCTACTTTTAGTTTTATCATGATTAATTGTCATGCAGATTAAATTTCCTTGTTCTAATTTCTCTCTGTCTAATTTAACTGTAGGAAAGCCTTGCAAATTAAATCTCATAAAATGTACTTGATAATATTTGAGAGGCTTGCTATGATAAAATTAACATGCTTTTAGACTAGGAAGTAAGAATCTAATCTTGTTTTTACAATATAATCCTTTTCATTACTACTATTTGTTTTCTTGCAAGTGGATTTTATAGCTTTTGTCTTTGAATGCTATCACTGGGAAAAATATGCCCTTCTTAAGTTAGCCACAAATATTTACATGTTTTTGGTAAAGAGAAAAAGATATGTATTAAATTTTTTTCATATTTCCAGTGATAAGCAAATTAATAGGCAACCAAACACATTTCATTGACTTACAAACAAAGAAAATGATGTTTTATTTTATTTAGTAGAATGCTGCATCATGTGTTTACCTGAAAATGACTTTTACTCATGAGAGTGAAATTTACCCAAAAATGGTATATGTTTATGCTACTACTTGTTGTTTCCTGTTATATTTTCTTCTCTTCTATGCCCACTCCCTGGACTGTCTTACCTTGTGATTGATTACAAAGAGGAATTCCTGTCTTACCTTGAACACTACCAACTAACAATCCCAATAAGGGTTGATCAAAATGGAGCCTTCCTCAGCTTTACTGTGAAAAATCCTAAACCCTCAAGAAGGAGGAGGAGCACAGACCCTTATGACCAAGAACTGGCAGCATCTAAATTATTTTTTAAACTTTCTGCCTATGGCAAGCACTTTCATTTAAACCTGACTCTCAACACAGATTTCGTGTCCAGACATTTTACAGTAGAGTACTGGGGGAAAGATGGACCACAATGGAAGCATGATTTCTTAGACCACTGTCATTACACAGGATATTTGCAAGACCAACACAGTACAACTAAAGTGGCTTTAAGCAACTGCAATGGTCTGGTAAGTCCATATTACATGTTATAGTATAATAGTGTGCTTGTCCCTTTTAAATTACAGAATAAGAGTTAAATTGGCATATCTTTCAGTTTTTTTGAGTCCCTGTGGGAAGCGAGTAGACAGGAATGTGCAGAAAACCCCTAAAACCTGATCTAGGTTCTGGGGAAAAGTAGTTGTGTGTTTTTCAAGCTTAATAGAAGTACTAAGACTCAATTCCATAGTCTTTAGCAGGCAACCTCTTTAGTGTTTACAGTGTTTGCACTAGGGATGCAAGATTAGGTCTATACTGAGATCTTTACAGTTATAAGAACCTTCCAGGCTCAAGGGGCAGGAAGAAGGAAACAGTGGATCCTCCACAATGCTCAGTCTCTACAGAGAGATGTTGATTGAACTGAACACCTCCTTGTCTTTGAGCATTTGGGTTTAGAAACTGAGTGAATAAAACAAGAGGAATTGCTTGGTGTGGACATTATCATTGCTATAAATTCGGAACATGAAAAGTCTTTAGCAAGTACTAGCATCAGAAAGTAATTGTATAACTTTTTTACTGAAGGATTTTTTTTACAGATCTTAAACTTTTGCATTTAGAAGTAAGATTAGAAGGTCTTGCCTCATTTATTCTCATCTCTTCTCTTACTGGTGATCTTTTGATCACATGACAGTAGTACCTTCATGGGAGAAAGAAATTAGAAAATGAATGCAAAGAAGTAAAAAAGCAAGAGTATTGAGTAACAAAATACTGAAATAGAAAGACGTGAGTATTAAACACTAAATCAAGAGCCAGTGATTTCTCTAGTAAAAATATATACTATGGTTACTCTTTCTAGTTTTTATAATGGTAGAATGCTGGTTGATATTCTTGTTAGGAATAGGTAGATCTAACTAATTGCTAAGTAAAAAAAAAAGATTGCTCAGATTTGCTAAACTAATTCCCATTTATCCTTGGAAGTGCTATTGATTAGTGCCCCTTGGCATGTTATTTTCAAAAAAAAGCCAGTTGTTTCAGATCTAGATAGGTTGCATTACACCCATCTACATGTGATATCCCTGATAGTCGAGTTTAATGTTTCAGAGGATTCTTGAGCAAAAATAATGGGGATTTCAAGCGCTAAGCAAACACTTTTAAGAAATGGAGTTAAGGTGATGTTCCATTGAGTGTGGTATCACAGTTTGTTCGTGTAGACTAACAGCATATAGGTCTGAATTTAGTGCAATTTTCACTCTGATTTCCTTGTAATGGCTTTTTTTTTTTAGCTTTAAAGCTAGTACTCTCCATCTTTGCCTTTGAGTTCTCTTCAGCTAAAAATATGATAGAGACCAAGTCCCTTATTTCAGGATTCATTTCTTTAAAAGAGAGGCTGCATGCCTCTTTATTTCCAGAATTTCTGCTAATTGGTGCACAGACTAGCTGGTCCCCTTGGAGCCTGCAGTAAGTGCCATGGTGATCCCATTTCAGTTTCTCTTTGACCTTGGCTAAGGTAGTGAGCTAAGAACTCCTGCCCTTGCCCTAGCTGAGTTTTCCTTTCATGTTAGGAAAATAAAAGTGGGATGAAACAGAAAAAAGCCCGTATTTTCCTATTGTCTTTGTTCATCTGTTGCTTCTCATAGCACTTATTTTCTTCAAAAGAGCACAGAAGATGTCATGAGGAAGCAGAACCTTTTTTTGCTTTTTTTTTTTTTGCTTTGGTTTGCCCAACACCCTGAGGTGACATTTAGCATTGGAATTGCTACGTTTCCCCTTAGCTCTCAGGCTGTCGATGTTGCTGGAGTGAAGCTGTCTCTGGTTCTAGGTGTCAGTATGTTCGTGTTTGTAAGTTAACTAAAGTGTAGAGTGTTTCCCAGTTAAATTGTCATCTTCAGTGACTGTGGTTGTTGTCAGTTCTTATGTCTGTCTTTCAGGTATTAAGGCAGCCTTAATTCAGTCTTTAGGCCCACAAGTTCTTCATGGTCATGCTTCTTTACTTGGGACTTCAGATATCAGATATACACTGCATCTCTTAGGAAGATTTGGTCACAAGCATGTGAGGCTCCTGTCTTGCTCCAGAAACATCAGCGGAGTGACGCACGACTCTCTCTCAGAGGCATGAATCTTGCAGAGGGTGCAGCAGTAGTCTTGACTTGGTGTCACCCTCTACTGTATAGAAACTCTCCTGTCATCCAGTGTTGGCAGTGCCTTCCAGAGCTCTGTGTATAGGAGTTACCACTGCCATTGGCAGTGAATATTGAAGACAGTATTACTTGTTTAAACTTAGCAATAGTTCCCAATGCCTTGTACTTAAGGCATTCATTGTATTCTCCAGTTTGATTGCTGGTCTGTAAGTCACTGCTAATTGTATTCTAATAGTCCTTGATTGACATCTGTATCAAAGCCAGTCATTGGAAGTTTAACTCTAAAGCAGGTAATAAGTAATCTTTAACAGTGATTGTAGCTCACAAACAAAATGTATGCATTACATTTACTCGAGTTGTCCTGTTAGGTTTCACTGTTGACAAATAGGTCAAATTTCTTCCCCTTACTGAATGTCTTGAATTACTCTGTTTAGTTATTCAGAGTGGTTATGTGAGTGCATGATTTAAATAACATATGTTGTATGACTTTGAAGAACACTTATATTTGAGATAAGTGTAAGGAGGGCTTTCTCTCAGTTTCGTTATAACTGTGACAAGTACTCAGTTAATTTTCTTCTCACTGTTTCTTGTTTCAGCCTTTCTCTCTATATTTCTCATTACGAAGTGCCCTAGAATTACAGGCTGCTACTTACTGGAGTTTCAGTCCAGCAGTTTCCATCTGCTGGGCCCTGATTATGCTATAAATTGTCTGAAGTTGTGAGGAAAGCTCTATAATCCAGTGAGCATTCGTGTGAGGAAATTGAAGGTCTTGTCTGCAGGCTTGCTGGCTTCCAAACTCATATTTGCTGTAGTGGATGCTGCAGTTGTGGATGGATTGCAGGTTTGGCTGTATCGTGAAGGGCCTGCAGTGAGCAGCACTTCAAGGCCTTTGGATGTTGGGTACAAGGCAACCAGACTGAGACATTTTTTAAGCTGATTGTTTCATACTGAAGGAAAGAAAAAAAGAAATGGTGGTAGACTGGCTGAAGAGAGAAGAACTTTACCTCTGGGGAACAGAGTTTGGCTGACTCTGAGAGGAGCAAACCTCAAAGAAGTTCTAGAGCCTTCAGTAATGGAATCAAGCAAACCCCAGATTTTTGCATTCTGATTCACCTTTGTTTTCTGCCAGGTGTCAAAGCTCTTAACTGAGTGCTCAAACAAGTTTTGCATGGTAACAAATTTTGTAATTTTGGGCTGAAAAGGTCAGTAGTAGGAATTATTTTGAGGCTACTGTGGTCCCAACTAAATGGTTAATGTAAAAGGCACAGTATTTCCATATATGTGAAGTTTATGCATTGCGTAATGTTTGTGCTGGACAGTTACCTCTATCCAGAAATGATAAAGAAAGCACAGGTAGGTGACTGTGGCTTAAAAGCATGAGCTTACTTGTTTAATGGGCAAATATTGGAATTGCTTGAAGACTTAATGTTTGCTTCCAGTGTTCCTAAATACATATATTTATAAATTACTAATAATTTTCCTAGGAGTTAGCTTGATTGAAGGCTGATTTTACTTTAAAGAATACTTCTAATTTTATAGATTATCATGTGTGTGTACTGTGGTATTTTTGACTGTATGTGAAATAGTTCTATATCAGTGTCTTTACGGCTATCTTTGATACTCGTATATTTTTGCAGTATAACATTATTCAGAAAATTATACACAAGCTGTCCGTATCCTAGTTTTAAGATGCATTGTTAGATTCCATGATATGCTGTCTCAGGCCAGATCACTATTTTTTTCATCTTTGAGAGCACAATAAATTAATGGAATCTTTTTCCTCAGACATAAAATCACGGTATATAGCCAAATGTTGACATACTGAACAACACTGACATGTTTTCAGAAGTTCCTGTTATTACTACTTTACATTAAAAATGGGCAAAGCATAAAACCTAAAAAATTCAAGGCTAGAAAAGCTGTGGAACAGTAGTACTATGTGGAAAAGGCATGCACTTACTCGTCCCCCATAATTCAGTTTGCTTTTGCAACTGATGGATGTGCCCTATCTGAAGGAGGTTAAGGCCCTGGCTGGACAGCCTGACAGAAAAAGATTCTTTTTCACAAATTCAGGGGAACTCCATGTGGATTCACAGATTTGTCTGAGCATGTCAAAACTGCTGGAACCAGACCTTGTATATGTTAGCATGAGTTGGCAGTCTGTAGTGGGATTGGATAACACAGGACCTCAAACAATCTGTTTTAGATAATAATCTTGGGAATGTTCCTTGTAGTAATGTACTTGGTGCATTCAGCTTGTTTCTTATATTCATGTTATTTTATAAAACCTTTTCTGGTCATTCTTATGTCTTAATGATATTTCTGATGCTTTGGAGCAGAAGTTTAATTTATGAACTGTTAAAATACAGTAGCAACACTTTAAAAGAAAGTTAAAATTAATTCATTTTAATGCTCTAAAGGGGCATTATTTCAAACTCCTTTTTTAACTGAAGTTTTGTTTTCCATAAATAGTGGATTTAGTCAAAGCTGGTACGTGGAATGTCGGTTTGTATATAATAGTATACTTCCTAGTATGTGTTAATCAGGCATTACTGAATACATAAGGATACTTCCATAATCATGGAAGTATTTCTAGCCACATGAATTTTTGAAACTCAGAATATATGCTGGCTGTCACCAAGGTACTTTTTAGTCACAGAACTTAGAGTGCTTCTTAAAAATCATTGATTTCACTGTTGAATCACTGTGATTCAACAAGATCACTTGCAACAGTTAAGCGTTGGAAGAACAGTTTTATTTGCAAACAAAAATACTGTTAGTCTTAAAATGGTATACCTATGTCAGGCTTATGGGAAGGGCATATGCAGGGTCAGTGTGTTTCCAGTGCTGATGGAATCACTTGTTTGACTGCAGCGACTGACCACGTATATGTTTTTACTGCCTGCTGGTAGATCTATGTTAAAATTTATTTGCAGTTCCTTAACTAAATGTTATTAAAATATCTCTTCTTAAACACCACAGTGTTTGGGCAGATGACATCAGATATCAGCTAGGCTTTGGAAAAAGTAGTGATCCTGTCCTCACTGTTTTCACTGCTGATACCTGAAGGAACTGTGGCCATTGTTTGCAGGCATTCTTTAGTTATTTGAAGGAGCAAATATGCAATTTGTATAGCGAATTAGTGCTACAATTAAGTGTTTGTGCTATCTGAATTAGACTTAGTTCCGCTGAGGTAATCTTGCCACTTATAATTACCAGTTTCAGTATTTGATATAATTATCTTGTTCATGCTTAGGCTTGTAAACATGGCTGGACTTGAGTACAGATGGGAAGGATGTATGCTCTGGAGGAATTGAAGTTAGGACCCACTTTGTCTGAGAGACAGTGCCACAGATTGGATGGTACCTCTGTCTCCTCAGGCTTGGCACGAGGCAGACAGCAAGATGGTGTTGGCCAGAACCACTCTGCAGGACTCTCTTCCTGTGGGAACTTAATACCAGAGCTTACAATGGCTCAGGATTCACTTGAACCCAGATGTCTGACATCCATACTGGATGCAGTCCAAACTGTCAAGGTTCTTTCTGCACATCTGGCAAGCCCAGTTACAATTTGGTTTATATTTTCAATACTATTTAAGCAGCAGTATACCATTAAATTATTTATTTTCTGGTAAAATCTTAGACTTTAAGTAAAAAGAAGGCATTGTGAGAGGAATTTGATACTGGCATCTTCCAGGTGAATTTAGACTCTGATGTTACCTTCTGAGTTAATAACTGAGTTAGTAATGAAGAATACTCCTGAAGAGGAATGCTTATTTTTGCATTCACAATGAGTAATTGAAAGCTGCAATCTGTTCATACATATACTTTCCACAATTTATAATAGAGTTCTATTTGGAAACCACTGTTGTTTCTGACATATTGCATAGGATTTTTTATTTTTAAAGTTTTATGTTGTTGTTTCAGAAGTGAAGAACAGTAGGCATTTTATATACAAAACAGTAGCAGGATGAGAGCTTTGACCAAGAGTACAAAGGGAAGCTCTCATCTTTGAAAGCAGCTTTATAATACTTAGAGCAGGTATGGAGCAAGTAGTCTCATGGCTGATCATAGAGGTCTTAAAAAAAAAGATTCATGCAAAGTACTTGTTTTACAGATCAAAGGTGTGGTAGAAATTTATGATTCATGATATGAATGTAGACGTTCCTGGTCCCAGGCCCCTGTCTGATGAATAGCTCTTCCCTGTGTAGAAAGTTTATATATTCAGAATTTTCTGCATTTGGGTATCAGAATTTTTTATTTAGCAAATATGGGTATAGAAGTCTGTCGGGGCTTGTTCCCTACTATTTCTATATATCCAAAAGGATCCAAAACCTGAATTTTCTGCTGAAGTTCAGTTTTAATTGCTGAAGGTTCAGGAAATTGCATAGTTGGCCTGAAATTTCCCCTTTCTTCCATAAACCACTTCCTGTTTGGAAGAAGCTAAGTTCACGAATGTGAAAGTTATGAGAATAGAGTATCTACTATTCTGCACTGTAGTATGAGGAGAAGAAAATGTTCATTTGTTATGGAGAATGAGGTCTAGTATACAGTCTGAAATAACTCTTATTTGCTAGATTTGTGGCAAGACTTTTTATGGACTGAATGTTTGGTAGACACTGTAACCTATGTTAATATAAATAATTCGATTTTTATTAACTAGCTCAGTTTTGGGATTGTGTCTGGATGTAAAATAATAAATGGTTTCCTTGAATACGTGTCCTAAAATCAATCCTTCATGGTGTTTGTCTTTGAAGTGTTTGGCTTTAAGCATATAGCAATGTGGCATCACAGATACTGGACAGATATTGCTGTAATGGAAGGCCATTTTGGCTTGGTGTAATTTTTAATGGGAATCTCTGTAGTTTTGGAACATATCTGTGAAGAGACTATTTGTAATATTCTGAGAATATCTCTTGCTGTTTTAACTGCGTCCACAAAAAAAAAAAAATTTAAAGTACTCCAAAAATATGACTAGAATAATTTTATTTTTTCTCATTGTGTTGTTTGTAGGCATCTACTCCTGTTCATACTAAAATCAGCAGAGGAGAGCTGACTCATTTTTCATGTTTTATGTGTTGGCTTCTAGCTGTGAATTTCTTCACAGAGAATGTTTTTTAAAGTTAAGTTTTGTGGTAGTAATTTCGTGTTGTCTTTTGTAAGCTTTTGTTTTCTTATTTGCTTCTTTAAGCATGGAGTCATTGCTACAGAAGATGAGGAGTATTTTATTGAGCCTTTAAGGAATAAAACAGAAGATTCTAGTGACTATAATTACGAGAATGGTCATCCTCATGTTATATACAAAAAATCTACCATGCACCAGCAACACCTCTATGATCACAGTCACTGTGGAGTTTCAGGTAAACAAGAATGAGTGTCATTCCTTTTAAAAAATGGTAACTGAAGATGTATTTTAAGCTCTTGCTTGTTTCAATTTAAGACCCAGTGGAGAATGTAGCAATGAGAATCTTCCTTCTGGGTGATCTAACATTTTGTTGAAAAGTAGTTTTGCTTTTTTATTTTTTTTTTCAGATTGAGACTATAGTGTATTTCAAAAACTAAGACATCGGGAGTAACTCTTGTTTTATGCCTGTGTTGGGTACAGTGGTAAAAGTGAGCACAGGCTTCCTCAAAATGTGTATAAATGTACTTGAGTCCCCAGCAGGAAACCATGATTGAGTGACTACGTATTACAGCTCAATGTTAAATATGAGTTCCATCTCATTTGAAGAAACTTGATGTGCAATAAATATGTCAGTATTATGGTTATCAATGTATTTGGAACTGAGTCCACATCTTTCTTGTTTACAGAGGTTTATGGTGGTTTGGTGTTCGATTTTGGTCCTGTTGGTTGACATTATTCCATTATAGTCAAATATGTGATTTACATGTGCCTTATGGAAAGGATTATATAGTTTTGATGGAGAGATATTTTCTTTGTAAAGTAGTTTTAACTTCTACAGATATACTTTTCAAGTACTCTGACATGACCCTTGATTAAATAGAAAACTAACTTCTTAAAGAGAGCATGGAGTAAATCTGACAAGTTCTTTTAGAGCACAAAAGTAAGTGTTTTTTCACATACTCAGAAAAATGTTCTAACCTTGTCAATTGTTTGTATTAGGCCTGCTCTTAAAAGTTCAGGCCTAGGCAGTTGTATTCCATGAGATTCAGTGCATGGAGCAGACAATAACTAATCTTTAAATAAAAGAATATCACTGTTCATTGATGTAATTTATTTTAGCTTCTTTCAGAGTTTATAGTGGCAACTGCTGTCTAAGGCTACAGTACAGAGTGTCGACAAGATCCCATTCTTGGGAGACAGTTTTTTACTTGAGTGTTTCAGTTAATTGTGTTTATGGAATGTCAGACTTCATTTATGTAACTTCTGTTTTAGTTTGAGAGCATTAATCAATATACGTGCTTCTAATATTGCTAAACAAGTCTCTTAACTGTTACTGCCCACTAAATGATTGTAAAATAAGGGTAGTAGTATATATTCATTTTGCAGGGAGAGCTGTGACTTTAGCCTCTTGAAATAAGTGGAGGGTTTTGAAATGTAGGAACATGCAATTTTTACCATTATTATATCCCTGCAAAAAGTAAGAATATTGGCCTCTGTTGGATCTTGTCTTCTACAGTAATGCTTAGAAGTCATTCTCCTCCAAGCTGTGAAGCAGAGGGAGCTAGTTTTGTCGGGTGATGTTCAGTTATTCTGGTATCAGTCACATGGATCACAGGTTGATTAGAGCTATACATCTTGCATGCCTTTTTTGTACAATGTGGTGTAATAGTTAGCATTTATTAATTCGGATAATTGGTGATAACTTTGTTCTTGAAAGCTCCTGTGCACTCCCTGAGCTTTTATATCCCAAAGTCCTTAATTACTGAAAATTACTAAAGCATGCTTTTCATAAGCCTGAGATTATGACGATGCTCATTCATCTCATTTTCTCCCTTTCCTGTTGTTCTGTATACTATTTCCACTTCATGAAAATGTCAAAAAAAATTTGTTCTCTGCCAAGACTGCAAAGTCTTGCTTTTCCAGATGACATTCTATTTTACCCTTATGGGTACCAAAGCCTTTTAAACTCATTTTCTGAGCACTGATGCAGCTTTATCTTAAAGGGAAGTGGCATACAAAACATTGCAAAGTACCTAAAAAAATATAATAACCAAAAAGTAAAGTCAAATATTAATTTTCAGTTTTGCAGCTTTCACACTCAAGGATTAAAGCCAGATATTCAGTGATCTTTAGGGAATTTGACTGGTTTGGGAAGTTTGGAACAGTCCAGTATTGTGTTTTAAAATGCAGTCATAACAAAGCTGTAACTACCTTTTGGCAGTGTAGGATTAATTTTGTCTGGAGACTGATTTTAACTTTGCCTTCAGTTTTCCTAATATTATATTCAGGGGGGAATCTGCTTGAGTGACTGTGTGAGTTATTTGTCAGGTTTCTCCTACTGCAGCCTAGTTTATTCTGTACCTGTTCTCCATCAGGGAAATGGTCAGGATTTTGAACTGTTGATAGAGACAAAGGGAGTGTAGTTTCTGATCTTTCTGAGAAAAATGACAATAATAGAATAGAAAGTGGAGTACAGAATTGACTGGGATGAATAAGTGATGGACTGCTTCCTAATAGATGGTAGAATTATGATAACTAATACAAAAGGAGAATTGGAGAGGCAAGGAGATTCAGATAAGAGCATAGGATAGATTTTCACAATTTAAATTAGATTTTAAGCATTTAAACGTAAAAATGTTCAAAAAATAAAACATTGAAATTGCGTTTCATGTATGTATTGTCCCCAATTAATTATGTTTCAATAAATACAGTTGAAATCACTAAGGCCTTGGTAAGAAATTTTCCACTGCCAAAATCCAATTACTTAAGTGGGGTTTGAGACCACTGGATTATCTTGCAAAATGCTGTATTTGGATAAGATTGAGAAACAACAAAAGTTGACATATGAAAACTGCAGAGTGGCAGATTATTTCTGGATAGCTCTTCTATATTTTGATATAAGTAGTGATTTCACTCATGTCAGACTTTACAGTTGGTGTATTGTAAAATGAAATAAAAGCTTGCTAGATGCATGAAATCATGGTGCTAAAATATTTTGAAGAAAGCAGCATAATGTTTCTCTTCAAAATATTGTCATAGTTGCATCTAACATAAGAAGTTTGCTATTGCATTTTGAGATCTTTTTCTATTTGTGCCTCTTTCTCTCCACTTTGACCACCACCTAATATCTTAGATGGCTGACTTAGGAAACCTTGTGTACTGTGGTTGTGAACTCTATTTCTACATGGGTTTGGATTTCTTTTTGGTTGCAGTGTAAAACCTAATTTAATACTTTTGCCATGATTATTTTGAGGTTAATTATTATGTTTTTTCTGATTTTTTTTTTTAAATTTTTTAAAAGTTTTCTTTGTTTGTTTGATTTGGTTGATTTTTTTATTTCTTTCTTTATTTTTCCCTTTCCATTTTGCCCTTTTTTACTTCCTTATAACTATGTTCAATGCTAATTGATTTTAATTTTTTTTCTTTTTTAACCTATGAATATGGCAAAAGAATGATGTAAGTTGCCACATAAGTATTTTTGTTGAATAAATTGCAGATCTTTATTTGTTGATATATTTCAGCATTTAAAGTAATTTGGCCAGCATTATTTAGTGCTTTTTAGAGAAAAACAGCAAAACATTGATAGATCCTGGAGTGCAAGGAGTGTTTCCAGCTTTCTCATTACTTTGAGATCAGCTGGAGCCTACCCTTCTCATCTGATGAGAAAATGAGAAATATTTGTTCTTGTGAAGTCTTGTAAAACCTTTGGTTGAAAAATAGTATTAAGATGATTCCAAAATAATCTTTTTTTTTCTCTGAAAGTTTTATGCTTGATTTCAGAAGTTTTCAAATGTTTAAAATAATTTGCATCTTCGAGTGAAGATTTTGAAGTAGTGTGGAAGCAGTATTGCACTTCTAAACTGCTTCTAGCACTCCAAGAGCATCAGAAACATCAGCATTTGTTATTTGAAAAAAATGACTTAAAAAAAAAATTTAGTACAGTAGCTGTCAGAGAAAATTCCAGACATTCTTAAGTCACTGTTTAAGTGAGATGAAAATCTTTGAACTGTTCAAGAAGCTTTGAATTTTGTATAATAGAGGTGAAAAACAGGAAAAAAAAATCTATTAGTCATTATAGAATCCAAACCAGGCTTTAATACTTTGTACAATTTTTTTTTAGAATGGATTATACCCATTGCAGAATGAGGACAATTTTTTTTACTGGTGTTTTTATAACTACCAGGTTGATTTAAATTTTTTGACTTTTCTAAAATATGCACCTTTTAAAGCCAATACCATAGCCTCAAAAATTATGAAACACTGCAAGAGTGGGAATACTGAAGCTTTGTATGCCTGGTTTTGACCTGAACGTACATTCTTTGTGGTGTAGTTTTTCTCTTTGAAATCAGTGTGCGTAGCTGACTTGCATAAAGTACTGCTTTTATATGGGAGGTACTGGTTCTATCTCCTCTAATCATCCTTAGCTGACCCTATTTTAGTAGAAGTAATGATGCGTCTCAGAAATTGCTCACTTGAGGAGTCCTGTTCAGACAGTATAAATGTATCTATTAACATTCTTATGCTCATCTGTAAACACCAAAAATAACTTAGATATCATGAAATTCTACTTAGATAAAACCAGACTAACAATATACTTTGCTAAATTTTAGCTTGAGATCTGTGTTGGCCCTTGTGGAAAAGGGATATACACAAAAAAAGCTAGTTTTGAAGGGAAGGATTGGGTCAATTTTGTCCTGAGGACAGGAATTAGAATTCAAAGTCAGTTTGTAATGCTTGTTTTGCTGATAACTACAGCTCTTTGGATTTTAAATAATTTATCTCTTGCAGACAAGAAATATTTTTTTCTATATATTTACCTGAAAGAAAAACAAGAATCAACATATTTAAACTGAAATTAGTGTTAAAATAACTATGGCAATTATCTCATGTCAGACCATTTAAAACTTTTTGTTATAGTTAATTCACAAGGTAGATAAAATATAATCTGATAGCTTTCTGAAGAGAAGATTGATTCATTTTAGGTATGTAACCCTAACTGCCTAAAAACTATAGACTTTTGCAGGAGAGAAAAAAATGTTTTTGGGTTTTATGAGGATGTTTAATTAGTTAGTAAATTTTGATAACTTTTACATTAATTTTGGATTTTTGGTTTCTAATATTTTTTTCCCCAGATGTTGTAGCTGTCTTGTTCTCATTCCTAACACTCTGATGTGTGCTTGTGTCTAATTATAACTAATCTTTAGTGCTAACATAAATGTGCAAAATTAGATTTGTTAAGAGAGAATTGTAGATTTATCATCCTAATTCAAATTTAAGGAGAGTTGAGATTATTGAGTTCAAAGTTGGATTTCCATTATATAAGTTATTTAAAAGTAAGTTAGAAATCAAATAAATTAAATTAAGTTAATTTTTCTTTGCCTCAAGAAAGACTTCTTTGTCAGAACATTGAGGATGGCAATCTCAACAATAAACAGGTGCATTTGAATGAGTTTTACTAGTGACACCCTCTCAAGTATTTAATTGTTTTGGTTCCTAGAAGACCTCACAAGAAGCGGCAAACCTTGGTGGATGAATGATGCATCTGCTTTTCCAGCTTCACTTCCAGTCAATGAAACACTGAGTAGTCGCATTCGGCAGAAGAGATCTGTAAGCCTTGAACGGTTTGTGGAAACGCTGGTGGTAGCAGACAAAATGATGGTGGGATACCATGGTCGCAAAGACATTGAGCACTACATTTTGAGTGTAATGAATATTGTAAGTTTCATCCTTCTCTGTGTTCGTATCAATACGTATGTACTGTAATGATAATGGACCTGTCGAGTATTTATTGACAGGAGTAATGCCTTAATATATGTGCTAGCTTGCAGGAATGAATAGTTAAAATACTGAAAATCTTAGCATTTGGGGAAAAATGCAGTTTTCAGTTGAAAAGTATGACTCAAAAGGTTTTTTTTTACACAATGGTAATTTTTTAGGTCAAAAACTTATATTTAGGTGACAGTGATACCTTAATGGAACTGCATGAGGAAATTTGGTTAATTTTTAACCATTTAGGAAGCAAGTAGTGTTTCTTGTCTGACTTTGTGCCTTTTCTTATTTTCTGGAGGTCAGGTTGCCAAACTTTATCGTGATTCCAGTCTAGGAAACGTTGTGAATATTATAGTGACACGTTTGATTGTCCTCACTGAAGATCAGGTAAGAGCTGTTGTACTAAGCTTTATACCTGTGAAGTATAAAGCACATTATTGTATAATATAGAGTTCATTTAGTTATAGCTTGAAGTGGCTGCCTCTGAGTACAAACCTATCATGTAATTTTTCACTACTTTAATCAAGATGAAGCAGTTCAAAGGAATATTCCTCGTGTATCATCTCAAAGATACCTATTCTTACTTCAGGTGATTATTATTATACCTTCGGGGATGTCAGTTTTATTTTTAGATCTGTATTTTGATTTTTTTTTTCTGTATTGACATAATGATTATTAAAGTTGGAGCAGAAAGAATGATGGTTCAGTAATACACAGCTGAACTTGGGGTCAGATTTTACAGAAATAAAATTTGGCAAGGAGAGTTTATTCCTAGAAACCACTGCTTCTAATTATAGTCCCATTTTAGTTTTCAGAAGGCTTAACAACTGACCTTAGTAATTTGTTTGGAACATTTCTGGTATGCATGTTGTATTGCAGCCAAACTTGGAGATAAACCACCATGCAGACAAGTCCCTCGATAGCTTCTGTAAGTGGCAGAAATCCATTCTCTCCCACCAAAGTGATGGAAACACCATTCCAGAAAATGGGATTGCCCACCATGATAATGCGGTTCTTATTACTAGGTATGGTTATTATAAGTATTGTGTTTATTTTATTTCTTGTAGCTTTCTTGTTCTTGGCATATATATGTCTAGAGGCTAGTTGCAAAGTAATATACTTGGTAGGTAACCTTAAGAGGAGGAAAATTAATTGATGGCTTGTCTTAAATATATCAAATTATGAAAGTTTAGATTAAGAATTTAGAGCAGGAAGATCTGCAAATCACTTGCTTCTGCTGTTATTTTCACTTCGTAATTGCCAATGCAAAGTATTACAGTAAAAAAGATTGATCCTATTGAATATTTTATACTTTGATAATTGAAAAGAGCTAATAAGATTGTGGAGAACAAAACAGAATGAAAAATGTTTTGTTAACCATTTAAAGTGTTTTTGTAAGAATTTCAAGCCAGAACTTCAGCTAGTGTAATAGTATTTCTCTGAAAACAGGTTCTTGCAGATTCCGGCAATATGAGACTCTGCTTTGTAGCTGGTTTGATTTATTATGCTTAATTAAGATGAGAACTGACAATTTTAATAGGTAGTTTCAAAGCCTGCATATATGCCCATTTGTTTGCTTCTATTTCACTGCTACTGTGATGAATTCAACAAAACCTGCACTGTAATCTTGTGATCCTGATAAAGGCATTTGTGTCTGTCCCTTTGCAGTTAGGGGTAGACAACTGTACTTTAATAGGAGATAAGTCTCACTGTTGTTTAAGGGCACTGTTTATTCTTTACTGTTTTGTTTAAGTAGCAGCAAGTAGCAGCTCTAATTTGGATTATATTTTTATTATGATTTCTCCTTTCCAGGACAAATTCTGTACTGTTCTGTACGTAACCAATTTTGGAATCACTGCATTCACTGCAGAAAAATTGAAGTAATGATTAAAATAATGCATCTTCTGTATAATTTTGCATAAAAGTTGTGAAAGTTTGTTTTTTTTTTCCTGAGGGAGGTGGTGTTTTTTGTTAGTTTTGTTTTGCATAATGAACAAACTATTTTTATTTTTGAGAGGAAATAGAAGCTAGTGAATCACTTGCATGTATTTTGTATTCGTATTTCAGATATAATTATTATGTATGGTCTTAAATAGTAAAATTCAGAGTGTTAAAATGGTGGAGTGATTCAGAAAGCTTCTACATTTCAAGAAGTACAAAAAAAGATTGAAGTCTAATACAAATGAATGAAATTAAAAACAAAATAATTGCATTTTAATGTCTTAATTTTTTACAAAGGCTTTTGTTTATGATCAGTTTTTTGCATATAAGTAACTTCTTCACTAGGACTTGCGAAACTGAATGTGTCTTTACAGCTTTGCTACACATTAAACTTTTACTGGTGTAATTTAGGCGAGAGAAAAAGGGTAATCCATGGGTGATATCATTGTGTCAGTTGAAGCCCTTCAATATGCATAAGTTGTATTGGCTACTCTGTATTTATACTGCTATGCCTGACTAACCTGACACTTTGTTGGTGTTATTCTGGCACTACAAATCACAGTTGTTTTCTGTCACAGTTGTGCTTTAATATGTTTTATTACTGTATATTCTGTACTGGCTTCCCTGATGTGGTAGGATATTCCCAGTGTAGTTACGAAGAAGCTCTGTGTTCCAGACAAAAGCTTAAGCCAGTGTTAACTCGTAGGCCTCTAACTGTAAAAGTAGGAAATTTTGAGAGAACATTAGTAACACCTATTGAAAATAACTTTTTTTCATCAAAACACAGTAAATACTGAGTATTTTTTTTATTCTTTATTGTTGGGGGCTATAATTATCTCAGTGTATAGCATGTGTATGCTGTCTTTTAAAAGGGGTGTAATAATTTTATAACTTCCTAGTTTACTTCTAAGAAGTTTCCACTTCCAAGTATATACCTATATTTTAAATCGACAAAGTACCTCAGGCTAGTAATACCTGCCTTTATAAAGTTCCCTTAAATATGCTTTCACAACAAAATGCTTCTATTCATTTATTTATATAATAATTATAATTCCTTAAAATTATCATAAGGGCTATGCCAATTGATTTGAGTGGATAAATCAAGCTTTTACTGAAATTGCTAGCTATCTTGACTCTTACTTATAAAATGAGTCATCCTATGTGAAAAATAGGTAGCTCTTTTTTGAGTTGAAATAAGTAAAGACAAATTTATATTCATACAAACATGTAAGTCCACTAACTTTAATAATTCTAAATGAATTACTGAAATGGAGATATACTTGTTTTCATTCTATTGTCTATCTTCCACTTGATGAACCAGATTTAAGGCATTATAGGTGAAAAGAGAAGGATAGAGCTATGGTTCTTTAAATTCATGATATTCTGGAGAGGTCTTTAATAATCATGTCTATCCAAAGGAATTTGAGCCTATAGTACCAAACATTAGGATACTTTTTAGCCACTCCAATAGTATTTTGAAAGCAGTTTCCTGAATCTTTCCCACTGATGCTGCTCTGCTTTGTATGGAGTAATTACATTTTTATTGACTTTGACACTGGAATCAATTTTTACTCATTGTGTGTACTTGTTTTTTATGGAAAGTAGGAAAGTTTCAGTTCAACATTATGAATAGTTTTGTGTTGATTAAAACCAGATTTTTCAGTAAGTAATTTGATGTATTTGAAAATATTACCTAGTCCTAGCTAAGTGTTTAAGTTTGCAACAACAACATTTATCTGAATTGTGGGGCAAAGGTTTTAAGAAGATGAGTCATTATCTTCAACCACATAAATGAAGACAACATGTCAGCTTTTCTTTGCAATTCTTCCATGTTGTTTTCCAAGATGTCTGATCTGGGAAAAACAATATTAAGGCTGCTCGTTCCCCAGTGATGTCTGTTTGACCAATGCAGATACAACGCAGTTTGTATCCTAGACAAGCTGTATGCTAAGACCAGGTAGCCTCACTGGAGTGGAGGTATGCCAAACTGATCTCTTGAGTCCCATGGAGGTGTTGCCATGCCCACTAAGCCACTAGTCTTTGGACAAGAGCCTGGTGTTTGGTGCCTGGTGTATGGGCCTATCTGTCGTGGTCCTGCAGCCACCCTGCAGGGTAGATATTTTACTAGGTGTGTAGGGAGTTGTAGAAAACTTCTTATTTACTAATGAAAAATAATGCAGACCAGAGACTGGTCTAAGTAAGTCCTTATATTGTGTACCACCTGCATTTTTCCCATAAGAGAATATTTAAGTCTCAGACTTCAGTGTTTTATCCTGAAATTGTCCAAGTTGGGTTCTTGGAGGCAGGTGAAAGTAAAATACTTCGCAGACAGACTTGAAGTATGAGGTTGATTAATGGTATAAAGCTGTTAAGACAATGTTGCCTTTTTTTGGTGACGATTTTAGATAAACCTAATGAATCCTTAAAATTATTTTGTACTACAAAATAGTAAAAGTAGGAGAAAAACTTGTATGGATCTTTAATCTCAAATCCTTTGGTAAAAAAAAAAAAGGTCTTGCCTTTGGCTCCTGTGTTCCTGCACCATTATGTGATAATCTTTAAGAAATAGAGTCTCCATAGACTACAAATCCACAAAACTTAAGAGCTACAGTGCACAGCTGTTATTTTATTTTTACTAATGTTTTGAACAAAGCTCCTTTTCCTTTTCAGTCAGTTGCTTCCTTCGCTTGATCTTAAAGATCATAAAGTAGGAATTGTGATATTCCTTAGCCATACTTTTTTAAACTATACATTATGAGCAGAACTATTCCTTTTCTTGTGTACCTGCGCAGAATGGTAAAGACCAGAGGGCTGGTTTCTAGGTTACACTTTGTATCAGGATTGAGAAGGTGAAAATTTTTTTAAAATGCCTTTTGTTTTTCTTTTAGACAGTAAGAGTTCTCAAGTGCTACATTTCTCTGTAGCTCAAGAGAGTTAGTTTGATTTGTCCAGGTACTAAATAGTTGTTTGTCCAAAGGATATGTGACTGACTCTCTAAACTTTGCAGCAATAGAGTGTTTTGCTGCTGAGAGGAAGATTAGTTTGCCTCCTGGTGTGTACGTAAATCAAGTAAAAAGGTGTACCAGACAGGCCATAGAAAGGAAGGTTTCAGGGGGAAGTTGAGGTGTGTATCTTTAAAAGGACAGAATCTGGTCTTTGAGCTGCAGTCGTTTTAAACAGAGAAACACTTGAAACCTCACTCACTTAAGGAGACAGTACTTCTCAAAAATTGTTGAATGAAATGTCATCTACTGTTGATAGTTCACACACCATGAGTTTGTTTTACGTTTTTAGAAGAATACAAATTCACTCTACTTGACAAAAGCATTAAGATCTCTTTGCAGCTAGGGTGCTTTTATGGGAACATTCCTTACAAAATGCTTACTGGAATTAATTTTAAGACTGTAAACCTGTGTGGTTTTTTGTAGATACACCTTCTGAAATTCTTGACTTAAAATACCTTGAAATACAAAAATCTTTTACTTGGATTGAAATCCACTTAAGTTCACAAGTGGTTTACTACTTTAGCAACAATTAATTCCACAGCCCCACTGAACTGATACTGTTGGAAGAATCCTTATTTGATTGAATAAAGAATCGGAGCTATAAATTATTTTTATTGATTAAGTCAAATACACCTGGATTTGCAGTTGTACTGGTGAGAGTGAAAGTGTTCAGTACCACAGATGGTATATTTTTTCTATTTGTCTGGGTCTTAAGTGGGTTTGTATATGTTAATTCTCTGAGACAGTCAATGAGCTCTCTCTTACACTTGTATTTTTGCCAGGTACCACTGTACATGTAACTCATTAAATAGGTGTATTGCTAAGCAGTGTGGTATGGCTGCTGTTAGCATCAACACCAGTATTAGTATGCAGCATTTCTCTAGCAACCCTATTGAAGTCCATATGGGAGGCATTAGCATTGTTACACAGTTGGTGGTTTTTTCAAGTCTTTGACAGAACTGCTTTATGTTTGTTGTATATATATAAAAGATTAATTTCAAAATGCTTCAGTCAGTTGGTTCCTCATTCATGTGCCCTTATGGGTAAGGGGCACTTTCATTTGTCTCTGAGATGCATCCAAGTTGCAGGCCAATGCTGCCTGTTTTTCTTAAGGGGCAGAAAGTATATTTAAATGGCAGCAATTCTAAACTCCTTGTAAGTCTTGTGGTTCATAATCTAAGAACAGAAATGTTTCTGACATTGCTGTAGATACTCAAGAGGAACAAAACGTTTCTTGTTTCATTTTGCATACCTGTGTAGAGCTGACCACAATCATGCCTTTCATTTTTTTTTAATAACTTTAGGAGTTTTTAGGCAGCTGGGGATGGTTTTGTAGTTCCATTGTCCAGATAGCAGTCCTAAAAGGAAATTTGTTTAATGGACACTGTTGCCCTTTTTCATGTCAGTTGCCTATAGGTTGGTAATATATTTTTATTCTGTAATAGTAAATAACATTCCCACATCAGGTTCTGTACTAGTTAAGGCATTTGGTAGTGAGATGAGGCCAGCCAGCCAGGACTCTGCACATTCCTTTTTCTCCTGCAGGTCCCAAGATTGTTATGCTGCTTTTCTGAGGCATTTCCCCACTTTTCTTCTGGGCTTCTTAACTTCTTACAAAGATTCCTCTTTTATACAAGGCACTCTTACCGTGCTCTGTGAGCACAATTTCCTAGCTTTGTCCAATAAATCTGTAGATCTGAAGCATTTCTGTTCTCATGAAGCCTTATCTCTGTTCCTTATCCTGTGGCTAATTCCTCTGTTAGTGAGAAGAGTTCCAATTTCAAGCATTAATTATGTGTCTTGTTTCTCACTTACTTGACTCTGAAGTCCATTAAGCAGTTTTCACCCTTGTTTATTGTGTAGCCTTTTAGTTTGTTCTACTGAAGTTCCTTGAGATGAATTTAAGCCCCTGACAGGAGACTGTGTTTCCGTATTTGATTTTTGTGCAAAAATTGTAAGTGTGCATTGACATAGTTTTCTTGTGACCACATGTGTAAGATTACTTCACTGAGGGAGAGGTTTGAAAAGCTGATGTTCAAAAAAAAAGGCATATATTGCCCTTAGTATGTGTCTCTGCAGATAGGTAAGGTATAAGGAGCCAGCTTTCCAAATGGTAGCACTAAATTCCCATTCATCTTTTTTTTCAGGGAATTGAAGGGATCTAAGAGGAAAAAATGTATCTGCATTTTCAAAATTATGTATTTGGGGAAAAAAACCCCAAACAAAATTGAAATGTACTGAGGCTCTGCTCAGCAGACTGAGGAGAGTGAGGCATTTTATTTTGTGTATGGTGCTTCTCACAGGAGTATTAACCCCAAGGTTTCTATACAGGATATATTCCTTACACTCCTTGTTAGAGACCTGCTACTGCCACTTTAATCAGTCATGTTGCTAGATAGTGAACCATGTTTGGGGTCTTTGCTATCTGTTAAGGCATATGCTTTGGAATGATGACCCTAAGATTGACAAAAGAGAAATTGTGACTGAGACATGCAGCATAACAACTGTGAGCCATTACAGCAGTACATGATCTGTATGTAGATGATTCAAGATAAATCTGGGTCTATAGCTATGTTCCAAGATTGCAAGTGCTGTGGGGGGAAAAACCTATTCAAAGGTCACAGGGAAGAATTCTCTGTTATCCATTTTCTGTGTGTCTTTTTTGAGGTGAGAGTCTGTAGGCTGTGACATGATAGAAATCAATAGATAACACAGGCAACAGAAGAAAACAGGAAGTAGTTGAGAATCAATAAAATCCCTTGGCATGTTATGCAATTCCTCATTCTGTGACAGTTATAACGTTGTTGGGTGGGTTTTTTTATTCCTCCACCTCATGTTAGCAGAATAAGGTTAGAAATATAGTTCAGGTGTCCACTCTTGGCTGAGAAATTTTTTTTGTTAGTACTTTTTTGTTTGGGTTTGGGTTTTGTTTTTTTTTTTTTTTGAGGGATAGATTGGGGTAAATTTTATCTTTAAACTTTATTCCTAGATTTTGTAGCTGAAAGGAATCAAATAGACTGTAGGATTTGAGAGAACTCCTGTGGAACAATAAAGTAGCTAGAATGGGAATCTGAAAAACTCCTTATTGCATGGCAAATGTCAACCAGCAGGTTATTTGCAGCTAATTAACAAGCACAACGTGTGAGTGGAATGTTTTCTAATCGATAAAAAGGCTGTTGTTTTTAATTTCTGATTACATTAGTTGACTCTTAGTGTACAGTTGGTTAGCTACAAGATGTGGATTCTGATTTAGTTGATAAAATTTGAGTCTGTGAGGGTGAAAGGATGGAAAAGGTATAAGGTTTATCCAGAGTTTACCTAATCCATTCCAGATGGACAAAATGTATTTGAAGTGTGCTTTATTTAATACCAAATCCAGAAGAGTGACCAATGTTGTGGAGTAGAGCTCAGAATTTTATGCTCTGACTTGAAGTCTGAAAGTTCTTTTCTTTTTAGTTTTTTATTTTATTGATTAAAATAAATGATACTGAATTAAAAGACTTAATAAAAATAATGTTCTTCTCTCTCAACTGAAGACAGAAATTTTGAATGTAATCCCACAAGCTTATTTTAAGATGTCCTCACTGAGGGGAGCTGGTTACACACCTGATGATTTTCTGAATTGGAAAACTTGAGAATATCAACACACAGGATGAGCAATGCAACACATAACTCCTCCAGTTAAAGTCTTCCTCTAAATGTGGAAATAAAACTTTTGGCAATTAAAAATGCATCAGGATAAACCTATAAAATGCCAAACTACATATGCTGTTGAGAGTAATGGTATGTTAATGTCTTCTGTAGTTTACAAATAAATGTTTCCATTTTTACTGTAGACTTACTAGAGAAAAAAAATCCAGTGAAAAATACCTTTTTATGCTCTATTTCACCCCCCGTTGGTTTTTTTTTTTTTCTCCAGGCATTCACCTTCTGAGTTGCACAAAGGGTCATAAAACTATTGAAATTATAGTTTTTCCAGGAAATGTTTGGTGGTAATAGTTTGGGATATCTGCTAGAACACTCAGTTACTGCTTGGCCAGATATCTGACAAAGGGCTTTCTAGCAGTTTGAAATGTTGTATTTTGCTTTATTTTTTAAAATGAAGTACATAACTTGTTTAAAAATCTCTCATTTTAAAGTTTTCTTCATAGTCTAAGTAGAATCCTTACCTTCTATGTTTCTCCTTTCTCTTGCTCAAGTATAATATTGGGGCTGTTACTATTTTCATAACCTACAATGACTGTCAGAATAATGCATTTGTTAGTGAGTATTTTGTTTCTCATTCTTAACAATCCAGAAGAACATATCAGGTGAATTTATTCACGGGATTTTCACCAATTTTGGATCTTGTCTGTGATCTGTTGCATAAATGCTTTCTCTTGCCAAACATGAATATATATATATATACACACTACATTTTCATGTTTTCTTCACATTTTAAACATGAGTCTGGACTATTTAGCTCAGCTTTACAGCTACCTTTTATTAGATTGGTTATATATAAGAGTACATTAAAAATGTGGTTTTAATTAGGACACTGGTTTTAAATTCATTATTTTAGTGGCAGCATCATATCTATTTAGTTTTAGTATTCACTGTTCTCTAGTTTCTGCTAATTTACACCAGTCTTTCCTAATGAAGGGCATGATTCTTTATGTTTTGAGGTCAGTTGCAGCATACCCATTATTTCAGTTGGATCTGGATAAGATTTCAATTTGAGTTCATGACTGGTTCATTTTAATTATACAAACAGTGAAGTAAAACCTAAACTGAGCACTGTCTGTTCCATGCTACTTAAAACTTTCTGAAAAATGTTGCAGTGAAATAATAAAGTAATGTGCGTCAGTGTCTTAACCTTTTTTAAATTAGGTATGGTATTTTCTCTTCTGAAGAGTTTCCATTTCTATATTAAGTTCATGGCTTTTATAAACTTCCTAACTAATTTTTTAGTATATTCAATGTGTTAAGTTTACTTTCCAAAGTGATTAGCACTACTTACAGTGGGTTTTTTTGATTATTTCTTTTCCCTCCTGCTTGCTTGTTCTCAGTGAATTCACAGCAAAGTGACCCTTGAAGGGAAGTGTCTGGAAATTTTCCAGTCAAAGAGCAGGTGTGAATAGGCAGGAGCAGAGGATATTACAGAATCATCTCAAGTAAAGAAATAAATTGTAGTTCATGTCTGCAGTTGTAACTGTTGTGTTTCACTTTCATAATGTATGATGAAATGTAACTTTAATAGCTATTAAAATTCTGACAGAACTGAATGGTAGAAGTCAAGTAAAAATCTGCTGTTAAAATTCCATGCTTGAATATTTTGTAATTGGCGTGCTGAACTAATCACATGTGCTGGGTTAATTGGTACTGAAGCCGATTGTGAAATCAGATCTGCTAAACAAGAGATAAATTTTTTCGTTCAACTCAAATAAAATAAAACTCTTTTGCTTTCAGCTCAAATACAAATATTTTAATGAATGAGAAATTTGATAGACAAAATAAGAAACCACATTTGTTTACACGTGGTTTATTCAGAATTAAATTACTGCCTGTGTTGCATTCCCAATTATTTCCTTAACTGACACTTCTACTTTTCTAAAGATACATGTTTTACAGTCATTGCTGTATGAAGTAAGTGTAAAACTTATGTTATGCAGTCTTTGTTATAGAAAGTTAACTCTGGAAAATATGGTTGGTGGGATATAAAGACTTGAGATAACACTGAGAACTAACTGAAATTCTGGTCAAACTATTTATTTTGTCACAGCCTGTGAAAAAGCAGTGGTCTGGCAGACTGTAAAGCACTAAGAGTGCAATTATAAACACATTTAATGACTAGCAAGTCTTATGTAGATTTGCTCTTTTACATACTATATTCCAGTTCCTCCTACCATTATTTTTCCTGTTTTCTTTTATTGCTGCCGCATTGACCTATTATCAGCAGATTAAATTGTGGCAGTGGGAGTATTCTAACTGGGAATATAAGCCACAAATGCAACAATTTCTGTGGTTTTTTTAATTACTTAATTCTTACTTATTTCTAGATTTGTAAATCTTTGAACTTCTGAATTCTAGCCTTTATGAGCTATATGTCTTCTCATCAATATAACACAGGCCAGTAATAACATCATCAACACTGTGAATAAAACAATCTCTTCTACTGCTGCATCATCAAATATCATTCTCAGATCACTAGTCATTCATTAAACATCCAAACAGGCACTTACACAAAACTCTAGATACTCCTAGTTTAATCTATTTCAATTTCATACAATTTCAAATCTGTAGTGAAGCAATCCATGACGCCTGCTCTACTGGGGGCTGATGGGGTCCGTCTGTCAGAGTGGGAGAGGAGCATCTTCAGTCATAGGCTTGCCAAGCTGGTGAAGACGGCTTTAGATGGAAGTTGCTGGAGGAAAGAAACCTCAGTTCATTCCACTTCTACCAGTTTGATCCCAGGGCCACCAAGAGATGCCCAGAGCTTGGAGAGAGATCACAGGTCAGCAGGAGAGCATGTGAAGAGCAGCACAAAGAAATTCCAGCTGCTCAAGCCTGTAAGTTGGCTTCATCCTTCATGAAGGACCCATTTTAAGTATACCTCTGTGCTAATGCATTTAGCATGGAGAATAAATAAAATGGAGTTTGAAACCTGTACATGCCTGCAAGGCTATGGCCTTGTCAGTCACAGAGATGTTGTGGGATGACTGCTATGACTGAGTGTTGTTATGGAATGATAGAGGCTGTCTGGAAAAGCAGGTAGAGGAGACAAACAGAGGGTGTTGCCTGCTCTGTCAGTTAACAGTTGGAGTGCATGGAGCTCTCTGCCTGATGATCAATGGAGAGCCAACTCCATGCAAGCTTACAGATCAGGATTAAAGGGAAGACAGATGACATTACAGAGGGAGTCTGAACAGGAAGACCAAGTAGATGAGGCCCTCTGTAGACAGATAGGAGCAGCCTCACATTCCCGAGTGCTGGTTGTCATGTGTTGAAGGGCCACTCAGATGTTGAAGGGGCAACATAATGGTGGAGTACTGCAGGATAAAGACTTGCACAGGGACTGCTTAATATTCAAGGGTCATCTCTTTTAAGTCAGAAGCAATGCGTCCAATGAAGTCAGACAGAAGTGCTAGGAGGCCTTCAAGGATGAACAAGAAGTTTCTAGACAATTTCAGGCACAAAATATAAGCCTGCTGAGAGTGGAAGCAGGAGAAGTAAACTGGGAGGAATATGGAGAGATTGTGTGAACAGCCAGGGATCAGATTAGGAAAGCTAAAGCTCTGATAGAATTAAACTGGCTGAGAGCTGTCAAGGGCAACAAGAGAAACTTCTCTCAGTATGTCAATAGTAAAAGGAAGATGAGGGAAAATGTGGGTCCTCTTCAGAAGGAAGCAGGAGACCTGATTACCTGGGACATGGAGAAGGCCAAAGTACTTAATTACTTTTTTCTTCAGTCTTCACTGGCCAGTCCTCCAGCAACATTGTCTGAATTGCAGAAGGCAAATGCAGGAACTGGGAGAATATAGAATCACTGGCTGTAGGAAAATATCAGGTTTGAGACCATATAAGGAACTTGAAAGTGCTTGAGTCCATGGGACTTGATGGGATGTATCCAACTGTCCTGAGGGAACTGGTGAAGAAAGTGGCTAAGGTACTATTCATCATATTTTTGAAGTCCAGTGAAGTTCCAGTGACTGAAAAGGGGAAACATAACCCCCATTTTTAAAAAACGAAGAAGAGATCTGGAGAACTACAGGCTAATCGGTCGCACCTTGTGCTTGGTAAGGTCATTGATCAAATTCTCCTGGAGACTCTGCTGGAGCACATGGAAAATAAGGAGGTTGTCGGTGACAGTCAACATGACTTCACCAAGGGCCAATCATGCCAGACCAATTTGGTGGCCTTCTATGTCTGAATTATAGTTTTGATGGATAAGGGAAGAGTGAGTGACTGATGTCGTCTACCTGGACTTCTGAAAAGCTTTTGATCATGTCCTACATGACATCCTCATCTCTAAACTGGGGGGACGTGGATTTGATGGATGGACTACCCAGTGGATAAGGAATTGTCTGCGTGGTTGCACTCAAACAGATGCAGTCAACAGCTCAAACTCCATGTGGAGGTCCTTGACAAATGGCATTCCTCAGAGATGGATACTGGGACTGGCCTATTTTGAACTCTCTGTTGGTGACATGAACAGTGGGATCAAACACACCTCAGCAAGTTCCCTGACAGCACCAGGATGTGTGGGGCAGTGACACACTGCAGGGAAGGGATGGCATCAGAGGGACCTGGACAGGCTTGAGAGCTGGGCCAGTGCAAACCTCATGGAGGTCAACAAAGCCAAGGGCAAGGCTCTGCAATTGGGTCAGGACAATCCCAAACATGGATACAGGTTGAGTGGGGAATGGATTGGGAACAGCCCTGCAGAAGAGGTCTTGGGGAATCAGTGGGTGAGAAGCTGAATGTGACCTGTCAATGTGCATTTGCAGCCCAGAAAGCCAATTTCATCCTTGTCTGCATCCAAAGGAGTGTGGCCAGCCGGGCAATGAGGTGATTCTCCCCCTCTACTCTCATGAGACCCCACCTGCAGTCCTCCATCCAGCTCTGGGGCCCCTAACAAAAGGAGGATGTGGACCACTTGAATTAGGTCCAGAGGAGGGCCACAAAGGAAATCAGGGGGCTGGAGCTGTTTAGTTTGGAGTAGAGGAGACTCAGGGGACCACATGGCTCTCTACAACTATGTTAAAAGAGATTGTAGTGGAGTGGAGACCAGTCTCTTCTGACAAGTCTCAAAAGGACAGGAGGAAATGGTCTCAAGTGGTGCCAGAGAAGGATCAGATTAGATATTAGACAATATTTTTTCATTGCAAGTATTGAATAAGCATTAGAATAAGTTGCCCAAGGAAGTAGTAGAGTCACCATTTCTGGAAATGGTCGGGGTGTGACAGTAAGGGAGAAGGTTTAGAGGTGATAATGGTTATGCGGGGTTGGTGGTTGAACAGATGTTTTTGAAGGTCTCTTTCAGCCTTGATTATTTTGTAATTCTCTAAATTTAAAGAGGGTAGGTACAGGAACCAGCAGTGTGACCTGGCAGCAAGGAGGGCCAGTGGTGTCCTTGGCAGGCATCAGGCACAGCATTGCCAGCTGGGCAAGGGAGGGGATTGTCCCTCTCTGCTCTGCACTAGGGTGGCTGGGGGTAGTTTTGAACAACACAATGTAAAAAAGATACTAAACTATTTTAGAGAGTCTGAAGGGTGCCATAGAGATGGTGAAGGATAAAGAGGAAGAGCAGCTGAGGTCAGTTGATCTGGAGATGAGGAGACTGAAGCAACACCTCATCATGGTGTACACCTTCCTCACATGGGGAAACAGAGGGGCTAATACTGATCTCACTGATGACCAGTGATAGGAGCTGAAAAATGGCATTATAGAGGAAATTAAGATTGGATATTAGAAAAAGTTTCTTCACCCAGACTGTGTTTGTACCCTGGAACAAGTTTGGCAGGGAACCTGTGCTGTGATGACAGCACCAAGCCTGACAGAGTTCAGAAAGTGTTTGGATAGTGCTCTTAGGCATATGTGATTGTTGGGGTGTCCTGTGCAGAGCCTGGAGTTGGGCTCAGTGACCTTTTTAGGTTCTGTCCAACTAATGATATTCTGTGATTTAGTTATTCGAAAGAGATTCTTCACTACATGGGTGATGAGGCACTGGAACAGGTTCCTCAGAAAAGTTCAAGGCTAGGTTGGATGGAGCTTTGAGCATCTGGTGCAGTGGAAGGTGTCCCTGGTGATGGCGGGTGTTGGAAGTAGGTGCTCTCTAAGGTCTGTGATTCTGTGAACACTATGGAGACAGCCCAAAGTTGTTCTGTACATTGCCAAGGCTTACCACTCTTGATATATATGGTAGTGGTACGTCAACCTGATACATTTATTCAACAATTTTTTAATTTTTTTTTTTAAAGTTTATGTGCAGTTAACTTTGTTTGAGTAATGACTGATCACTTCATTAATAGGCAACAGTTACATTCAAACAATTTAGAATGTTTTCTTGAGTCAAAATGGTAGTTTCTCAATAGTGATGGGTATTCTAATATTTGATGCTTTGGCACTGAATTGTATGTAGATCCTTTATACTGAATGTTTCATGTACTTTTGCTCTGTTGCATTTTATAACTATTTTATATCAATAGAGAAGTGGATTTCATTTATAGATGCTGTTGAACTAGACTTGGAACAGTGGTCAAGATCAGTTTCAACTATCACAAATGGGAAAATGCTGCTTTATAGGAAAAGTGCTTTTATGCTTAAGAAGCTTTTTATATTTAGGCTTTGCATATTAAGTATAAATTTGAGGTCTTACATTGGTGGAAAAAATACTCAAATGAGTAGAGTTTTGCATGTTTTATTTTAGCATCTTTTTTCATACATAGTTAGGATGGTAAATTCCAGCAATGTGGTAATTAACAATAGAAAATATTAGACCTAGTGCAGGGAGCTCTTGGGTGATGTCAACTCAAACTGCCATGAAGGTATTGCTGATTATTTGACTTGCAAAATTGACCCAACAATCACTAATTTTTTAGCGGCTATTGCAATGGTAATTTTCTCATTCTAGTTTTATGTCAGAATTGTTTCTCTTTCTCTATGGTTTGTGGACCCAAGCCTAAAACCATGACTGAAAATTATCTTGAATGGGTTTTAAGTACCTGATTTGTATGTTCAGAGTAATTCCTCAAGTACTCTGTACTTTTGTATACAAAGTAACTACTATGCAAAGACCAGTCTTAACTAGCTAAAAGCCAAGGAACGTTTTTGTCACCTTTCTGTCTCTCTCTTCTCATCTACTTTCATCACGCATGGTGGAAATACTCTTTAATTTTGACTAGAAGTCTTTTTGTACCTTCTCTATTTTTACTCTGTTATTCTCATTTTTTTCTCTATTTTGGACTAGGTCATCACTGTAAGTTCCTTCAAACTGAAATACACCTTTCTTAATGGTTTAGGAAAGCTTTTACTGGAAACTTATTCAGGCAAGCACTGAATATATCAAGTGTCTTAGTGTGAAAGGGTGTAGTGGTGAACTTGCATTCTTTCAGAGAGAGGAGAGGAGAGGTATTTATTTTCAGTATTTATTTTCCTGCCTGAAGATTAAAATTTTCTTTAATAATCTTTATACCACAGTATGACTTTTTTTTTTTTTGTGGTAGCACAGTGCAGTGAAATATAGTATGTTCTAGTTGCAACAAAATCATTATTTGTTACCTGCAGCAGTTTTATTTCAATAAATTAGATACATCTATTTGTGTGTAATGAATAAATTACTATTGTTTTGGCCATTAGAAGAATCAAAAATATTTTAAAACATTTAGCTGTTAGATATCAGACACACAGATGCAGTGTGGCTGCTTTGGCTAAAAAATAAGATTTTAATCTTCCTCAGCCTCATCCAAAAGACCTTTCTGCCATCAGAATAATACATAATTATATAATCATAATACATTATTTTATCATGCTTTGTGACCTCTATACATTTAACTTTTCTTTAAGTGTTTCTGTTTAGTGAGTTAGGAAGAGTATTACCATGGCTGCAGTCCTATAATTTTATCTAAAAGTCAAACTCTAATACTAATGCCAAGTGCCTTAAATATTAACTTGGCTCTGCACAATTATATATATCTAAAAACTAACTCTGCATGAGTATATCATATTGAAGGATTTAGGCCATTTAGAGGGCAGAGTACTTTCTTCTTGCTTATAGGTGATAACAACTAGATTTAGTGTTTGGAAGGGAGGGGGAAGAACACAAGAACATTTTGTGTGTGTGCATGTGTGGGGAATGACACCAAAACCATTTTTTCCTTCCGCACTTAAAGCCAACAAAACCATGCAAATTCCTCAGCCTGAATCACCAAAGTGTGACTCTTTAAACAAAATGTAGTATTTGGGACTTCTTTTACAATGTCACAGTGTTATTTTTAAAAAGCATTTTTCCCAGCTTCACATGCCTTTTTTTTTTTTTTCCTGCCATGCTGAAGTTGTTTCTTGAGTTCAAGTTACATGACTTCTGTAGAATTAGGAAAGAAATTAAAATGTTAATAGTATTTTATTTAAGCATGCAAAATTATTTCTGCTATTTCAGTGACAGTATTTCACTCTGCCTTCTTTTGTTAGAGGTCACTGTTAGTGACCTACATGTATCTTGCAAATAGTGTGTGCCGTAAGCTCTTCCACCACCCTTGAGATTCAGATGCATCATTTGCTCCCTTGTGTGTTTAAGGGAATCTTCTCCCATACAGATCTTAAATCTCTTGTTCCCCAAGTGTCTGGTGCAGCTGTATGGAAGTATTTTCTGTGAGGTAGTCTGGAGCAATGTTTTGTGGGACTGGTGATACAGATGTGTTTTAGTGTCCTGTTTCTAAAATCACCTCATCTGTAGAAATAGAATTGCTCTATTGTTAAACACTTACTTGGAATCATACACCCATAGCAGTGTAAAATAAATGTGTACTTCAGAATTTTTTTTTAAGGTCTAGAGACAATAGATACATAATAAAAACTCACAAAACTGAAGGGTTCATTAAGGTCCTTTGGCTAAGGGTTTAGTTCCTGTGCTACTCTGTAGTCTTGTGGAAGATTTGGCAGTGAGAAGTCATGCTCAACTGTGAAGGACTTTTCTCATTTAAAATTCTTTTAATTCCCATAGGGTATTTCAGTAAGGAATTTCAACCTTTCTGTTGCTAGATCATTGTCTTCAACTTTGGAAATACTGGTGTCCCTTGATTCCACATAGTTGGAAATATGCAGCCTATAAAGTCTGTTCAGAGGCTCAGAGGAGAAATTTTTTATACTTAGTAAAACAATATACAGTGCTCAGTGTGTAAACCTCCTTCCTATGAGTGCATGAATTTTGGGTTTTGGACACACTGGTAAATGTATTTGATATTTTTAAATAACAAGCATATGATGGAATTTATCAGTGTGTGTATTCAGAGACAAGACACTTGGATAACCAGTTTGAGTGGAGCTATTTCCCCCAGTTATCTTTTAGCTTTACTGTTTCAGTGTGTGTAGTTTCTTCTAGTTCACAATAAAATACTTTGTTTCTGGAATTGCTATTTCCATTGTGTCAAATACTGTGATTTTTGTAGGTAGGTAAATTACTGTGTAAGATGCTAGATTAAAAACTGGATAAAAATTAAAGAAAAGAGTGTTATAAAAAAAGACAGATTTTGTGTCTGGTAACACAATATCAAAGATACGTATATATGTACTGCAGTTTAGTGCAATATTTTGAATAAAGGGGATTATAAAGACACAACAGAGAAAAGGTCATGACTGTCTCGTATGTTTGAGGAAATTTCAAACATTACCCTTTCTCCTATCACAACAAGTTCTTGTAAAAAGTCTCTCCTAGCTTTCTTGTAAGCTCCCTTTAGGTACTGGAGGGGTGCCATAAAGTGTTCTCAAAGACTTTTCTTCTCCAGGCTGAACAATCCTGCTCTCTGAGCCTGTCCTCACAGGAGAGGTGCTTCAGCCCTCAGATCATTTTTATGGCCTCCTCTGGTCTTGCTCCAACAGGTCCATGTCCTTCCTGTGCTGGGACCGCAGAGCTGGATGCAGCACTGCAGGTGGGGTCTCAGCAGAGCAGAGCAGAGGGGCAGATTCCCCTCCCTGGCCCTGCCGGCCATGCTGCTTTGGATGCAGCCCAGGATGTGGCTGACCTTCTAGGCTGTGAGCACACATTGCTGTCTCATGTTCAGCTTTTCATTCACCAGCATCCCCAAGTGCTTCTCAGGGCCACTCCATCCATTCTTCACCCAGCCTGATATTACCCTAACTGACACATCTAAGACCTCCCCATTCACTACCAGCAGTCTGACTCCTCTCCTTTTAATTGCCCTAGACAGGCTATTTTCTTCTTCTGAAAGGCCAAACCTCCCTCTCTTAGCCTGCTGTGTATTCGCTGTAATGTCTTTTGCGTGATCGGTGTGAAGAGATTGACTTCTGTATGACTAAACTTACATAACCAACAACTTTTTCACTGCTACATGCTGTGGAAGGCCTCACTACAACAACGTGCCTTTAGAAAGATCTGGAATAACAGTAATTTAGTTAAAATTACCAATTGGGTAATGGTCTGCTAAGGAAGACCTTGTCTTACATTTCAGAACTCGTTCCAGCATGCATGCTGTGGTAGCTGTGCTGAAAAATATTTCCATGCCTGGCATGGCCAGCAGGATGAGGATTGGGGTAGCAAAGTGCTTCCCACTGTAAGTGAAATGCAAGTTTGTGGTCAGCTGAAGAACCTGAACATACATAAATCTATGGGACTTGGATGAGATACGCCTCAGACTCCTGAGAGAGTCGGCCAGTCATGCCAGTCAGGTCAAGTACCTGGTGAGTGGAAAAAGGCTTCCCCTTCACCAATGTCCTTTTACAAGGGAGTGCTTACCTGACTGGATAAGGGAAGAGCTACAGATGTCATTTTTCTGGACTCTGTAAAGCCTTTGACATGGTCCCTTACAACTTCCTTCTCTCTAAATTGGAGAGAGATGGATTTGGTGGGTGTACTGTTCAGTGCATAAGGAATTGGTTGGATGGTTACAGCCAGAGGAGAGTGGTCAACGGCTCAGTGTTCTGATGGACATCAATGACAAGTGGTGCCCCTCAAGGGTCCATATTGGTACCAGTGTTACTGAATGTCTTCAACCATGACATAGGCAAAGATCGAATGCATCCTCAGCAAATTTGCAGGTGACCCCAAGCTGAGTGGTGTGGTTGACACACCTGAAGGATGGGATGCCATTCCGAGGGACCTGGACAAGCTTTAAAAGTCGACCCATGTGAACATCAGAAGATCCAGCAAGGCCATTTGTAAGGTGCTACACTTGGTCACAGCCTGGTAGCAACACAGGCTGGGAGATGAAAGGATTGAGAGCAGCCCTGCCAAGAGGGACTTGGAGCTGGATGAAAAGCTGGACATGACCCAGCAATGTCCCCTTGGATTCCAGAAAGCCAAATGTGGCCTGGGTTGCAGCAGAAAGATATGGGCAGTGGGTTGACAGAAGTGATTCTGCTGCTCTGCTCTGCTTTTTGAGATTCCACAAGGAGTATTGCATCCAGCTCAGGTCCTCAGCACGGGAAGGGCAGGAGTGAGTCCAGAGACAGAATATGATGATTGAAGAGGAATGTAAAACCTGTCCTTTAACAAAAGGCTGAGAGGTTTATCCTTTATAGACAATGCCCCAGTCAGATTTTATTGCATCCTTCCAGAAGCTGAAAGGAAACTATATGAGAGCTAGATAGCGACTTTTTACAAGAGCATGTCGTGATACGGCAGGAGAGAATAGTTTTAAAATGAAAGAGAGTAGATTTAGGTTAGATACATGGAAAAAAGTCTTTACTCACAGTGGTGAGGCACTGGGAACAGATTGCACAGAGATGTATCTGATGCCCCATCCCTGGAGATGGTCAAGGTCAGCTTGGACCCTGAACAACCTGGTCTAGTGGAAAGGGGTCCCTGCTGAGGGTGGTGGGGTTGGAACTGGTTTATCCATAAAGTGCCCTCCAGTCCAAATCATTCTGTGGTCTCTAACACAGGGTAAGTGTTCTCTGTGAACGCCAGATGATTGCTTGGGATGGATTTGTCTCTGTGTAGAGATACATAGTTGCTATTGCCCTGGATCGCAGGAACAGTCTCCAGAAACTCAGTGCTGCATTGCAGTCCCCTAAAGCAAAAATGATGTGTATTGACGGCCCTGTGAGAAGGAAGCAAAATTGCTACTGGTATGTATTGTGCATCAGAATTTACACTGATGCACCATGTTTTCCCATCTTACTTTCTCCCTACTAAGTCTTCACAACCTTGATTTTGAAAATTAGGGGAAATTGAGTGTATGGAGCAGGGGAAATCATACCAAGTCAGTACAAATGAGAAAGGATGGTTGCCTGTCAATAGTATGGCAAAAAAAGAAGTCTGTAATCGTATTGGTAGTAGTATTTTTATGAGAATGTGCATTTGGATGAAGTATCTTGAAGAACCTTGTTTGTTGGCAAGTAGCGTAATTTATGTAATCCACCAAAATATCTTACTCCTTCTCAACTGTCATTCTGCCCTTAATATGTCACAGCATATATTGTTGCTAGGAATTACATCAGTTTTATATGCTGAAATCACGCTGAGAAATTGTTTTTCAGTATTGTACACACCCTGAATACTATCTGAGACATAATTTTATAGTTGCTCTCAACCCAAAATGTTGATGATCTCCTACTACATGTATCTATTTTTTTTCCAAATAGTTACAGAGTAATTTCCTGTTACATTTGTTGAGGTTAAATCCAAGACTGCCAGCTCATGATTGCTTCATATTTCCAAATACAGCTTTTTAAGGAAACTTTAGAAACATGGTCAGATTTCTGGAGTTTTGCTTTCCACAGATGAAATTTTTAATTTTTTTTTTTTTTTAAATAGCTATCATAAAGCTGTGGTTGAACATACTTCAGTAAACTATCATCTGTCTGTATGTGTTTGAATGTGTTTTCCCACTAAGACAGCAAGAGAGGCAAGCTATATTTGAAAAATGTAATGAAGGAGATGAAAGAGTTGAAATCGAACGCTATACAAGTATTGTAATAGTCTTCATGCAGCTTTTAAATTTGTCAGGGGTTCCAGTAAGGCAGTGTGCTATTGTTTTACTATGCTATATCGGAAAACAAAACTTAAGGTAGACCTATGACCTTTAAAGACACATTGGCAATGCTCCATTTATGCTCCATTTCTACTACTTTTCACTGAGCAGATTTCAGGTGTGTGTTGTATACTTAGGAAATATATAAAGCACAGGAGGAATTGGTTCACAAACATCCAGCATTAATGACTTGCATTCTGCAATTTAAGTTAAAGAATTTGAAATCTGTACACAAATAATATCCTGCTATATTTGGCAAAGAGCGAAAAGCAGAACTCACTAAGAGGTTGTGTACTTTTCTTTGCCTACTTTGCATGCTTCTAGAAGTAGCTAATTTTGCTGGAAAAGTATGCTTCAGGTAGATTATCAACAATTTTATTAACCCAAAGGTCAAATAAATTCAGAATATCTTCTGTAATGGGTTCTTTATGTTTTTTATTTTTTAATATTTTGTCCTCCAACTTAATTATACTCAACACCAGAATCTTATATGAAGGAAAAAAAAAGGCATAAAGGCCTTTTTCAGGTGTCACTTTGAGTATCTTTATGTTTCTGTGTCCAAATATGAGGTTTTTTAAAGAGGCAGAATATTCAGAAAGTGATATCTTTTACTTGGAAACCAAAGCTCCTAGGTTATTTAGAAATAGAAGCATTAGAAGCTATTGAGAAATATTTTAAGTGTAATTCAGCTAAAACACTGGCTCACTAAGAACACAGAACCACCATCATATAAATTGTGGTAATATTTCAAAATAAAAAGTTTTGATATTCAGTAAGAGATATTCAGTAGGAGATAGAAAGCACTTAAATATTGCTTAAGAATTAATTTTCTGTTTCACGACAAAAATATGATCTGCTGGTTATATTATAATTAAGTTACTGACTCAGTAGATGGCACTCTTCCCTGTGAGTCACCAAGGTGTGTAGGTCATCTGTATTTAAGGTTCCCTTTTTTTGATACAGTATGGAATTGATCCTGACTCCCACTGCTCATTAGAACATGAGTATCAATTGTCATATTCTGACAAAATTTCTGTTTAATGATTACATTCTTCTTGCTTGTCTCAGTCTTTGCTATTGCTGCTTGATAACATTTTGTGAACTGCTGTGTGTGTTAGTGTTAAAATACTTGTGCCCCCCATACATACTTTCCTCCCCTCTTCACTCCTCAGCTTGCACCTAACAGGGCCTGATTGCCAAATCTTTAGTCTTATGACTTCGATACAGTTGTTTTCTTGCCAAGATGAAAATTCTCTATGTAAAACTTATTTATCATTCTTAACTTAGTTATCTTTCAATAAATTTTTTGTGAAACTTCAAGACATTCAGTTGTGTTGATACTCTGCACTCATGGTATCCAAACAGATCTCTTACCATGGGTTCTTATTTGCTAAAAAGTCTGATTGTGCTTAAATACAAATAACCAAGAAACCATTTTAAATATAAAGTACTTAAATATATGCTTTTCATATGCATGTTATTGAAATTCACTTGAAAGTTAATTTACTGGCAGTGTCCTTGGGTCATATAAAGTTACAGTCTTACAATTTTGACTGCTAGTACCTTTGTCTATGCCATGCCACAGATGTCTGCATCTCCTGAAACCCTGGCAACAAGAAAAATGGGCTTCACTGTTACTTCATTATTCTTAGTACTTATGCCAAAGACACTGTCCTTTTTTTGCCATCCACAGACTTGTACAGTGTATGCTTTTTCTTTTAGTCCTTTATGTAGCAGATTAGGGTGGTCTGGATTCCTCTGGATTTGTGCAGCCTGATCATTGAAAAACAACAGCCACATCTTCTTCATACCTTTTCTCTAGTTTCCACAGTAAGAGAACTTAGCAAGTTACAGATGGAAGTAAGAACCAGATTTAGAAATATGCTATTGTAATATGTAGTGCTGCTTATTCTGTTTTATTATATCGATTTGAAGTAGCATTACTGAACACATCCAAAGTTTTTTGGTTTGTCGGGGTATTTTTTGTTTGCCTTTTTGTGGTTTTTGTTTGTTTATGTAGTTTGGTTTATTGGTTTGTTTGGTTGGTTTTTTTGAGAGGACAGGTAAATCAGGAAAGAATCTTAAGCTTTTTATAGTGTTCAGTGAGAGCTTCCACAAGCAGAAAAGAATGCTTATTTTTTATAATTATGCTTAAGACACATCTTCTGCTATTCCTCATGGATTTAGTTTTACTGTTTAATTGGAATCTTTCTTTTTCTTTGGAATCTGATAAAATGAAAAGATAAATTCTCTTCAGCCTCCCAAACAAAAATTACAACTGAGGTGTGCTCCTCTGATGGTTTTGCGATGTTTGGTTCCTGATGCCTGTGATATATTTTCAACCCGCAATCTATGACTGGTTTAGTAAAAGCCATCAATAATCTTCCCCTGGAATTGGTGATCTTTTATGTGGTGACGAGCATAGAGGAGCAGATTCTCCCTGAATCCCATTTCTTTCTGTGGTGACTCTGAAAGCAGAATTATCATTTTGTGCCCTTTCCTCCTTTATTGCTCTTTTAATGCTCTACTAGTCACAGCTTCGATTTTTTCCCCAGATTGGATGGTAGATCATCTTTCTTTCTCTAGAATTTTAGAGTAGATTTAGACTATTAGATTTCTAGATTCTAGGTTTCTAGATTCCCACCTGCCTACCCCCTGCCAAAGAAATCCTTACATGACTTGAAATAGTTAATTACCTGGGTTTTTGTGCCCAAGCCCTATTTGGGCAAACAGATAATTGTGAATATATCCCCACAACTTAAATCCACAATTATTTTGAATCAGTACCTTAATGAGTTTTCAGAGTTTGACTGTTTACTGTTAGTCTGCAGTCTGAGTCTTTGTGCATGTGGTATTACAGTTTGCTGGAAAGATACACTAGTGTCCTGGGTACTGCAGAAAAAGGATATTTCTACACACGTGAACTTTATATACAATGAGCAATCATTGTGACTTTCATAATTTGGAATTGAATTTTTTTTAATTTTCTCTCAGAACATAGTTGTCATTTGGGACAATTCTCTGTTTAGGTAATTATTATAATTAGTATTTCTCCAAATAGAAGAAGATATTACAAAAGTTGCTGCAGTGATTGACGTTGTTTTTGGCAATCAAACTGCATGAATCTATTAATGATCTTTGAGTCTTGTATCACTTTTGGGCGGATGCTGTGAAAGCACTTGCTCTGGCATTACAGGTACTAAGACAGGTCTGTGGATAAATGGAGAGATGTTTTTCCCTTGTAAAAGCAAGTTATTATTTCTTAGGAATAAGAGATTTAATTAAAAATACTTAAATATCTAGAAATAAAAACCCCACAAACTATTACATTGTTTCAAGTCAAATGTTAAATTTTTCCCTGTTTCAAATTCTGACACTCCACACCCCCCAAATAAAGTGATTTTCAAAGGAGTGAGATAATTTCTGATCTGTTGTTGTTTAATAAAGTTGAAAATGTTGTCAGTAAGATTTTTCTTCTTAGTAGTGAGATGTAATTTTTGTAGTTCGGAATTTTTGTAACCTTACTAGTTACTCACTCAGGAATGATGAAATCTTGGAGCTCTTAGTAAAGACTTTAGATTCAGTATAAGACTAATATATAGACTGTCAAATCCTGGTCAATCTAATGGAGAAGGAAGAATATTTAGATCATTTAACTAAAATATTATTTCGTGTGTTTGCTTGGATTCTTTCTAAAGTTGAGACCTAGTTGCTAAATGACTTACAGTTTTCACATGTTTTAAGTACATGTTGACCAATATGACTTTTCTGTGAAGATTACTAGGAAGTACCAACTAGATAATATAAGTTAACTTAGTCCACAAAGCTGACTGTTTCATTATCAATACGCTGAGAGTTAATGCAGTTATGATCTTGAAGGACAAGATGCCTTAGTGTCAGAGCAGGAAGGATAGAAACTGCCAAAATTCATTATTTCTTTTCCATATGGGCAGTTACAAAACCTTTTTTTAAAATTAGCTTTGTACTGAGTTGTTGAAGGAACGACTATCCAATACTGCTGTTTGAATCAAATCGCTGCTGTAGGTATTTGTAATATTATGTTAGGACATCAGGTGTAAATTATTAAAGTTAATATTTTTGTTATTTCTGAACATTTTGTTCAAGTTTTGTGCTAAAAACTGTGGAACTTGTATTTTTGGGAGCTGATAACATTCAGCTTCCAAATGTATGTGATTTTTTTTCAGACCTTTTAAGATGGCTCTTTGGATAGCACTGAGGTTGCATTTGGATTGCCTTCACACTACTTCAGCCAGACCTATGTAAATCTCTCATTTATTACTCTCAGCAGCTTGAAAAAGGGAGTGCTAAGTGATTGGATAAATAGGCAGGAAGAGGTACAGGCAGTTCCTTAGCTTGCACATTAATTTAGCTGTAATGAAAGGTATTTGCTTATATTGTTATTTTAGGACAGTTAGTCCTGCTTAGAAATTGCAAGGTCATAAGTAATGCTGACAAATGTTCATTGTCCGGATTCTTTCAGAAGAAATTTCTGCCCTATGAGCTCTTTCAACCACCTGCCAAAGCAGAGTGAAATATGTTACGCAATCTTGAACAGTGTGTTTGGCATCACTAAAGAACAAGAAATTGTACTTCAACTACTAGCAAAACCAAGGAATTTTTCAGATGTGTGAAATGCAATCTGTTAGCCTATGGAAGAGTTTATGGGTCTTTGACCAAGACTGGTTTTGAAGCTATTCCATTTTAGTCAGATTTTTGCTATGATTGTTAATAATTTAGTGGTTAAAAAAACCAAGCAAAAAACAATAGCAATGGTATGAGATGCAGTTGGTCAGGAGAATTGCGATGTTTTGCAATTCTATTTTTGGTTATGTCTTGAGTCAATTAAACAGATTGTTTGGCAGTCCAAAAATCTGTTCCTGTATGCACCTTCCTAAAAATGACATTCTAAGTAGTATGGCACTATGCTAGAGGTAGTAACTTCAGTGAAACATGTGACTCTTCTTTACAGTCTGTTCACTGTTGAATTTGCCATCTCTCACTGCATTATTGGAAGGAAACTCTTCTTCTGCATATTCTCTTAAGTAGCTCAGGAACTTCCAACAGATTTAGGCATCTTGATTTTATAAAAATTTTTAACTAATAAAAATAACATTTTAATTCAGATTTTTTGCTTTAGGCTTTTACAAGTTAGAGTCATAGAATAATAGAATCATTAAGGTTGGAAAAGACATTTAAGATTATCAAGTCCAACTGTCAGCCCATCATCATCACCATTAAACCATATTCTCAAGTGTCATATTCACATGTTTTTTGAACACTTCTAGGGATGGTAATTCCACCCCTTCCCTGAGCAGCCTGTTCCAATGCTTTACAACCCTCTCTGTGAAAAAATGTTTCCTAATATCTAATCCAAACTTCCCCTGGCACAACTTAAAGCCATTTACCCCTCATCTTGTCACTGGTTGTGTGGAAGAAGAAGCCGACCCTCACTTTTCTACCCTCCTTTCAGGCAGATGTAGAGAGTGATAAGGTCCTCCCTTGAACCTCCTTTTCCCTGGGCTAAACACCGCAGCCCCTCAGCTGCTCCGCACAGGATTTGTGCTCCACACTCTACACCAGCTCTCTTGCCTTTCTCTGGTCTTGCTCCAGCACCTCAATGACTTTCTTGTAGGGAGTGGCCAAAAACTGAGCACAGCACTTGAGGTGTGGCCTCACCAGTGCCCAATACAAGAAGACAATCCCTGCCCTGGTCCTGCTGGCCACACCATTGCTGATCCAGGCCAGGATGCCACTGGCCTTCTTGGCCACCTGGGCACACCCTGGCTCATGTTCAGCTGCTGTCACCAGCACCCCCAGGTCCTTTTCCTGTGGGCAGCTTTGCAGCCACTCTGCCCCAGCCTGTGGCACTGCCTGGGGTTGTTGTGACCCAAGAGTAGAACTTGGCATTTTGCCTTACTTGACCTCATACTGTTGGCCTCAGCCCATGGTCCAGCCTGTCCAGATCCCTCTTCAGATTCTTCCTGCCCTCCAGCAGGTCAGCACTCCCACTCAGCTTGGTGTCATCTGCAAACTTGCACAGGTTTATCCACATAATTGGTAAAGATGTTAAACAGGACTGGCCCCAACACAGTCCTGACGAACACCACATGTTTTTTTCCAGATTCTTCCAAGCAAAAGTGGGAATTTGATTAAAGTATTTACATTTGTAAATGACTTGTATTTATTGAATTAAGCCATGCTTAACAATAATAGAAACACTAAAATAACTTAAACTGAACAAATGAGAACCAGACTACTTTGTATAACAGAAATTACAGTTAATAAATTTTAAAAAAATCAAATAATGGTATTTCCTACATGTTATTCAACTTCTTTTAAAGCATCCTTACTTTCTTAAACTTCTAGATTGATCCTTCATTTTCTATAAATGTGGGGAGAAGTTAAGTGTTTTAGTTCAATAACTTCACATAAATGAAAATCAAAAAATAGTACTTTTATGACTTTAATACAATGAAATACCATTTTTTCAGCCACAATTGAAAGAAATATTTTCTTGGATATAATTTTTAAACTTTCCTTGTTTGTAGATTTTATGGTGTTTACCTTGAATTATATATAATGGTTTAGCTACATTAATTTCTAATATTTACTCAGGCAAAAAGGAGTGAGACATACTTGCTTTTCTTTCAGCTTGAACTTCCTTATTTCTTACAGTTAGTGTTTTAGGCAGTTGTGTTGACATCGCAGAAGAGACTATGCTTTACAGAACATTGTCAGTTGTTTCAAACTTGACAGTCAACTAATTGGGGAATGAAGTTCAAGAGGTTTCATGTGTAGTTGTTAGGAAGATGTCGAATTGTTCCAACTCAGAGTAGAATGGAGAGGAGCCTCTTCCCCCAGTTTTCTGTATTGATAAAATGTTTAATACAATAAAATAACTATGGTTCTAATGATGCTTTGAGTATGTTACTTACTTATCAATGAATATTCTGAACAGTTGTATTAGAATGTAACTTTCATTTTTCCATGATTATTAATTAAATGATGTGACGATTTTTAGAAAACACCTACTTAGAATCTATGGGATTCAGTTCGGAAGGGAGCTCTGGAGTCCAATGTTACCCCCTAAGCAGGATGAGCTATAAGATAAAACCAGGTTTCACAAGGCTTTACCCAGTCAAATCCTGCAAGACTTGTTTGAGCAGACAACTTTACTGCTTGACTGCCCTCATGGGGATAAAGGTTCTCCTTAGAGCCAGCCTAAATTTCTGTTCAGCATTTAAAATTTTATAAAACTCTTGAGAATAATTATTTTAATAGTCTCATGGTGATATTCAGTATGTGATAAAAAATAAAACAGAAATTCATGTCAATTTTAATATGAAAGAGTAGACTGTCACTTAAAAAAAAATGGAACTTTTCTTTCATAGCATCTGTAGGGGGAACCAAACTAATATTAGAAATACAACTGTAAGAATTTACAGGAAAGACAAAAGTGGCTAAATGCTTAATGGGCTTAAGAAATGTAATGAAGAGGAATTTATTAATTTATTTTCCCGCTTCAAGATAGCTTTGAAAGACTAGTTTACAAAGTTAAGACTTGAATAATGTATGGGAGGTTTAAACCTAAGGAATCACTGAGAAATTCCTTTTGACAATCATGTAGTTTTAATATGGATTTAATATCTTAGGTTGAAGAATTCACATACAGAGAAAGGAGTCCTGACATGTGCCTCCCTTGCAAGACAGATCATGGTTTCTGCAGCCCATTTTCTTTCCTAGCTAGTCCTGTGATCTTTATTTTTTTTGTCAGGAGTAATAAAATAAATTGCATCAGCTTCACTCGTACATTCTTTAAGGTAAGGGGAATTAAGAATGTATACCTGCAGACAGTCTGGATAGATAGTTGCCCAATCCCGACTTGTATACAGTAAGAGTAATGTGGTTTATTAGGAACCACTGCTCTAAGTTAGTTTATGTTCTCATGGTATTCAGCCATTCATTCACAACAGTTAGTTGCTGTTGTCATTAAAAGGATTTGTAAAAAATAAGTTAGAAAGAAAATGATAATAGATGCTACAGAATTTTTTTTTTGTATTCAATTGAGCTAATATTTCTTCCTGGCTTGTATTACATGGATGAAACAAAGATTTATGCAATTCTGAATTGTATGCATGAGTTCTGCTTTTCATACAGACACACCTCAAAGATCCATATGAGGTGCATGTATTCCGTTTGCCAGCCCCTTTTAAAAACACAGAAAATCAAATTAAGTTCCTTTTGGTTTTAACATGACAGGTTGATGTGCTCTAACAAACTTGGACAAGTTCTCAGACATGTTTTTCTTCTTATAAACTTCATCTGTGTATTTCTTTTAAACTGATCCTCTTAGAACAGTCTTTGCTTATGCTGCCATTTCATTCCATCACTCTATGTATTTCTTTTCCTTTCAGTTTACCAGCAGACCAAAAAATATGTTAGCTTCAAACTTTGTTAGCTGTATTTTGCACATCGTCTGGAAAACTACCACAGATGAACAGCAGTCAGTTGGCTTTGTATTGTTCTTTAAGCAATCACATCAAATTGTTTGCTGAAATTTCTTAAAGAGAAGAAATCCTTTATTGTTACTTATTGTAATAGACACTTACAGAAAATAGCACTAAACTTGAAAAATATATTGCTGTGAGTTTGCTCTTAAGACAAAAATTTCTTTTGATTATAGTCAGGGTTAAAAATCATTTGGGTAAAATGACTGTCTTTGTTTTTGACCTTTAGAAGAAGTCAGCAATTAAACTTTATTGCATTGACTGAAGAAGGTTTTAATTACTGCATTAAGCTACTGAAGTTTAGCTCTTTGTGTAAATATAACTCTGTGATTCTTTAATTCAGCCCAAGCACAATTGGGCTGGGTATACTGTTTTCATTATTGTAAGGAAAAATAAGTCGTGACGTTACATGAGTAAGAGTTTTAATCTTTTTCTCAGAAATTTTATACAAATATCAACTAGAAGTAGCAAAAAACAACCACTGCTCCTTTTATTGGGTAATATTATTACTTTCTGAGAAGATTTGGGCTACATGTCAAGTATACATCATTAATCCAGCAAATTAAATATATTAGAGATTATTGGGAAAAGAATAAATGACTTTGTTATGCAGTTGATTAAACTGGGCATGGTATGCCTGGATCTTGAATAGTTTGTATCATTCTGTATCATCCCAAAAGGTTTTAGGAGAATTGGAGAAGAGAAGCAAGGATGACTGAAAAATACATGCTTTTCTTTACAAGGACTGACTCAGTTGAGGACCCTCTTACTTGGAGAAGTCAACTTTTGGAAGAGTCACATTTGGGACTAACCAATGATCTAAACAGTTACAAGATTGTATGGAGGGCATAAATGAGAAAAAAATCATTCATCATATCATCTTTCACCACAAGAACTTGAGGCTGCCCAGAAAATACAGAAGAAGAGAGACTCAAAACCAGGAGAAGCGAGGCAGCCCTTTTTAATGCAAGGTTTAGCTGATGGTGAAACTTCTTGGCAAGTCACTTTATGGAAGCTGGACATATGTATAGGTTGAAAGGTTGGCTAGGCAAGTTCACAGAAGAAAAATCCATTGAAGGTACTAAATATACAGAAGCACATCTGTCTCAAAAAATCTGAGCCAAAAATAGTTGGGAAAGTACTGGTATAATTGACATTTTATGCTTGCAATGGTGTTATTCTTTCTTGGGCCTTCTCTTAGTTCGTTAGGAAGGCAGGGTACTGGGATAGTGGAATCTGTGGTCTGGCCCATGTTGCAATTCTTAGGTTCTTCTGTACCAGGTGTGGTCTGTCATCCTAATGAGCTGCTATTCTTATAGCCAATGCTTAGCCTTTTTTGCCATATGCAGTGTGAGTAAGAGTAATAAAGTGGGCATTTTATGTATAAAGATGTGTGATCTTCTCATAGATTGTAAACTAATTGTTTACGATATTCAGAAATTTAGAAAAGGAAAAAAAGGTGAATCTACAGAAAAACCATAGAAAGAAATCATAGAAAAGTGTAGAAATATATATACAATATACTGTTGCTCTAACTTATTTATTTCTGTACAACAGAACTAAAACTTGGTTAATAATCATAGCTGTTGGCTGTGTTTCCTTTCCACTTCCTATTTTCTGCTGTGTGGCAGGATGCCCCCAGCCACACCTATGTAATTAGTTTTGCTCGCTTTCCTTTTCCCCAGACTTGGTTGTATTAGCACATTCTAAAAAATATTGACCTACAAGCTGCTTGAGCTGTTCAGTGTCAATGTCCTTTAAAAAAAACTTTATTAGTTGCTGGACTTATCCTGAATGTACTGATAGAGAAATTATGAGCAGTATACTTGGAGTAGATATGTAGATATTTCTGGTTTATTCTCTAGCCCAGTTTGAGCTAGCTACATCTGTGTAACTCCATCTAAATTGTGGCTCAGTACTGAGAAAGCAGTAAAAGTTTCAATCACTTTTGAGCTTTAGAACACAACAAATTAACTATTTCCTGTGTTCTGATGATAATGCAAATGCTGAATCTCTAAGTTGTTTCTGAATATTATTGAAATCACCATTGTCTCTTAGGTAGGTGGCTCTAAATTTCTGATGCACTTGCATAAAAATTTTTGTGTGCATCAGGAGTTATCTGTCCTAAGGGCAGTGATAATACTACTGATTGTGATAAACTTGCAACTGCTATTCTAATGTTACATTGCCAAAGTTGATGAATACAAATGACAGCTTTAAAAACTTTTTTCAGAACTGAGTTTATTTTAATTTTTTTGACTGCATTAGGCAGTTAGAAAATGTAGTATGGAAGCGTTTCATTTACAGTGCAATTATTTAAAAGATTTATGTAAATCAGGAGAACTAGAACTTGTAGCATGAGTAGTTTTTCTTGCTGTAACTCAGAATTTATCCACCCAAGCTAAGTATCAGAACAGTCAAACCAAGACAGACTTTGGTTGTCTATGGCAGCATTAAAGACATGGAAAACTAATAATAGAAAAAGCTATTTCTGATGAGTGATGTGTAACATGTATGTTATTCTTTTCCTTCCTTTGGTTTAAATAGCTCTTTTTGGTTTGAGGTTTTTGAGGAAGGAACCAAATAAGACATTTTCCTTATTTTAAGGCAGAATGCTGTTGTGGTGTACCACTTTCTGTAATGCTAAGGATGTGCTGAAGTAAAGCTTTTAGAAAGACATCAAAAATACTGTGTAGTAGAGAGTATTACTGTTGATAACCTGTGCAAATCTAATGAATGACCAAATTATCTTAGGAGTTATTAATTCCATTGCAATTCTCTAGTATTAGTGACATCCAGTTCTCTAGCGGCCATTGTCTGCACTTGCAAAATGACCACTTCTTTAATATAGCCAAGTATATGTATACAAAAAAATATGGTGAAAATACAAGCTAGTCACTGTTTTTTTCCCCTTTTTTATTTTTCACACTTTAGAAATAGGAGTTGGAGTTATCAGAGGGGTTTGATCCATTTAAGAGAAATCTGAGATTTCAGTCTGATCTGGCAGCAGTTCTGTTTATAGTAATAGGTGTTGGAACTAGATTAATTTAATTTTTCAAAATAAGTATCTTTTTGCCTGGTCTTTTACCTTTATTCAAAAATGAGACAGCTATGATTGGAAACATAGATAAATCATGTTGCATAGCATGAAGAATAAAAAGTAAAAAAGATAAAACTAATGAACATATTAGGTTTATTGTTGAGCAAGGGTTTGTGAGAAGGATGGTCCTTATTTAAATAGCTTGTTCTTAAAACTATAATAATTAAAAAGTGAGTGTCAAAAAGTATAATCTGGTTTAAAAGTGAAAAATAAGACCTTGCTTACAGAGATAACACATCTGGAAATGTTCCCTAAAAATGAAATCTTAATAATTTGTATTATTTAGCTCTGTTTACTCTTAGTCAGGAGAGACTCAGTTCTGAGGCTTTATTTTGTTTTCTGATAACATTTTCAAGCAGATTAACTGGAAAATGAATGGTCTAGTACTATATATATGAATTATGTGTTCACCTATCTGAAACTTACAAAGAGCTTTATGTCCAGTCATAAATATTTGTTGGTTTTGTCTAGCCTCAATTTTCTTACTTTTTTTTTTTTTTACATTTAAATTCCATCCATCTTAGTAGGTTTTCCCTCAGTGATTTGCTGTGATTATATTTTTGTCTCCTAATTCTTTTCCATTAAGAAATATTCCTTCAAAAGCTTTGGTTCTCACTGTCAATATGTAGCTTAAATATTACTCATACTTACTGGTAACTTTCAGAGTAATTTCAGAGTACTTTGATGTATGTATAAGTAAACAGCTGGTGTTTCATACTGATTTTAAACATTTTTTTCTTCTAATAAGAGTTTTCGTGCTTTACTCACTGTACTTAAGTAAAAGGTATTGTGGGGATTATTCTTGTTGATTAATGAATTTAAAGTGTATCTAATTCTAGTATTCATATATGTTTCCAATCCTGTAACAGGTATATTTCTATCTCAGTGCTAGTTTGACGCAAATAGTTCTTTCTGACACACTGGACATTTCCAGTAATATACAGCTGATAGTGTTTTATGGAGACTCTTTTCAGTGGATGGGTTGATTTGGATAATGTGACTTGTAGATAGGGTAATGCTATTGTTAAATTTATAAATACACATTAACATGTAAGGAGAAATAACTCATTTTGCATTTGTATCTACTACTGTTAATGCCACTGTTAGAACAACTTTTTGAATTGTAATACCTAACTTGAGAGAGTTTAAAGATCCTGTGAGTGCTGTGGTGGTGACAGAACGGCCACAGTGTAACAGTACAATGCTGAGAAATTCCATATATTAATCTGATTTAAAAGAAAATTTAAAAAGTTATTTCAACAGGACAGAGCTCTACTGAAGCAGTGGGACTCAACTTTGCTGATAAGGGCATAACCATATCCCTGAGACACTGAAATAATTTTGTTTTTCAGAATAAAGAGGAATTAACAAAGGGCTGAAGACATTAAAAGTAAAATCAATTAAATGATAAGATGCAGTCTCTGTCTCTGAAGTACCCTAAGCTACAGAGCTGGGGACTTCTATCAGGGAAGGTATGAGTATGAGTTGTCCTGTTTTCTTTGCAAACATTCAAAAATGACTGCTGTGGAGGGAAAGGTGGGTAACTGGATAACCTGGTACAGTTGTTCTCAAATTATGATGTAAACAGTTCTTAATGTGAGATTGAATAGCTTTTAAGGAGTAACTTTTAAACTTCTCTAGCTTCTAGAATGAATTACTTATATTTTTATGCTAAGAGTGGGTGGAAGTATGATTGAATCATTGTGATGCTATCTTATAATCAAGTGTGTGAAATAGTATATCTCTTTATTTATTATTTATTTTTATTTTTAATATGGTAATACATTTGCTTTCATAGAACTCAGTGTGAGCTACATAGTTGCACAACTGCATGCATTAGGCCTGAAAATGGACAGTTTGCAGGGGTCAGGATGAATCTTCTCTCCTTTCTCTGCAGTGTACCAGGAGACAAATGGCTGTATTCCCCTAAGGTGCCTGTGATTGGCTGTAGCTGCAGATAACTTACCTGACAAGTTTGTGCAGTGCTTACAATATTCACAGAGAATTTGTCTTTCTTACCTGTTTGACTTAAATGTCCTACTCAAATGATCAGGGTCATGCTAGTCATCAGATTTGCAAAGGAAATGGATTTTTCTTCGGGTTAGAGTTACTGATAAGGGAGACTGCTTCAAGAGGTATTCTGTAGCTTACATCTACACTAATACATTAAATAAACATGTCAGTGGCTTTTTTATTGCACTGAGTACCATTGGCACAGATCTTGGGTACACACTACTAAGCTGGTGTCTCCAGAAAAGATTAGTTTTGTATGTTTTGCCTGTTAATAATTGTATGTGGCCATCTCCACAACTTTTTGTGGGAGTTCTTTGAGATCAGTTGTTCTTACGGGCCAAATCTATGCAATGAACTTTTAAAAAAAAAATTGTGATAGTTTTAAAACAGCTTAATAATGCAGATAGTTGAATTTCAGTATCTAGTGTGATCCCTTTCATGTTTTAATACAGAATGCAAGTATATTTTAGCATGGTGCCTGTATATCGTGCCAAAAACATTAGAATTTTTTCTTTGTAAAGTGTTGTATAGTGCTGTTTAATACTGGCCTGACAGAAGTGTATTGCTGCTCCAGTTCTTGCCCACCCTGTTGAACAGATAATGGTCTGTCTATGGAGTTTCCTTCTGGCTGCTGTGTCACGCAGAATTGTCAGTGATCATTGTACTTTCACCATACATTTCCTATCTGTCTGCTGCAGCTCTTCAGCAGCTCCACAGGAATGCCCAGCAGTGCCAGACCTCTTCCCCATCTGCCTCAGAAAGCAACTTCTGAGTTGTTCAGGGCGGGAATGGCCATGTAATGAACCATCTTCCTTCCTACCTCTTTTCCATTTCACTTCCCCAGTGTGGTCACATTTCAGGGGCACTGCACCCACATTATTAGGAGTTATATGATCTTCTTTTTTGGTTTGGGCAGAGATTTTTCTTGGCTGTCTCAAAATTATCTGGCTACCATCTTATCCCAAGTTATTTACCGCTGTAACTGTGTTCTTTCATTCATCTTCTGTGTGGTGTCCCTCTCACACCATCTGTCAGTGAATTGAACAAACATTTTTTCAGTTGTTATAATTGTGACTGTTATCATAATCTTTAATAGTTAGTTGTTGGGTTGAGAATCTAACTTTTGGGTCTCTTTAGTTCCCTGAAGCATTTACTAAGCTCCTGGTGATCAAATTGCACCTTAATGCTGTTTTTCTGGGTATGGGCTTTTTGTTTTGTTTATTTGTGGGTTGCCTTTTTTTTTTTTCTTTCTTTTTTTTTTCCCATAGCAATTAGACTTATCTAATCTCTTGGGCAGTCATGATGATTTGTACTTTCAGTGGTTTCTTGGCTTAAAATTACTATCTGTCAAGTATTACACCTGTAGTCTTCTGTGTTTTGGAACCCAACAGGGCTAAATGGATTCCTTGAAGATTCAAAATAAAGTTAGAGGAGGTGGTGTCAAAACCAAAAAAAAGACAAGTTAGTCTGATTTGGTTACATCATGTAGAGAAGCAAATAATGGAAGCAACCAATTTGGTTCATAAGAATGGTGTGATCTTTCAGACAAATCACAAGCAGAAACTATTCATATGAAAGCAGTAAGATGAAAAAATGGAGCTGGAAGATGATGTAGATAAAGTAAATCATTGGACATTAAAATTTTATGGTTTTTTTTTTTCCTGGTAAACTGGATCTAGCAGAGTTTATGAATACCCTTGCAGGAAATTAATCATTATCTATAAAATTTGAATATTTAATGATGGCATATTTAGAACATGTTACTACCCGTGTATGTTCTTGCAAAAATAATTAGTGATATGGAAAATAAAGTTCTCTTTTCCTTAGTTTTATTATTTAAGTTTTATTATCATCATATTTTCTTAAAAATGCTAGCTTATGAAGAACACACACTTCCCAGCAGAAATTGAAGAATACCATGGTCTTTGTTTTTCAAAAATACAGCAGAAACAAGGGACTTAATTCATATCATTCTCTCCTGTCACAGTTCTTTGTGAAACTGAACCTTAGGTGAGAAGTAACTTCAGATTCATACCTACAGGACATTAGGTTGATTTAGGCCATAAGGCACTTTTTCAGCCTGCTGAAGTCAGTGACAGCATTTTTTGAGTGGAATTTGCTTTGTTATTAAACATCCATTTTATCTAGGGATGTATGCCTTTAATTGTTTTTTCTGTATTACCGTTGGATATTAAAAAGCAGAAGATCAGCACATCCTGTGTATTATAGAGACTACTTTGTAAAGACATTCAGTTCTCAACTATGTTCTAAAGAATTTAGTTAGGATTTTCTCACTAAATAAGACTGAGCCCTGTCCGCTTTCTCTGAGGAACAATTTTTGCTTGAACTTCAATAGCATAAAGTTCAGGCACTGTCCTGAACACAGAAATGAGACATTTGCTTCCTTAATTGTGTAAAAGGCAGGAAACGTTCAGTAAAAATCCTTCTTTTGCTCTGAATCTGTGTAATCTTGAAACTTAGGCCCATTTCAATAATTATATTTCAAATGAAATAAGAATGATTTTTATGAGAATGCTGACTTGGTTACCTTCCCTCCTCCAGACAGCAAATGGAAAATTAGTCTGCATTTGAAGCACCTTGATGAGATTAGTGCACATGAACATTTAAGTTCAAAATTATAGCTTAATCCCACAAACTGCTCCACACTCAGTACCCTTTAAAAATCAAAGGAATTCCATGTGGTCACAGCAGTCTGCATGCATAGAGAGTTTACTGGATTTGTTCCAAATTTTAGGCTTTGTTATTTTGTGCATGGATTTGGCTTGCAGACAGACTATAACTCTTTTAGCAGTGAAAGGTATATATGTTGTAATCAGACTCCTATGTGATAACAGTCCTTATGGTATTTTTAACAGAAAATGTCTGGTGGCCTAAAATTAGTGACTATTTGGGTTTAAAATGAAAGCATAAAGATGGTATATTTTCATATTTTTTTTCACTTGCCTTTCAAAAGAAATTATTCTGAAGCATACTGCAAAGAAATTAGTATAAATCTTGGGAGTGTTCTTTTACCACTATCCATATTATAGGAGTGCATATTCAAAATATGAAGGTGTGATTAATAAATTGACTGCTGCATGACCACTGCTATTTAAAAAGCTATGCCACAGAAAACATCTTAATTTCATTGCTGGCTCCAGATATTTTTGTATTAACTATGCAAAACCTCATTACTTTATGTATATGAAGGATTGTATCTACAATGACAAAAATGTTCCTTTAAAGAATTTTTTTAGCTTTTGCAAAAATGTTTTTTTTTTTTAATTTGTTGGCACATATTATTAAGATGCACTCTAATTATGGAAGCATAATGAGAAGGGCACTATAATGACAGTTCATAAGATGCTTTTTAAAAATGGTATAATAATTTAGAGTTCAATTTTTAATTTAGAATCAAAGTCTAAGTTGTATGACTTACACTTAATACTGTTTAGTTGATAAATGTTAGACCATAAGAGCCTTCTAGTTATGTTGATTCTTAAGTAAAACTTAAGGTTCAAGAATCAGTAGCAGTCTATAGCCATGCTGCTGTAAATACGTAACAGAATGGTAGACTGCTTTATGGAGCTGGTGATTACAAAGATCCACTTTAACCATTTTTTTTTTACTGGCAGGTGTCCCACTGGCCTGAGGCCAGCGGCTGCGAGTGTACTGCAGCTTGTGGTTTACACCAGAGTGTAGAAAATGCCGACACCAGCTGGCTGCACATAATTAAACTGATTGCGGTCTGACAACTTGGACTGTGATACAGATATGTGATAAATATACAAAGTATCTTACAAATGTGATTCACTGACATAGTTTATCTACTTTTTTTTCTTAACAGATATGATATCTGCACTTATAAAAACAAGCCTTGTGGAACACTGGGTAAGATTACAGAGAGAAATTTCAGCTTGTATTTGCTGTTTCCTTAATTTATACTTAGCTATTGGTTTACCTATTGGTTTATTGAATGATTAGCTGTTTTAAAGTTTGTACTTTTAAAATTTTGTAGTTTTATAAACTTGAAAAATAAAAGCTACTCTAGGTGGATTTTGGCTTTGATACATTGCTGGAAGTTTGAATTATGTCAGCTGGTGCTGTGTATTTCATCTCTGACAGCTATAGTTCTGATAAAACGTAGAAGATGACTCAATTTTACTTCTTACAGAAGTGAACATGCTGTTTATTTCCATTTACTGGTTTCTAGTTTAAAAAACAGAATAAAGAATCCTCAGGAAATTTATAAAAGTACCCCCATAAACCTTACAAAAGGAATGGACTTTGAGGTTTACACTGTTGCTGTGTCCTACACAGTGCAGCTTCATATTTTTCCTTTCACAGACTTAGAAAAAAATAGCACAGAGAGAGGAAATACAATAACATTGAAACTACAGTTCTTTGACTATGGAGAAGTACACATGGCAACCTTAGATTAGGGATGGAGAGCTATTGTTCTCTCCATATCTAAGTATATCACCAGAAGTTATTTACTACAATAAATAGCTATAGATAACTACAGGTTGTTACCTCCAATGATGCTTTAGTATATAAAGGGAACATTGTTCAAGGACTAATGTAACACTTGTTTAGATTTTGTTTTCAGTTTGCATTCTTTCATAGCCTCTCTCTTGAAGGTGATTAAAGATAAAATTCTAATTCAGCTAGTTGATATTATTAATACTTTTCTCAGTCAGAGTTCATTATTGTACTTGCTTTGTCTTTCCCTGTGTTACGGTATGCTTGATAGCCTTAACCCCTGTTAATTTTTCTGTAAGTCTCTTGCAAGTCAGTCCAATGCTTTTGGCAGAAGAGTGTAGTTTACGTGGGGAAAGGTATCAGAATTTTGCCTGCTATAAATATAAGAAAAACCCAGAGCATGCTTTAGTAAAAGGCAAATCATGCTGATGAATTTCTAAATGTAATTGATTTAATTTGACATTTGAGGTGATGAAAGTGAAGAGACTGTCTATACTGATGTCTTAGAAGTGGCTTTGCAAGCATTAAAAGAAAAAAGGTTGAAAGAGCATACATTAATGCATGGAGTATTTGATATTTTTATGTGATACTTTTAACACAGATCATTAGTGTACTAGTTCTTAGTGTATCAGATTTTGGCATAAAGGCAAATTCTGCTTCACTTGAATGCAGTGTAGCAGAGGATAGATTTGGCAAATATTTTACTAAACAAAAGGTTTAATTAAAAAAAATTAAAAATAAGACTCACATATGGTATCAGTTCCAAATCACTGTTATAGGGGTCTTGGCAACAAAACCATGACAATTTTTCTGTATTATAGGCATTGAACTGGAGAAGAGACAAGGCCCTCTAGTCCTCTTTTGCAAGACATTTCATACGCTTAAGTCACGCTGACATCCAATAACTAAAGTTAATCATGGATATAAGGAGTTTGTGAAAAAAGTCACAAAGAGGTCTCAGAAGGTCAAAAGAAACCTGAATAATTGGTATTTGAGGAAGAGACAGGAGTAAAAGATTTCATGTGGCATAGACATCTGTATCCTATTTGAGACACCTGAAACAGGGGACCTTTCATGGAGCCTCTTAGAAAAGATAGACCTCAGACAACTTTGCAGTTTTTCTGTGGCTCCAGTGAAGGACAACTACTTTTGAAGTCTGAGCCACTGACTGAGTTATTAACTTGATCTCTGTCACTTTCTGCAAGCATGGTGTGGAATTATATTACTCTGGACTTCTAAATTGCTGAAGCAAGTCCTCAGTTATAAGACGTGAAGATGGAGATGACTTTATGATTCAAATATGGTGAACTTTGCAGGGGAACATGATAGTTGTATATATATGTATTGACATGTTGCCTTCAGCATTTCCTCAATAAGAACAGCGTAGGTGAACTGTAATTGTATTTTTTGCAGATTCCACACTGCAAACTCTCTATACACACATTGTCACCTTCTGCCCATGTCAATTTGGCTGTCAGTAGTTTTGGTGTGTCCAAACTAGATTTCTTTGGGAGAAAACATGGAACACATACCCCCCAAATGCTGTCTATGTGCCTACAGGACACCTGAGATCACCCATGGGCTGTGTTCTCATGACACCCCTGCAATATTTTTTCCCTTCAGGAAGCTTTGAGCCACATGTGTAGTGACATTCAGCCTACAGGATTCAACTACTCCAGAACATCCAAACATGCAATGATACCTGAAGAGCCTCAACATCAGGGCTTCACTGTGCTGATCTACTCCTGTGTCTTCAAATTAATTACTAATGTGGACACAGCAGGAAGCGCTTGGCATATTATGACTTCCTTACTGTTAGTCCAAATAGAATAATTTGAAGTCCCTGCTCTTTTAAAGAGTTTGCTTTCTGTCTTCCCCACTGTCTGTTTCATTCCCCTCATCTCTCAACCAAAGTTAAACTTTTTCAATTTTTTGTTGTTATTGTGTTGTGTTGGTTTTTTTTTTTTTTTTTTTGGGGTGGTGGTGGTGTTGGGTTTTTTCTTTGTTTTTCTGTTTGGGGTTTTTTGCGAGGGATTTTTTTGTTTTTTTTTTTTTTTTGTAGTGTAGGTTAGTTGAACAGGTAACTTCCTTAAAGAAAGGTTTACTGCTTCTTTCAGATAAGAAACTCTAGGGAGAAATACATTAAATAAACCTGATGTTTAAAGCTTTCTCTAGTGGCACTAAATTATGACTGCAGTATGTTCTGTAATAATCTGTTGCTGAAAAATGTGTAAGATACAGAAGTGCCGTAGTCCATAAATGCCAGTGACTTTCTCTCTCTGAAGAAAATGTTTAAAAGCCCTTGTAACACAATAAGGTTTTAATGCCAGAAGATGATGGGTGATAAATGGAAAAGACTTCCATGGTTAAATGCGTGCTTGTTATTAACATGTCTCCTCTCTCTTCACTGATGCATTCAGTTTTGTTTTTTTAATTTTTTTTAACGTACCATGTGAGGTTTTTCATAGCTAAAAAAGTTGCTTGTATGTTTTTATGAACCCACTAAACTTAAACAGATTTCTTTAGAAAAATAATGTGGATACATTTTGCTTTCTTCAGGCTCAAGAATGTTAAAATAGAAATGCTTTCTTGAATTCCCTCTCCTGGCTCAAGTTACTAGGTGGTCCCAAGTTACCAGAAGTAAAATTTATAAATCTAACCCCTAGTCTAGACATTTTCCAGCACTGACTGCAGTTCAAAAAATATTAATGTCTAGCCGGCAAAGTGAAATTCCCCCCAGTGATTTTGCAAATGACTAGAAAGTTAACCTTTTGCCAACTGCTCCTTCTGTGCATAGAAGTTATTAAAAAGAATCCAGGCATTTATAACTAGAGCTTTTAAGACTGAAACACCTTGGCATGACCCTTTGTGTCTCCTTCTGTTTATTCAGGCTTGGCCTCTGTGGCTGGAATGTGTGAGCCTGAAAGGAGCTGCAGCATTAATGAAGACATTGGCCTAGGTTCAGCTTTTACCATTGCACATGAGATTGGTCACAAGTGAGTGAGTTTAAAATAAGAATACATTTTAATTTATCACCTTTTTAATCTTACTTAATAATAGATTTTTTTTTCCTGCACCATCTCTATTCTGATGTTCCGTGTTTCTGTATATGGTATTCATGAGTGGCAATACATTTTATTTAGTATATATTACCAGGGCCTTTAAATTTAGAACTGAAGACTCATTGTATACCATTTGATTTCGGATTCCAGTTAAATCTGTCCTTCTGAGACTTGACTCACAACCTTCCTAGTCTGTTTCATATTTTTAAATGTTTGGCTTTGAAAAATTTCTCTCCCACATTACTTTTGTCTGCCTTTCTTTATGAAAGAGAAGTGGTTAAAAGGTAAATTTTTTTGCTCTTTTTTATTTTGTCTTCAATATAGTTCAAACTATTATCATTGAAACATTGAGTCTGTTGTCAATATTGATATGCTTTGAGTCCTCTTTCACTCAAGCATAATCTATATAAAAACAGGCATAGAGCAGTCATAGCATCACTTGTTACATTTAAAGTATCAGCATATAGTTTTAAAGAGTATGTTGTTATGACACTGATAAAATCTGAGTATTGTTTGGTCTGGAAATATTTCAGACCTTCTCTCAAAAAACAGTGCTGTTAGTACAATGTGATGACTCTAAAAAGACTGGGCACCTTCTTTTATCAAGAGGCTTCCTTCTTTATTTGCGTGGCTTGACCAATACAGAGATATGCATGACATTCTTTTCCACTCATTAGCTGATGGAACTGTTAAAAGTTCCAGTGTAGACTGAAATGAAAGCTAGCAAACTGCTAATCAAAAAAAGTAAACAGTTACTTTTAGCCCACCTCTTCTGTGAGATATTCACTGGGCAACTGTGCTCTCATTTATATTATGTATGAAAAAGACTCTTCACATCTAGCATAGATGAATTTTAGAATTCAAAAGCAACTATATAAGATCTGAACAATGCATGTAGTAACTCCCTTGAACTACTACCTTCCTTCCTTCTTTCTTTCCTTTCTTCCTTCCTACCTTCCTGCCCCACCTTCCTGCATTTCCACTTTTGAGGAAAGAGCTCCTCCAGTCACTAAATATTAATAGTTCTAAAATTCTTGTAAATAGCATCTTATCTTGTATCTTGTCCACACTCGTGCCAAGGCAGGGTCACTCAGAGCAGGCGACACAGGAGCCTGTCCAGCTGTGTTTTGAATGTTTCAAGAGAGGGAGACTCCATGACCTCCCTGGGCAACCTGCTCCAGTGCTCATCCACCTTCAATGCAAAGAAGGTCTTCCTCATCTTGAGTGGAACTTCTTGTATTTTAGTTTTTGGTTATTGCTCCTTGTCCTGTTCCTGGGCACCACTGGAAAGAGTTAGGCACCATGCTCTTGGCACCTTCCTCTGAGGTATTTGTATGTGTTTTATACATGTTATTCCAGAGATACACGAAATTAATTTAATACATACTGCTACTTTATCATGCAAATATGGCATAATGACCAGAATTTATTTGACGAGCTTAGACTGGTTAGAATCTGAAAAAACCCATATAGTGATAGTGTATATCCTGTGATCATAGGACTGATTTTACCATCAGTCTTTTGTATGTTTGATATCTTTTGGATTCTTATACATAAAATCCTTTAAAATTCTGAAATCTCAGCCCTTTGAGGCTTTCAGCTAATTCTGTAGATGGCATTATGTGTCAGATTCTGGTTTGATAAGAAGCAGTAATCATATTCTTTTGCTGTTACACAATGCACAGTTATTAAAGAAAGTTACTCTGCAAGCTTGGTTTTAAGAATCAATGTGCCATATAGATACCATCACTATAACCTTGGAACAATATGTGACCAAAAAATCTACAAAATCTATGTTTTGTGGTAGCCACACATCACCTGTCATTCTACCCACGCTGTGACTGAATTCCTGTACAACTATGTCAAAGTTGTTATTTCCTCTCAACCTCGTAGTTTCCAGTACCTACTAGAAGGTACTTGCATATGTGAGTAAAATAATTGTTTCTGAGAGCCTTGTAAAAATTTTTCTTTGGCTGTACCTCTTTTCAGACTTGGAATAGGAAACTGACTTAATTGTTAGGTGAAAAATAGAAGCATTTAAGCGACATGCCTACATTGAATATGTGATACACAACAAAAAATCACTAGACTGCACAGAATCACAGAATGGGTCAGATTGGGAGGGACCACAGTGCATCATCTGGTCCAATCTCCCTGCTCAAGCAGAGTCATTGTAGAGCATATAGCACAGATTGTATCCAGATTGTTATTGAGTATTTCCAGTGGGGGAGACTTCACAACCTCTCTGGTCAACCTGTTCCAGTGCAGGGTTACCTACACAGCAAAGAAGTTCTTCCTCATGTTCAGGTGGAACTTCTGTGCATTGGTTTCTGTCCTATTGCTTAGCATCTCTGAGGAGAGCCTGGCTTCATCCTCTTGGTACCTCCCCTTCAGATACATATAGGCACTGATAAGGTCCCCTCTCAGTCATCTCTTCTCGAGGCTGAATGGGCCCAGCTCCCTCTCAGCCTTTCCTCATAAGAGAGATGCTCCAGACCCCTCATCATCTTCACACCCCTCCACTGGACCTGCTCCAGGAGCTCCATGTCTCTCTTGTCCTGAGGAACCCCAAACTGGACAGAGCATTCCAGGTGAGGCCTCACCAGAGCTGAGTACAGGGGCAGGATCACCTTCCATGACCTGCTGGCAATGCTCTTCCTAATGTCCCCCAGGATCCCACTGGCCCTCTTGGCCACCAGGACACTCTGCTGGCTCATGGACAGCTTGTTGTCCACCAGGACCCGCAGGTCCTTCTCTGCAGAGCTGCCCCCCAGCAGGTCAGCCCCAGCCTGTGCTGGTGCCTGGGTTTGTTCCTCCCCAGGTGCAGGGCCTGGCATTTGCCTTTGCTGAATTTCAGATGGTTCCTCTCTGCCCATCTCTCCATCCAGTTAAGTTCTTCTGAAGGGCTGCAGAGCCCACTGGGGTATCCACCACTGCTCCCAGTTTTACATCCTCAGTGAATGTGCTGAGCAGGCATTTGCCTCTTCAACCAGGTGATTAATGAATATACACATGAAAACGTACAAGTGGTAAGGAACAGAAGGAAAAAGAAATTAAAAAAAACCCTATAAATATTTAACAGAAAGTATGACTGAATATTATAATCGCAATCAGACTATCAATCTCTTAAGATTTCAAGGACAAATGTTTTTCTGGATAGCATTCTAGTTAGATAAGAATGGAGAATTCCACTTTGAAAGATCATGTTTTTATTAATTGTACAGTTGCTATGGAATACTGAATTTTAAAAGCCTTTGAGCTGGGGATCAAAATTCTTTTGTAATTAAAAGAGAACAATTTTGATAATACATATTTTTTGATAGATTATTCACAGTTTCTCCAAAATTAGATTTATAAGATTCCCTTATGGAAATATGGCTCAACTTGTTATTAGTACTTTATTGAATTACAGAGTGATGAGAAGTCATTAGGTCCTTCAGTCTGAATTTCTGTATGTCATTGTCTTAAATTTAACTCTTTTAACTTTGTATTGATCCAAATTAGTTCCATTTGCTTGAAGAATATTGTCCAGGAAAGTACTTCTTTAAAACTTAAAGGGACTGGTAGTCTGAGTGTGATTGTAACACGCTGTTAAATATTCTGTTAAATATTTCTGTTAAATATTTTCATTTTTAAAAAAAGTATTTTTTTGGCTTCCATTCCTTGCCACTTTTAGTGTTTATATGTGTATAACCCAATTTTGGTCCTGTCCAGCTGTGTGCAGTTCAGACTCATAACCAGCTGTTTTTATTGAAGATAGTGATACACAGAGATTGTTTCTTTCTTGAGCGCAAAAACAATGAAGAAATTAACATTTTATGGTTGTTTTTGCCTAACCATAGTTCAGAGAACAGCCTTGTATTACTCTTAGTACTTCTGTGAATTAGATAAATTTCAGAGTTGTCTTTTCAGACTTCCAAATAGGTTCTCTAGAAAACTGACTTTTAATGCTTGATGTACAGATTGTCTGCATTCCTAACATTATATATTTCACACCAAAGATGCTTAAGATTTCTGGTAAGCAAAAATTGCAAACTGATTTCTTGTATCAAGAGTGAGAATTGAGCGTGTATCCCCTAAATTGTCAAGCAAAGTTTGACTTTTTCTTCTTGGTGAAGAGAGGATCTCTTTGCAGCCCTGATCTTGCTTTTATCTCAGACAAATTGAACTATGTAAGATCCAGTCCCATTTTCTGCTTCCCTGCCAGCTGAGTTAGGTGGCTTTCTGCTCTATGTTTTTACATTTGGATACATTCTAAAATGTCTAGCATGTCCTGTGCATGCTGTATAGCATGCTTAGTTAAACTGGTAAGGAATTCCAGATTTCACTGGAAGAGGTATATTGGTAAAAGAAAAGCATTTTTCCATTCGTTGTTTCAGTCCTGTGGAGGAGGTGGCTATGATTCAAAAGCTGCCAGAAGCTTCCTCCATGTCCCATAGGTGCCAGGAGGCTCCAGGATAGACCCACCAAGGCTGGGCCCATCAGTGGAAGTGGTAGGGTTTCTGCAATAACACATTTTAGAAAGGGGGTAGAAAAGTTGCCATACAAAAACAGCCAGAAAAGGTGAGTGGGAATATGTGAGGTAAACAGCTCTGCAGACACCAAGGTCAATGAGGAGGCACTGGAAGTTCCCCTGCAGCCTGTGGTGCAGATGGTGGTGAGGCAGCTGTGCTCCTGCAGCCCATGGAGGAGCACAGGGAAGCAGAGATCCACCTGAAGCCTGTGGAGGACACCACGCTGAAGCAGGTGGATGCCTTAGAGGAGGCTGTGACCCCGTGGGAAGCCTGTGCTGGAGCAGCCCCCTGGTAGGACCTGTAGCCCTGTGCAAAGAGGAGCCCATGCTGGAGCAGGTTTCCTGGAAGAAGCCCATGGGGGACCCACACAATGGCAGGCTGTGTCCAAAGGACTGCACTCCATGGAAGGGGCCCACACTGGAGCAGTTCATGAGGGACCGCGGCACATGGGAAGGACCCATGTTGAAGAATTTAATGGAGAACTGGCTGCAGTGGGTGGGTGAGAGGGACTGCATTCTGGAGAAGGAAAGAGTGTAAAGCAGAAGGAGCAGCAGTGATGTGATGTGTAACTGACAGTAACCCCAATTTTCCATTAAGGAGTAAATCTGAGCCTGGGAAAAAGGGGTGAATGGGGGTAAAGTTGTTTTAAGATTCAGTTTTTATTCCTCATTCTCTTATTTGACTGGGAAGAAAATTAGGCTAATTTCAGAAAGCTGAATCTATTTTGCCCATGATGGTAACTGGTGAGTGGTCTCTTCCTGTCCCTATCTGAGCCTGCAAACTTTTCCTCATATTTTCTCTGTCCTGTCCTGCTGTGGAAGAGAGGGGAGGGCACCTGGCAGGAACAACTCAACACAATCAGTCAAACCTCAGCTGCATTACAGGACCTGAATTTTAGTGATTTGTTTTCTAGAAGAAGTGCATGTCAAGGAATGTATTTGTTGGACAACTAGAGAGAAACTACTCCACTCTGAGATAATAGAGACACATATACCAAACTTCACACTAGCTTTTTCAAAACTGATTAAAACACAACTAGGATGGATTGTACTAACATCATCTCCTGTCAGCTCTCCAGCTGATGCAATTCTAATTGTTTTGTCTCTGATGATGATGTATTCCATCTTTAACTGTAGCAGACTGTCTCAAATCTAAAGTGTAGGAACACCACAACAGCAAACAGAGCACATTAAGCTTTTACCTGCTAGATGTCTAGGAGTGATGGAGTTCAAGTGGGTCCAATTTTTAGGGACAGTTTAAATAAGGTTTTAGTTTAAAAACCCCAGACCAAACCAAAATGAAACCCAGAAAAACCAAAACGAAACAAAATGAAAGGAAACCAAACCAAACCAACCAAAGAAGCAAAACATGGAATAAAACAAAACCAACAAAGACCTTAACCAAAATGTGTCCACAAGCCACATAAGATCATATTTAATTATTTTCTGACTCTCTCACCCCCACCCTCCATCCCCTGCCCTGGTATTTTTTGCTAAAGGAATGTTGTTTTATGCTTGCTTTTATAATATTGCAGGTTTTTAAAAGTTTTCTCTGGGACTTCAGTTTTAATGACGTGCATATAAAATGAAATACCATAAACATAATTATGTGACACATTTATAATTAAAATCCGAAAAAGTCTGTCCCTACATACCTGTGAAATATTATTTGAAGTTTAGAATTTGCAATACTGAAACAGTATTCTAACATCAAAGCATTTTTATCAAGGAAAATGGACGTAGTAACACTTCACAGGTCTTAGCAACAGTGCAAGAAGAATAAATGGGGGTGAAGTGGAAGGTTATCATAACCTTCAGGGCATCTTGAATTTCCAAAGGAAATCTGAACTCAGAAGTTTGCTTCCTGATTGGAGCCAATACTTTCAGCTTTGTCCTGCAGTGTTAGATACCTCATGCATTTGCACTATTGGCTTTGTTTAGCACACAAGCAAGCCTTACTTGATGATACTGTTGTGCCATGAAGCCTGGATAGCTATGGCAGTGTACTCCAGGAGAAGTTTGTGCTCTGCTTTTTTGTAATAGTCCCATAGAATTCTGTCAATTCCCCATAAGAAAGTTCAGATTTCTGAATAAACTGCATTGGTGTTTAGTAAATTTGAAAATGCTGTGCTTTTTAGAGCCTCATATGTTATTTAATACTAAATGATGCTCATATATAAAAATTGTATTTGATGAGGTGTTTGGTCATCATCCATGACTGAGAGAACAGTATTTAGGAAGTAAATAGGAAAAATTAGGATAGAAATGTGCTAAAATTATGTTGAATTTCATGGCAGATACACTTTTTATAAAGTTCCTATTACTGAATTAGTTTGTTTCCCAAGTTTTCAGGGACCTAATGTGCTTGACCAAAGTTAAAATTTAAAATTCTGCATTACTTCAAAATAAAGCATTAAGGGTACTCCAAACCACAGAGTGATCTCCAAGTGCAGGAAATCAGTAGTTAAGGTTAAAAATCCATGTTAATACATGAAAATAGAGAGTGAAGTAACTAATTAACCTTGGTTCTTCCCTTGAGAAATAGGCAATGTTAAGTAGTTTCAATATATACTATCAGTGTTTGCAATCCTAAATTAAGATAAATGGATTTTTCAAGACAATACTTTTTGATTATTTGTCCTTTCATTTGTAATGTCATTTAGGGGCAAAATTTGATTTCCATGCTGTTATGTAGCTATAACCAATACTTTTATACCATTGACTAAAAATATGTGGAGGATTACATATAAAGAGGAGAATTTTCTGTTAAGAGATGGTATGGGAAAAACATTTATAAAAGTAAAGAAAAACTGCTTAGCTTTTTTGCTGAGAAAGCGTAAAATCTGGTGATTGTAAGGTCTCCAAAATTTCCCATAACCTCGTAACAATTGGTAAATATTTCACTTCTAGTAGACATGAGAGTAATTAATAAAATTACCATGACCATGTATGTCTACATAAAAATTGTACTTTGTTCCATATAGCTCATAGCTCTCATATTATAGGGGAAAAAATTCTGTTATTCTTTAATAGCCGTTTATGTTCAGATTCACTTACTTTTTGCTGAACAAAATAATGTTGAAACATGGTTCTTCCCTTGTTTATTTTCTAGTGACACTAAGAAAAGGCATATTTAAAGCTATGCCTATGTTTACAGATGTAGGGACCCTGACAGTTCTAATTTTTCAATGTAGGCCCTAAATAGACATTCTGTGCTGTATGAAATACATATATCTATATTTAAATTACACATTTATGAGAATCATTATGAGAATAAGTACAATACACTGGCAAAATTACTTAATACAAATTTTATGAAAATTTTTTTCCTCTAATGTAATAAACTCAGTTTCTCCAAGCAAATTATTATTTGCTATTTCAGTCTTCTATCAAAAACAAGAACACTTGTTCAAGCATGCCTACACTGTGGTAGAGATTTACTTTTAGAAAGTTTTAAAGGGTTCTTCACTGATGCACTTTATGACCCTACCTACCCTTTGCTTCATTCTCCATATATGTTAGATCAGTGTGTTTAACATGCTGAGACACCAGAGGAATACTTGCAATGTACCCAGGTCAAGATTATTACTTGAAATGCCCATTTCACTCTTAGCATGTATGTTTATCTCCTAGTACAGATAATTAATATCATAAAACCTCTTAAGGTGTAAGTTTCTTTCCTTTGTCTTAGAAAGATAGGGTGCCAATTCTTTATTCTGAGCATATGTCATTTTTGCAGCTGTAAATCAGCTTCAGATAATGGATGAGAAGATCCAGTGCTTGACTTTACAATACTTCTCTTGCTTGTATTCCTGGAACTTAGTTTACTCACCTGTCTCACAATTCTTTCTCTGGCACACTTCTTCCTAAAGCTGTTAAACAAGCGCTGGAACAACATAAAGACACAGCTTTAAAAAAAACTGGGTCAAATTCATGTAACTCATGAATTGGTAAGAAATAAAAAAATTGACATGAAATAAATTAACTATATTGTATTTAAAGAAATGAAACATTAGCAATTTGTGCTTTTCTGAATGCTCCAAATCGTCAGAAAGATAGAAATATTTTGATATGCAGATAATTAGTACTTCAGTCATGTAGCAGAGATAATTGGTTGAGAAATGGCATTTCACCTGAGTACCACTTTTAAGGTAACTTCAGTGCTAATAAAATACACGGTAACCAAAAAAATCTCAGCACAAAGTATGGAGATACATTGGTATGGATCTGTTTTCTCTGAATCTTAAGTGTCTGGATAGTTAATAAGAATGGAAGTGTTCTGGCTGTCTCACAAGAATAACTGCTGTAATTTCATATGTATTAGCAGTAAGCGTTTTGGCAGCCATAACCATCATGGTTTAGAACCACCAAATGTATCAGTAACCAAATGAAATTGTAGGGACTTGCAGTGTTGGGTTTTGCAAGATAAAGTAAAGATAGATAAGAAGTTTATATTCACATCCTTCCCTCTGTTTATACTCCAGGATCTCTGCTTATCTACTGCTGTTTTATTCAGTGCAGCTGACGCTAGTTACCTCCCCTGTGATTTTTGAGGTTGGATCTTAAGTTGGATGTGTATTACAAATAACTTCCTCAGATGATTTTTTTCAGATATAAGGAAAAACAGATTGCCAAAAGGAAAAAAATCTGTTCAGTTACAGATGTAGTAAGCAAAACAGGCAGTGAGCACTACTATAGGATGTGATGCCTTAGAATTTTTTAATAAGTATTCAAACTAGAAATAATTTGCAGGAGAGTTTCAATTATAGTTTTAAGTTTCTTAGTGTTTCTGCATTGCACAGTTCTTAAATGTAAGGTAAGGGCTCTCTTGGGAAATGAGGAGCCATAATGCTTGAAAACACAAGAGCTGCTGGGTTAAACATCCTTCCTTGAGATTTTAGGTGGAAAGGTAACTTCACAGAAAAACTTCTGTATCACCTGAAGAGACTTCAGTCTCTGCTCACTCATCTGGCTGTTCTTGTAAGACAAAATAATACTGGTAGTTTTGGACAGGATTTTAAGCCAGTGGAAGGAGTACAGTCTGTGTGTGTTTAATGAGTTTGAAAAAGGTAGGCAAATTATTACAGTAGCTCCACAAAGAATATTTTATGTTCCTTACTTCTCTACCTTTCCATGCAAATCCAATTGCAAACATGCTTTTGTAAAGACTTAGTTTTAATGTAATGATGGTCAAATATGACCAGCATGTTCTGATGGAAATCAAACTGGCAGTTTGGTCAGAAATGTGTTTCTATGTGCAGTGCTGCCCATAGGAGTGCACATTGCTGGACTGTAATGGCATGCTGCCACAACCATCTTTGGAAATGATGGCAGTAATTGTAAAACCCCTCTGCAGACATCAGAAAAAGTTACCTGCACCTCATGATCACTTTCCTCCTAAATTCAGAAGCAAGGGCAAGTAGAAGAGCCGTCTTGGAAAGGAATAGACCATTTAGGTGAATAAATATTTATAAAAAATGAGTATACCATTGGCTCGTGGAAAGGCATTGATTGAGTTCCTGTGTGCATCAGAAATCACAGACATGCTTTTTATCAGACATCACTGCCACTGCCACCAGCATCATTTTTTTCACAAGGAGAGCTGATGGAAGGAAAGTATGAAACTTGTTCTTTTACTCACATGCCCAAAAAATAAAACTTTCAGTTCCCGGAGAGTTGAAGTCAGTAAGATTTTTAAAAAATGGAACACACTAATTAGACATAAGATGAATTTAAGAATCATCCAACTCATTTCTATAAACAAGTAATTTATGGAGATTATTAAAAAAGAAGGTTTTCTGTTTTCAGAAATGGTACAGAGACAATTCAAAAAGGAATGTTTCTGTTTGAAGTACCTCAAATTCTAGGAAATCATTGCCATTGATAATAGGTAAATAAAGCACATTTTTCATTGTTAAATTCTGGTTCAGTTTGTTGCACAAGTGATCTAAGTTCTTTCCTCTCTTAATATGTATAGATATTGCTAAGGTGATTACAATTAACACTGGTCTGAAAGTTTCATTGCATTACATACATTGCTCAGATGAATTGATTAAAGCAGTATTTTTTACATGTGAGGGGCATTCTTTATTTCATTGTATAAAAGTCTAAGCTGTCAGTCAGACCTTTCCAGTGTATAATACAGTATACAGCTTTCTGCATTTGTGAGAGATCACAAACTGAGCCAAAACATGCAGGCATTGCTGCAGAACTGATATTCCATAGGGAGACATCCCATAAGCAAGGAAGCCATGCTTTTTTGATGATGAAGTCCTTCCTGGTATTGTAGGAAACATCCATCATTCACTGTTCTTTTTTTTTTTTTTTTTTTTTGGAAGGAAGGAATGGTACTAACACCTTCCACTTTTAAGTTATGACGATGATCTGAGGAGGTGAAATAGTACTCAGTGTATTGAAGCTCGGGGTAACATTAAACTGCCTCAGCATTCAGTAAAGGAAGCGGCATGAACTGGTATAAAGTGGTATTGTCAGCTGATAAATGGTCAGTTTCTTATGTATGACTACACTACATTTGTATGTTCTTGCAGTCAGTCCTAAATATTACAGGAAATAAAAACAGAGTGCCTCGACACATTAGTGTTCCTGAATGATGAGTAAGAAATCAGAGAGTCAGTCCTTTTAGCATACAGAAGACTCCAAAGACAGACCTCTTGCATGATTCTGGGAGTTCAGAATCTCAGTTTTGGCATTGTTTTAATCAATTCTCTGTCTCATTATCAGGGAAATTCCCGTGTCTCTTGCTGTCTGCCCCTCTGATTTCCTAAGCTTTGTGCCCTATTTGAGAAGAAGTAAATTTGACCAAAGCTTAATATTTAAAGAAATAAAAATGAGGGATCAAATTTTTCCTCCTCAAGTGATTAGTGGAATTTAATCAAAGACTAAGAGAGTGGAGTTTTAGAAATGTGTATACTATTGAGAAATATTCTGGTCAGGTGCCTCATTTATGTCACATCCATAAAGTACACATTGTTGATTGTCTTAAACAAAGACAGTCTGCAATTAAAGTCTATCCAAATAGATGGTCTGTGAATTTCAAGTTTTAATTTAATGGTTATGCTGAAGATCTACAGTTCAAAGGGTTTTTAAGACATAAGGATTCTTTAGCCATATTTTTTTACCAGGGTCATATCAACTTTCTTGAAAGTTAATTTCTTGCCTGAAAATCTCTTCTGGCCAAGTTCCATCTAGCAGTTTCTTCTCTGATTTTCTGCGAGTTTTTAATTGTCTTCATTTTGACATTCTTTGACATAGCAAAGCTCTAATAGAAAGGCTCCAAGTCCCTCTGTGCATAGATGCAGAGGGGAAGTGTGCGTACAGGATGGCCCTATGAATTGCAAACCCTATGTTTGTCTTGAATTATCGTTGTTTGCAGTGTCCCTATGCAACAGCACCTATTTGTCCTTTTTTTACTAATCCAAGAGTCTGTGCTAAAATAAATATTCCATACCTGGGTACCATACCAAATAAAGGCTTGAGTGATTTGTGTTCATCTTGCAAAGATACTGCTATGTTTTCTTTAAAAGATTTAGAAAACAAATAAAATACTTCCAAAAATCCATAGGAGGAAAGAAGGTTATGTAATTGTGCCATATTCTGAGATCTGAAATAAACAGAACTCGACTGACCCTCCTCTTAGGAGTTCTCCTGCACTGTGTTCTTTTAGGTCCAACGTGATTGCTGTAAAGGTGACACTGTGTTTCAAGAGATATATGATGCTGTAGAAAAGTAATGGGCTCTTTCTCTCCTCCTCTTTTGAGCAGTTTTGGTATGAATCATGATGGAATTGGAAATTCCTGTGGGACCAAAGGTCATGAAGCAGCAAAGCTAATGGCAGCTCATATTACAGCAAACACCAATCCTTTCTCTTGGTCAGCCTGCAGTCGGGATTATATCACCAGCTTTTTAGAGTAAGTAATCTCTCAAGAAAAATGAGTTTCCAAAAAAATGACACCTTTTGGGATCAATTGTAGATATATATATATACCTGTTCTGATGGTTTACATTTTTATAATGAATAGACAGAAATATAGTGAGTCACTTAAGACTCTTCTTTCTCTAGAGCATTGTTTCTGTGTAATGGCAAAGGCTTCTTTTGCTCCATTCCCCACCTTAACAGTCCTTTACTGTTTTTAATTTACTCAAAAGATTCTGAAGTGCTAATCATACCTCATTACTTCCTTAATCTGAGAATGAGAAATTGAGAAGGGCAGAATTTGTCTGTGGATCATGTTTTGTATGCATGTGTAATGTGAAGGAATCTAATAAAGGGAAGAAAGTTATAGTTCTGTTTCTTTTACATTTCATTCTTCAGATGTTTTTCATACAATCTTGTGGGTTTTTACCTATCAATGTTTTTGGTAACATTGGTGAGAATATAAAGATTATAGAAGAGGATGGCATAGATCTTTCTATTAAAATTCTGATAACCTCTACTTCTGTGGTGATTTTTATCCAGAAGTAGATTGCTACCTGAAATTTCACTGTGAAAAAATTCAGTTGAAATATGTTAGTCACGAAAATGTACTCATGTCAATATATTCATTGTATAGATAATTCATAATGAAGCTTTGTATGTGTTTTAAGTTTTGAAGACAAGTACATATAACCATGAGTTTACCAACAACAGATTCATAATGGATTTTTTAGATGCTGAAAGATGGGCTTTTTTGAAGTCAAATAACATTTAGTTGGCAGATTCAGTGTTATCGGTGCAGTTATTCCCTTAGGAAACACAGATTGCTCAGTAATTCAGACACTTACTGTACTTTAAAGGGAGGGACTTAAACCAGTCAAGTGTTTAACTGTCAGGCTACCGAGAACAAAATTAGCATCTCCTCTTCTTTCAGGGATCTAAATTCAGAATAAGATGCTATCTTCTGTATTTTGTCTGAAGGGACTCATCCAGACCAAAACCTTTAGGTTAGTTCAAATGTGGCTTCCCACAGGATGCAGAGAATCACCGACTTGGGCTCATGAGGTGCTTGAGCTTCCTACAGAGTCAGTGGACAGAGACAGGCATTTAGCGTTGGTGCTATTCAGAGGAAGAAAACTTCTCATCAGTTACTATAATAGATTGTAATAGGCATTTCGTAACAGACCACTGAACTGTGCACCCACACAGTTTTATGTACTGCTGTATTTAAGAATAATGTCTAAAATAAAGCAATAAATGTGTAAATCATCCGTACCATATATGTGTGATACCGGTTTCTCACAATATAATTTCATTTGCTAAGTATATATATATATATATGTATTTATTTAACACTAGCATTATTTAAAAAAATATACATAGTTATTTTGTTTTATAAATACCAGTTACTTATGTTAATTCAATGCTGTTCCCATTAGTCGTCTTTTTAGTATGTCGTTGCAGCCTGCTTTTAACCATGAAAAAGATTAGCGTTTTCATATCTCTTCTAAGATTATTTCAGAGCTTTGTAGTTCTGACTGCAAGTTTACACTTCAGGTATTTCCCTGTAGTATTTGGGAGCTTGTTCTTCTTGTTACACTTCTGCAGTTCTCTGTCTTGTTTGCTTCTATTTGTTGCTTTTCTCCAAAAACTGCATTTTGGTCCCATAATTGTCCTGACAATGAGTTGTCTGTTGATGAGGACATAATTCAACATAAAGCAAAGGAGTTATTTCTTATTCATGGATTTTGGGGAAGAAACATGATAAAATTCTGTGGCTTATGTTATTATGCAAATATAATATAACTGGACATTTGTTCATAATGTTCCTTCACAGTTTCAAATTTTAGCCTGATGTATGCAGTGGTCTTTCAAATTTTTACTGCCAGTTAAAAACATTTTATCTTGAGCCTTTTTACATTGTGGTTTTTCAACTGATTTATTTTATCATTTACTGTTAGCATCTCCATTATTCTTTTCCATTCCATAGATTTGATTTATGCTTAAGTTTAATTTTGTAGTCTGTGGGATGGCAGTGAAATTGCACTTACATTAACATAAAGTCAGAAGTATTCTGTTGAATCTTTTCACATAGTTCTAATCTCCTCAGGTTTTTAAAGATACTTTTCTATCATTGCCAGTGTTTGAAACTCTGCTCAAATTAGTACCATCTGTTAATTTAAAATAAAATAATCACTGAAGATACTAAGTTATATCTGAGGTAGAATAAAACAAAAATCTATGCATAGAAGATTCAATAATAAATTATTTTTTGCAGTACTTTAGCTGTATTTTTGTAACCTGGAAAGGAGATGTTATTTTTTTCAAAGCCACCTTGGACATTATTTTACACATTGAAATTTGTATAGATTTTCCAGTTGTATAGAATACTATGTTAAATACTGTTCTAAGAGTCCAATATAACTTATCTTTCATCTAGTAATTCTGGAATCTGTTTTTAAAAATGTCAGATTCCTCAAACGTGATCTGTTCATTATAAATCTATACTTCTTATAGTCTGTGGATCTACTATCCTATAAATAATTGCGACATCTTTTCTTAAAATACTGGATTTATTATTTCATAAGGTGGAGTAGTCTGTAAAACTGTAGTTTGTTTCTCCAGTTTCTAGTTTCCTCACCAGCTTTTATGCCATCTCAATAACAACAGGAAGCTTTTAGAGTAACACAAGTACCCACAGGACACCTGTCAGAATGCCAAATCACTTTTTACCCATTCACACCTTTCCTTAAGACAGAACAACTCTTAAGAGCAGATATAGTTCAGTTGTAGGTAGTAATCAGTTAGCAAGAAGCAAAGAAAAATAGCAAGTTTCATGTGGCAACATTTCCTTGACTGCTTTTAGAAGAGCAGAAGTCTGCATCCTGATGAGAATTTTTTTCTTCCCCCTCTTATTTCTTTGTAACTTAACAACAGGTGAGAAAAAGGCTGATGTAGAGCTTTAGAGGCCAGACTGGTTTGGAATTCATTTAGCTGGGTCTAACAAGAAAGATAAGACATAAGGGTATTAAATGCTGATACTCAAGCAGAAACCTGGTCTGTGAGACCTTTTAGATTTATATCTTTGCATCTTTGTACACGCTTGGGCCAAGCTATCATAGTACCACCTTAATGCAATTGGAATGAATTTTGAAATAATCTCATTATGTGTTCACAGTATTTTATGGTGAGGTAGATTAATGTGGATTTACTCATTTACCAGCTCAGGTCACCACTTGCTACAGCAGTTTTACACTGAGGAGTAACCATTACGTATCATGTGGAGGGTATCAGTTCAGTCAGGCAGTAGCTGGGAACACAAATTATTTTGTGGAAGTGCTGGAAGGAGGATGGAAAGAGGATGAATACAGCCCAAAGGATGACAGTAAGACAAAGAAAAGTTGTATATTGATAATAGAGCCACCAAAACTCTCAGCAAGGATGGTCAACCAGCGCAGATATGGCAATGGCCAAAGGAAATACTTCTTTTCTGGAGGAAACGTTCCTTGAAGCACATAATAGCTGTTGTCTGCCAAGCCTATAATAGCTTTTGTCTATCAAGCTTTTAGGTAGAGTGAAAGACTGGCATAATTTAGTTTATCAACTGAATTGTTCATAAGTGCTTTGCATTGGCTTTAATTTCATTAATATTATATAGAACTAATTACAGTTTTACTGACTGAGAATTGAAGGCTCAGAGGCAGTCTCAGAGGACAGAGATTCCCATGAGATGAATAGAAACCTGCAATACCTGTTCATAGGAGAAAAGGACCAAGCCTAAAATTATTTTTAGTGACTGAGAAACAATTAGTATAAATTTCATTCCATGCAACCTGTGTGTGTATGTATTAATACTATATTTTGTTATAACAAAGACTGGGTGATTTCTGAAATCACAGTTTATTTTTCTTGTCAGTATCTGGAGAGGAATTAAAAGAAGCAAGATGGCCAACTCTGTCTTTCAAAGGCAATATTGTCTTTTGAGGATGGAGGAGAGCCAAGAGTCTTAAATTATTTCAGTAAGACGTATCACAGAAAGTTCTTGGAGACACTCTATGATTGCCATACAGCAGGATTTAGATGTTAGACTATGACTTGCTCAGTCTGGAAGGGAACTAAAACTATCTTGGTCCAAAGAAGCCCATGCAGACAATATAGAAAAAAGTTAGAATTCATTCAGTGTTGTGGTCCAGACATCACCTGCCCAAGAATCTTGAATATACAAGTCGATATGTAAGGTAAATATAGGATACGTCTATAAATGCCTTATATACTCTCTATGGCACAGTGGCCAGTTCCCTCATACTCCAGAAATGTAATTAACTTCTGAAAAAAAGTATAAACCAAGACTAGTCTTGAAAGATAAGATCACATCAATCATATAAAAATTTAATATCTCTTTCTACAAATCAGTGGAGAAAATTTACTTTCAGTGTTATGTGTGGACCTACACTTCAGATTATAATTTGCTTCTTTTCATTAAATTATATTAATTTTTTTTTTTTTGCTAACTGATAATTAAATAAAAAACACCTGCCCTCAAAGCTTCTTTATACTTTGAAAGTCTTATGTTTTACTTAAAAGGCTGCCTAGTTGAAAAAAACCCCAAAGATTTTCAGTAATCACGGGATGGCAATATGACTTTGAGTATTGACTTTGCAATTATTGCTCTTTGTCTACCTATTGAGTTATTTAAATATAATGAAATGGTAAAGGGCAGAATCAGCAGCAGATTTCCATTAACTTATTGTAGAATATCTGATGAAAGAAATGATTGATCCAGTATTTTACAGCTGAATTATCTCCTGAACTTTCAAAACCAGATTTTGGTAGGAGGATGGTTTTGATAGATGAACAAATAGATTTTCTTAGTATGGCTGCTGGATAATTATTCCAATGAATAAAATAATGCTTTGGAATACAAGAATATATGGGGGATAGTATGCATTAGAGAGTATGCATTACTACCACCGATCAAAGGACAATTGAGTATGATCAAAAGATTGTGCAAAATTACAAAACCTTTTGTATGAAATTGATAGCAAGACAGAGCCAGCCTTACTTAAAAGATTGGAAAGAATTAAGATTTTATCAGGAGACTGAGTGGTAAATCTCAATTTCCCTAACATTCAAGGAAGTTTTCATTTAGTAATTGCATTTGGCTTCATTTTAATTTTAAGCACACCACTCCAAATCGCACTTCGGTTACTTATGTCCACATTCTCCAAATATTTATGCTTAGATCTGTAGACTACTGAGCAGTGTGCAGAGTTTACCCATTAATGTCAAGTAAAGTAAAGTAGCTTTTGTAACCTGTACAGAGCCCTTGTGCTCTTAAAAAATCAGTTTTTACTTATAAATACGAAGTAAGGATTCTGTTAGGATCCAGATGAATTGGAATGTAAATAATTAATGGTTTGATTGGTATGTGTATATAAAAAATGCTCTGTGGCTTTTGTTAATAATTTTTACTATTGTTTTTTCCCTATTTTATGATAAATTTGGTATCAGAAATAAATAAAACATTATGTATACTATCAATGTATTTATGTATATGTTTGTTTAGCTGTGACAGATATTCACAAATATTTATAATACATTTAATTTGTGATCATTAAGAGTAGCTTGCATTACAGTCCATTATTATGAATGAGGGCGTTTTGTAACATTAAAAACCAATTTTCAGAATCAGCGTTCTGGGATATTTTCTTCAGCCATTGAAGGAGTTGTGTAAGTTGTAAGTTGGGATATTTGGGAATAGATACTGTAATGGGAACATAAATGCTGAGAGATCTACATCCATGGTTTCTGCTTTTTCTCTTTATTGGTCTTGGATACAACTGTGATATCTATGCTGAGGTGGTGATCCTGAGTTTTGTCTTGTTCAGTCTGTAAAGTTTTAGAAACATTGAATCCCTCGTTGGTGTTAATTTGGTTGAGAAGTTAGCAGTGATAGCAGTCTGAAATCTTAAGCTTTCCTAGAATATTCTAGTATCTTTGATATCCTTTCCAACAGATGAATAATTTTCTGTCCTGTGATATTAAAATACAAAAAAAAAGTTTATATTGTAGAGTATTTTAAAATGATCTCTGGAGACACTACACTGGAATACTGGGATGAAATGACATCAAGCTTAGCTATTTTATAATTGAAACAAGTCCCAGTATGTCCCATAAAACTTCACAAAATTAACCTAAAATTAGGAAAATGAGAAAGTCATTGAGCAGTAGAAGTACCTTGTGGAGTAATAGAATGTAACGATCAGTTTGAGATCGTCTTATTTCTGTTGCAGACATTAAAGATTTATATATCCAATGTTCAAAAATGGAAATGCTCTGCAGGGATATCCTGTAGAATTTTTGACTTGGTGTATATGCTTCCTTTATAAGATAAAATCACAGAGCACAAAAGCAATTGTGAGTAGAAATTTTCTAAAATTGTGGATATGAAGGTATTTGGGGAATTCTTTCCTATCTTTTTTTAAGTCTACACTTTTGTATGCCTGATTGATAGTAAGTATTAGATCTCTGTTTATAAGCTTCTCAAAAACCATTAATCTTCTTTGACTGTTTTGGTTAATTCCCCTAGATTTAACATAAATTTTTTTCTCAAGTATCTGGGTTTGGCTTTGATGGAACAAAGAAAGAGAGGAGAACAGGGACATACACACAAGAGTATTGGACCATTCCCAAGTCCTGTAAAAGTTTTCTGGAAAGGTTATATGGTCCTCAGCCTGTGTTCATCCTTTGCACAGCTTTGGTCAGACCTTTCATTACCAATGGAAAGTCTCTGGTTTTATTAATGTGTTTATAAAGATCATGCCATTTCTTTTCCAGGATACTTCAGTTCCCGCAATACAGTATCAGGGGTCAGTTTTGCTCAGCTGCTTGAGATAAATAATGGAACTGAAGCAGAAGGGAAGACAGAAATAAATTTTCAGTCTAGAGGTTGCGGTATGATGTAGCCAATAAGAGAATGACTTCTCTGTAGTAATTTTCTCACTTAATTACTACAGCAATATTTCATTATGATACAAATCTGGTAATTAGACCAGAAGAGCCATATTTTCCTATTCAGTACAAGGATTTTTGACTTGCTTTTCTGCCATTATATGTCTTGTAGAGCAGGTATAGATTTTAATTTACAAGTTTAGTGAATTTAAAGATTGAGAACTGAGTCTGTAATCTAATTTGGGCAGGGGTACATATGCCTGTGGAGAGAAGTCACTGAAGGTAATGAGGTTTTTTAAATGCTGTGCCCTTGGCCATCTGTTTACAAGATCACAGTTTACAGTCATCTTGTAAACTCTGCAATACTGGAATCTATGAAAATGTTCCCATCATACAGCAATCCTAGCTCAAGCTGATGCCAAATGTTAAACTTCTCACTGCTTGTTTAAGCAAAGATTCTATCTGCAGTTTAGTCCAGACATTGCAGAAAAATCAGCTTGTATGTGAGTTTCTTTAATACTGGAATTATTAATATACACTCCTCATACACGCAAAACACTGAACTATTTGCAGAGATTGAAGGATATTTTCCCAACTTCTGCTACTAGAAAATGTATATACTTGGAATAATTGCATGGGTTAAAGGGGAAAGGACACTATTTTTTTATGCCACAACTACACAGTTGGTATTTTAAAAGTAGATTTTGGCTGAGGGGATGCATGGTTGTGGTGTATATGCATGCATGCAGGTGAATCACACCAAATTCCTTGGAATTTGTCACTGAATGCCGTGTTTTTTCCAGTATTTACCTGATTCTTGCATTAGCTGCTATGTGCCGCCTTCTGAAGTGGTTGGCAGATGTTTGTTTCTCCAGTTCTCCAAAGGATCTTTTTTTGTAGTAATTTGAAGACATGATCAAAATAGGATTAAAATGAGAACATAAAATGTGTAGTTAAAGGAGGCTTTAAGCTCTTTTTTTTATGCGGAGATGAAAAGTTTAGAAAATTGGAGATCTCCAAAAAACAGTGTAGAACATTCACTTCTGAAATTATGTTCCTTTGGCAAGGTGCATGGAAAAGATTTGGAAAAAAACAGAACATAAGTGCTGGCAAAATTGGTAGGAATGTCGGAAAAAAATTTTAAGTGTTGGCATAAGAATTCTTTGAAAATCCTCACTTATTCACATGTGAAATAAAAATAAAAAAGCATCTGTCCTCTTTTATGCACACTGACCCAATAAAACTGAATAATTATATTTAGCAAAGTACAAAGTTTTCTAAACAGAACTCTCTCTGCTTTTGGCTTTCTTTGTTATTTATTCCACTACACTAAAATATTGTGGTTAAATATGGGGATATTTTGGAAAAAAACCATCAACCACTGAAGAAAACAGTGAATATAAAAAGAAGAAAATATTGAAGTTTTTGAAAATTATTCTTTTGGCTCTAGCATGAAATTTTTAAAACTAAATATTAATACAATTAGAAAGATCTTGGACCCATGCAAATTTTTTCACTCACCCTAGTATAGGTAAATTTAAAGTTCCTGCAGAATTTTTACCTCTATAACCATTTTCTTCACTCAAATGGAAGAAAAGCTTGCATGTTAAGGTCCTGATCCTATAAACATTTTTTCATGTTGAAATTCAAATGTGTTTTATTTTTACATAAACCAATTGAGCTGCTTATATCTGTAAGATTATACTTAGCAGTTTGAAGGATCAGAAGGGTCATAGCAAATTGTAAACTGAATTTCTTGCATTTGCCTAATTTGTTTATTTTTCCTTTTATTACCAAATGTAGCTGTTCTTCAGTGCAAACAAATAGGAATCCTAACCAAAAATGAAAATCAGTCTTGTGTGGCTCAGAACTTATCACACTTTTAAAAAAGGATAATTTATGAAATTATTTCACCATCTAAAATAAGCATTTTTTTAAATAGTAATGCTGAAAAATTATTTTAATTTCTTAATTCCCTCTAAATATTTTCTCTTGTTAATATGGGTGTACCTTCTTACTGTCTGTTTATTGCAATCATATTTGTTTCACACCCAGCACTGTTAAAAGTAAGAACTAGATACATAATATCATTACTGTGATTTACAGTCAGTAGAATTCCTAATTGATTTGGTCCTTTATGTTGAACAGTTCGGGCCGTGGTACTTGCCTTGATAATGAGCCTCCCAAGCGTGACTTTCTTTATCCAGCTGTGGCCCCAGGTCAGGTGTATGATGCTGATGAACAGTGTCGCTTCCAGTATGGAGCAACATCCCGCCAATGTAAATATGGGGTAAGAAGTCTTAATCCTTATGCTGAGTGTTCTGCTTAGTCATTTGTATATATTCCTTTAGAACATAAATCTTTAGTTAGTTGTAGTAGTGGGTTACAGATGTCCAATAGCATATCCGGTGCCATCATTTGTAAGCAAAGGGTTCATTTTAAGCCTTGTGCTGCATCTTTTCCTTGAGCCATTTGTATGTGCTGTACACTAAAATGTGGGTAGTGATGAGCCAGGTAAGCTGTTCCTTAATTGTAGGGGAAAAAAGAGCCCAGAACACTCGATCCTGATTCTTGTAAAGTGTAATAGAGAATTTTCCCTGATTTCAGTCAGTTGAGATCAGGTTTATGTTGTATTAATCTTGAAACATAAAGTCTATTGTGTTGGCTTTAACCTTTTAGTATAAAGCTACATTTTGAAGTTACTTTTTTATTTGTATTGATTTATCAGATCTGATTTTATTTTCTTGTTTGTTTGTTTGTTTGTTTGTTTTTCCCCTGACATTGAGTCTGTTGCAGCTCACATTATTCAGGTATCTTTTTTGAAAGATGAATTATGGTTATGGGAACTATTGAACATGAAGCTAGATAGCTGAATAGGATACTGAGTAGCAAAATACTAGCAAAGATTTGGCTGAAAGTACCAGTGTGCAATAATTAAAGTAAATAAATTTACAGTAGAAATAAAACCCTTCACATGTAGGTCATTGTGTTACAAATGTTTACTTAAAATCTTCCAGCCAAAAGTATGTAGTTAAAGGACACACTCTACTATGCTTCTTATGAAATAATCAGCTGAGACCACACTAAGTAAACATTAAGAGCATATCTTATGGTTTTAAAGTGAATAGTTTTAATAATTTTTAGATTGTTCAGATAAAATAATGAAATAATACAAAGAAATTCCATTTTTAATATCCCTGGGGTGATAAATACAGTATTATTCTTGGGATGCCTCTTTGGCAGATCGCATTTTGGAAATGATCTAAGAGCTATGTAGCTTGCTGACTAGCTCTGGGTCTCTGGTTCCTCTTCAATCCTCTCTTGGCCTTTATTCTTCCTCTTTAAGTTCTCACTTCCCATCACTAATTCTTTAATGGCTCTATTTCTGTCTCTATCTAAGTCATACCTTTTTTTAATTTTCTTTTTTTCTTACAAATTTTCACCACAATCTTTTATTTGGAGACTAGGGAAATCTGCAGGTATTTAATCTATGATTTATAGCACAGTCTTTGGAGACATACTGCATTTTAAATTAAACTGGAAAGTTCATAATGTGCAAAACCTGGCTTTTCCACATATATGTAGGTTTTTAAAAATACTGTTAAACTAAGTAACCATTGTTATGATGATCCTGCTGCACATTACATTTTCTTTCTTAATCCAGTTTCTAAACTAGAAATATTTGGAAGTAATGAAGATGTGTAGGTTATCTTTGCTTTTTGCCTTCTACTTTCTTTTTTTAAAAAAAGGTTTTTTTTAATTCCCTTAGAGTTACTGAAAAGATGTTAACACTTAATTAAGACAATGTCTTCATGAAATGAAACTTCATTACTACACCTCTGAATTAATACAGAGCATTGTGTTCCATCAGTAGTGCCATCAATGTGAACATAACTTTCAAATGTCTCAGAAAATAACCACGCTGTTTTTAATCATAGGATTCAAACTGGATATATTAGTAAATAAGTTATTGTAGAAGTCTGGTAATATCCATTCTAAGAAATAATATGCATTTGAAAGAGTACCTACATTTAAAACTATTATCTGTAATCGCCAAAATGCTCTGCAAATGTTATTATTATTATCTTGGAGAGCTGAAGTGATAATTTTGAAGAAACAGCCTTTGGGATATTATGGTGCAGATGAAAAATACCTCTCTAGAAAGGATTTATTTACATAAGAAAGGATTTTAGGACTGAATACTGAAACTAGGCCTAAATCAAGCTAAATTGAATGCTCAACTCTGTTATTATCAAAAGTAAACAGTCAGTACTTTGGATATTTCTTTTCAATGTATTATTCACATGAAGATGCCATTAATAGTTCATGGATCTTTTTCTAACAGACACGTATGTAAATATGATGGAAAACCAGCAGAAAATACCTAATTGACAGTGAATGTGGTTCATATACTATCTCCATTCAAGCATTTATTTTAGCCCTTCTTATTTGAAGTATCTAGTAAAAAAGGGTGGAGAGCAGATTTTCCAGCTGGGAAATGTGACCCAAAAATAAATAAATTCCAAGTTTTAGAGAAAATTGCTTGCTTTACTGGTTTTTAGTGGCAAGCCATGACAAGAGGAACAGCTGAACTCTCAAATCAAAGGCAAAAACTCTTTAAGTCTCCTATGGCCTGTAATGTACCTGTTGATATAATTGACGTTTTTAAAGTAACTTGGAAAAACTTCACATTTTTTCTGCTTAGAAATCCTACCATAATCTATTAACCTTTAGAAAAATTACCTCTTTCAACCATGTAGCTTTAATGTTAATCTATGTTTCTTGCCTTTTCTCCCTTATTTTCTCATCCACTCGCTCTGGATCTTTAGTTAAACTGTTTGCTGCTTCAGATCATGGGTAATGTCCTAATTCTGCAATGAATTTTTCACAGTTAAAGTTGGACCTGTTCTTACTTAGGAATTTCAAGTTAAATACATGGAGAGGTGTTTGACCAATTAAAGCATCAGAACGCAATTACCAAAAGGGACTGCAAGTTTCTGCTTTTGTGTGTATTTGTTTACTGAAAATGGGACAATTTGTCATAAAAAGGAGCTCTTCAGTAGTTTTGGTGCTATTTTAAGGACTACTCCTCGTTAAACCGCTCAGTTGCATTTGGACAGAACTCTTCTAGCAAAAGCATTGCAGCTATTGGTCAGATTTCTCTGTGTTGTTAAGCATATTAAGTGAGACAGGAATTCAAAGTGATGCCTTAGCTGTTTGAGGTGAAAAAATAAAGCTATATTTTAGCAGGTAGATAGCAGTCCTTTAGTGTTACATGCACGTTGTTCTTTATATTCTACTCTACTCTACTCTACTCTACTCTACTCTACTCTACTCTACTCTACTCTACTCTACTCTTCTATGTACTATACTATATCTTCTGATACAGGGACAATTTAACAGAATTTAGGTGAAGAAATGGCTATTTGGAATAAAGAAGTGAAGGGCAATGTCTCAAGCTATTTAAAATATTTCAATTGTAGGATATATTTTCACAGTCAGGAGAATGTTAAATTTATGACTTCCAGTGAGCCAAAGTCTAATGGTGGAAATTGTGCCATTTAATACTGATGCATAGCTTTTTCCTAAAGGCAGTACATGCTTTCAGGTATCTTACTGGATTCACTGCAGTGGAAGACTTTGAGGTTGTTAGAAGCAGTGCTAGTTCCTCTTCAGTTATGTAGCTGCTGGATATCCTACGTCTTCTAGGATGATGCAGTGTGGATTTTCTTCTGCTGATTGTCTGATGTGTCTCAGTTCTCTGCTCTGTTTGTGTGTTAGTTCCACTGGTAGTTCAGAGCCTCCTTTAGTCCTTTCGTTTAGGGGATTGTAAGGGGAACTTTTTCATTGACTTCTGATGTCCTTATCCTTTGAGCATCTGCCTAGTAACAGTTGGGTGTTGGCTGTCTCTGGATTAACTCAGGAAAGAATTCCAGCCTTGATTTTCAATTTCTCTACCTTATGAGTTTAAATAATGCCTTGAAAATGCCTGACCGTAACTTACTGATTTTGTAGTTCAAAATAATGCTTTGCTTTAGAGCTGGTCCCTACATTTTTAGGACTAAAACCTCAGACATTTTAAAAGCAGTTAATACTTTGTGCATATGGTTGGTATTGCTGGGTTGCATTTTACGATCTGTGAAGCTGCTGGCTGCTAGCAGCAGGGTTTCAGAGATAGTAGCTTGTAATTATTTGGTATATTTTTTTTGCATTTTATGCTTTTCCACCAGATTTGGTCAGCTGACTTTCAGATCCAGCAGAATAAACACATTACTATACACCTATAGTTCTACAATATTTCCACTAGGCCAAAAAGCCTGAATTGCGATTGACTCTTGTAATCAGGTCATACAAACTCCAATGTTTGTGAATTAAACTGTCACTTTTCTCATTAAATACTGATGTGGTTTATTCCAGTTAAATAAAGAGCAGTAGTATTAAGATTGGTGTGGGAGTTTTATAGGAAGGTAGAAGCAGATTCTCAAACCTGGTGATTTTTCACAAGGAAAGTCAGAGAACCCACTGGTGTATCTTTGCACCAAAGCTACTGGTTTCCTTTTGTTCTCTCACCATTGATACTATGCCTAGCATCATGCATTTGGACATAATATCAAATAACTTACTGCAAAGTACCTTTTTTGACCACAGCATCATATATCATTCCATAATTAAGTCTCTTTATACTTGTTGTTTGTCAGCTGAGTGTAAGTAGTTTCATCAGATGGATTTACATTGCATTGCTCATGAAGTGGTGTTAAAAGTATGTGTAAAGAAAGAAGATCACTTTTTATCAACTTTTCCTTTTTTAGATCACTTTTTATCAACCTTTCCTTTTTTTTTTTTGTCTTCCCGAAGTCTGACTAGTCAGTTGAAAGAACTCTCATCACTATTGTGCAGGCCTTTAGTGTTACACATCATTAAAGTTTCACGCTTTTCTTGCATAAGGACGTATAGGATTTTATTGTAATTAAATTAATTTTGTTCTCTCTTTTTTCTGAGTTTATGATGTGTATAGCCAAGGGAAGTCCCAGAAATTTTCATCTTTGTGGAACCTAAGTACTTCTGCATCCTTTTTTGAACAAGTTCCTGCAGTCCTCTTTTTTCTTCCTTAGGACTATCTGGTCTCCAAACCTCCTCTTTTCCTTCTTTTCTGTCTTTGTTTTTCTCTTTGTCTCTCATAGAGATACAGATGTCAACACCAATGTGCCTGCATCTTATGAATGCTGTTAAAAAAGTGCAAGGAGAAGTTGGTGATCAGAACAGGAGGGGTGCATTAGATGATTGTAGAAGCAGTAATGAGATTGCAGATTCTAGAATGTTGTTTGAACAAAGATGAATAGGTTGTGTGAGTTTGAAATGGAAGATGGTACTTGGAGGTGATTGACTTCATAGGGTTCCTGTGGTTTCCCAAAGGTTCACATCAGCACCCAATATTTAGAAAAGAATGTTGGTAGCATAATATGAAGGTGTGAATTAAGTTTTGAATTCTATTTCACATTCTTTTGGCATGTTGTGATTCATAACATGCTGCACCTCTCAATGAGCTTTTGGTAGTGAAGCACTAAAATGGTAGTTTTTGTGTGCTTATTTGAACAAAACTTTGAACATTCTGGAGTTCACTTACTGATTAGGGTCTTCTAGTTTTAGTCAAGTTGTCAGCTGCATTTCAGCAATGAGGCTGAAAATACTCCCTTGATGATTTTCAGGTCTGAATTGCAATTCAAGCTAATTATTTTTAAGCTGTATTTTAGCAATACTCATCAAGAGGTGCAGCATATTATAAATGAAGCACGCTGAAGTAACAGACAATTAGGATTTGAAAATTTTTTGAACACAAGACGAATCTCCCAAATTTTCACAATTTAATATGCTTTGTGAATGTATTTCCCATCTTACTTTTTTTTAAATTTTATGGATTGAACTGCTAACACTTGTTGGAAGCTTTCATTAGTTTTGAAAACTAGAACAGTACAGCAATTTGATCTCTGGTCATATTTCTGAGTTTTCATTGTGCTGTATTGTTACAGTTTATGATGATTATGATATAGGATGCTTAGATGTTACATAATTTGAAATGCCTATATGTAACTCTGCATGATGCAACAGAAAGAGGCTCCATCATTTATAATAATTAGGCCAAAAGAAGGTAATTTGATTTGCTGTGTTTTTTTCTCTAGATGGGTTCAGCTTTGTTTAATTTACTGCAAATACAAGCATCCGAATTCCAAACTGAAGTCATGGAGCCCTAAGATACACCGTTACAGGTTGTCATCTATCTTGTCTTGATCTTGTGAAAGGCCTCAGCTTCAGTTTATGTTCCCTGGATTTTTAAAATTTTTCCCTTGTTTGCTTTACAAATTAGTAGTTACTAAACCCAGACGTTTGGAGACTGACATTGAGGTCATTTATTAATTTTCAGATTATGCTTCTTTCTCTTAGTTTAATTAAGTTATTAAAAAAAAAATAATGTTGGCAAAAGATATGTTAGCTTCATCCTTCTCCATAGAAGACTGCCCTAAAAGGGTCACCTGTTGGGGTGGGTGTGGGTGGGTGAGTATGCGTGCTTGTGTATCTGAGTGTGTGAAAAAAAAGCAATATACTTTCTATTAGTGATTTTGGGCATGACTTTTTCAGGGCAGTTTCTCTGTCTCTCTGTTTTTAAGGCTGGATTATTAAAAAGTATTGATGAGAGATGTTGCAGATATTGGGGATAGTAAGGAAATGGCTCCAGTCAATGACTGTCCTAGTAGTGGGTATAGGCATTGTGGGGTTGACCTGGAGAACAGGTCAGAACTTCTTTGTTTTAGCTTTCCAAGGTGAGTTGAGAATATAGAAGACATAGCCATAGGAGTACCTGGTACAATTGCATTTTCATTTAATGAAATAACAGCACAGATGGGATTTTTACTTCCTTTTAGGCATCTCATTTGTTTTCAAGTGACTGTCAATATTATTTTTCATTTCATGTTCAGGGTAATGAAGAATATACTGTAGAGTCTGTTTTCTTTCTAATGCAGTACAGCAGGGAAAAATAAACAATATCTTAAATAAGTTTGGCTATAGTTAAAAGATATTTTAAAAAAACTCTTTCTTGGGTTTAATAGAAAGTCTACAAATTGATATATTGGGTTATTTATGTGAATCTTTGGTGCTATGAATAGTTTTTCTTTGAGGAAATATTCTGTTGATTTTAGGATATTGTATATCTATCTCAAGCAGAACCCCTTTCTGATTTAAACAGAGGTTTTTGGTCCAACATTAATAGCATGATTAAGCCCATAGTAATTTTACACTACTGTCATTTTGTCTTTAGGGATTTACTGAGGTAAATTCCTGCTGAAATTACAGTCTGAAAAAGGACTCTCAGACTCTGTCAGTAATAACATCTAGTTTTAATATACTTCTCAAAACAATTTAGGAATAAATATTTTTCTTATTTTGTGAAGTAGGGAGGTGAGTTGACATGCTTGGAACCTTCCTGCAAACAGAAGAATGTCTAAAATACTTTTGGAGTGCTGTATTCATTAATTCATACTGTTGAGATGGTTATCTGTTTGGAATTAAAATGTCAAGTTGGTGAATTTAGAAGAGTCTAATGCACCAGAGAAGCCTGAATATACAGAAAGAATCCTATTGAAAATTGTCAAATGCTCTCATTTGTAGATATGTTAGGCTGGCAAAGACTTGTTAATTATTACTTCCACTTGTATGATAATATATAGAAGATATACTTGTGTAAGCATAGCAGAAGTAGAATTCTGGCAAATAAACTCTGGATCAAAAAACAGAATTCTGGATTCAAATCATCCTGAAACACAGATGTTTTAAAACTCCAGTCTGCTATCCGGACCTAATTTTTTGGTTTTGTCCGTATCAGAATGTTCAAAATCTTTTGTTTCTTAATGCAGTTGAATATTTTGATTTTCAGAGCATTGAAGCAAACTCTGCAAGTCAGAACAGCTGTTAATTTAGACATTTGAACTTGAACAGATCGAAAGTAAATAAAGGGTCACAAGTAGAATTGTCACAGTCTGACGCTTTTAATTACTATTTGACAATGTAAACTACACATGAAGCATGAACGAGTAAATTACACAAATTTTGTTCAACAAAATGGGGAAATAAATTAAAGGCTAAAGTAAATAAGGCAGGATTATGACAGGAGGACCTCATACTGTGTCTGAAAAGAATCCATTTCAGGTTCTCATTTTTAAATCCATACTGTATTGAAGTTTAGATTCATGGTTGATTTAGATGTGAAATTGATTTTGTATTGAATTTTAGCGTCTCTGTGGCTGTGAAATTTGTAATCTAGTTATATTTTTCAAGAAGCTTTGTGATGTATCTTCTGTTACTTCTTTGTTTTTATTTTAATTTATATATTTATTTATGTGCACCTTAATTTGAAAATTTTTCAGCTGAGTGACAAAAAATTTTTGTTCAGAGCTTTAAGTTAAGTAAATATTTATACTGCTTGCATTTCTTTATTGAAAAAAGAAATTAATTTGAAAAGTTCTGCCTTAGTTACAGGCAGACTTTTACAGTTGACAGTATTTTTCCTAAAAGAGGCTTAATAATTTAATTTAGGTTTTCGTAGAGCCAGACACTAAATATGGTGAACTATCTTAGGCCCAGTTGTTAAAAATTTGATGGAAACTCCAGGAACCATCAGCTTTCAGTCCATATAATTTCAGACCATTCTTACAGTTTATTTTTTCGTGGATTATAAAGAAGATACCTTGCTTCTGCCAGTCATGAAACTAAATATGCTATATTAACAATCCTGCAAGAATGGCACCAGCTGATTTTAAATGTCATAAATAATTTTGCTTTTTTCAAGAAAAGATTCTACTGTTGAACTGTTGCTGCAACCACTAGTGAGTAATGTATAAATAAATCAGTTTGCATATGTAGTACAATACAAGTCTCAGGGTAAAACGTAACAGTTGTTCCTGTTGATGTGTATAGAACACATGGTAGTAGTGTGTATAGGTGCCAGATAGTTATTCATTACCTCAGGGAAGCATTGAACCTTGAAGAGAGTGGACAATAATTTATTCACACTGTCTTTCCCTTTTTCTTTTTCTTTCAAGTATCACTATAGAATATATGCAAGGATTTTTGGTAGGGTATTATTTCAAGCAGCAATTAAATAAAATGAAACAGTAAGGATTGTCATAAGCTCATTTTAAAGATCTTGGTCTATTCCATATTTTAAAAAGTATTTTAAAATATAAAATACGTATAAGGAAGCTGTGAACTCTTGCACAGATCCCAAAGTAATACAGCAAAGATTATTGTGTAAGTAATTTACTGTAGAAGCAAAGCTCTCCTGATTGTTTTGTGCATACACATCTGAATCCAAGAGCAACTGAAGTAACTGTGAAGATTTCCAGAGTTCACCCCGTTTTGGATCATGACCACATTATGAGTTTCAACCCTTAGCTAGTTCTAACAATTTATCTCCAATATCAGTAGAACTGGCTTAATTTAAATTAGTAGATGGGCAAAACCAAATGAGAAAATATGGTAAGAACAAAAAGATACTTTGAAAATCTCAGTTAGTTTAATATTGACTACATAGGGAGAGAGGATAGGCTAAATCATTTATGAAAGAGCAGCTGCAAATCTAAAAAGCCTAAGGAAATATTTTAGTACATAGGTTAGTTAGTTCTAACTACACATGCACTGCTTTAGCAAATGTTGCAGAAGAGGAGTGCAGGTAGTCTGAGCTCAACAACCTTCTTTTTATATGAAGGAAAGAAAAGTAATTGTTGCTGTTTCATGTCTCAAAATTATTGGTATCCTTTCTGGCAGGTAATTTTGAGGCAGATAACAGCCTTAATGGAGACGCTACAGCTCATCCAAAGACTACTTCTATATATAACAACACTAAAATTCACTAAGCCCAGTCTTAGCACAAATCAATAAAAAAGCAATTATAAAGCATTGCTTGCAGGGCAGGTGTGAAAACCACATTATTGACTACTTTTGATGCTTCCAGAATGTTTTATTTAGCAGAATATTCTTAGACAAAATATAGTGGCTTCAAAATAGCTGCCATCGCAGCCTTCTTCAGATTTCTCTCTCCAGACCATGTCTTAATTGTCTCTGTTCAAAACAAATTTGTGTATACATGTGTGTGTGAAGACTGGTAGAAATTTTGGACTTTTATTCTGATCAACTTGCTTCTGCCTTCTTTCCTAGGAAGTGTGTAGAGAGCTCTGGTGCCTCAGCAAAAGCAACCGCTGTGTTACCAACAGCATTCCAGCAGCAGAAGGTACTCTTTGCCAAACAGGGAGCATTGAAAAGGGGGTGAGTACAAGCAATTCATTGTTTGAAAAAGCAATTTATTGTGCAAAGACTACAAGGAGGAAGAACTAGAAAAATAAAGTATTTTACAGCAATTATAACAGCTCAAACAAAAACTTAATTTTTTAGAATACGTGTGCATCCTAATGGGAAGTGTCCTACAGAATTTTTTCACATTTATTTTATATGTTTAATTTAATAAAATATTTATCCTCTCTATAAAACTCTACAGCCTGGATCAAAAAACAACTCCAAAACATATTCTATTTCTTCTGTATATTTTTTTGAGTAATTTTTTTGTAAAAACTCTTTTAGTTTAATCTTTATTAGATTTTACGTGACTCTTCCATAAAGGGTTGTTACAGCTTTAGGTCTGCCATAGACTTTGAAAATGTGCAACATAAATCTAGAGCCTTAACTATGTCATTTTGTTAGAAGGGAAAAGAATTTTATTTTTACAGATATGAGCCAAATCATTCAAATGTATAGAAAAAATGTTGATTCCATAAAAGGGTTTTATAAAAGCCTGTATTTCCCAGTGACCTTTCTATTTTGACTTTGAATTATTCTTTCATTATTCAGTTATGGTTGCATAACTGTTTAGCTTTATGGATTTTGATGTGCAGTCAGATAAACTCTTCTACCTAATGGAAAAGTACAGAAAGTCAGTGTTGCAGTAGATAAACCTAGCACTACAATATCTGCCTCAATATGAATTTTGATTTTAAAACAATCTCTGTATATGAGTAATTTCTGACAAGAATATTAGAAGCCCGTTTCTCAGTTACAAGGCAAAATCTATACAGATCTTAAAGAAGAGAGAAAAATATTTTAATTGATTTCAAAGATGCATACTAGGGAGGAAAAAATGCATTCTATATACCTTTTTTCAAGATAATATATTTTATGCAGGTTTAAACGAAGTGAAGTCAGCTTGTTATATTAAACCATTTCCAGTATCTCTGAGAGGTGCTGCATTTGTTCATGAGATTCCGTGATCCAGATTGGGGTTTTTTTTGAACAATGACCACTGACATATATTCTTACTCTGACTTTTGTCATGCTAGCTGAGCTAGTTTCAACAAAGATAACAATGCATTTTGACTTGCAATCTGATGTTTAAACAACAAGAATGAAAGCTTTTGGGCAGCTGTCACAGTTTATTAATGTGCGTTGACGGCTTCATTCAGGGCCCATGACCTGGTGTCGTTCTGATGGCTTTTCCAAGCTGGGTTTGGAAATATTGGTCAACCATGTTAAATTAACTTATTGAACCAGTTGTTTTAAAGAAATAGAGTGATTAGAGTTGGCCAGTAAAAATAGAGAGAATTTCACATTGTACCAAAAATGCTACCTTATGGAAATAGAAAATGTTAGAAGCCCTGCTCTTAAATAAACAGTCTAGATTTATTTTGGAACCATCCTTCCTTTTTGATGACAAAGAGTAATTTACCTCAATTTAAGTTTTTTAAGCCATGAGACTACAAATTGAGGTCCTTTTCGACAATGTTGTTCTGTCCCCTTGTCAAGAGGTTTTAATCAGTTTCCTCTCTACCAAACATCCTTTTCCAGCCATAGTATCTTGTTCTATTGTTAGATTTTAGAGGCAAATGAGAGAATTCATGCCGTTTTACAAAGATAAACCTGTTAACCAAAGATGCTGTTAATAGCAGAGAATTGTGTCTATAAACTGTATCCACAAAAGTTCCTGTGAATTAATATTTCCTGGTAGCAATGAATCAGAAATCATGAGCTCTTTCCAAATATGTCATTCCCTTTCCCAAAGACTAAGGTGAAATAAACAGTTTATAGTGCTGTAACACCTTGTTGTTGTTGTTATTATTGTTATTATTGTTACTAGTACTACTACTACTGTTGTTTTTGTAATATTATTATTATTATTATTATTATTATTATTATTATTATTATTATTATTACTACTGCTGCTACATTTGTACTGCAGTCCGCAACCAAATTAAGCCCTATTTTGAGGGACTCTGGCCAAATATATAATAAATTACATTTCCAGCTCTACATACCTAACGAGATCTCAGAGTATTTAATCATTTAGATATTTACTTATGCAAATTATGTGTAATGAAAAACTCCAACATAATTTGATGCAATATACATTAATATTTCATTGGAAGAATTTGTAGGGATTCCTACAATTACAATAGCCTAACCTTCTATTATAAAACCTTCTTTCAGTTGCTTTTATAAACCTGCCAAGCTTTTAACCCTTTTGTTTGAAATTTTCCATAGTTTATGTCTACTTATACCCAAAGGTTTTTAGAGTGTTTTCCATTAGAGTGACTCAGCTGCTTTCTGCATACAGGGAGAGAGAATAGAGTGGTTTCTTTCTGCTGATGGAACTGTTAAGTCTGTTCTGTTTTGAAGCTTTAATATGTTCGTGCTTTGGTGAAGGGTTTTACATATAAGCTGTGTTAAAACAGATACACTTCTCCTAATCTGTAATAATAATTTTAAATATGCATGGTTTCTCTCTGGTATTCCCAGAGATTTGTTCGTGAAGATAAATTAACTGATGGATTTTTAAAAATCCACTGATGAAGAAATTGTGCATATAAAATAGTAAGAAAAGACTGATAGGAATGCTTATGTCATGTTTTAATTTAAAGTAATTTAAAAAGTAACTCTTGCCATAGGTCATAGATTACATCCATGCTAGGCATGTAAATGAGGGGCAAACAAGCAAAAAAATGAAAACATAGTGTGCTGAAAGGATAGTTTACAAAGCTACATTGTGGGATGATTTAACTTATCATTGGACATTAACATAAGATAAATGCAAGTTATTGTCGAACATTAAGCTTTCTTGCAAAATAATTATAGAACTGGTGATTGAAAATTAGTAGTTAAAATTTAAATTGACACTAATATTTTTCTTCCTCATACAAAATATCAATTTTCCTCAATATTAGAGTACTTGCTGTGGGATTTTTCTAGAATCATACTGTTAAAAATGTTGATTCTATAAAGCAGCTAACACTCATAAAAGTGATCTCAAAGGTGTCACTGTATCATATTTTATTTTCGTTAGTCACTACTTTAGGAAAAATTTCAGAGTGCTTACATTATTCACAGAGGATTTGCATATTTTATATGTATTTGAATGCATCACTGTCATCTTTCTGTTGAAATAATGGAAAATTATTCTTTCAGTGTTAGAGAAGAATTAATATTTCAGATCTAAACCTTCCATGAGAAACTTTTAAAATAGCTGTCACCTCCTCTTCTTTCTTTATAGGGTGATTACTCAATAGTCCTAACCTCATTATAGCAGATGAGGTTGCTGTCAGTCGTGGAGGATGCATATTTCTGCGGTCCTGTTAGAAATAATGAAGATTCTTGTCATTTGTAAATACTCTGACAGAGATTCTATGCATCGCTGGTTTCTAGTGAAAGATAAATTTTTACTAGAAAGTTAAGAAGAGACACAGAAGTGAGCATTAAATGCTCAGATATAAATTCAGTAGAAGAGAAAACTGAACATTTAAAGAGGTTTTACAGGGCAATGTGGGAATGGGGGAGATTATATTTGCATGACAGTGGAAATTACATACTATAGGAATTTTATACAGCTTTGGAAGAATAAAGCAGGTAAATTGCATCTCCCTATTGTCTCTATAGTTCTAATACTGTGGAATGAGGATGGTTTACATATTCAGTTTTATGTCTGTGATATTATGAGAATCTGAGAATAAATCTGAGAATCTTGCATTTCTTAGGTGTGTCGATGTTTGTAATGTATATAATCTAATTTAAATTAAATTAATAGCTTAAATTTTTAGTCTTAGAAGCATTTTCATTTTAAGCTTTTGATTTTAGCATTAGATATCTGTTCATGTACTAGTGTGGCATCTCTAATAGACTATAACAAGGAGATTTTTGTATTTAGTCCATACAATTTTTATCACTTAATTCATCACTGTAAAGAGAAGAAAAACACATGATTTTAGGCACTCCTCAAACTCAATTAAATACTTTATTCTCCATCCTAATTGTGCCATTAGAGGCATTGCAAAACATTGCACTGTTTGGATATATCTATCCTAGCTAAAAATGTGAGTTCACTCACTATGTGGCATGAACTGCGTTATGCAGAAATTCAATAATAGTCATGATTTAAGAGAAGCTCCATATGAAGGGTACAGTCATCTGATGAAGTCCTGACTGAGTCTGTAAATTCAGACAAGAAGAGGAAGGGAAAGATTGGCTTTGCTATACATACTACTCTGAAGTTAAGACAGTCTACCAGTAGTGCTTATAGAGACAGGGATATGTCTGTCCATGCCTTCTGTGCTTGTGTGTTTGGTCAAATTGATATGGCCAGTTTTGGGCACAGAAGTGGCCTGTATTTCTTTTTCGGAATGGTCAATGCTACGGAAGTTCAAGGGAGTTTAAAACCAGCACTTGCTCCCTTTTGGAAGTGAAATGTGCAGATTCAGGTCATGAAAGATCTGAGTCCATGCTCTGCTCTGTCACCTAAGCCTGCAATACCAGGAAAAGGTATCTAGTTGAGCTGCTTCAAATTCTCAGTGATACAGTAGACACCCAGAATGAATGTGGATCAAAATATAGGCCCTGGGATTATTTCTGAATGGTTTAGAAAAGGTCTCTGATGAGGGAAATTATGAACTTGTTTTAATAGTTAATAATTTGTGTGAATTGTCTGTCATTTTGTATTTCTGATTTAAGTAATAATATTGCAAAGTTTAAGTATTTGCTTGAATGACAACCACTATTATAAAATGATTTTCTGTACCATGTCTAATGCTTCGTCACTACATTTATTATGTCTGTAGTGTTAGTACAAATGAAATACTGCGACAAATTCTTCTTTCATTGTAATGTCATCCAGATTTTCTTTTATAAAAATAAATACTTTCTTTAAAATACTGTCAGGGGAATTTTTCATTTTCTGTAATGAAGCCTCTACATCAATCTTCAGTGGAGGGTCTTTTACCAAACCAGGCTTGGAAATGCATCTTAGTGTTTAAAAGAATGTAAGCAACTTGTAGTTCCTTAATTGTGAAACATTAAGGAGGCTGAAGAAATAAAAAGTCCTTCTGGTGTGTGTTAGGGACCTATAATTCAGGACCGAGTAGAGACATTTAACAAATCACACACACCCTCACCAATGTCTAAACATGGCTAGAAAAAGTAAAATACTAGCCTTGTTATCTATACAGGGAATGCTAATGCCTATAATTGGTCATTGTCTGACCCTTAAATTTTTCTGTCCTGATAACTCTGTCAGCCTCCAAGCTAATTTTATGTTTTTTTTGTGAAATCTTTCAGTGGTGTTATCAGGGAGAGTGCGTACCTTTTGGCACTTGGCCGCAGAGCATAGATGGGGGTTGGGGTCCGTGGTCAATATGGGGAGAGTGCAGCAGGACCTGCGGGGGAGGAGTCTCCTCATCTATAAGACACTGTGACAGTCCAGCGTAAGTAGCTAAAGTAAGCCGGAGCCAACAAAAAGACACATTTGGAAATTATTCAAAACTGGTTTCACATGTTATCTGTAAAAATGTTTTGCTAGTTTGCCAACGTTTGTCTTCAAAATAGCAGACAGAAATGCTTAAACAGGAGAAGTTCACTAGACATACTTTTAACATTTTTAATGTATCTTATGGACTGTAAAGATAGTTGGATTTATATTTAGCAGTAACTAGGATGGTTTTCTTTATGCAGCTTGCTGTTCATCAAAAGATATTTAAATTATGCCTTAGGTAGATTTCTTTCTTAGGCCATATTTCCTTTAATGCTTGTCTCAGATAGAAAACAGCAATTGCCAGTTACTTATTTAAAAAAAACCAACCCAAACCAAACACAGCATTTCCAAGTTTTCAATATAACTGCTTACATACGAACTATAGGTAGTAATATTATCTTGAATGCAATATATGAACTGTAGGTAGTAATATTATCTTGAATGCAATATATTTATGTGCTGCCTTGTCCAGCTCTTCCGTTGTGACTTCCTGCTGACTCTTAAAACAATCCAGCACCTATTTTCCCCACCACTACTCTCTATTGGTCTCTATTTGCCTTCTCTGAAGAGGGGCCAACTTCTCCACTACAACTTGATCTGTTGTATACATCTGTACTTGTCTTACAATCTGTCTGTTTTCCAATGTCCTGAGCCCTATTCCAGAGAAGTTCTGTCAGGTAAGTGCTCCTCTCTCTGTCACTGTCGCTTCTCAAATGAGGAATGCTTATTTCTATCACTTTTCTTTGCTGAATGAATTGCTGCTCTTTCCTGTTTTGGCTTTTGCCTGTTCTGATTACCTCACCACAGCTTATAGGTCTTTGCAGGATAGTTTTATTACTCCATGCTCTCTTCTTGTAATTTCTCATAATCACTATCTCTGTCCCCACTACTGGCTCTTAAGACCACTTTTTCTGAAAGTTATCTGTGTTTCTTTCATGAAAATACATTCTGTGTCTTGTGTCATTCCTTTTCTTGTCTTCTGCTCTCTGTTCACTTTGGTTATTTGTTGCTTGTATCCATGTTTTCCAAGCCAGGCTGTCCATCAGCTTTCCACTGCACTCTGCAAGGCAGATACCATAATGACATATCACTGCTGCTTAAAGTGGTCTGTTTGCCCCCTGTTATTAGCAATAACTACCTAATCTGGCCAATATCACTACTTACTCAATCGATTCAAAAGCAGAAATTATCTGTATGCAACAATAACATGTCAGACTATCTTAGTGAGAGAATGATAAATTAATTCTTTTTTTCAATAAAGGTTTTGAAAGTCCTAGTGAAATGTTAGTTTGGAGCATGAATAATGTCCTAAGATTTTTTTTTTTATTATTTCTGTCACCATGTATTTGGCTTGGTGTGACAAAAATGATTAAATTTGAAGTGTTCAACAAGCAAATGCATTTAGGAGAGGATATGTCTGAATTAGGAAAAAACCCAACCCTGTTGTTAAGGATAGTATTTCCTGGTTAAATACTGTAGTATGAAAAATACTGTTGATTTAATTGTTAGTAATTTGTTGGTTGTAAGTCTAATTTTGTATTATAAAAGCCTCACAAAGTATTTTTCCTTGCTGCTTTCAAGTTGCAAGCCAAAGAGCTGATGTCTCATTAATCTTCCATATAAGTCTAAGTTAATTCATTATTTGACCTCTGTGGAAGACAGGGTTCTTGAACAGTTTGAGAATTTAGCAGTCAATTATCTACACTAATAGAAATCTGCTTACTCTGGAGTTTTCTCAGATTTGATACTGATTAATTCAAATCAGAGTCAAATTCTTGAACTAGAATATACAGTCTTTGCTGGTTCTCAGTATAAAACCAATCTTTGTTGGTTTTTAAGTAAGATTATATGATTTTGAAAAAAGTATCACATAGGTTGTTTACTTGTTTCCCATTTTAATTTTATAAAGCAAGCAAATAATTGAAACCAATAGCTTTTTTTATTATGTTCAAAATGCTATTAAACTCTGCGGCTTGGAACTTACACAAACGATATTAATATTATATGAGTCATGATTTTTCAAGTACCCAGTGCTGTTTTCTGTCTGCTCCAATGCAAGTCAAAAATACAATTCTTATTAAAATCTCATCTTAAAACTTGAATGTATTTTTATTTTTATTTTTATTTATATAATATATATCTCTTGGACTTGTATTAATACTAATAATGCATATCTCATGCAGTTGTGTTTGTTCTAATGCATACACTAACATATGAACATGTTTCTCCAGACCTTCAGGTGGAGGCAAATACTGTCTGGGAGAAAGAAAGCGTTATCGCTCCTGTAATACTGATGTAAGTAATTTTTGTTCCACTGTGATCAACTTGACTGGTTTATGTTTTAGCGGCAATGGATGTGTTTTTAACCCAGTTCAGAAAGTGCACGGACTCTGTTTAGTTGGCAAACAGTCCTGTAAGGCACATCGGTATTGTAGGCACCCTGTGTGTTAGGATCCTGTCTCAATGTGGTGCCTAGCTAGTGCCTTTGCCTTAGGGCCTGGAATGAGTTCAACTTGAAGTTCCGTGTTAAAGGTGAGCAAGGATCATTCCACATCAGAACAAAAATCTGTCTAGCCCACTGTCTTATCTCCCAACAGTGGCCTGTAACAGGTTTTCAGGGAATAAATTATACACTTCTGACAGGTGAGAGATGACTTTTCTATTGGTTTACCTTGTGAGTTTCCAAAAGCTGTGTGTCTTAAGTTTGCTGGAACTAATGTTGTACCTGTACCACATTAACTGCCACAAGTTAAAGTATCCTTCATGAATCCACATTTAAGCCCTCTTAGACTTTTTTTACCTTTATAACATCCAGTGCTAATGTGTTACACAATCTTCTTAAACGGTCTGTGCAAATGTATTTGAAACCTGCTGTTTTGCCACTGGGTGTTTGCTAGTTTCTATATTTACAGAATGATCCTATAGATCCATTTTAGAGCTGATCCCATTGAACAGTGACCTACAGCTGAAGGGGTGGGACACAGTATAAATGTATAAGGTCAAATTATGAACCTAAATTACAAGGTAACTTAAAATTCAAACAAGAAAAAAATACACATCAGTAAAGAATTTCACTAATACGTTTCTAAGTCAAATAACAGGTCAGTAGCACTGCCAATATAAAAAGGCTGTCCTACTGTTTTAGTTTTAAATTTATATTAATTTTCATCTTAAAAAAAGGACATTTGTAATACTGAGAGAATCTTGCCCAAAGATATTGTTTCACCTCTTTATCTTTTGATATATCCAGGAAAATATAATAGTTTATATACTGATTCTTTGAAAAAAATTTACATTTGTGATCATAATTAATTCTCATAGTTATTGTCCCTGCAAATTTCTTTGTGGAGGTTATTCTCATTACTAAGCCATATTAAAAATTTCAAAATTAAAAATTACTTTCTTACTGTTGATCACAGCTGCCCTGTTTAGATGACCAAGAAGTGGCCACAGTGTAGGAAAAAAACCTGAAGTTTAGATGCTGGTCCAATAGGACCTGTAAAACTTTTCCAGTTGTCCAGCCTTCCAAATCCCAATACACCATTCTGGAGCCTTGAGCATGTTATTGTTTTTCTGTAGATGTGTATCTTTGCATTTGTCTGTCTTGGTACAATTTTAATTTGAATGGATCTGGTTTATCAGATCATACTCTGCAATTAATTTACCTTTCTCTTTACTTTCACTCAGGTGGTCTTTTTGTAATTGGAAGAGTTCATAAACAAGAAATGTTTTTGTAGTTGTAGTTCACAAATGAAAATATTGAGTCAACATGAATGAGGTATCTCTCTAATTCTTACAGTTGATAGGATATCCACTTTCAAATTCAGCAACTATGTGATGACTGCTTATTGAAATCTGTCAGTCAATATTTAGTAAATTTCACATGTACTTTATTGAAATATTACAACATCTTCCAGGATGTTGCCTACTATTGAGTTAAGTAACTTATCAAAATCTAAGCATATTTAATTATTCTTTTACTTTAACTAGGAATTGTAATAAGTTTTAGTTGATAAAACTTCTAGAAAAAAATACTGATTTGTTTTATTATCTTTCTTTTAAACATGTATAAGTCAAGTATTGGCCAGCTTTTCTGCTTATTTGGGATTGATATGAGGCAAACTGTAATCTAGACTATTCTACTAATACTTTTCAACTAATTACCTTTTTACATTAGCACTGTTTCAGTTTGTACACAAGGTCTAAGATTTGTTAAAAAACACACACTGGCACACAGCAGCCCTCCTCCTTTAACTCTTTGAGGACTCTTGTGAAATATTTGTCCAGGCATTATTATTTCAAATGTGGTATTTGAATCTACCACAGTAACTAGTATATAAAAATGTTTACATAATAGGTCATCCTGTTCCTTTACAAATACACAATTTTTAATGTCTTTTTATTATTAAGAATGATGCTATAGGTACCTAGACAAACCACTGAAATGTTGTTATGATTTGTTTTATTCTTATCATATTAAATATCTTATTGTCCCTTTTCAGACAATTTCATTCTTAGTTGTTTTTGCTTCCCTATTCTTTATTTATTTATTACGGAGATGCAGTTTACAGAGGAGGAAGATCTCTGAGGAGGTCATTCAGACTATTCAGGCATTCTCTGGCACAAAGACAAAATAATTCTCAAGAAACGATTCTTAACTGATGCTTAGGCACCTGAACTGGTTTGAAATACCTCCAGTGCAGGAAATAGCATGAGTATTTTTCAATATCCTTACAGTTAGTACAGTTTTCATAAAATATAATGTATGTTTTTCAATCCTGAAAGATCTCTACTTACTTTTTCCCCAGTAAGAAGATAATTGATATTATTCCCTAGATTGGAACCTTTCCTGTGTTTTCAGATTACTGTCGTGTCTCAGTCTTCTTTACACCAGTGTCCGTGTTGATAACCACTGGGATCCCAGTGGCACACACCTTGAAGCATTAGGCCTCAAACTTAGTTTGTCACCTTAGTGATGGGATTCTGTTTATTCTTTTTAGTATTGTCTTAATTTTTCTTACAGTAGTGACAATGTTCATTTAGTACATCTCGATTCATTATGCCCAAAACTCTTTCTTAAAAGCACTGTTTAGGAAGTCACTCTTCAGCTGTGCTTTCACAGCTGATTGTTCATACCCGACTGTAGTAATTTTCATCCATTCAAACCACTGCAACAATTTATCAAAATATTTTAAAATTATAGCACTCTATTCCAAAATACTGGTTTCCTACCTATACTCATATTTCAATCAGTAATTTCAACATCAGTTATTTGAAAGGGAACTTTGCATTTCATTGCCTAGATCTAAAAAACAAGTGATTGCAAAACCAAGCCAGGAAATTTGAAAATGCCATTCTTAGAGTTTTTGATCCATTTTTTAAGCATGTTTTGTGGTATGGTTATCCAGTACGTGAACGTATGGGTACTTAAAGAAGTCTAAATTTACAGTCTTAATGGTTTTGACAATTCTAGTCTATTTCTTTTATAGCAATGTGTAGGACTCTATATCACTACAAATCAGAGACTAGTTTCAAGATATATGTTAGTTCTTAGTGCTTGACAGTATTTATGGAATGGGGTGTTGATTAATGTAAGTGTTAAGAGCTTGCAAATACGTTATTGTTTTTATGAATAATGTGATGTTTGTACATTTTTTCTGTTGAAGTTTATTTTGCTGTGTCAACATTCATTGCCCATCTGTAACTTTCAACATAGCCCTGCCAAAAGTGCCTACCAAAAAATACCTCATTTTGACTTCATTTTTTTGCAGACACCAGTTAGTTCTGTTGTCCTTTTTGCTGATCATTTTAATCCTTTGGAAACAGTGCATACACTCCTACTAGACTTTATTTCTTGTCAAGCACTTACAAAGCCATTTATGACTTCTTAATTCGAAAGGCATCTGCTAATGGAAACATTGAGATCAGCAGAAAATAACATTAGCTAATAAGTTCTGGAAACATAAGAGTCGTATAAAAAATACACTCATCAGAAAATTGTTTTCTACTACCAACCACATTATCTCTAACAAAAAGATATGTCTTTTCCCAACCAAAGTGTTTTTAATTAAAAAAAAAATAACAAAAATGCTAGTAGAATTCGTAAGAAGCATTATTTCTCAGTTAAAGTAACTCATTGATTTAAAATATTTATATGGATGTGAATCTTAATTTGATATACATCTAAAATTGTAAAAGTATATGTTTTAATATATATAGTGAAAAACATGGTTTGCTTACAAATTCTGGGAATGTTTTATGTATGTAAGTATGTATACATACTTTTAGAAGTTTCTTGTTCTTCGGTCCTTTCTCTTAATAGAATGGGGTTTTTTGTGATTCTTTTCATTATGCATACATTCACAGATATTGTTTGTTACTTTCTTAATTTTAGTATTTTCAAGCAATTTTTTTCTGAAATGAATTTATGTGAGAAACCACATTTTGTAATAGTACCTGAGTTTGAACAGTGACTCTTCTGGCTATGCTTTTTCATCTTCTTTGAGGTCTTGTATAGACCTCTGCTAACGGGAAATGATGATATCAGTTGCTGCAATCTGCCTGACCCAAAACTCCAAGATAAGCAGGTGTTGTGTCAGTGTTAGTTAAATAATTTGTTAACACTTTTTAAACTCAAAACATCTTCTTCTCTGGACTTTCTTCAGACTTTATTTTAAGTTGTCATAAGCTTGCTAGATTCCTGCCTCATTATTTGCAGTCTCATAAAAGAGCATTTGGAGACACAAGCTGTCTTTAGCTTGACAAGAGTTATCCATGTACTGTGATTGCATGAAAAAAGTGAAATATCTTACCCAATAAAGAGAAGCAGCTATTGCGCATTTACATTTGGAAAAGAACAGTTACATAAAGAGTTAGTGCCAAAGAGCTGACATTTTGTAAATGCATTTTGTAACTTATCTTGTAGTAACCTTTTTGCATTTCTATGCCTAGGATTTTCAGAGAGTCATAGGTTGGAAGGGACATCAAGGACTATCTGGTCCAACACTTCTCTGCAAAAGTGTGGTCTGGACAAGATGGCCCAGCACTCTGTCCAGCCAAATCTTAAGAGTATCCACTGTTGGGAAGTCACCACTGCTCTGAGGAGATTATTCCAATGGCCACTTGTTCTCAACAAGAAAAGCTTTTTTTCTGTGTCCAGCTGGAATCTCCCCAGGGATTACTTGTACACATTACATCTCCTCCATGTGACTCCTTGTAAAAGAGAGAATCTCCATCTTCTTTGTAGCCACCCTTTAAACAGTGGAACTTGGGGATAAGGCCTCCCCTAAACTTTCAAGGCCCTCAAGGTTGAACAAACCCAGTTCCTCCAGCCATTCCTCACATTCCAGGCTTCCCAGCCCTGTGATTTTCTGTGTTGACCCTCTCCAGCCTGTCCACATCTGTTTTGTACACCAGGGGCCAAAACTGAACACAGTATTCCAGGTGTGGCCTGACATGCACTGTGTGGGGTGGGATAAGGAATTCATCTCTACTGGTGATGCCCTTGTTGGAGTCACCAGGATCCCGTTCCCTTTCTGTGCTGCAGGAGCGCACTCAGATGGAGCTGAGTCCACCAGATGCCCCAGATCCTTTCCAACAGAGCTGCTCCCAAGCTGGGTAGATCCCAGCCTGTGCTGTTCTCCTGGATTGTGCTTTCCTAGGTGCAGAACCTTACCCTTGTCTTTGCTGAACTTCACAATGTTCTCATTATCTCATTATTCCAGCTTAATCAGGTCTTTCTGCACGGTGACCCTCCATTTCTGAGTATCCACTTCCTCAAACAGTTTATTTTTATTGGAAAACTGCACAAGGATACACCTGATCCCATCTTCTAAATCCCTGGAGATTTAGAAATAAACAGTGGTGAGCCCAATATCACTCTCTGGGGACCCCACTTGTGACAGGTTTGAAGAGGAGTGATTGACCACTCCCCTGTGGGTCAGCCAGGTCCCCACCCACCATACACAGGCCCTTGTCTAGGCCATAACACAGCAGCTTCTCCAGGAGGAAGCTGTGGGAAGCAAGACTGAGAGCCTTGGAAAAATCCAGGCAAGCAATGTCCACCACTCACCCAACATCAATTGTGTCATAGAGGGCAAACAGGTTTGTCAAGCACAAGTGCCTTTCTTGAGATTGTAGCCTTTAGCTTTATTTCTGGTCATATTGGTAAGATACTAAAAAATGGTAGGAAAATTAGGCAGGAAGACTACATCTCAAAGACCAGATAATGAGAATAGTTTTTAGATTATAAAAAAGAAAATCATGATCCTTCTTTACTCATTTTCATATTTTCTTATTTTGTCCTAGTATAAATATTTAGAAAAAGGGTTTAATTATGGAGGTTATTTAACTTGTAAGGGGAATTCAGTGCAATTAAAATACAAGTTGCGTAGAGCTGAGAAAGCAGGACTGATGAAGTGTGTAGTGACCAGTACTGGAGAGATTCAGACCCTAGGTTTGAGAGGTGCCAAGACTGGGCCTTCTACTGCTTGTAGAATGTGATGCAGAGAGGCAGATTTAGTTTGGGTTACTATTAAGAACATCCTAAAACTCAAATTTTTAAAAATATATGTAGTTACAATTTATGTAGTTATTTTGAATTCTTAGTGTTATCTGAAGGATTACTGAATCAAAATAGTTGTACTCTGTTTTTACCATTTAATGCATTGTATTTAAAAATGTATTTTTAATTCGAAGGAGGTAATAGAGTAATAGAGAAAATTTAAGATATAAATACTGTCTAATTTCCACTGTCATAATTCATATTGCTACAGCTTCAGAATCAAAGAAAAAAAATTAAAAGTTCCTGAATCATATGGCAATGGGATGGCTATCATGAGATCTTGATTAAAATATAATGAGAATCACAATTGTTATGTTTATATTTGCATTGTGTAATACACTTTCAGCATCCATGTTTATAGAGTCCTTTTCAGTTGAATGTGTTTCAGATTCCTGAGAAGTGTAACTGGCTTAGGTACACAGGAAGACAAATAAAATGCCATAAAATTTCTTGCTTATAAAGTCGTAATATTTATTAACACCGCTGATGTCTGTCAGAAAAATCCTTTTGTCTTCCACTCTAAACAGGATTTTAATCTGTATTTTAAAAACTCTCTGGTGAAGCTTGCAATTTCAACAGGTACTTAAACATTGATAATGATGTTTAATATGCTGGGGGTATATTCAAGATTACTTGGAATTTGCTGATGAAAAATGTTATAAATAGCAAAGAATTCTATTTCTCCTGTAATTCTTTCCAAGATTAATTTTACTTAAATCTACCCTCATTCCTCATTCCAAGTAAAAAAGATACTTTATGGTTTTGTAATTGTTAATGCAAAGCAATGAAAAATTAAATGAAAATTTTTATTTCTTGATGCAGGGAGGCTGGTAATCAAAGCCAGACATGCTATCTATTCTCATTCTCTGCCTTAAAACAATACTTTTGTCAAGGCTACATCACAAGCAGGAGTGATACAGTTCTCTAGAAAATGTTTTATTTTTTTCTCTCGATGTCTTAATAATATGTCTCAGTACAACTGCCTAGTACAGTATAATTGAACCTACAGCTCCTACCAAATTTTTTTTCCAGCTGTTTTAAATGTGTTTATAAGAAGGTAGCTGATGGATTGATTATGACACATAGTTTGACAGGATTCTGATTTTCCAGTTTTATGGAAACTGTTATGTAACACTTACTTTTCTTTAAATTACTTCAGCTATTCCATGCCAGCCTAAGATTTCAAATAGACACTTCAACTGTAAAGTAATAAAGCAAATTTCAGAATGAGAGCCACGAGACAAAACAGGAAACCACCTTCTAATCTCTTGCATGATTGCATTTGCAGTATAAGCATCTAAGCATTTCCTTTCATGTTTATATTTGGAATAAATTAACTATTTTGTCTCATTTTTAGCTGTGTCCTTCAGGGGCCCGTGATTTTAGAGAGAAACAATGTGCAGATTTTGACAATATGCCTTTCCGGGGAAAGTATTATAACTGGAAACCCTACACTGGAGGTAATGGTTAGCATTGCAAAAACATCATACGTGAAAACTTCAAAATTATAGAAATGTTGTACAGAGAGTAATGTTTGTAAATTTATTTCTTTATTCTAGTAGATTTTGTTTTGGGTTGAAGGGGAGTTAACATCATTGTAGAGACTCCACTATAAAAATATGGAGGCCTTCTCCACCTGCAGTTGTAAAAGCATTCGAGTTTCCATAGGTGATCTGCAAGTGCCTCATATGCCACAGTGATGAGTTTATTAATCTTGCAATAAGTTTGCCTTTCCTAAAGTCAAAATATTACAAAAATGAGAAAGATGTAAAAGTATTTATAGGAGTCTCTAAAGACTACTTCACTGATTGCATTATTTGTAATAATATAATTTAATGATTTATTTTCCAGTTCTGAAGCTGGAGAGTATAACTTTTATTTTTAATATGTTATTTACCTGAATGGTTTTATCAATGATTTTTATCTTAGCCTAAATGGTTTTACAAACAGTTTTTTAGATTAAGATCTTAGGAAAGGTCATCATGATCACGTGATCTGAGCTGTAGTGTGATTCAATAGGACTGAATTCTCAATTCAGATACTCTGATCTTTGTTCTGATATACTCCTAGCACTACATTCTCTTGCTATTCCTCCTTTTCAAATAGGGAAGTGGTATCCTGGTTGTTTTAAATTGTTCAATAATCATTAGGATTGTGCTAGCATAATGGCATCATTATGGAGCCAGCCTTGTCATATGTTACTATGTGAAATAATATTTTTTGCAAAAAGAAGAGTCAAATAAAGAAATCATTACAGGGAAGTTAAATAAACTGTATACCTTGTATATGTCAGGTATGAGATTGTATATTTCAGATCTGTTTATTTATAGTATTTTTAACTAAACCTTAACTTCTCATGTTTTCTGTTCATTTTTTTTTCCTTTAATTTGTTTTTGTTATCCAGGTGGGGTTAAACCATGTGCATTAAACTGCTTGGCTGAAGGGTATAATTTTTACACTGAACGTGCTCCTGCAGTGATAGATGGGACTCAGTGCAATGCTGATTCACTGGATATCTGTATCAATGGAGAATGCAAGGTTACAAATGTTTTGTAAAGTACTCATGGATTATTTTGTTGTGTCTGCTGTCAGCTATATTTAGTTATGGTACTTGTATATTACATAAAAGGGAGTATTGATAGGTCAAATTGTTAATCAAAGTGTAAGATTGAGACAAAACGTTAAGAAAGGTATTGCATAAAATAGACCAATGATTTGAATTTCAGTAACTTCTCAAAGACATTAGTAGAATCTGCCGTTTTATCTGTTTTCTCTCTTGCTTTGTGGTTTCTGTTGAAAGAGCTGATGGAAATGGCAACAGGAGATGAACAGGTTCCTTTCTCTCTTCCAAGGCCTGTTCCACAGTTTCAGTTAGAACTTCACTCTGGCTGAAAAACACTTAATGTGAACATATTAATTTGTTTAACTAGCTCATCCTGTTGCGAAAAATCATGCTGTTAATGTAGTTGAAACAGAAAGTCATCACTATTTCTCTGCGGTTCTAGGAAAAAATGTATTAGGATGTAAGTATTTGCCATTTACTAAAAATCTGATTATCTTCTAAGTTTCCTGTAGAACTGCATTACAAGAATTTCAGTAGAATTGAGGTTCTATGCCATATTTTTTGGTTATTAACATTCCAATACTTCCTCAATTTAGCAAAGCATTTAATTATGTACTTAGTCTAGACATTTGAAAAGTACTGGTGACTCTAAAAGATATTTGATTTCAACAAAACCACTAATGTAGCTAAAGCTTAACTTAATGCTGAAGTTCTTTGCTAAATGGAGGGCTGAAGATGTATGTTTATTGAATGACATAGTGAGATCAAAAGATTTTGCCATGTTTTAGTAAACTAATGGAAAGAATTTCAAGTTGAGAATGAACTGTGAAGAAAGTTGAGTGTCTGTCATCTTGGTGAATCAGTAATTTGAAATGTAAATAGTTAAAATAATAAAGTTTTGTCAGTTATTTAAAGTATTTTAACTTTTCTTATGATGTGCGTAGTAGCTGTTTACAAGATGGCAAATAATAGTGCTAGACAGGAAACAAAGACAGCAGACAGTTTTTTAGCTGCCTTCTTCTTTGTATGACTCCTGGAAAAACATTGGCGAGCTGCAGTCTTTATTCTGTTTACAACCTACTTGTTCCATCCTAATTTTTTTCTTTTCCCCAATGGTTCTGTCTTTATTTTCACTTATTTTAATTTATTTTCATCTATTACAGTGTGCTGTTCAGCCTTTCACTATGTTTCATTCAGCATTTATTCTTACTCTGAGGTCGTTTACACTTTACATTCAGACTTATAAAAATTGCAGGTTTCCCCTGCAGCATTTGGAAATATGGTCTATGAAGCTGTAATGCCTTAAGAATACTACTTTTGCTGTCTAAATGTTTAAGAAACACACAGCAAATGTTTACCTTAAAGAAACAATATAGATGTTTTAATATGAAATAACCACATCGGTTGATAAGTATAAAAATTATATTATTTGCAAAACACTGTGAAATCCCCTACTGGAAGTCACAGTAGAAATGCAAGGTTCTTATTAATCAAGATTTGATAACAACCCAAAAGGTGAATTCTTCTCCTTTTTTATCTCCTATCATTGTCAAGTGAGAACCCACTTAAAGTCCTGGTTATCAAAAATAGAGTAGATAAAAAGAAGAACTGAATATCTCAAATTTGAAAGCAGCACTTAAAAGACACTTTAGAAATAGTGGTGCTTGACCATCATGCTGTTAAAATATTTGTTTTTATCTGCTCTCAGCATGTAGGTTGTGATAATATTTTGGGGTCTGATGCTAAGGAAGATAGATGCCGTGTTTGTGGAGGAGATGGGAGTACCTGTGAAGCTATTGAAGGATTCTTCAATGATTCATTGCCCAGAGGAGGTATGTACATGTATGTCCGTTCTGGGACACGCACAATCCATGTAGATGACTCTTTAGCAAATATTAGTGCTGTCTTCACTCCCAGCGTGGCATTGCTGTTGTACAGTTTCTGTCTTTGGAGTTTTTCATGACCCAGCAGCATAAAGCTCTGAGTAACTTGGTCTGATCTATTAGCTGCCCCTACTTGTAGCAGGAAGTTGAGCTAAATGGCTGACTGAAGTCCTCTACTACTTGAATTATCTATGATCCTAAGGCCCTTTTAAATGTTAATTCCTTAAAATACACTGTTGAAAATATTTTATTAGCACTTAAAAAAAGTAATTCCTGAAAACATAAGTTCTTGCTATCAGTTAAAAATTTTTATATGAAGTTTAAAGAGTTTTCCTTTGTATCAAATGAAAGAAAATGTTCAAGCACATTTGAATCCCATATCTCGTACTAATTTTATTCTAAAATTATTCTAATTTTTATTACTAAAATTAATTAATTAATGGTTAGTTTCATTACTTAAAATTGATGAAAGAAAAGAACAGCAAATAAAATGTATCTTTGCCCCTACAGGGTATATGGAAGTGGTACAAATTCCAAGAGGTTCTGTGCACATTGAAATAAGAGAAGTGGCAATGTCAAAAAACTACATTGGTAAGGGCATTCTTTTTATGGCAGATTGTTGTTAAGTCAGAGTTTATGTTGTGATTTGAAAGCACATTTCCTGGTTTGGGTAAACCTTATACACAGTAGAAGCAGCAGAGGGAATACTTAGCTGTTAATACAGCTAACTTGGGATCAGACAGGTAAGTAGTGAGTTAGGGTGTATTCTCTTAAATGGAGCTATTGAAATACACCATGCATTTCCTCCTTGTCTGTTCAGTGCAAAATCATGCCAACTTCACTATAGTTAAAGTGTTAGACTTGAAATGAAGTGGATGAGGCAATAATTCTCAATATGAGGAAATAAAATACTCAGTAACAAGGAAATAAAACTCAAATAATCTCCTGTCCCACTGTGAAGTAGTATCTTGTATCTGGAAGGTGTCTTGGGGGATTAAACTGTTTTAAAACACAATTTTATTTCATCAGCAGCGGAAGTTACTTAAATGCTAACAATCCTGTCTCTTTACTTCAAGGGAATTTAATGTATCAGTTATACAATGTTGCTGCATTGTAGGTTCTAGACACCATTCCTGGTTTGTAGGTAAGGAAATTAGGTGCAGAAAAACTATTAATTGAAATCTTTCAGGAAGCCTACTGTAATGCCTAGAATTAAATTCAGATTCTTATATTTTTACTCATTTCTCTGGAGACTGTTAAACATGCTTTTTGTTTTTTTAATACTAATATTTACAGATCTGACTTAATCAAACTCAAGACAACAAGCATTGCTGAAAGTTAATGTACCTTGATTTGCATAGCAGTCAGTTGACAGTGGTACAAGAGCACCAGTTTTAGTCATAAATAGATTAGAGAGCTGATTAGTTGTACAGCAATCTAAGAAATTAACACTAGCAAAAGCTATTACCTGTTTAAGGTGAAAAGCAGCTGCTGGGGCTACTTCTTTCAGTCTTTAGTGCATGCACTTGGTAGATAACATTAACATGTTGGAAAGGGTTGTGATGTCTGTGAGTGTGAGTTAGAAAGGAAATTATTCTCATCGAAATATTAATTCCTAAGTGGATTATATTGACAATAATGGCAACTTTTACTACTGAATGTCTGCCTTTCTGCCTGCCTGCGCCCACGTTCTGTAATTCAGCAGACAGTCAATCTCCCTCCATTCTGTGGGATTAATAACACTACCAGCAACTGAGTGCTTACTGTTCTTTCAGCATCATGCTTCCCAAGACCTCTCCCATGTCAAAATACGCCACATTTAAGTTTGCTTCTGTATCCTGCACTGACTTTTCAAACAGAGGTGGTGGGACAATGTATCCTATCATGGTCATTTCATGCCAAGAACTCTTTAATGGACAGCTGAAAATCAGAACAAAGATGCTGCTGCAGATGATTGTCATTCCTCTCTAAGAGTAGAGCAGAGGAGAGAGATCTAGCAAAGTATTTTGATTGGTAACATCTGAATAAAATAAACAAAACATTCAGTTTTTTTGTTTAAATAGAAAATACATACAATATCATTGGTGTTTAATCTGGCCAGAGATCTAAAAATGTAAAGTTGTACATAAACACTTTTTTAATGTTCTTATCACAAATGTGAGGGATTCTTGGACTTTCAGGCTCTCTCCTCACTTCCTTGTTTCAGGCCACAGAGCCCTGACTACAAAACGGGCGCTTCCTCTCCTTTACTAGTTTCTTGTGTTTCCAGCTTTCAAAAGTGCCATTATATCCTATTGAAAGATAATATTTTGAAGTTGCAGGGGCTGTTTCATTTTGTTATGGTGTATTTTGTTCATTGAGTGTGAACCAGATCTCTGTTTGAGGATAACCAGTTTCTGGGGAAAAGGAAGGCTTTGATTTGTCCATTCCCTTAAAGGAACTAGACAAGCAGAATGATAGCTAAAATGAGTTTATTATGTTGAAGTACAAAACCCAAGGGTATTGTTTTATGAGTATTTCTTCAGTAGCAGTGTCAACTTCACAGCTCCTTCTCTATCTTCATGAAGTTCCTCTTGTAGTTCCAGGATAGCTTTTTGTGTGGCCAGACCATGAATGAGATTAGAGAACTGATTTTACTGAAAATAACCATTTACACATATTACTATATGTTCTCTTATGTGCAGTGCTGCCAAATATGTGATTACAGTTTAAGAAATAAGTTTCTCCCTTTGGAAGTATACTAAATCTTCTCAGTTTTGTAGTGGTCAATCTGTTCTAGTTGGAGATGTCCCTGCTTATAGAGGGGGTTGGACTAGGTAACCTTTAAAAGTCCTTTTCCGTCCAAACTATTCTATAATTCTAAAATATAAAAAGATAAACCCCTCTTCCTCTGTTGTTGTCACACTGGCTCCTTTATTCAAACTAAGGCTTTCAAACTAACTCACAGCAAACATCCCATAGTTCCTTAAACTAGAATGCAGTTCTTGGAAAGCCATGACCTCAAATTTGGGGTGCAGTTAGATAATTCAATTAGCTCAGTTAGCACCTAGCCTCTCTCACGTTGATCTGGCTGATGATTTTTTCACCAGTATCACTCCTAGTTATGTGACAAAATTGGTCAAAAGCCCATTTCTGTAGTTCCACAAATAGTACAATATTTTAACTGATTTCTCCAACAGATAAGCCAGCAGCAAGCAACAATTTTTTTTGTGCTCAGAGCTGCAGAAAAAACTGCATATTTAGTAATGCTGTTATCTTCCCTTAAATGGCTTGATCCAGGGTGACACGTGGCTTTATATTCCTCTTACGCTAGTTTTCTGTGGGCTTCCTGCATTTCAGGTTCTCATAAGTGATTTGATTAGGAACATGAACTTGTTCTTTCTGTCTCATATGCTACTGGAATTATGCCACTGCATAATTCTTGTTATGTAGTTATTGGACTGCTGTTGACAACTGTGGCCTTCGCCTGTGCATAACAACTCACTTTAAGTAAATATATTTACAGAATGAAAATGCATTTCTCTTTGGCAGTCAAGTGAAAAATGAACTGCTTTTCTTTTGGATGTATGTTAGTTTAAGCACATATAGCATAGGTATGTTAATTTTCAGACCTTATGATGCTGATGGAAATGTTTACTAATTTCTGCTGAATATCATTGTCAACAGTAGAACAGTACCACCTCTCTCGCTATCAAGTGCTCACATGAATGCTCTCTGATCTGTTTTAGACAATTTAAGTGTCACCAATGCATTTTCCCTGACTGTTTAAGGTAAACTAACACACACATGTAGTTGAGAATAAAGTGTCAGATAACTAAAGTTGTCTTACTCCTTTACATTATGATGTGAAGTTTTTCCCTATCCAGTAAAGTCAGTTATTTGTCTCAACCAAAAATGATGTGTGCTTTCACTATGGGGTTCCAACCTTAAGTTTTCCTTTAAAAACATGTTTGATTTAAAATAAATAAATAAAATATGTAAAACTTGGTAATCTTCACCTTTAATCAAGAATTCAATATTTAATTAACTGAATATTCACCATAAGATACAATATCAGTTTCATATTTAGAAACTTAATGTTAATGTTATTAATAAAATATCAAATACAAACCCCTGAATAATATGTGCTTGCCCATCCTAATGGTTGGTTAGCTATGAAACTTCTGTTTATCTACAATGTTTTCATGGTTCAAGGCTGTAAATTAAGAAGGATAAAATATCTTACCAGATAAATTGGCTAATACTTAATGTAATAGAAATATCCTGTATTTGTGCTTTAATGAGGAGAAAAAAAAGTAGTAGACATAGGCAATAAAACAACAGCTGACTGATGCCATATGTCAGACTCAATGTTCATTCTCTTTTTTTCCTCTGCATGTTGTCTGTGATACTTATTCCATGCCCCAGCTTCTTAATGTAAACATGAGTTTGATAACTGATTATACATTTCAGACATGCATGTATCTCATGTAGTTCAGCATACATTGCGCATGGGGTCAGTTTTAAAGCTGAAGATATACTGCAAGTAACGAGGCACTCTGGTTCATTTCATGAAGCATCTGCATGTTGAAACCTGCAAAATAATCTGCACATTGAAGATTATTGCAGAGGCAAAATTTTTGATTTACATGAGGGCTATTTTGACCAGGGCTAAAGAAAAGGCTTTATTTTGTTTGAAAAAACAAGTGATATAGAGCTCAATCTCACATACTTCTAACAAATTTGTAGATTAATTTACAATGGCTTCTCCATTATAAATGCTGCTTCCAATTTTTAGGTGGCTTGTATTTTTTTTTAAGCTTTAAAATCTGAAGAGGATGACTACTATATTAATGGTGCCTGGACTATTGACTGGCCAAGAAAGTTTGATGTTGCTGGAACTGCTTTCCATTACAAGAGGCCAACAGATGAACCAGAGTCTCTGGAAGCACTAGGCCCTACTTCAGAAAACCTCATAGTCATGGTAAAGTCATAAATAACAAATATATTTTTGAAAATTGAAATGTGTACTTATGTTCTGAGAAAAGACAATGCCATGAATGAAATCAAAATAGGTTGAGTTGACAAACAGTATACAGCTTGCATAGCTTTGTGTGAGTGTTTTAACGCAGGTTTCCTACCTTTCAACACTGACTGGAAAACATTGTCATGAAGCAGGGATAAAGTCAGAAGAGCACCAGGAATCTCACTGAAAATGAACCACATCTCTTTAAATGTGGTTCACAGTAGTGGTAGCCAAAATTGTAAATGGGCCATATATTGTATTTTTGTATACTGCTGACACTTGACTGTTCCCAACAGTTCTGCACATGTCTGTAGTTTTAAGCCTGGCCTGAGTGTGACATTTATATATACTCTTAGCACAGAATGAATATAATGGTATGACCCATTAAAGTTTACTGCTGTGACATACATTGTTTTCAAAACATTTCAAAAAGTATGAGAATGTAACAGAAGATATGACCAGGATCCTAATACCATCTCTGACAATAGGCAGTAGTGAGCCTGCTGTTTCACTACTGTGTTGAGGGGGAGTGTAAGAACAAGGTGATACTTTCCCAGTGTATTCTGTCAGCTGCCAGATTTGTGCTTCAGAGATTACTTGAGCTAGATAGGATATTTTTTTGTATAGAATAACTATTGCATGGATATCCACATTTTAGGCAGCATTTCCAAACACCTGAATAGTCTTTTTTCCTTCTGTGGCTAGACAGTCCACACAGAATGAATTGCACCATTAACGTGCCTTATTTCATTCATTCTGTGTCACTGACTTCCTTTCTGAAAGTTCTCTGCTCTTTTGCCCTGTGGAGGTAGGCAAATATGCTTCTGCAAAATGTAAGAGGAAGTAGAAATGGATGAAAAGTAGCTCCAAGGGGAGTCAGATTGCTGCATTTAACATGATTTTGTGCTGTTAGCAATGAAAAAAAGGGTTTGATAGAGAGTCAAATGCTAATGTTGGACACATAATCTGTAGAAGTGCAGTTCAACAGTGAGGACAGACAAAAACTCATGGTGATTGTTGCACTTGTGTCTGTGTCACCTGCAGTGATGTGGAATCACAGGTGTGATTCCACCAAGCTTATGCTGTTGGCTTTTGCATTAGGGGAAAACAATGGCCTCAGCAACACTGTTGGTGTTACCATTATTACTTGAAGTAATCTAGTCACTAGAAGTACTGTAGTCACTAGAAGGGATAACAAGGGAAGAGATAGGTTCAAAACTATGTGGCTTGTACTCCTCAGAAGATTTCAATTAGAACTGCTACATGTTTCTACAGTAATGTCCTTTTCCACCTTTGTTCTCCCATAATTATTCAGCTCTCAAGTTAATTTCCATGAAGATATTAATTTTATGAAAACTAGCTTTTTCAAACAATTTGGTCAGGAGTGAGGAACTGACAGAAATAATAAAGTTAAGGGAGGAAAAAAAGATAAAGCCCAGCTTAGATAATAATATTTCTCTTTTGTATATAATTTAAATGTTAGTACAGATTCTTTTGAGGAATATCCAAATAGAACAACCATGACTTCCTTTATTACTTTTTTCCTGTTCAGCGGAACATAGCACATGCCTAGAATAAATGTCACTTTGTTTGCCCTCTGCTTGCCTGTTTTAATGGTATAACCAGTTGTTTTCAACTACAGATTCTGCTGCAGGAACAGAATTTGGGGATAAAATATAAATTCAATGTTCCAATCTCTCGCACTGGCAGTGGAGACAATGAGGTTGGCTTTGCATGGAATCATCTGCCTTGGTCAGAATGTTCTGCCACTTGTGCAGGAGGTAAGACACCGTCCAGTCAAGCTACAGGGTAAACTGAATTGCAAGATGCACTTCACTATGTAATTATCTGGGTGACTAATTGAAAACATTTCTTTCAGGTATGCCTCAAACCTTAACAAACATTTATTTTAATCACAGCGGATTTTGTTGTTTTCAAGTACCTTTAATATGTTCAGATCTTTTTGTTAAATGCAGTGTATCTTGGCACAGTGTCTCTCTCTGCTGATACTTCTGAGACTCCCTTGAAGCTGGTATGTTTGTTTTTCACAGGAGCTTTGCTGATAAAGGACATCAGAAGTTTTAAGTAAGGAGATTAAAAGCGAGAAGGCAAAATAGGCAGTAAATAAAGAGATGTGTCTCTGTGTATTTGTAGGTGTGCTTCACACGATCCTAGTCAGCCCTCCTATCCTCCAGCCACCAAAGTTTAGGATGCATATTGGCAGCTCCTCTGTAGAAGATGCTACCAATTGGATTTTACTTGCCAGCCCATAGCAATATCTGAGAACTGTTGCCCTTGGGCAGCAGTGGGGGATTTGTAGGTTGTCCCATGCGGTTCATCATGGGTGGCTTTTGCCCACAACTTACTATATTCCTAATCCTCCCTCTAGTGGCCACCAATGCAATTCTTTACCTCTGGCTGGGAGAGCAGGACAGTTGGCTTCCTTCAAAGCCAACACCATTGCTGCTACAAGGACTGGTGAGTAGAAGTGCTGTGTGAACAGTATCTTTCTTCTCTCTGGAGACTGAATGAATCATCTCCCCAACATACCTCTGTTCCAGAAGATATGGGAGAGTGCTTTAAATGCATCTCAGAATTTCAGTTTCTACAGCACTGTGGAGAGCCCGTATCAAGAGGAAGACACCATATTTTTTTAAAGAACCTTTGGACCAAATACTTGTCACTTTCTTGTTTTTTCTGTCTATGGGAAGTATTCATGTTTAGAACCATCATGACTCACCTTTCTGCTGGAAGCTCTGTGGCTGTTCCTAGTTGTCTGCAGTTTAAATACAGCCTACCAATACACAACACATGAAGGACAACATAAATTCTTTTCTGTGCCACTAGAGAAAGTCTTGAAACAAAATGGAGGATGATTCCAACTTTTCCCAATGTTTTTATGTTCATCTGTTGGATTCCTGGGTGACAGATTGCATTTTTTAACTACAATTTTAGTAATGGTAAGTGTGGCAGGGGAAAAAACATTTTAAAGAAGTATGAAGAGAAGAAGCTCATCGAGAAAGAAAGTTCTAATTATCAGAACCTTAAAGGTATTGCCAATTCCTATTTTTTGGGATGGTAATGAGCTAATTATCTTTCCGAAGCCATGGGAAAACTCCCATTGATTTAGGTAGAGACAAGATTTTAGCCATGGATCTTCTGCCATGAAGGTCATTGTCATCTCACACACATGACAAAATACAATGGAAAAAAAAATTGGCTCTGAAGGAGTAAGTGCTACTCTAGATTAAAAAATTTGGATGTAATTAATTAGATTTCAAGAGAAGATTTGTGAATCCCTAGAAGCAGCATGTATTTATTAATTTAAAATCAGAGGAGAGGGAGGAGAGATTTTCTTTGGTAGCTTATGGTGGCCAAATCAGGCACTTTTCTCTCCCCCCTTTTCAGTTTAATTAAAGGATATACTGTGGTCGCTTATTTTCGCTGAGCACCATACTCGTAAAGAAATATTTAATTGTAGCTATGACTCATGTTAAAAAATTTATCTGGTTTCTCTATGAGAGAACCTGCTATTCCCCTCAGTTTATGAAACACCTTTTGCCATATGCCAAAAGAAGACACAATTCTAAAGAGGAGCTGAGTCAGGAAAAAAGAAAAGGGAGACAAAGGCTGAAGAGACAGAAGCTTCAACTGGAAATTTAGCTAATATAAATATGAAATATTGAGGAAGCTTAGAAATGAAACTACTATATAGCTTTATTTATTTCTATAATATTCATTATGAATACTATGCTTGAACTCTGTCTTTAAAAGAAATATTTTGCTAGGCCTCGAAATACAACAAAGTATTAAACAGCTAAAGAATTTCTCACTAAAGGTACAAAGGGATATGTGTGAAGAATATTGGCATGGAATTTATTTTTATTTATGAGATTAAAGAAATATATTGTGTATTAGGAAAATACTGTGAACAAATTAAAGGCACCAACATTTTTCATCCTCTTACTAAAGCGCATGGACTAATTAAGTTTGATCACGATTTGTCTTGATCCAGGAAAGCTCCAGATAACGTAGAGCCAGATATACTTTTATATCAAAGTGTAGGGTTTATATCAAAGCTGTAGGCAAATCTGTCCATCTCTGAACTTGTCTGTGTTTGAAGATCATGTCTTTTTATCTAGGTGTATGTAAGACTTAAAAAGCTGTCTTAGAAGAACATCAGCTTTGCAAGTGTTTAGAAGCCAGGACATGTCAGAAATAAGAATTACTATGAAATATTGTTTTGTCAGAAATAAGAATAAGAATTACTATGAAATACTGCTTTCTGTAGTTACATCTGTTCTATTAAATAGGGACTAATTGACCAGGGACTGTTCTCAGAGGCTGTTAGCAGGCTGCCTTATGTCCACTCAACCTTGCTTAAGTTCAGTTCTTTCTAAGCCAGGCTAACCGTGTCTGCATTGCTTATTTTGACCAAGTCTGTGACTCTTAAAACATGGGTATTACTTGATGTAGTAACCAAAGTGAACTTGAGCATATGTGTTGAATGTCATGAAGCAGAGCATAAAGACATTGTGGCAGTGCCAAGTTTAAATAGTTTTGGAGTACTGTATATGGCAAAAGTGTCTGATTTTTTGTGCTGTTTTTTGAGAGCAATCCACTGCATTCAGCTCTTCCTAGAGCTGGTAATATACCTTATCTTGGAGAAAGGTAACTAGAGCAGTTAGGAGTCAAGTAACAATCTAAGAGCAAGCTAGCAGAAACCTACAATTTCTGATTAGTAACATGCTGTCTTTTCTGCTGGACTTCTATATTATATTCATCTCTACTGTGCTGAGGAGTCACATTGGAACAATAAAAATGCAATACGTTTTCAAGCAGGACCTCTGTTCTAGGATCTGTCTTGGCTCTAAAGAATAAGAAGAGCATAGTAAGTGGAATGGTAGCATGGAGGAGAAAGGTTTCTTGTTTGTGACAGCTCGATACAAGAGCCAGAGGTCTGGATTCCATTCCTGCTTCCCCTGTGTATTTGTCATGGTAGTAAGCAACTCTTAATTGCTAGTTATGAGTTCATTATTGTATGCATAGCTCTCTTTAATTTCTGATCTGTGAAGCATTCGAGGAATTTCATTGTCTCATGTGAAAGCTCCAGGCACCTGAAATCAATGGACTCTTCACAGTAGACATTATGCCTCCTGACCCCCTGTATTCTCAATAGAATGATCTAGGAGGTAAGTTAGAGTTCATGAAAGAAACAGTTACATGTTTAGATTGCCTCTAAAAGGCAGAAGTCTTACATGGGAGGCAACCTTGGCTGTAGTGACCATGAAATTGTAGAGTTCAGTATTACATTGAGAGGTAGCAGGACAGCAAGAAAGATTACAACCCTGAACTTGAGGAGTGCTTACTTTAACCTCATCTTTTTGGATCTTTTCAGAAGAATCCCATGGGAATAGGCCCCGCAGGGTAGAGGGGTCCAAAAGAGTGGGTTGTGTTCAATGATGACTACACGCTCAGAAACACTGCATCACAATGAGAAAGAAAGTGGGCCAAGGGGACATGAGACCTCTCTGGATGAATGAAGAACTACTGTCATTACTCAAGTATAAGCAGAAAATACACAAGAGATGAAAGCAGGGTCAGGCCACCTGGAGTGAATATAGAGAGGTAGTCAGGGTAAATGGAAATGAGTCTAGGAAGGCCAATGCCCAGCTAGACTTAAATTTAGCTAAGAGTGTCAAGCATAATAAAAAGGGTCTTTTCAAATACATAAATAACAAAAGAAAAATAAAGAATGTGGGCTCATTATTAGATGGAGACAGGACCCTGGTAAGAGAGGAAAAGGAGAGGGCAGAGTTACCGAATGCTTTGGCATCAGTCTTCACTGACAAGACCGGGCTTCAGGGATTCCTGGCTCAGGAGACCAGGGTGAAGAGATATTGAAAGGAACACATTGCCTTAGTGAAGGAGGGTTTGGTCTGAAACAACTAGACAGACCTACTCAAGTCCATGGGCTCTGTTGGGATGCATCCATGAGTGCTGAGAGAGCTGGTGCACACCATAATGAGGCTGTTCATGATCATATTTGAAAGGTCATGAAGATAGGAGAGGTGCTGAGAACTGGAAGAAAGCAAATGTCACCCTGATATTCAAAAAGGGCAAGAAAGAGGGGCCAGGGAACTATGGGCCAGTCAGCCTCATATTGACCCCTGGGAAGGCGATGCAGCACCTCATTTTGGAGGCCATCTCTGTCCATGTGGAAGACAAGAAGGTGATCAGGAGTAGTCAGCATGGGTTTCCTGAAGGTAATCAGGTGTTTGGCCAACCTGATCGCCTTCTACAATGAAACAGCTATCTGGGTGGACAAGAGGACAGCAGTGCATGTTTTCTAACTTCAGCAAGGCTTTCAGTATTCTTTCCCAGCATCCTCATAGGCAAACTCAGGAGGTGTGGACTGTATAAGTGATCAGGGAGGTGGATTGAGACCTGGCAGATTCCAGAGGTTTGTAATCAGTGGCACAGGGTCTGGCTGGAGGCCTGTCACAAGGTTCAATACTGGGCCTGGTTTTGTTTAATGTACTCATCAATGACCTGAAGGACAGATGGCTCCTCAGCAAGTTCATTGAGGACACAGAGCTGGGAGCAGTGGTGGATACCCCAGAGTGCTGTGCAGCCTTTCAGAGGGATGTTGACAGGTCAGAAAGATGGGCAGAGAGGCACCATCTGAAATTTAGCAAAGGCAAATGCCAAGTCCTGCACTTCGGGAGGAACAAACCCAGGCACCAGCACAGGCTGGGGCTGACCTGCTGGGGGGCAGCTCTGCAGAGAAGGACCTGCGGGTCCTGGTGGACAACAAGCTGTCCATGAGCCAGCAGAGTGTCCTGGTGGCCAAGAAGGCCAGTGGTATCCTGGGGGGCAATAGGAAGAGCGTTGCCAGCAGGTCATGGAAGGTGATCCTGCCCCTGTACTCAGCTCTGGTGAGGCCTCACCTGGAATGCTCTGTCCAGTTTGGGGTTCCTCAGGACAAGAGAGACATGGAGCTCCTGCAGGATGGTGACAAATGGCTCTTCTCAGTAGTGCTAGTCAGTGGAACAAGAGGCAATGGGCAGAAGCTGATGCACAGGAAGTTCCACCTGAACATGAGGAAGAAGTTTACTGTGCAGGTGACCGTGCACTGGAACAGATTTGCCAGAGAGTCTGTGGAGTCTCCCTCACTGGAAAGAACTTTCTGGACACAATCCTGTGCCATGTGCTCCAGGATGACTCTGCTTGAGCGGAGAGGTCAGACCAGATGAGTCACTGTGGTCCCTTCCAACTTGACCCATTCTATGAGAGGTTGTAAACTGTGTATTTTGTGGTGTCACTTATGTTAAAGGAGAAAAGTACACATAGTTTTTCTGTCAGTGACCTTAATGCTCACTGTACAGTGAACCAAGCAGAAACCAAATCTCCGAAGTCTGAGATATATTTTGATATTTTCATTTTTTTTCCTAAGAAGAGGTTCTTCAGATTTACCAGATAGTTAAAAAGGCTTGTCTGATAATAGAGAACTCGTACTTATCTAGGGTTCCTTTGCTCATGTGTAGGATGAGAATATAATTTCATTGATTTTTAATACCAGTATTGTTCATAGGCTTGGGAATCCAGAATTGCAGCTCTTCTTTTGTACACTAGAACCCATATTTTCTGTATTGAAAAATTTTCCTCTAATTTTCCTCATATTCATAGTATCTGAGCTAGTTCTTTCTTTCTTTCTGGAAATATTATTTATTATTTATCTACATGTATTCTTCATATTACTTCCCCTTTTTCCTGAAAGTACACTAATAACTCTTCTATTCTGAGGCAAGCGTTTTCAGCAGAAAAGTTTGTTATTATCTCATTTAGGTCTTTATAACTGCTGGCAAACTTGGACAATGAAAGCAATGCCAGAGAATACAAGCATGTACAATGCAAAGTTATCTACAGAGAGAGGAGTTTGAAAGGAGAGAACATAGGGAAATCAGAAAAAATTGATGGCAAAAATAGAAGATTTTGTTTAAGGGCCTGATTATTATTTAATGAGAAACACTGAGAAAATGAAATACAAAATATATAGAAATATGAACTGAAACAATACAATGAGTTCTGGAATTCTGTGAACTTGTAGATCACAGAATTATAGTTTATTAACTGTCATGCATGTCTTTCCTAATATCTTGTAATTTTCCAAGGGCAAATGTATTACTCTGTCCAGATTCACAAGTATTCTTAGTAAGGCAGTGAGCTTCTGGTGGTAAAAAGTCTAGAAAAGGAAAAAAAAAATCCATCTTTGTGGGTTTTTTTAAAATTTTTGTGCATTTAAAAATAACTAAAATAAGTGCCTACTCCCTTTTTAACTTCTTTCCTGCCTAATTAATTCTAATGGCAACAAATGACAGCACATATTATCTGGACTTTGCCAGTACTCATAAGCATTGGTTTGGATTTCATTCATTCTGTTAGAGTTCATCCAAATGAATTAAATGTGTTAAGATATTAATGTTTTTTTTTTATAAAATAGTGCACTATTACTATTATAAGTAAACTGATTGCTGTTCGGTTTTCTTTGCTGCTCATGACCCATGTAGAGTGGTGCCTACTATGTTTTTCTTTCATGCCCTCAAATGAATTATGAAACTATGTTTAGGAATATAAAAACATAGTTTTCCTCATCAAAGAAAATATAAGTTTGGCTCTGTGATGAACATCTTGTGATCTGATGAGTGAGCTCAGAAGTATGTCTGGGTTAACCAGCATGCACTAGTTTTAGTGATGCAAGATTCACTGTATATTGGTACTGGAATCTTTATAATTAACTGTTGCAATCACAAGCCACAATTTTTGGGATTGGTTTTAAAAATAGGTACAGCATTTACATGCCTGCAATTTTAATTCAAGAATAAAATGTGCTCCATGTAATTTAAAATTTGGCTGCTGAAAGTCATGCAGACTATTTGTGAATTGAAATCTGCAAAACAGCTCAGTTCTCTGGAGATTATGGTCACTCAACCACTGGAGTTTTGTTTTCTATTAGGATTCCATTGACCAGTCAGGAGGATATTTTATGTCTTTTATTATAAAATAAAAATCTGTAGATTTGAAAGCAAAGTGTTTCTGTGTAACTGCTTGTAATTATTTCCCCCGGGATTTAAAAGAACTAGTTTATCTGTGCTTTGTAGATTACTTGTAAGAGAGACCATATATCAGGCAAGTGTTGACAATTTAAAGATAATTTTTCAGTACAGGGCATAGCTTGTAGCTGTTGTCTGGATAAAAACAGCACTTCCGTCTTTTTCCATTTCTTTTTCTTGTCTTAAAAGTTACTATCTGATTTTTTTCTCTGAGATTTTTTAATTAAATAACATTGAAATTAGACCGGAATTATGTAAAGTTTCCATACTGTGTGACAAGAGGCTGCAGAACTTTTTAATAATGGATTAATGTATCTCCTGGCATCAATTAAAGATTCTTCACTGTAAGTGAATGGGGTCAATACTGTCTTACAGGTGATATGCTACCTGAACAACACTCAGTAAATAACACACCTGAATTTTTTTTTTAAAGCTGACCACAGTGATACTTCACAATCATAGAACTTTAAAATATTTTCTTATTCCAAAATTCCTCAAAAATGAATTTGTTAAGGCTACTAATTTTTAGCCAGATTCTGGAAGGAAATGTGCCTGATGCTAGTAGGAAATTCAGTAAAAATATAACATTAATATCAATGCTATAGGATAAGAACATTTGTGGCAATGGTATGCATCATTAAAATGCTTAATTCTAAAGTGTGCATAAATTATTTTTAAGCAAATATATTTGAGGAAAATATCATTATGAAGGCCACATTCAGCCTATTGAACCAAGAGAATTAAGGCAGATAGAAAGGATAAATAATTAGTCATAATTATAATAATGAACATGCATTGCGAATCAGCTAGCAGTGCCATGATACTGGCATTGCTGTTTGTCTATAGCTGTTAGGTACTATTTCTTACTGTGGCGAAACATGAGCAGAAAATTGCTGGAAATACTCCTGATTAGGTTGTCATATCTAATTCAAATCATTGTCATCTGCTGGCAGTTTTTGCACTGATTGTAGAATTCAAAGTGAATCTTGTCACAGCTTCTCAAATATTTAGATCTTTCACTTATATTTCAAGAGCCAAAGGAAGATCCTTCTATGAGGGAAGGCTGAGAGAATTGGGTTTGTTCAGCCTGAAAAAGAGACAGCTTAGGAGTGACCTAGTTGCAAGCATGTAGTATCCAAAGGGAGCCTACAGAACTGATGGAGAGGGACTTTTTTTAAAGAGCATGTAGTGACAGGACAAGTGGGAATGGCTTCAAATGGAAAGAAAGCAGGTTTAGATTAGATATTAGGAAAAAATTCTTTACTGTGAGGCTGGTGAGACACTGGAACAGGTTGTCCAGAGAAGATGTGCATGCTCCAGTCATGGAAGTGTTCAAGGCCAGGCTGGATGGGGCTTTGAGCAACTTGGTCTAGTGGACCAGGGAGGGAGTTTGGGGCACTATGATCTTTAAGTTCTTTCCCAGCCCAAATCATTCAATGGTTCTATGCATATCTTAAAATGGAGAGATGGCTGTAAGGTGAAGCTGGCAGATATCTGAAGCCAGGAGGTTTTAATCCTGATTTAATTGTATGCATTTCACATTTTGGAGTAAGTTAAATATTTAAGAATATGAAGAAAGGTACAGGGCTTTTGCAGCTTTTATAATACAAAAATCCTCTTCTTCCTGTTTTATAACTATGCATGTTCAATAAAAAACTGCATGTGAATTGCGAATCCACAGTTTTTTTATGCTAATGAACATCATACAGCATGTTTTTAAGAGAGGAGGAAGGCAGTGTGTATTACTCTTTTCAACATTACACTGTCATCATATCAGTGGTCCTTTGCTACTTTAAAAAAACCAAAACAAAATCTGCTTAATACACTACCTTATAATGTTGCCTTGGCAGTGATATATCATGTTTTGGGAATAATGATCAATTCTAAATTGCCCTGTTGATGGTTAACAATGAAAGAGGAGCTGGAAGGGCTAGGCAAAACAAGTATTCACAGAGACAAACTGCATCTTTCAGAATGAATTATGGTTCTATTATTTTAATGAAGAAAATTTGTAGGATAATGTATAAAAATGCAACACTGTTTCCCAGTATTGCTGGTTTGTTTTAAGCCAGAGCTCATAAACAATAATTCTGCATCAAAGTGTGACCACATTCTATTTGGTGATGTTTTCTTTGGAAATTTAAATGTCTTTGCTAGGAGAGGATGGCAGACAGAGAATGGACTTTGTGCAATATATAAATAAAACCAATCTGCTAGTAAATCTATAAATATATTCCCTCTGTTTTAGAAAACAACAGAATTCTGAATTCCTTGCTCAGTGGGGTAGACTAAAATTGAAGGAAAATAAAAAAATAATTGCAGCTAGGGGGCATTCGGGCAATTTAAATTCTCACTGCTGCAGCCTTCAGCCAAATAAAGTGGGATGGTAGAATTAATAATCAATAGGTGAAATACAATTATACTCAAAAACTAGATGAGCAGAATGATTAATTAATGGTCTTTTATTTCATCCCAAGGTGTCCAGAAACAAGAGGTGGTGTGTAAAAGGCTGGATGACAGCTCCATTGTACAAAACAATTACTGTGACCCTGACAGTAAGCCTCCAGAAAACCAAAGAGCCTGCAACACTGAGCCTTGCCCACCTGAGTAAGTTATTAATCACTTAAGATGGACATCGGTTTTGCATAGAGAGAAAAATCTTCATAATCTATAACAAATCCTGTTAACCAAATGTATATAAAATTCTCATCTAGTATTCATGTCCTGTCTTGTCAGAAAGGCTGTTTGGGTTTGCTTTGGTTTCTTGTTCTGCTAAAATCAGCTGTGAAAAATGCACTGAGGATTGACTTGCATTGATTTGACTGAGGAACAATAATGACGTTTGAGCTACACCAAACACTGCTAGTAAAAAATACTAGCAAAACAGTTTCTTAGCATTTGAGTGTCATGTGCAGTGAGTAGTGCAGAGTAGAACTGGGGACCATTCTTACAGCAGTAATGATAAAAGAGTGTTAAGGTGAGACTTAACTTTACCCTAGTTATTGCATCGGAAATGTTTGCCATATTATTAAAGTGCGTTGTATTAACACTTGGGTTCAAGTGTTCAGATGAGAAGTGGCAAATACAAAGCTGCTAAACAGACCAAACAATTTCCTGACAATAGTTTTGTGAAACTTTTTCTCCAGCATATTCAGTGTTGTGCAGTAATGCCTTTAAGATTAGGTGCTTAGATTCTATTTAGATGTATTTTTAAAGATGGCCGTATGCTATGTATCAAGAATTAAAAACTCAGCAGCTCGTTTGATCAAAAACGAAGTTTGGCAAGGATGTATAGCATAGCTTAATCTTACTACAAAACCTGTTTGGAAACAGTTGTGTTATTTTGTGCTTGAAAATAATATCACCATGTGAACAACAACTTCTTTTATGTTTTGAGACAAATAAAACTTCTGGGAAAGGTGGAACAGATACAACAGTTTATTGATTCCTGAGCTCAGGTTAGTTTGATTTTGGTGATATTCCATAGCTGTATTCCAACTGGGCGTGAAAATCATTAATGCTGATTAAATGGAGATACTGCACTGTATGGTGGTCACCTTTAAAAGTCTATTAGAAACTGCTAAATTGTAGCATGAAGGACACTAGGAGGAATGAGACAAGAGTATTGTGCATTAAAATCCCAACAGGTCGTCATGAAGTCAGTGTCCTCTTAGAGTATTAGCTGCTTCCCTAGTGTGGTGCCTGGTTGCAGGATGGCAGAGCCGTGTCTCCTACACCTCCTGCTGCTGTGGCGTGTGACACGCTCATTTGACATAAAGCCAAGTGAAGCCATTGCACTGCTCTTACCTTTGAATGTGAATGAGCTGTGTCACAGACAGGTCAAAATTAGGTCAGCATCATTGTCCCCACAGTCTATGTGTAAATATATGTTTATCCTGGAAGGATATGCGTTTGTCCCCTGTTTGGATAATCTGTTTAGCAAGGCTCTAGATGTACCAACCAGACCTGAGAGCAGGACTTGAAAAGCAGTCATGTTCGATCAGTTCCTTTTTACCAAACACATCCCAATTCCTTCCTTTCTGTGGCTTAGCTATTAGTAAATTGACATTTTAAAAAGTAGCAGTAACAAAGTTATTCAAAACTAGGTAAATTTTGGGTATCTTTTTGTTGTTTTGTTTGTTTTGTTTTTTGTTTTGTTTTTGTTTTGTTTTGTTTTTTCACTGACACTACTTAGAAAACCCCCACAAACCAACAAAACCCAGCCCAGAAAATAAGAAGCTTTTGGATTCCCCATCCAGTATGACAGAGACATTGATAAACATTGTGAAAGTCAAGATATCAGTATTCAGAAAATGTGTAGAGTGTATTAATTAGCATCTACTTCAACATGTCAGAGCAGTTCAGCCCATGTCTGCCTCGATTCTGATGTTCCCCACAGGGGGAATACAAACTAAGGAAAGGTTCTCAGTTCCTGATTCTGTAAGTAGTCTAGTAGAATGCTGTTTAAATAACAGATAGTTATCCAAAGAAGTTTGGCCCTTTTGGCAGAAAGTTTTATCATCCAGTAAGACTGAGTGTTTACATGGACTGGCCAAATATTTCCCTTTTTAATTAGCACAGTTCTACTCTTCTTGTGGTGTATACCAAAAGCAATGAAAATGATACTCTTTCTTACTGAATGCCAGTTACATTATACTTGATACTTTGAACAGCAGAAGAGTATGTTTGTTTTCAATACTTTATTTGTTATTACAATAAGTAACTCTTGCATTTCAGATTCCAGGAAGATACTTTTTCAGTTCTATGAATTATGAATAGTACTGTCTTGTCATACAGTATAAGTATTAAAGGTACCTGAGAGCAAAGTCACTTGAGCAAATCATAGTACCAATTAAAAATTTACACTGCAACCTTTTGAAAGCTCTGAAGAGCTTCAAATTCTCCCTATTGTGGTAAAAGCATTAAGATTTTTTGATGACGAATCACAAATTAATTTCTTTTTGCTGGGAAAGTAATGATGGAATATGGCATAATTGTTTCCATCTCTGCTTCAATCTAGTTTCATGTTAGGATATATTACACATAATGTAACACAAAAGAGATAGCAGCACTTTTTTTCTGACAGCATCTTGAGAAAATGACAGCTCTTATGAGGTAGCTCCAGGCATACCTCCAGGCACATCCACACTGGCTGACATGCCTGACATTTTTGGCATGTTGGCAACATGTGATAGCAAACTAGACTTCACCTTCATCCTTTGCAAGGATGACTCAGGCGAGTATATAATCAACATATGAAATAATGAAGACCAAATGTGCTCGTCAATATAAAGAAATATTTCTATTTAGTTGAGCTGCATTAACCATCCATAAATAAAAATATATAACCTTACAGCCAGATTAAAAGCTGCTTTAATCTCTGCAGTAGCACAAAGCAATCCAATATTATTTACAATTCTTAACTTCTACTACATGCACAGAAATACTTAGAAGTTCCCTCTAGCATCTATAATTTAGTTCTTTAGATTTTAAAAGAATTTATTGGCATAATTTTTTATGTGATGAATTCATGTCTTACCAGTGTTTGCTTCACTTTAAAAAATGACAATATTTTGCATTTCAGTATAGTGTTTTATTAAAAGCTTTACAAATGTGTCATAATCAGATGAGAATTAACTGTCAGCTCAATTTTGAGATCAAATTGTTTTATTTTAATGATACTAAAGAGGCAAACATCTTGGCTTTTGACTTGTGATGCAGTGGTTCCCAAAGATTTCCAGTTGCAAACCACTTTCACAGAAATTATTTCAGGCAAGTCCAATACAAACCTACATAAATAGCTTCAGTTTTGTCAGGCTCAGACACTCCTAACTACTATAGGCTATGTTGGAAATTGCTGCTCTAGAAAAATACAAAGTAGTGTTATTATTGGAAGATATGTTTGCAGTGAGGCATAAACTAAAATATTCAGTAAAAAGACCCATAAGTTTATTTCACCATGAATGTGTATATTGTTAAAAATTACTTAGGGTTAGTAATTTAAACTGTTTTCATTCTTGGTTTGTGCAATTATCAACTCTGTTTCTGAAATGCATTAACTGAGTCTCCTAACATTTTCTATCCAGATGGTTTATAGGAGATTGGTCCGAGTGCAGTAAGACCTGTGATGGAGGAATGCGTTCACGAACAGTTCTCTGCATCAGAAAGATTGGACCTTCTGAGGAGGAGACGCTGGACAGTGCCAGCTGTTTAACACACCGGCCTATTGAAAAAGAGCCCTGCAACAACCAGTCCTGCCCCCCACAGTGGGTTGCTCTGGACTGGTCAGAGGTAAGGAAATTTTACTGTCTTAGCTCATTAGTTATAGTGGAGGCAGGACCTCTGGCCGCTGAATGTTAGTACATTTCCTGTCACTGCTTTCTAAGTAAAGGATAAATAAGGAATTTTCCCAGAGGAGGTTTCACCTGTGCCTCATTGTTTTGTTTCCTGCCTCTTATGAAAATGCCCATAACCTATACAGTGTGTCAGTGTATCCTAAACTAACTTCTTCTCTCCCACAGGTATTACATTCTGGTTACCTAAAGTCATTTTACTCTATTCTCTCGTCCAGGCTTTTATGCAGGAAGATCATGTTATGATTTTGAACAAAATCATTCTAATTTAATGATTCAAGCTCTGCTAAACTTCTAGTTGTGATAAGCAATCAGGATTGTGAAAAAGTACCAGGCTTCTTTCTGGTGTGAATTTTATTTGTTTAGCTTGGCAGACTGTCTTGACTGATGATACCATTTTAATTTAATGAGAAAAGTGGCTTTTTTTTTCTGTGCATGATTTCCAGAAGTATATTGTATTGAAATCCCTATACTAATATAAATGTAAATATTTTTATATGCGTGTTTATATGAATTTCTGACAGAAGCATGAAAAGGAAAACAAGAGTGTACATAAAAAATGAAGAGTTGGATACAACTTCCATTGAAACCAATGGCAAACCTTGATAATTTCTCTGGAATGCAAGTTATGAAGTTTTTTTTTCATACCCAAAACAATGCATAATACAAATAAAACAATTATGGAACTCTTTTTATCTGCTCGTGGACTTGTTGAGAATCAGTATAATTATACATTTTTTAAATTTTCAGTGATTATTAATGAGAAATTATGTACCTTTTGGTCAGAGAAAAAAAGACATTTTGTAAACATACAGGTTAAATGAATTCCTTACAAGAATGTAGAAGTGGTTTTATCAAATTGAAATGAAAACTAAGGATGTTTTTCCCACTGGAATATAGTCATTTTTAGGTAATGCTACAAGGTTTTTCACACTTTGCAATAGTTGAGCTTTGATAGAATTAATCTACCAACTGTAAATTACTCCTTTTATATTTATTCTGGATAATTGTAAAAAAAGCAGAAAGAACATTCTAAGGATTTCTTGGGAAGAGCCTTATCAAGCAAGCACATATAATTTGCATTATAGTCAGAGTCAGAAATTCTAGATGCATTTAGTAATGGAAGATTATTTTTCCTCATTTGATTTATCTGAGTGTTTTGTTTTCAATTGCTATAAAAATGTACAATCTTTTTGTTAAATTTCACTGATATTTTTTATTTTTAGTGATTCAATATTATTGAAGGCAACCTATATCCTTATTTTATTTTCATTTCTGGGATTCAGGTGTAGTCCATCTTAGTAGAATTTTTGCTATAACTCTAGAAAAGGAGTTGTGGGATGTTGTTTTCTTCCTGTACCAGTTGCTGGAAGAAGATCTTTCTCAGATGGCATCTTAGACACAAATTAAAGATTGTGTCTTCAAGCAGTACTAGAAGGAGGATGCTCCTAAACTCAAAATTTGGTCCTCAGAGTCTTTTTTGCTTGCTAACATACTCTATAGATTATGAAACCTCACAGGCACATTGGGCTTTGACATTTTGACAAAGTCATTTCAACCTTGTCACTTTTCTGTTTGCTTTGACAGACTAATGTGATTTTTAAGCACTCAGCTGAGAAGGTGCTCATACTACTTCTTCCTACTTAAAAGTCATGCATTTTGCATGAAACCCATGTGGAAGGAAATACAACACTCCTTGGAATTTAGACCCCAACTGATGAGTCATGATCATGACATCGAAGACCTCACATATTAACTGTCATGGGGTTTTGGTCTCTATTTATCATTAGTACTATTTGTGTAGTTCTGCCAGAGATTTTCTCTTGCTTCCCTCCTTCATCTAATTTTCTAGTAAGCAGTGTGCACAAGATTTCATGTTGAAGTCCCTTCAGTAAAAGGGTGTTTGAAACTGTTTACTCTGTATCAGAATTCTGGAGATTGAACTTCTTTAGATAAGGAGGCTCTACCTTGGTAAAAAAAGGCAGAATAGAATAGAATAGAAAAGAGAAGGTTACATTTTAAGGAAAGCTATTATATACCCATTTTGCATTCTGGATTATAAACTCCTATTGCAAGATCCATCTTTTTGCAGCCCTATTTAAGATCCTAAATCCAAGTAGAGGTAACATTTGGGATATGGACTAGTTTAGGTGCCTCCCTCTGGATATTTTCTTCTTGTTTTGAGGTATATGTAGATAGAGATACAAAGTTTTACATATTCATAGGGTATATCCTTACATAATACTGTGGACCTGTTTTAAAATTTCTGTAAATTACTCAGAGATGTTTCAGGATTAGGCATACAATAATTAAGCTTGCATGACTCCAGTAATTTTTTTTGAAAATGAATCCTAGGGATGTTTCTTTTTTCCCCAGTGATAAACTGAGTTGTTTGGGATGTGTGGAAAGCATTTGGTATGTGAACTCTAGAATATTGCTCCAGTTCCACATAATGTTATTTCCCAAATAATGTTTTGTCCCTACATCTTAAAGGCCTTGAACAGGTTAGCATAATCTGCATGTAAGATTTATGCTGTCAGAAACTGATTCTGATCCAAATACTGCAGATATGCTTATGGGATAAAGGTTAATGTGCCAATAGAGGATTCTAAAACAGTGCTAACAATATCTCCTGTTAAAAAGGGACTGATTTGGGAAAGGTCTTGAGTTTTAGGAAAGTCTTGAGTTTTAATTTTGTTAGCACTTGTCTCTCCCTTATTCTGCAGTTGAGCTACTATATATGACAGTTAATGGTCAGTAGCAAAAAGGAAATAGAATGGCAGCAACACTGCTATGAAGGAAGATGAGGAAAAACAGTGATCATCTGGCCTGCATCTTTTTAAGTTACTGTTTTATTGTCTGCTTGCTGTCAGAATAGCACAAGAGTGACAAAAGGAGGGAAAAATATGAAATCAGAATTAAAATTTAAATAGGAAAGAAGAGGAAAGCATACACTGTAGGAGAGGGTACAATATTTCTATATATCTAAATGATGTGTTTCTGTGAAGTCAAGCATGGCATTTATCTTCCCTTTTGTCTATTGAGGAAAAATGTGTTCATAGTCTGTGGATAAAGGGAAGTGGATAAAGACTGTACTAAGGTGATATTAAGAACAGAGAGTCTTACTTTTAATTATTGAAACATTTAAATTTGTTTCATAATACTGTTACATGTGCACAGACTCTTGTGCTTTGCAGCAGTGTTTTAAATAAATGTAAATTAAATAGCACACTATAGTATAAATATAAACAGCAAAGGAAATCTAAAACTTAGAAAATCTTGTACATAATAACACAACCCTCAGCTTGTTTATGTTTCTAAACATTTTAAAATTAATACTACTGTATTGTGATTATAGTTGTATTGTAAGATCATAAATATATTGTCCTGCTTTACAAGTAGCATTTCTGAGAATTTTACTGGCTTTTTGCTGAGATTTTAATTATTTATTTACATGAACATTTTTTTTTTCAGTGCACACCAAAGTGTGGCCCAGGATTCAAACACCGAATAGTTCTGTGCAAAAGCAGTGATCTTTTAAAAACCTTTCCAGCTGCGCAATGCCAAGATGAAAACAAGCCACCGGTGCGCATCCGCTGCAGTTTAGGCCGATGTCCTCCTCCTCGCTGGGTTGCTGGAGACTGGGGACAGGTGAGATGGTTCATGCAAGTCTTTATTGCTGTTAGTCTCCCACATTAGCACCTCTTAGAGTAAGATGTCCATGGAGATAGATAAGAGATGGCTCCCATAACTGAGGGAGACAACAGGCTTCTCCCATTTTGTGCCAGATTGAATTGTGGTCCTTTATGATGGTTGTCTGACAGCAGCCTAGTTGCTACTGGATGGGTTTCTACATGCACTTAAAAAAAAAAAATCCTTTAAAGAGTGTTTTGAGATACTACAGTGTTGCAGTGTTGCAGGGTTTAGTATTTTTAAAACACACTTCGCTTCCTTGAGAAACATGATGGAAATATAAAGCCAATTCCTATTGTAACAGGAGATCTGCATATATATCTGTCTCTTAAAAACCCCACTTTGAGATCAGTATCATTTTTTACACAAGATACATTGAATTACCATATAGAGAGCTAAATTACTCCAGGACAGGGTGAATAGTGCTGCCATTATGCAGTGCTTCTAAATATGATTTACTAAGTTTCCTTCTTTCTTTATGGTTTTATCTCAATAGTGATCAATGGCTTGTTTTTAGAATATTAAGTGAAAGATTAATTTTCTGTTTACTGAGCAATTTGCCTCTGATGAAAACGAAACACTGGTTGTGGAAGATGATTTGTCATATTATGGTCTAGTTAGCTGGCTTTTTTTTAATGGTAGTTCTTCAGATCCACTTTTACATTTAACTAATATTGTACTAAAATTGTAAGTATTTAGTTATAGACATTAAAAATGCTTTGAAACAGCAAAGTATTTTTGTTTGAAAGATGTTTACTTTTTCCGTAAAAAAAGTCCTCTAGTAGATTTGAATTCTTGAGCTCTTTGTTTTTTCTTCTTTGTTCTAAAGTGTCAGTCTGATATATGAAATAGTGTAAATTATATTCTTATATTTCAAATCTGAGCTGTTCAGGGAGTCAACATTGCATTGCATTTTTTTTTCTTTGAAAGACAAGTATTCATATATACTGTAAAAAAAATCTGAAATATTTTATGATTTTCTCTATTACTCACATCTTCAGATGCCTGTCTTCTTTAAAATTTGTGAATGTGAAGTGTTTCTGATTGCTTCCTATTGCTTTATTTTATATTTAAAAATGGGATCCAAAGCTTCTGATTTTTTTTCTCTTTCTTTAGTGTTCTGCACAGTGTGGTCTTGGGCAACAGATGAGAACAGTACAGTGCCTCTCATATACTGGACAAGCATCCAGTGAGTGTCCAGAAACTCTCAGACCTCCATCAATGCAGCAGTGTGAAAGTAAATGTGACAGTACTCCCATTTCCAACCCAGAGGGTAAGTCTGCCATCTTAATATAATTTATTCTGAAAAAAGTAAAGTGACATGGTCAGCATTACTGCATTGGTAAAAGTCTATATATCATAATCTCTCAGGCTGTGAATGATTTTTTAAAAACTATTTTCTGATTAGTCATTGTAGTTCAGTGGTAAAGTCAATGAAAACCTAAGAACACCCTGTTTGTTTAAAAAAATACCCTTATAAATACAGCTTAAGTCATGGAGAAAATACTATTGTTTGTGTCACTGATTTTCTAATCCTTTTATTTTTTCAATGGAAATGTTCATAATAATGGGAGGAGCATGATACACTTTTCATCCGCTGACCTTCTACCTGCCTCATCAGTGTTAAACACAGCAACACAGAAGCAAAAATAGTAAATTCCATGTTCATTGGAAGACTGGGACCATAGATTTCATGCTACATGGTTCTTGTAAGAACAAGTTTGTTCTTACACTTTGACATCTGTTCAGCTTCTTCTACCTAACTTGTAATTTTTTTTTTATTTATACTGCCTGTTTAAAAGAATTATAGTATTTTTTGCATTATATAGTCTAGTTTAATCAGACTGTTAACTAACTTAATCATAACGTATTTTTGGTAGATGATATATTAGATAATATTGTGAAAATAAGCTTATTCACATTTATTAAATACTTTTGATCTGAACTTATAAATGTTTCAAGCCAACCTATTGGGAAATGCTGACTTCAAAGTAGACTTGGAGAGCTAGGCTGTAAAAAGTATGTTTCCTCATTGATTATAAAACTTAGGATAGTTGCTCATCAGATGAGTACAGCTCATTTTATGTGGAAGGGGAAAAGGAATAGAAAACACAGCAATAACAATTCTTCTAAAACATTTATTCCCTTAATTTTTATATTCCCTAAATTTTGAGTACTTGACTGCAATGTCACTAATACTACTGCTTTTAACATAACTAATCTCTGTGCAGTATATAACTGAGTAATTTTTACACAGACTCTTCTACTACATTGGAGTTTTAATGTCCTATTTATGTGGAACAAATGCTCTGATCTATATTTATTTTAAAGGCAAGTTTGTCCTGCAGTCTACCCAGATTTGGTGGTCATTCAATGCATAGTGTATCCATCCATGTCGATGCCATAGATTCAAAGTGGTTATAAAAGTCTGGCAAATATAGATGTCTGTGAAGAAATGGGAGCACACTAAAATTTTCCAAAAAATACAATGATGGTTCAGTGTATGACCACTCTAATTCACTTTTTTTAGTAAAGTTTTAATTTTAAGTAGAGGCTTATCATCCAATGTTGTAATTTGAAAACATGCTCCTACCAGAATTTTTCTTGGTTATTTTAGTTTGCATTATTTCTGTTTAGTGCTCTCATGTAATCTTTAAGTGGTAATTATCAATCTAGGAAACTTCCTGCCTTTTAAATCTCAAAGGCTACATGGTATTTTAATTCCAAACACAGATGTTGACTTTAGTCCAAAGTAAGGAAGGTAATAAATTGCCTGTAAGTGGACATGATTCAGTCCCAGTCTCCTCTTAATTTCCAGATTAAAAGGTCCTATTATTATTTATAGTAATTACACTAGTAATTCTTCAGTATTATCAAGAAAATATGCTAATCTCTTCTAGAAGAATGCAATCAGGGGTTTTCTGTGTGTGATCTCTGTATACTGGGTGGCCTGAGCTTCTCTACAGTAGAACTGTGCAGGCTGTGTACAGTCAGTCTGTTGGTAATTGTGTTTTTAGGGACCTACACGTTCACTGGAAAATTTTTGGGATCCACAAACAGAAAATGTTGAAAATCACTTATTCCAGATGGATGTCAGTTCTTTGGCTTCCACTCTGAGAGAGCCAGGTGCAAGCCAGCTCCTCACTGACAATCGTCTAGGCTCATATATAACAGTATCTTTTGAAGGATACAGTTCCTAACACTTTGCCACTTGGTGTCCCATTTTTGTTTATGTTCTGCACTGGAGGTATTTATCTCAAAATTGATTTTACAGTTTAAAATGCTTAGATTCTTTCAGTAGAATTTTGCTGCAATCTGTGAAAGACTAAGGATGCCTCATCCCAAAATTAGGCAAAATTTCTGTCTTCAAGGTATTTTTTTCAATAATTGTGCAAGTATTTCTTATATATATATATTCTAGTTTATACATTTTTAGAGCTGCTCTTAAATAATGAATATAAGAAACACAAACAGGATTTGCAGAATAATGTGCATGTTTGTCACATTTCCTGCCTTAAAAAAGTCATCTTAGACACAACAGGAGCTGTTGTTAGTTGTCAGTCTTTAAACAGAGAGGCCTATCTTTTTCACCATCCTGGAGATGATGAAAAGATTTCAAGAGCTAATTAATCCTAAAAAGCACAACTATTTTTGGAAAAGTAGTATTTTCTGGGAGAAATTTTGGAGCTGTGGTATTTTCTTGCGAACAACTTTGTGAGTGGGGCATACTGTGCCTCTCTGCTCACTTCTGTGACACTGCAGGTACCATGGGATGTGATCTGGCTACCAGTATTTGGGTTTCAAGGAATGAGTCAGGTCTCCTAGAGAGAGGGTTTGTCCACTTGGGAGTGCATGTGTGTAGCAGAGCATCTCTGCCCACACATGAGGACTTTCTCTATGTGCCACCTCGTAGCACTGCCTCATACTTTGGGCTCTATTGTGGGGCAACTCCAGCAGCAGTGTCAGGTTTGCAGCAGGGTCAGATTGTCTGAGGCTCTCTTCCCATTTCAAACCCCAGCACACCTGATTCCCTTTGTTTGCCAAACACCTGTGCTCGCAGACTGTGGAGCCTGTTCAACAATTTCTTAGCAATTTAATTTTGCTAACCAAAGAGAAAAACATACAGGGTTTTGAGGAAGCTTGAGACACTCTGCCGTCTAATGATGTTAGTAAAGCTGGAAAATTTTTTTGGGGAAAGTATGAGTTTGCGTAAAACGAGTCAAAATTTTGGGGACACAGAAGTACTAAAAGAAAGTTTCATTGAATCTTGTCGTATTTTACATGTGCTTTAGCTCTGGGGTTTTTAAACTTCTCATTGGTGATTTAGAATATTGTAGATGTGGTTTTTTGATGGGCTGCCACTGGCACGAAGAATATTGCATTTGCTGCTGAAAGTGAATAGGTGATGCTTGAATAGGCATCATTTACCACACCATTTCAGATGTATTCACAATTATTCTGTTCTCTTAAATACATAAATGTCTGCTGAATCTGGAATGCTAAAGCCCATTTAAAAGTTTACGTGAAAAACTGTTTTTCTATTTTTATGTCATTTCAGTTTTTCTTATATTTTATGTGATGCATCTTTGCAGTTTCTTTAGCTGGAGGCACAGTGACATTTTGTGATTTTATTACTGTAAAATGATAATTAATATCATAATATTGTCTGATCTGGCCACAAAGTGTAGGAAGGCAGAGCTTCTACATGTAACTTACCAAAACCCATTAACACTAGTTATTAGAAAGAAAAAGGACTCTGCTAAAACTTTTTCATTCAACCACAGTCCTGTGAAGAGTAGGCTACTTCATCAGCCACCATATGTATTTCAAAACTGATTTTTAAAACAGAAGTTGAGAGGAACTTCCAGAATATTCTCTCATTGCTGTCCAAATGGCATCAGCTGAACAGGGTCCAGTTTTACTCAAGAGGAAGAATAACTTAAAAGAAACATGAAAAAGGATCATTTCAAATCCTACTTTTAGCAAAAATGCAGTTAGTGGCTTTACTTGTATTTAAGTAAATACAGTGTGTTTGAGGGTTATTTTTGGGATTGAGTGAACTTCTTATGTCTTGTCAAGATCAAGTGAACCTTTTTATTTTTCACTTCATTTAGACTTCACCATCTGTCTCTCCTATATTACCAGTCTTCACAAACATGAGGACCTGAAATATTTCTGGAAGAGACTTGACCTCTTTTATGAAGAGTTTTTGAAAGTCAGTTAAACACAGTGACCATGTGTGGTTGCTGATAGAGAAATATATGTTTCCACCAGCTACCCGCTATGTCTTTTCTCCTGTCACTCAATTATGTTTCCATTAAGAATTAAAAAATTAGAAAAGTACTATGTAAAACATCATGTAGATGGAGTAAAAGAATTGCAATGAAAGTGCTATGTCTGTGTTAATGAAATGAAAGTTTAAATAATTTCCTAACCACTCCTTGCTTAGATAAAAGCATGCATATTGCCATTATCAGAAATACTGGTCAGTACAGACCTGGAAGTTCAGCCTCCTCAGTGTTTTTCTATGTTCCAATACTAAAAATTCTCATCTGCCCTCAATTTGCTACTACACTATTCTTGCAAGTGCTAATGCACTATCTGTAACTACCTGTTCCAGAGCAAGAATAATGTACTAGGAGATTAAATAGAGAATGAAGAAGTATAGACCCTGAATTCTCAGATGTAGCTCTTTCTCCAGCTGTATTGGGATACTAGTAGTTACAAAGAAAGCAAGATGGATGGATAAACATATTAAACATCAAATTTTCTTTGTACGTTAATTTGTATTCCTGATTTCTTTCTCTTTAATGTTCTTAATTATTAGAGTGCAAAGATGTGAACAAAGTGGCATATTGCCCACTGGTGCTGAAGTTCAAGTTCTGCAGTCGAGCATACTTCAGACAGATGTGCTGCAAGACCTGCCAAGGACACTGACCCACAGGAAGCATAAGAATGTGCCTTGTTATTATCGTTGTGGAAGAGTGTCCATCGAAGACAGCCACACAGTGGAATGAGATTGACGTCCTTGCAAATGCATTACCCTGTGGAAAACATAACCACTGGTCAGCCCCAGCTGACAGGATTTCAATATTATTTTAACTTCTGTGAAGTGGGATTTATTAATCCAAAGTGCTGGACACAGTATGAGGGGATCCCAAATTTGAAAGATTCACACATCACATATAGAATAGCTTACTGTGGAACCTTTGTGTTCTTTTGACTAAATCCAGTAGTCTGTTTACATCCTTGGACCATTAAAATAATTTTTATTATGGACTTAGCAATGACACTGAATCCATTTCTATTTAAACTGTTTAAAATGTAGTTCTTATGAGTTGGTCTACTATGGAAGTAAAGAAGAATCAAAAGAAAAGTTAAGTCATAGCTTAAAAATGTTAACTATTTTATCTCTTGACACAGCACCAACTTAAATTATAAAATGAGCTTGGAAATGTTATTTAAGGAGCAGAAATTTTTTAGAAAAAGAAGTATTTTTTCCTTCATTCCACCTAATTCCCTTTGGAGTAATCCATATTTCCTGAACACTGCTGTGAGCCATATATAATGCTATACTAAATAGAACAGCCATGAGGGACTTAGTTTTAAGAGGTGCAACAGTTATTGCAGTGGTGCATGAAATACAAGTGTGCTATGAAACAAAATGAAATCTGCATTGCAGGTTTATAGCCATCTTACCATTGTACAAGTGAAACAGATTTCCACTGAAAGGGAACATATTTCAGTATCATGGGGGAGGCAGACTCCAGCAGTGGTGAAGACTGCACTGCCAGCTCCTTTGCTACTACCATAAAGGTTGTTTAGAACTTACACTTTGACTCCAGCTCAATTTTGTTTACAATACCAGCCACAAAGAAGAAACAACTTTGTCAGCTTCTAGATCTGGTTTACATGTTAGCTTTGATTCTCCAAAACTGAGGAATTTGAATGCAAAAGATAAGCCTACTGTGTAATAGCAACAATCCTTTGCAAAGCTGAAAGTTAAAATGGATTCCAGATGTTCCCTCCTTTGATACCATAGCAGAGGTATTGTTTATGAGAAAGAATATGTGAATGTTCTGTTCAGGAGACCACATCCGGGTGGGCAAGGATTGCAACCAAAGAATAAGTGACTCATGGAGGTATCTAGATTCTGTTCAAATGAGAAGTCAGTAGTGTGCTTGAGCCAAGAGGCCTGTTGGACTATCAGATATAAGGCATACTGGAAATAGGGTGGCTGTAGTGATCTCTGGCCACTTTCACCAAAATGCTCAGGTATTTAAAGCTGGACCATATTTAAAGCAAGGGGCAGCTTTTGGCATGAGACTGGAACAAAGTCATGCCTCTGGATGCTAGATGCCTTAACTATTCACTGCCATGCTTCACTTATTCATATTACCCTGTTTTTAATATTCACCAAATACTTTGCATTTTTAAAAGTGAAACCAAACTTAGGCAAGTCACAATCAGGAATACAACAAAAAGGTTTATTGTCATGCTCCTCTTCCCCTTCACTTTTCAGTAACAGACTCAACAAGGGGATGAGGAAAGTAGATATTTGTTTATAATATATTGTACTTGAACATTTGCTTTTTGCAACAGGTACTTCATGAATGTGATTGTGTGTCCAACTATGACTCCTTTGTTGTAATTATGTGAACAATAATGTGTTACAAATTCTAACTACAAATAGCACTTTTTTAAAAAAGGTAATCTTTTCAGTGAAAAATAATTTCAAAATATGAGATTGAAGTGTACCAATATATTTTACCATTAACAAACCAAGTATGTTGCACACTATGTACTAATGTGAATTAACATTGAACAATAGATACTGTTAAGAGGACTCATACTATGAAGTCCCCCCAACAAATTGACAATCTGTCAAGGGGGTTTGTGTAGCCCCATGTCTGTACTCATGACCATCAAATTCCTGTCATCTGCTACCTCTTGCCAGTATTTCCACTTCTGTGCACTTGTGACAGTGGAATTAATTTTCAGTTGGCTTGCATGTATTCACATATGCTTGTTATCTGTTGCTCTCATCACCATGTAAACAAGTCCTATTAAAACTGACACCAGTAGGTAAAAACATCCCAATTTTTGGGAGTTGCACATAGAGATTAAGGGCAGTAGGTAGTCCTTGTCTGTTAAGTGAATTGACTTCTTATATCCTTTTGACAAAACACCTTGGTGCTAGAATGCCCTGGTTAGATCAGAATTATGATGAAAGGGTAAGGGGTTGTTACAACATTCCCTAAGCAAGAGACTTCTTTGTATCAGGGTCCTGTTTTCTCCAGGGCATGATTTTGTTTATCAGCTAATGTGTCATTTCAGCTAATGAGAAAAGGGTTTTCTCTGTATTGAAAAGAAACCTTTTTTTTTTTTTTTACCTCACTTAGGACATGAAAATTGTAAGGAGTGTTTCCAAAGACACATTTTGCTCTCTTACTGGTGCTAGGACACCGGGGATTCTGATGTTTACTCTGCAACATAACAGCACTGAGGTTGGAATTTAAAGAACTCCCTGGAGCAATGTTGAATTGTATTGTTAAAGGGAACAAAACACAGAATGTATATGGATTTAAAAACTAATCAACACTACAGACTAAGACTGAAATATGAAACCTAATTTAAAGAAAAATAATTGGTTTGAACAGCACAGTTCATTGCTGCTGCTACACTGTAGCCATCTATATAATCTAAGCTAAATAGTGTTATATTCCTAAATAGTGACAAAAGGAGTCTTTGTGCAGGCTATAAATATGACAGACCTAGAATCAAATAGTTGAATGCAAGATGCAGAAACCAATCTGGTGCCAGTACTTCCACTGAGCAATACTATCAGCTGATTAAGATTAAAACAGAAAGAAAAATCTAGAGATTAATCCTTCAAAGTGTATACATCCAAAATAGTCCATTTCGTTAGGAACTTTATAATGGAGTGAATGTCACATAGATATCCTTAATAATACAGACTGAAATTACCTTTGTATTATTGTGATTAGTTGCTTATTATTTTATACTCAGTATTAATGTGGTACACTGTTACTTTATTATTATTATTTTTGCTTTTGTAAATTATATTCTAATTTATTGTCATGTTTCTTAACACTTGTTCTACATGCATTCTCCTGCTTGTAATGAAAACAAAAATATTGTAACACTTGATGCAGTGAAATTCCACACCAGGCACAGATTTGTTTTTAACATAGATAATTTAGTAAAATAAAACTGCAGCTTTTAAGATTGATACCCATGGTACAGTTGTCTCTTCCCTGATTTACAGTTACTGGAATTCTGTATGCTTAATATTTGCTTCATCCGATGCATCAAAATATATATAAGATGTCTTCTTTCAAGTAACATCTGTGTTATGCTAGAATCCTGTCCTTGGCAGCAGCAATGTTTGTCATATATTAGCGAATAAGGAAAAGGAAAAGTCAAGAATATGGTCGTATACATTATTAAGTAATATTTTAGCCTAAGCACTAATGTAGATCAAGAATGAAATTATTGGCAGCAAAAATATTCTGTACTTCTTCGAATTATTTCATTAACAGCCAGTCAATAATAACAATAAAATGTCCTTCTTGCATTGAGCTTTTAAGATTTTATCTGAAGTTTATCTGAAGCCATGATGCTTTTTAATATAAAGAAGAAAGTAATTTCAGGTGCTTAGGTCACTGTTGCTGAGAGGTGCTTCCTTTCTTACCTGGTACAGTACAAATAACTTGTTACGGTAATATCTGATCAAGCCCTATGAAAATTTCTTATTTCTGAATGAAAATCTAGTGTCTGGTTTAATGAACATAAACACTCTACTGTTGTGAATAAGATGTTAAAGAAAGTACAGAGAACCTTAAATGTATTGGTGAAGTATTTACTAATTTTGGTTATTTTTGTTATTCTATTTACAAATGAGGATTCAAAAACCAATTACTTGTTTTCAAAATATGTGTATTTCTAACTGTGCTTGATCACAAACTTTATTGCCCTTCAGATCATAAGTTAAAGATGGATAAAGTCTTAGCAAATAGCAGTTTAATAACAGTTTTCTCTGTCATTGTGAAGCTGTTGACTTTCCTCCCATACATTCACACTGTAAGTTATAATCTGATAGGTTTGCCATTATTTTTCAGTTTGTAGTGGTGTTTTTTCCCACTGGAGTGGTTGTGTTTTGTTATAATGACAGACTGAGAACACTGAAACAGATGTGTTTCTTCTTCCTTTTCTCCTGCTACCTTAAACTTGACATAACCCATGATGACTGTCGAATTCCTGTCACAAACAATTCCCTCCAGTCTTCTTAAAATGCATTTTTTTCACCAGAACTTTATTCCTGCCAGTCCTGCTGTTATAATTGTCTGTTACACTTTTTCAGTTTATTTCTTGAGGAAATGAATACCATTTTTACCTGAGATACTGGCTTTTCTTTTCCCTGACTTCCCTTTCTATACCCCAACACTGTTCCTTCTCGAGTATACTCACTGTTCTATCTGAAGCTGTCTGATGTATAAGAAGAATTTTTAAATACCCTCTATAGAATTCTGAGCAGGCTTTGATTATTTTCCTGACTTCTTTATTATTTTTTTATTGTTACTCGGAACTAAGATCCAGGACTCTTCTGGAACCTCTTTAGTGGAGGTTTACTGCAATGGACTTTGGATGAGTCCTGTGAGCCTCATCTGGAGGCAGTCAGTCATCAATCTAAGAGTCTTGTAGAAGGCCGTTACTAAGCTGAGGCTGTCATTCTACAAGAAGTGACACCCTATCTGGCTGTTTTTCCTTCACCACAAACAACAATTAGGTGGAAGGGATGGATGACTGCTTCTGTGTGGTCCTTCCATGCTTCGTTCTAGACAAAATGGTGTTAAGAGCATTTCCATGCAGTAATCAGGATGAAATCCCAAATAGATTTGTAAGGGCTCGGTCAGCCACAGCAAGGTTCATTACAGAACTGGTGAATTGGTCATTTCCCAAGTGTATTTGGCCCAGCTAAAGTGGAAGTTCATGTCCAGTTTAGGGAAATAAGCCACTCAAAATGTGGTGTGGTGTACATTTAAGGATACTGCATCCCTTAAACTGGCATACCACCTAAGCACCGCTTATCATTTGTTTTCTTCTATTTCTGCATGTGACTGACATTTTCACTGAACGGGACAGGCTACAGGACACAGTTTATGTTCAGAGGTTGTATAGCTGCCAGTTAGCAAATTATTGAAGTCTGTCCTGGAAAGGATATGTGTATTTCTACATTAAGGACTGGAAGATGCAATTTCTACAAACAGGAAGGCCTTTTCAGAGAAGACCTAGCAAGATCAGTAAATAAATAATCTCACTTCTTTAGTAATCTGGTTTGGAATAAATTTATCAGATCACAGTTTGAGACAGAAGAGGAGGTGATTTGAAAGCTAGAAGTGAAGACTCAGCCAGTGAGTGCTTCAGGCTTCAGTTGCTATGACCCCACAGAGAGATCAGATTTGGCCTGGCTGATAAGGGATAAGGGATAAGATGTGGATTTTGGAAACTGGATTTCTTCATCTGTGTCAGGATTAGTATATTTATTTGTTCTTCTCCCCAACCCCACCTTGACATCAAAGTCTACAAATGCGCACACTCTTGCAATGTTTATAGCACAACAAAATTATCGGTCACATTGTTTGAAAAACCCATCTTGCAATATGATTTATCTTTTGCAATGAAGATCAGTCTTCTGTGTAGAATTTACCTCCTCTTAGAAGCAATGCTGAGTAATGCTTCTGAGTAACACTTCATCTGCAAATTAACTGTGTGGTAACAGTTCTGGACATGTGGGAATACCTTCCAGTGATATCTCTATGAAAAGGCACAGACCTGCTCTAGGAATTTCAGAAGACAAACTTCAGCTGAATGCATTTTACATTATTATTGTCACGTTTGTTCTGAGGTCAACTATGCTTTATAAAACCAATAAATTTACAGAAGTGCAGCAGTCACTGCCTTCTAACATCTTTGAACACTGACCAGAAATAGGGGCAGGACCTTGTGCATGAATAACAATGTGTGGTTGAAAAGTTTACAGTCCATTTCCAGGACACACTCTTTCATTTCTCAGACTCCACTCCTCAGAATCCATGCACTGGTACAGAACTATGCTTCCCTGCATTATCTCCTCCCTCCTGGTTGCTGCTTCTCCTTTTTCTCACTGCTTTAAAACATCTGTGCATCTCATATTTGGTGTACAGTACTTCTGTCTTTGATCATATACTTTAATGTGAATGTTCTTGAGAGTTGTCCGCATCTGTAACTTAACACTGTTATTTGTTTAAAATGCTCATTTTAGGCTAGTTTTGTGGATTATTTATTTAGATGTAAAAACAAATATAGAATCTAAATAAGAATTTAAAGAAAAAAAGTCTAGAAATGCGTTAATATTTTTTCAAATAGCAATCCAAGTAAAAATAACATTTAACACGTTTTTCTTCAGTTATTAGAGGCCCCCTCAAGATACTTTTCCATATTATGAAAAACACTGAGTTAGGAGCAAACACAAACAGGAGGAACCGAGCCTCTCTTTTGGTTTCAGATCCTCTTTCACATGTAGCCTTTGTATTGAAATGCACTATCAAAACAACACCTTCTGCAGCAAGAAGGAATCTCAAACATCTCATTTGGCCTTTCTGGCTCAAAGTTTCCTTAGAGGTTTATTTACCTAAGATAAGGTTACATTGTTGAAACTATCCTCTCAATTAGCAGTAACATTTGTCTTCAGAAGTATTCTTTAAAAGCATTTTGTCAAGGATAGGACTGGTAATTGATTTTCTAGAAATAGGGAAGGTATGATGGCTATAATTACATGTATCAGTTAACTATATATTGTTTAGAGTCCTTGTGAAATAAAGTGTAGAAGAGCCTATTTAATTAAAAGAGGGAAAGGAATTAAGCTGCATTTTATACTAGCTTCAAAAAGAAAATGAAAGGGATGAATATTCCATTTTGATGTTCAGTGAGGTTTAAGAAGCTGGCTTAGCAATGGTTGCTCACTGCACTGTAAAATGTTTGTAAAGCTGAAGACAAATGACTTGAATTCTATTTCCATGGAGGTTTGAGGGTTTTTTAACTCTGTTATCCTAATCCATCTAGGAAAGGTCTCAAGCACTAAGACAAACACCTTTCTGTAATGCATCCCCCCAGATTTGTGGATTTGCTATGCTGTTTATTTCCCACTTCTTGCAGTTGTGATGATCACAAATTTTAATGAGAGAAAAACTAAGAATGATGGGTTTGAGGCCTTGGTTTCATGGCTGTTTATTCACTTCCTTTTTCCTCTAGCTGGAAAACTGCCATGTGGCCTTTCTTCCCCCATCATGAGCAAAACAGGCACTACAGGCTTGCTGGATGCTTATCTGCAGTGTGGGCAGATGCTCATGAAAGACTCAGTGGATGGATGTGGGTTCAGGTATCACAGGTGCCTTGGACCAGCACTACATAAAATTGGTTCCTGTGGAATGTAGCCTTTCTGTCACCCGGCTTTCATGCTGGGGACAGAGTTCCAGAGCATGTTTCCAATTTGGCCAGCAGCCTCATCTTGGCCTACAGCAGCAGGTGTCCCTCAGCCGTTTGTTGGGGCTCAGCTGTGGCTCATGGCTGCTCAGAGCCGCAGCCAGGATGGGTGCTGGAATGCTGGAATGTGCAATAGTGCCACAGCAGCTGGCAAGCTCTGGTTGATCACATTGGTGTGGAGAGCTGCTGAGCTCTGAGCTGTGGCGGTTCTCCTCTGTGAGCAGCTGGCACCCAAGGATAGGCTGAGAGCTGGACATGGTTTGGTTTTGCTCCAGGGAACCCTGGGTCTGGGGAGCGCTGCTCAGGCCTGGCCTCCGGCTCACCACAGCTGCCTCCTTAGCTGGAGGGGTGCAGGGGCTGCCACCGTGAGCAGCCATAACAGCTCCAAAGCTCCATCATGGGAACAGGACGGCTTGAGCTGAAGTGGAAGGCCGGTGGCAGTGTTTTTGAGAGAGCTATGCTGGGGCTGCTGGTTTGGGAAAGCTGTGGAGGGGCCAGAGAGTGGGGCCACGAGATGGAGTTGGGGGGGGGTTGTACTGGTTTTGCATGGCCTGTTTTTTTGTAGCAGGGGGGCCACAGAGGTAGCTCCTGTGAGAAGCTGCTGGAAGCTGCCACCCTGTCCAGCAGAGCCAATCCCTGGTGGCTCTGAAGATGGACAGGCTGCTGGCCAAGCTTGAGCCAATTAGAGATGATGGTAATACCTGTGTGGTAACATATTTAAGAAGAAAATCAAAACAAGGTCACACAGTTTTGCTTCTAGCCAGAGAAGAGGAGGAGATGACACTGTCTCAAGCTGCATCAAGGAAAGTAGAGGTTGGATATTAGGAACAAGATTTTCATGGAAAGAATAGTAAAGTACTGGAATGGTCTGCCCAAGGAGATGGTAGAATCATCATTTCTGGATGTGTTTTAAAAAAGACTTGGTGTTGTAGTCCAGTTGAAATGTTAGGGCATGGGTTGGACTTGATGATCTTGGAGGTCTCTTCCAACCTCATTATTCTGTGATTCTGTGAACGTGAGAGGGAAAACAATATGGCAGCACCCAGGTCTGTGGAGAAGGAGGGGGAGGAGGTGCTCCAGGTGCTGAAGCCAAAGTTCCTCTGTGGGCCGTGGTGCAGACCAGGGTGGAGCAGGTTGCTGCAGCCCATGGGTCCACGGGGGATGCAGAGATCCACCTGCAGCCCGTGGGGAAGCTGCCTGTGCCGGAGCGGGTGGATGCCTGGAGGTGGCTGTGATCCAGTGGGAGACCCAGCAGAGAGAGGCCCCTGCTTCCAGGCTGGAGCAGCCTGTCCTTGGAGGACTGCACCCCGTGGAGAGAGAGAACTGAAGTGCAGCAGTTTTGGGAGTACTGTGTGCCTGTGGGAGGGACGCACGCTGCAGCAGGTGTGGCAAGACTGCAGCTCCTGAGAGTGGACCCATGTCAGAGAGGTTCACGGAGAACTGTCTCCCGTGGGAGGGACCCCACAGTCTTACAGGGGAAGGATTCCTCTCCTGGAGCAGCAGAAGAAAATCTCAGATGACGTACTGACCAAAACCCCCATCCCCTGTCTCCCTGCACTGGTGGTGAGAAGGAGGGAGGAGCTGGGGGAAAAAGGTATTTTAAGGGCTTGTTTTAATTTTCATTATCTTCTTCTGATTCTGTTAGTAATAAATTCCCTTTGCAACTTTAAGTTGAGCCTATTTTGCCCTTGAAATATTTCTCCCTTATCCTTAGCTCAGGAACCCTTTGTTAATTCTTTCTTTCCTCTACCCAGCTGTGGCAGGGGAGGGGGAGCAAGCAACTCTCTTGGGTGCCTGGTGTTGGGCCAGTGTCAAACCATGACAGCAGTGTAAAGGGCTGAGGAAATCTCAGTGAGGGGAACCTGGGGTAAGAGCTGGATAAATAGGTCAATACTACAGGTCCCAGCCGAGGCAGCCCTGCAGAGGAGAGGACATGGCTCCTGTGGGAAGATGGAGTGCAAGAATCTTGCAGAAATGCCTTGAATTTAGAGACGTCCTTTGCAGAAGCTCAGTCTTCAAGGTGGAGAGTGGAGGGCCCTTGCAGAGACTGCAGAGATAGGGAGACCCTTGGTCTGTTTAATCCCTTTGGTGAACACCTGAAATGGCATATATACTATTAACAAAAGAAGTTATGAGCCTCTCAGTGACCTGCAGCAGTGACCCACTTTGGATAACTTGTTTTAAATGGCTGTGCTGTATCTAGCAGATATGTGAACTGCAAATGATTACGAAAAGTAGCAGTTGCAAAAATAATGTCTGTAAATCTGATTGCGATAAAGACAGCTGCATTCTTCAATGCCAGATGCTCACTGGGTCCTGAGTAATTCTGCTGAACTGATGAACAAATGCTTACAGGGTATGTTGACTCTCAGCTGGTAATCAAAATAGTGAAGGGCTGCCAAGAGGTATGTTGCTTGTTAAGCGTATGACACTTACAGCCTTCAAAACAATAAACCTTGAATCTCCTTAAAAATAGAGGAGAGAAGTAACATGTTTTGGTGACTTTGGGCTGAAATTTTGATTATTCCTCTGTGGCTTGAGCAACTTGATTACAAAAGCAGTGACCTTGCATAGGGTATCCAGAATTGTGCAATGTGAAGTCTCAGCTAGATTTTGCTTGTGTTTTCCTTATTATACCATGTATGTCATTCAGCAGTATATGTTTATCTTTGTATTGATTAAGTTCACACTGGTTTTGGAGGTATGGCCCATTCTTACCTGGATGTAATCTGCAGAAGTTTGAAAAGGGGATGGACAGATGAATGATCAGCCCTTCTGCACAAAAACCTTGAGCCAGGATTTAGAAAAAAATCATGCAGCTGTCTTTCTTTTTTTTTTTTTTTTTTTTTTGTCCAGATACTTTCTGGAATGAAAGGTGCAAAAGGTAGCTGCCTTTGTCTTGGTACTACAGTACCAGAAGATAATAGATCATAATATAATAATACTCCTCGAGGTCTCATTCTTAATCAAGGCCTCTGTTAATTACATCATCAAAATTCAAAATTTGCCCAGTTGAGACTGTAGATACATCTGCTATAAATACTTGTAGAGCAGCTTGAGGCCAACGTAGCATTGTTCCAAATAATTTTTTAAGCTGAAAAATGTACTTTTTATTAAAAGACTGAGAAACAGTGGATTCCTATGCATCAGTAAATGTAATGAGTAAAGTATGTACAACTAATTCTAATGGAGCATTTATTACAAAGCAACAGTTAAAAATCTTGAGAAAAAAATAAATAAATCACACAAATAAATAAATCATAGACAATATTTAAAATCATTTCTAGTAAATAAGCATGGAAAAAACCACTCAAACTAAAACAGCTTTTGCTGTTTAGAGGCAGATAATCCATTCTTAGTCCAATGCACAAATTTGATTTACAGTGCATTTCAAAATATTTATCTTCTTTTTAGGGTTTCCATCACTGCCTAAGCCAATAGCCTGCTGTGTTTGAAAATGTCTGGGCAGTAATTGTAATTGTTTTTAAAGCTATTTTGGAAAATAGTGAGCTTCATTGCATTTTGTAGATTTAAGGAATGCAATTATCAACATTGTGACCTGCTGGCTTCAGAAGCCCAGACCCATAGAAAAAGAAATTTAACAACAGCAAAATGTTTGTTTAATTTTTGTCTGTAGTTGGTCAGTGCTAGGTGAATTATGTTATAGGAAGTTTGACAATAATATGATTAAATAACAATTCCATATAAGCACATAATGGTGTTGAGATAAACATACAAGGAAAAGAATTATTTTTCTGGGTGGATAATCTGACCGATTTTCATATGTCAGTATTTGATGAAGTACTGTGCTGATATGATGGTATCTGGGTACTCCTATGGTTCATCCAGAATTGTTAACAAACAGGTCTGAAAACTCAACACAAAGTAATACATCTTAGAAATTTATTTGTAAATAAGATAATAGATAAAGAACTAGGTATTTTTGGTGTTGTTCTTTACAAACTGATAGAGATCTTTCCCAAACTATTTTGTCTCCTTTTTCTTCTGTTAAGGAGAAACCTACATGAGGTTCCAGAGTGAATACATTTTTCTGATAGACAGCTGTTGAAGAAGTGCTAGGGTGAGGAGATTTGAAGAATATGTTGGATTTTCAGTTCCAATTTAAAAAAGAGAAGCACAAACAGCATTTCTGACTTAGAACTAAAATTAAAAGTCAGTATCTAAAAGCTGTTAGCAGTCTGCTTTAAAAATATATACATGCACTCAGAAAAAGACTCACAAAACAGTCTTTGGAGAAACAACTTTGACATAAAATTTTTTCACCATGATCCATACACTGCATAGCTAACATGCAATTGCAGCTTATTGACAGCAAAAAAATATTGACAGCTGTCTAAAAGACCATATACAAATAGATATTGGACTGTACGCAAACAGAATCAAGTACTTGACCATATGCAAATCAGAGACTCCAAAATGCTTGTGGAACAAAAGTAGAATTAGAATTTCTTCCTCCTGAGGTCCTGTTGAGTTTCCTCTGCTATTTTGGGTGTATTAGGGAACTGACTTCTTCATCGGTCATACTCCAGCTGGGCATTGGAAATACAGAAGGGCTTGAAAAAGTTTGGAAACCATCTGTGAACCTTTTGCTGAGAGTTTGAGAAACCATTTGTCCTAGCTAACCTCAGACACTTTCTAAAGCTGATAGAAGTCGCTGTCAGGCTGTAAACTGGGTTTATTCGCACTCTTCCATTTCCTCTCAAGACTGCCTTTGGATGACTGTCCCTGTTTGGGAGGCCTCCGAGGGGGAGGTTAAGGAAGGTTGTCAGTGTGTTCTTTGATGTTTCCTTTGAGGTTTGGAAGGGTGTTTCTGGCATTGCTGTTGGAGCAATTCTGTCTGAAGGAAGATAAATCTCTTGATGGTGTTCCTGTGACTTGGGGTTTGAGCATACAGTTCTAGTGAAAAGGAAGTTGCTCCCAAATTTTTTCAAGAAGTCTTTGTGGTGCTATCATGAGCTGATTTTTTGAAGTGATAAAGTGGTCCATGCAGACGCCTGAATTTCACAGGGGATGTCTGATCTGGAGCTGGAAAAAGCAGCAAGCCCATTTAGGTCATGGGGATTTGTGTGGAGCAAGTGATCACATTTAGTCAATTCTAGACATTCTGTTTTACTCAACAAAGTTGTATGAGAGCAATTAGGAACATACAAAGGCAGATCCCAGGCTGGCCATGGTGTTGCAGAGTCCTATAGTCTATGCTTTCTCTCTTTATTTCTATTTCATAATTTTAATATTATGTATATAGGTTTAACAGTTAATCTCTTACCCTGTGGGACATTCAATAAAGGGTAAGATACACAAGAGGGTTGCTATTTGTAATGCCTTTTGAAGGTTAGAAGAAAAAAGTTTTTTATCATTGATGAAGAGTAACACGTTTCCCCTAGTAATTTAATTGGTTTTTAGATCTCTGCTTAAAACAAACAGGTAGTTAAATAGGCTTGGTCTGATCCCATAGTACTGGGAATCCTAACTAAGCCCGCCATCAGTCAGAAGAGCTTCAGTGCTTATGGTGCCAAACAGAGCAAATACATCCCTTGGGACTACAATGACTTAGAGCTGACATAGTCTTGGTTTTCAGGTAGTTAATGCAGTTTTATTGATGTTCCTTTCAGGGTGACCAGGGAGGTCACCTCTCTGATGTGACAGGTAGCAAGCATTTGGCACCTGGTAATTAGGTGAAAATTTACCTTTCAGAGATTGTAGATTATGCAGACATTAGCAGAGCAAGAATAAGTAGAGATTTGGCCTGACTAGTCAGGTCTGAAGATCCTTTCAGAAGATAAAGTGTCATTCTCTTAGCCTTTGCTTTGAAATCCAGTAGTGCTCTGGCATGTGTGCACAATAAGATGCAATTCAAATGGTCATCATTTTCTAGGAGAGTTATATCCTGCATTTGTGTATTAGCTATTTTGAGCCCTGTTAGGACAGACAGAGAAGCAGAAACTCTATTAATAATCTGCTTTCACATAAATACTAATTTTTTTAAAGAGCTGATAATAAATTGAAAGAGCAGTATTTTAAATGTTGCTAGATTTAGTCTCAGTTGTTGTATTCTTGATGTTCAAAGGACTATAGATGCTGCAAGCTCAAGTGGTAAAAGAAGCTGCCAAATGTTTAAAGCTGCTGTCTTGCGGAGTTGCTGACCACTTGAGGAACAAGGCGTTATAAAAGAGAAATCTAGTAATCTTAATAAAAAGACATTGCTAATGGTCAAACTTATGCTATGCTAGTTAGAAAAGGCCAGTTATGGTTTCTCTTTTCCTTATCACAGGGAATTTTAGACCAAAGGCACTAAAGTGAGATTCACCTCCTTGCATGTTTATAATGTGTTCATTGGCCTCTCTGTTAAGATGAAGCCAAAAATCCTTTGGTGTTATATTTACTGAATTTATAGTTCATTACTGAACTCTGTCTTATTTTAAAAGCAATGGAAGAAGTTGAGGTACCTACTGTTTGTGCCAGAACTTGTGAGATCCAGAAAAAAATTAAACACTAGGCTCTAATCAGACTCTCGTGTCCAAGTGAGGTTTCACTTGAAATCCACAGTCAGAATGTATACTTATCCCATCTAATGCTACTAATACAAATCTATCACTTGCTACATGATATTGAAACAGGCAGAAGCTTTCTGAAAAAGATGAAGCTAAGCATAAGACAAGCCCAGGAAAAATACAGCTCAGAGTGTGTTCAAAATATAAGTCTTTTAAGATCAGCTGAGTAAAGCAGTAGTATGAGAGAAAAAAAAAAAAGTGCAAAACCAGATGAAATTTTCTTTTTTAAGAACTACTTTCTCTTCACTTTACTTCCTGGCTTCCCAGAGTGCTTCTGTAACTGTCATCATCATTACAGCTTGAGTCTGCTGAGGATAAATGGAAAGCTTAAATTACAGATAGTAATTTTCTAGGTATCCTACACCTGAATAGCATCCTTAAAAATGAATATTTTTTTCCAATTCTTTTCCTATTTCTTTATTTCGAAATCTAAGCGATAGACTATGTGACAAAACACCCACAAAGGAGCTCAGAAAAGACAATGGCAGGAGGGGGAGGCTGCCAAGCCCATTAGAGGAACCAGCAGCTCACTAAATGCCCATCTGCACACAAGAAGCCGAATCAAGGGCTCCTGACAAATGACCATCTTCTCTGGTCCCTCCTGAAAAATCGGAAGAATTAAGTGGAAGGGCAGGACCTTGTATGTAAGGACTAGTCTCACAGTGTGCTTGACTTGATACAACTTTTCATTATCAGATATGGCAGACCGAAAAACAAGACATTCCTGGATCATTCTTAAAGAAGGGAATATCTGCATTCTTGATAAGCTTCTGCAAATTTTTTAGTTTAAATTGAAAATAGAATTTTTGTTTCAGAGCTGTGAAAATTAGACAAAGGTGTGTCTGCAGCTGCAGTCTCATGTACAGGTGGCCCACTCATAAGATGAAATCTGTTTGGATTCGGTTCTTGGGAACAGATTCATCAGGCCTCCACATAAATGCCTGCAGGCCTATCGAGTGTTCTACTTCAGTGTTCCATCTATGAGCCTGTAACTAGGTTTTGTACAGCCTTTGATCAAATGCTATGGCCTTGGTAGTGAGCTAGTAAGAAACATGTTACAAAAATTTAGGTGGGATTTAATTTCTGTAAATCTGGGCTAGAATTGCATCTTTATCTTTGGTTTCTAATTTGGGAGAAAAACATTGCGCAGACATGTCAAGGAAAAGTACCAAGAAGTAGCAATATTATTACTCAACTTGTAAACAAAACACCATAATGTGATAAAATTATTTTGATTTTATTTCTTTTTACCTTTCAACTAATATATGCAGGTACTATTTTGCACCTCTTGTTTACCTTGAACCAAGATGAATACTTCTATAACACATTACATTGTATTATAAAACAAAGCATATTTTGGAACAAAACATGTGTAAATGGTCCGTCTACCATATATTTCTGCCATATATTTCAGACCTGTTCTCTGTAAGTTAAATCAGAAGGGTCGCTGATGTTGCCAACATGGAGAAAGCTACTGTTTAAGGAGCATCTATTGAAATACAGATTTCTACATTCAGAATTAGGAATTTTATCTACTTGTTTACAGTGTTTCCTTCTTAAACCTTGAGGAAAGGAGATAGGCCACTGTCAGACTTAGACATGTAGTTTTTTGAGGAAGGGGAAGGAACAAAAAGCAGTCCATTATAATCCTATTAGCCAGATATTTACCTCATTGCTATGAACTGGCATTTGAAGATAAAACACAGCCCTGTGATTAAAAGCAATTATCAATGCATGCACTATTCAGAGATGAAGAGCCATACCTTAGTCAGGGATGCTTTGTAGTAGTTTCTTATATCAACAAAATTGAAGAATTAACCTGTAATTCAACCCAAGTAAACAATCAATCTGATCATTCTCCAGCCTGTATTGATACCAGGGTTTGCCCCAACCCAGGTGAAAAACCTCATGTTTGGTCTTGTTGAACTTCCTGAGGTTTATGTGAACCCACTTCTTAAGCTTGTCCGGGTCCCTCTGGATGACATCCTACCACTCAGATGTTAGCTGCACCACCTCAGCTTGGTGTCATCTGCAAACCTGCTGAGACTGCACTTGGTCTCTTCATCATGTCATTAATGAAGATCTCAAACAGTACCAGTCCCATTTCAGACCTCTGGGGAGCACCAGTCACCACTGATCTTCATTTGGGCTACTGAGCAATACCCTCTGCAGGTCACCATCTAGCTTGTCCACCTAACAGTCCACCCATCAAATCCATTTCTCTCCAATTTAGAGAGAATGATGTTGTGGGGAAAAGTGTCAAGGTGAGGCTGACAGGTTGGTAGTCCCCAGAATCCTCCATTCATCCTTTTAAAAATGTGTGCAATGTTTCCCTTTTTTTCACTGGGGACTCCTCCTGACTTCATACATCACAGGCTTGGCAACTATGTTAGCCAGTTTTCTCAGGACTCTGGGATGGATCTCATCAGGCCTCATAGACTTATGTATGATCTAATGATGATGGTTCCTCAGGTGGTCATGAACCTAAACTTCACTTACAAAACCAAAGACACACTTCACTTTCACTCATTTTTTAGGGAGAGATTTCTGAATCATGGTCAACCTGGTGTTCAGTGTTAGAGAGGAAAATTTCTTTCTCCCAGATCTAGTGCAATTAAAAAAAAAATCAAGGAAGGTGTAAAGTAAGCAGGAGAAGAAACAAATCAGCTCATTTTAAAATTAATCCATGTAGAAAACCCACAATTCGTCTGGGAAGAGGAGAAAAATCATAATTTAATTGTTTAGTGTTTTGCAATGATTTTGGAATATATGTAGCCTGAAGCCTTGTGGTCAAACCAGTATCAGCTGAAGGCAGTTTATAACAAAGGAAGAGGAAAAAATAATAAAATCTTTATTTGACCTTGTAATTACTTGTCAACTTTTGTAATAGAGTTCTCTGTATTTTACAGACCACAAAGAAGGAATGTACTTTCTGTCCTGAGAAATGAGCTTTACTGCAAACTACTGAGGTCTTTCTATTTGACATTAATTTTCTAAAAAGTTTTACATTTTAAAAAGTTTTAAAGGCTTGTTCTGTGAAACCTTAGAAAATAAACAGGACTATGAGTAGTATTTTCTTAGTGTGAGCTACTTCATTAATGAAGTTCTAAAGATGTGAAACTGTAAATGTCGTTTTTTGTGTTTAAGACGAAGATCATACTAAATATTTTAGAGATTCAGAAGCTCTGCACAGAGTAAGAGATAAAGGACTCTCTTTTATCTTCATCTAACACTTTGTTAATGACAGTATAAAAATAATAAGATATAAAAATAGTAAGGAATAAAAAATAATAATTATAACTCCACAGAATTGCTGTTATTATTCAGGTTTTGAAATTTAATAATTACTAACCAGGATGACTGTGCTAACAGGAAAACTCTTTGGGATTCTGGATTCTGTTGGTAACAAAACTCAACATTTTTAAGCAGGTCCTTAATATGATGTATAGGAGTTTTGCACATAGGGCCAAATACATTATGCAACTTTATTTGCTCTGCTACTTCTGATACTATTATTGTTGATAAAATATCAAGCAAATCAACATCTAAACCTGACCATATTTCCTGTGTTTTTTAAAATTATGCTAAGTAAATGGTTTTATTAACTTCCTGATTGTTTCTTATGGAAATTGACACAATGGTATCTAAGCATTCTCAAAAAATAGTCAATATTTTCAAAACACATTAAACAGGTTAATTGGTCCCACATTTCACAATTCAATAGAGCTAAGTCTTGCAATTCAATGCTATAATCCACATTCTGTGTCCAGTTCTTTCTTCCTTTCTTCCTTTCTTCCTAGCTTCCTTTCTTCCTTTTCCTCCTTTTCTTCCTTTTCTTCCTTTTCTTCCTTTTCTTCCTTTTCTTCCTTTTCTTCCTTTCCTTCTCTCTTTCTCTCTTTCTCCCTTTCTCTTTTTTCTCCCATGTAGCATTGTATGGCATTGTACAGCATCCACTAATATGAAAAGTGTTATGTAGAGATAGATCCAGAAAAAAAAATGCTCCAGATTATCACTTAACAGCCTTGACTATGAAACCAGACTCTTCTTTCTGCAGTTCTGGCTTTGTTCAAATATTTCTCCCAGCTTTTTTGGCCAAGCAGAGTGCTTTCAGAAGACAGCCTTTTGTACTTCATAAGCAGCCTTGATTCACCCTCCTAGTTTCAAACATACAGAATGGGGCAGAGGTCATTAATGAAAAATTTTTTTGTGATCATTAAAGTATGCAACATAACATCATGGACAGATGAGGGGAGGGAGGGTTGCAGACTCATAGGGAGTGTCCTGAGGTTCAGGCTCTCCCTGCTGAAATGCTGTTACTTCTCTCAGTTTTAGGAATTGCCACGTTCACAGGAAAGGAATGCAGTGGTGTTTAGTCTCTTAGACTGGAATCAACATTTACACAAGAAAATGTTAGACAAGTAAGTAAATAGCTATTTACCCAACCTCAGGATTAACTCCATAGTTACAGTGTTAACTTAGATGAACTCCTGAAAGACTTTTTCCTTTCATCTGGTCAAGATTTTCATACTTCACATCAAGACTAAGACTCAATCCTCCCAAATTCTGTCTTGGATAATAATTGACACATGTAATACTGAAGTTGCCCTGAGGTTTTACTCAGACTCAGCCCCCTCTCTTACTAATACAAGCACGTTCAGAACTGAATGTCACTTGTGCTTCTAGCTTGTTCACAATTTCTACCTGCCTCAAAATAGAAGGACCCTTGGGCAAGTTTCAGGCTCCCAACAGTAAGCAGAAATTTTAATGACTTTCCTGCTGCTGAAGTATATAGAAAATGTTACACTGTTGTAACATTTTGTTAGAATGTTGGACTGGTGATGTGGGATTTGTTTCTAAGTGTGTGTATAACTGCTTTGTGAACTGAAACCTATTTCTCAAATAGGCAAACTGAGAATTTCAAAAGCATGCACAAACAATTGCTAGTTCTTATCTGGAGTTAGATAGGATGGTTGTAAATGACTTTCTGAATGGTAATAATTTTGCACAGCATATTAGTAGCCTTGGCTTTGAGAAGTGCCTTTGTAAAAGCCCGATGTCCTTTCAGCTCCCTTCCCTGTTAGATCTGACCCGAGCATACATAAACAGGTAGCTGAATTAAAGTTGCATAAGCAGGTTTTAGTTTCATACCTCTGTTACTCCTGAGTGATTGATTTTGAAAATCATTCTGCTTTTTCCAAGGTCTTTTTTCATTCCAAATAGACTGAAATCTTCGGCCTATCAAAGCAAATGCTTTGAAGTAAGCAGGTAATTGACAGCAATAACAGGCTGCTGTCCTCTGCGTGGGTCTTCCATATTTTGACAGTGGTTTTCATAAACCTAGTTGGTGAGGGAACAGGGACATCAAAGATGAGTATTTTCACTAAAATCATGGGATTTTTAAGTTCTCAATTTTTTTCTAACCTTTTTTTTCCTCAGAAACAGCTAGATCATTTTGACTGACACATTATTATGGACTTCTTGCCTGTGCAGGCTGCTCCTCCCAAGGTGTGAGTCTTTACCTCTTACAGATAGGAACACAAAATGAAAGCTAGTCTTTTATTATTACCATTAGTATAAGTTCTGGGGAAGTGCTATAGAGGAAAATTCTTAATCTTGATATTTAATATATTGTAAGCAGGCATTTTTGAGGTTTTTGTAATTAAACAGTAAAAAGTCAAGAAATGCCAGGATTTAAAGTTGCTTACTGTTGAGTGGAGTTTATCATTTGAGGCTCAATAACATGCTAAATGCACAGTATGGCTTTTCATTCAGAGCTGGCACATGTCCTGCTGGCTCTGTTTGGCTGGAATTTTCTTGTGCCTGCCTGCAAAATGCCATGTAAACAAATACTATGGGAGGAATTTCCACGAATATGTAATGGCTAGATGCACAGGACCATGTTGTGCCAGGGTAATGGGATATCTCCCTTAGTGGCACATGCCTTCACCCCTTGCTTAAGGTATATTGCTCATAGCTTAGTGTTTGGGGAAAATTTTATGAGAAAGAGCATAGGTGAGGTACAGATTCTAAGTACACATCACCCTGGTCTCCCATGTCCTGGATGAAGGGGTAGGAGATAATGAGGATACTTCCTTTGTATCTTGCTTGGAAATATATGTGGTCTGAGTGCATATACCCACACGTGAGAAAATGTCAACATCTCTGTTCTGCAAGTAAAGATTAACCTATTCCACTCCTGTTTAATGCATCTAAAGGGGTATGCATTTAGATACATACCTAAATCTTAGTTAGTTTCTTAATAACTTTGGTAACTAATTATTTACAGACATGGGTAGGGAGGCTTAAAGGAACTAGGTTTTGATCGGTATCTAAATGGATGCAAGTCTTGAGCCTTCTTATGAGCTTAAATATATTGACTTCCCCTGTCCTGATGGTAACCAAAGAATACTTCTGTTTGTTTGTCTGAAGGTCAGCATTATAACATTTTCCTGTACTTGGGCTAATTAAATAGATTATGAATGAAAAAAGAATCTGTTTCAATGTATTTGAGAGCTGAATATTCTTGCAAAACTTATGCTGCATTTAAATAATGTCAGAAACTGTTTTAAGAGGGATGAATCCTGAGGACAAGCATTGATTTTTATAGGTTTTGACTAGCTAAAATGTAGAAACTTGGTGTTTGGGTTTTTTACTATCTTCCAAGTTTCTCTTAGCTTCTCTTTCCTCTGGGGTAAGCTATACATTTTGGAAGCTTGGAAAGGGACAATAAGACTTGATGCATGCTTATGCAAGACAATTAATAGCTGAAAAGGATAGTTCTGTAAAAGTGGGGTGATTTATAAAGCTCAAGGTCAACTTGGAGTTTTTGAAGCCTTAAGAAATAGATGATTGCAGGGCACCATATGCGATCAGAGATAGCATAGTTTGCACCTGCAGTTGCTTTTTCAGCCTTTGTACTCTGCAACTGACTGCTCAGAGGCCCCTGAGGCAATCCAAGATGATACAGTCTGACCTGGTAAAATGAAGAATGAAAACATAAGGTCAAAACAAAACAAAAACAAAACAAAAACCAAAAAGTAGTTTATGCAGAGAAAGTGTGTCCGAAGTTGAATTAGAAGCTATTCTGTATAGAGACAAAAAACATCCCAACTCTTTTTTTCATCCTGGATATAACTAGCAAATGGTCCATATTGCTGTGTAGCACTTGTAATGCCAGCTGTGTAAATTTCTTCATTCAATCAATGTTTTCAAAGGCTGTGAAAAAATGGTAGGAATAGAGAGTAGAAAGACAGTTCATAGGTTCTTAGCTTCCAGCGAGGTTAACTGCGTAGTTTAGAATACACAGATATTAAATCACAGATGATGACGATTCAGAGTGGTGCATCGTAGAGCTGTCCTTACAAAATATTGGAGATGCTAAGATGGCTGTTTTTCATGTTTCTTATTCTCACAATTTTTACATTTAAAAATGAGTTGTATTGAACTTCCAGCACTGCTCTTGTCCATCTGTCATGACTTCCCCAATTCAGTGCAATTCATCTTTCTTCCAAGTGTGTTTTGCTATTCTATGGTAAATATAGTTCTGCTGAATTTATGTGTTAATTGACGCATGACCTTGTCTGAAAACTCTTGCTGGGATCTTGGTACACAAATTTAGTAAACAAATACTTCAGTCCTTTTTAGAAGACAGGAAAAAAAAAAGTTGTACCTTTTGGAACCACTTGGATTCCAATTCACTGGTGCTTGTATGGGCATTTTTTGTTGCATGGTAGAACTTTCTTTGCTTCTGGATTTTCTTTTCCTCGGTGAATCCAGCTCTTTCTCATCACTGCTGTTATCAAAGGCCAGGCTGGATGGGACTCTGGTCTAGTGGGTGGCACCCCTGTCAAAGAACCATAGAACTATAGAACCTTCCTGACTTTTAAGGTCTCTTCCAAACCCAAACCACTCTATGATTCTATAATATATATGTTTCAAGTTTATTTTAGTTTTCTGATGCTCAGAAATGTTGTTCATAATAACAAGTTGAAATGATGATTTGGGCAGTTAGAGGTGCCACTTAATGAACTAAACATCTGACTGAAACTAAAAATAGTGTTTTTTCTTTAATTTTGGCATACTGATGAAGTGTGCTAGTCTTTTAACACCACTTTCAACAGAAGCTCTTTCCCCCTTTGGAAAAGATAAATTGTGTGACAAACTATGGACAAGAGTGTGCACAAGCTTGTTGATAAGAAGGGTGAAGGCCTTTATTTAACTATAAAGGCTGTTCCATGGCTCTGCCTTTTCCTATGATTATGGCTATGCTCTTCCAAGATTCATCTTGTTAAAAATGTTCATACTTCTGTTTTGAAAAAATATGCTCTGTGCACTGGTTGTATATGAGAGAAGATCTTTAAAGACGTTAGTGGAGTAATTGACTACCTGATTCTCAGCTCCATGTGCCAAAACACATTACGGCAAAAAAAAATGGTGTTTGGAGTATTTTTTAATTTGGCAGCTCAAATTTTGTACTCAAGAGTCTAAGTGGACAAATAGAGAACTATAATTAAGTATTTCTGACATTCTGATCTTCTTCAATTTCTGAGGCTAGTAAATTGTTATAAAAAGAAAGTAAAAATAAAAAATACAAACCAATGTCCTCAGAATGAATGAATGAACAGTGATTTAGAGAAATTAATTTGTTAGAGTGCTTTGGGAGAGAAAGGGAAGGGATTGCACACATCCACTTACTGCTTTTAGTCTTTTGGCCTTAAGAAATTAATCTCTTTGCATTTTTTTCCCTTTTATCTCACTTTGACCATGCAAATTCTGGTGTCTGCATTTATAAAAATGCTTGCTTATTAAAGACACTTCTGAAAGTGTCCCTTCAACATTGAGCTGTGACTCATACATCTTTCAGTGGTGTTCTGCTGCTGCTCTGTAATCTCTGAGGACTATCTACGTCTTCATGCCTTGTGGCACTTGAAATTTCTCGTAAGTGGTCAGATGTGTCTGTTGGGTGATTCAATTAACTTCTGCTTCTGTGAGGTTGGAGACTGCCATTGGAGTGAACACATTCATGCTCTACTGACTGAGGCAACTGTGTGGGATAGGCTCTTTATCAGGAAGAACTGCTCTCTTCAACTAAAAATGCCCTGTGACAATCAACACGAATATAGATATCTTCTTGCCTTATACACAGATAAACAGCCTTTACTGCATATGCCCTTTTCTACTGTTAGGTGATCAATATTAAAGGTGAACAGATATCCAAAAAACCAAAAAACAAGTTTTGCAAAGGTGAGCTCCCTATCTTCCCTTTCTCCTTATTATTTCCATATCTTGTATCAGTGTCAAAGAAATTTTTTATCTTTTCCAGCGAGCCTTTCCTATATCTGTGTCTACAGATCAATGTATTTGTTCTCTGGCTCCTTCCTTTCTCTATTGAATGTGGTAATTGCATCAATTCTTTCTCCAGCCTTTTTGTAATACCCTGC